>OX328106.1:57069769-58269769 GCA_946811185.2 Hippopus hippopus | reverse complement strand
GGAAGAAATACGTACCAATATCAAGAAAAAGATTTCTACTGAAAACGAAGAATCTTTGATAGAAAAAGGAAGACAAGAAGCTCGTGAGTCCTTTCGGAGGCTCATTGAAAAGAATAACGGTGGTTCCCTTCCCTTTTAAAATTAAATTTCCTAAAATTAGGTATAGGTGTAAGTGTATGTGTGAAATTGATAATTCCTCAGACACGTAATATATGATAAGAACTATGATAAAAACTATTAAAAAAAATATGTTGCTAATTAAAAATGTCATTTCTAAAAATAACTGACCCTGCAAAAAGAGACTTAATTGTAAAAGAGTATCTTGAAACGAAAAAGAAGATTCGGGATAATCTACTAGCAGAGAGAACAGGAGAACAACAACTTCAAACCGATTTGTCAAAGTTTTTTAAACCTATAACGGAAACGCAAAAAGCTACAACAAAGGAGATTACAGAGGGACTTAAACCTATTAAAGAAGGTGTAGAAAAATTACCAGAAGCTATTACTTTTCCAGCATTTCCATCTATCACAGCTTATGAAAAATCAGAAGAAATGACAGATGAAGAATTTAATAAGTTAATACAGCTTTTTGAAGAAGAAGCAGAACAAAAGGAAGAAACCATTCCATCTTTTATTGGACCAATTGCGGAAGAGTACCTAAGAAAGTTTACTACTAAGTCTGAAGCTGATAGAACGTATGGGTTATATGACAAAAATAATATATTTTATATTGGCAACACACCAGTTAGAATTTCAGAGGATAATATTATAGTTGGTGATAAGTTTTATGAGGGTACCCCTGGTTTATGGGAATTAATCGTGGCTAAAATACCAGACGAAAATATTTATAATGATGAGGATTTTAAAGATTACAAGGAGATAATGATAAACAGCAATACCCTCTATAAAAATAATGACCCAAAATCTAAATATCCAAAAAGTGGTAAATCATATAAATGGAAAAACATTCTTTCCAACTTTTGGAATGATATGGGATTATCCGGAAAAGGAATTGTTATCCCATCTGACCCTAACGCATTAATAGAAAGACTAGACCTGTTATTGGCAAGTAAAAAAGCAGGTAATACAGGTGTAAGAAATGAGGTAGTAAGCATTTGTGATGAATTAAAAAGACAAGGTGTTTTAAATTCACACGTTTATAAAAATTTAATGTCTATACTATAAAAAGATGATAATCACTAAGAAACACGGATTTAAAAAAAGGTATTCATACGGTGGTACCGGAATCTTTGATAGTATTGCTAACTTTTTAGCGAGGCTTTTTACTAGTAGTGCAGCTAAACAAATTGCGTCTTCTGCCCTTGATGTAGGAAAGAGTGTAGCTAAGGAAGGTGCAAAGAAAGCTTTAGAGGTTGGAAAAAGTGCGGCTGTAGAAGCAGGAAAAAAATTAGTTTCAAAAGCTTTAACACCAAAATCAAAACAAATTTTACAAAAATATAACGTAACACCGAAACCCACTGATACTCCTAAAACACAAAACATTAGTACATTAATAGATGGAAGTGCCATTACTATTCAAGACTTAGTTAAAAGATTAAACAGTGGAGCAGGCATTAAAGTAGTATGAAGAAAAAAAATATAAATAAGTTAAAAAATTATATTACTTATAAAAAAGATAATGTCTGTATTAAAATTCAATCGTGTAAATTATGAAAAATATAATACTAGTTGTGTTAATATAGTAGGTGCTTCTTTAAACATACAAGATTGTGAAATCTCTAAAATTAATAAAACAGATTATGGTTATAAAAAAGTTGTTTTGAAGTTATCTCCCGAAAAAATAACCAAAATAAAGGAGATTGAGGAAAAGGTGAATAAATATTTAAAAAATTGGGGTATACCTGAAATAACACTTGTATACGGTAATATAATTTATCCTAAAACTAATCTAGGTATCACAAAAAACATTAAACTTCGAGGTGTGTTTGTTAATGAAAAAAATAAGTCTTTTCCCCAACTTTGGTTTGAAATTTAAGTAACACAATTATAATTTTTTTATCTCACTTAAAATTATAATTGTTATTATAAAATGGACATTTTAAAAATCACCGAACCAATTTTAAAAGATGATAGTATTGCTGAGTATGAACATCATGAGTATGAACCGATCACAGGTGCTAATCTCAACAACTCAGGAGGAGATATTAGAATTAGTATCGAAACCCAAGATATTTTTACTCATCCTAGTGAGAGTTATTTACTTATTGAAGGACGTTTAATAAAGGTTAATAATACAGCTTACGCAAATGCTGATAATGTTTCTCTAACAAACAACGCCATGATGTACCTGTTTAAAAATATTAGGTATCAACTTTCGGGTATGGATATTGAATCCTTAACACATCCTGGTCAGGCTACTACGATGCTTGGGTTGTTAAAATATCCAGATGATTTTTCTAAATCACAAGGTCTAAACCAATGTTGGTATAAAGATACAACAATTGCAGCAGCTGCTCAAAACATAGGTTGGAATATAAGGAAATTATACATCGTTAATAATTCTGATCCAAAGGGAACATTTAGTTTTAGAGTTCCATTAAAACATATATTTGGTTTTTGTGAATATTATAATAAGATATTGTATGGAATGAAACAAACTCTCACCTTGACAAGAAATGATGATGAAAATGCGATTTTTAGAGCTAATGGTGTTGATGCTGGTAAAATTACATTGGATAAAATATCATGGTTTATGCCTCACGTGCTACCTGCTGATGGAGAGAAGATGGAACTTTATAAAATTATCGAGAAAAAAGAAAAAATACCGGTTGGATACAGAATGCTACAATGCGACTCCATTTCAGTTCCTCAGTCAACAACATTTACCTGGAGACTTTCAGTTAAATCATCTCCTGAGGTGCCACGTTTTATCATTGTAGGCTTTCAGACTGATAAAATTGGTAATCAAGAGCAAAATCCAGCCATATTTGACAACGTAGACGTTAACAATATCTATGTCATGTTAAATTCTACTCGATACCCTGTGGTTGACTACAATCTTTCATTTGCTAAGCAGCAATTTAGTAGAGCGTATGGTGATGCTGTGTTATTTAGATCTAAGTTTTATAACATGAGTGAGTTGGTATCAAATCCTAACTTTGCCCCTTCAGAGTACAAAACCCTTTATCCTTTGTTTTTGTTTGATGTTTCCAAACAGAGTGAGAGATTAAAATACTCAGTCACTGATATCCAAATCAAGGCAAATTTCGGTGCAAATGTACCTGTAGACACTGAGGCATATGCTGTCATTATTAGTGATAGGTTAATTAACTTCCAGTCTGATGGAAATAAAATGAGTGTAGTGTATTAAGATTTCTTTTCTATATAAAAATGATAAAGACTGCAGATTTAAAAAAAATTCTTAAAGAAAATAATATAAATTTCTACTCATACTGGGAAAAAAGCGTTTAGTTGAGTTGGTGAAAGAATATGGATTACTACCAGAGGAAGAGCCTAAACCAGAAAAAAGCAAAGACCCTAAGTTTGATAGATTAAAAACTATTATGCATAATCCTAAGAAAGTTAGTTTAGAGGATGTTGAAACTGGAGAAATAAAAACCTTTCCATCAATTTATAAGGCAGGTAAATTTATAGACCGCAGTCCACAAACGGTTGAGAATTGGAATGGGAGAACTTGGAATAATAAATATAGGATTAACATTCAGTAATTTTATTATATTTATATGCAGATATAATAAAATTTTTTTTGATAAATAGGTTAAGAAAATTGTATTTACTTTATAAAATGTCATGGCTTAATAGAATATCAAATATAGCTAGAAGAGCTGCATCAAATGTTGGGAGGGCCGTAACTAGTGTTATACCTCAAACAATTCAACGAAGAATCAATAATTTTACTAATTGGTTAACTGGGAATGTGGAAGCATCACAATTACCACAAGTTTTTGATGAAATTGTTGCTAATGTTAGAGAAAATTATCCGCCAAGGCAACCGTTTGAGATTAGAGCTTCTCAATCCTCATTTAGAGAGTATGCTAGTCAATATGTTATAGAGGGTAGAAGAAATTATAACCCACAAAGATTTTTCACAGAAACGTGGGTGCCTCTTATAAATACTCTTCGAAATAATTTACAAACAAAGGTAAAACTTGTACTTAGGTGTAAATTAAGGTTAATGACAGATATTGAGCAAGGCCCCGTGGAACGTGCTTTTCATAGTAGTCAACATTTAAATTTAAACGGGGAAGAAATAGAGGATTTATTGAATAGAATGATAGATGAAGTTTTAGAAAATTTAGCTAAGTTCCAAAGAGAAGGTAGTGGTTGGACTTTTGAAAGTATAATGCGGTTAGAACTACATACAGCTGCTTATATTCCTTTAAGAGCTAATGGTTGGTTACCTTTACCAAAATGGATTGTTAACAAAAAAGCAGTTATCAATATGAAAAATGAAGATGACAAATGTTTTTTATGGTGTGTTTTAAGAGCACTAAACCCTAAAGAGCATAATGCAGAAATAGTTGACAAGGCTTTGCAAAAGAAGGAAAGTAGTGTAAACATGGAGGGAATAGAGTATCCTGTTTCGTTTAAGGGTATCGATAAGTTTGAAAAACAAAATTCAGAAATTAGTGTAAACGTGTATGGATATAAGGAATATATTTATCCTCTTAGGCTTACAAAAGATGAAAAAAGTAAACATGTTGACCTTCTTTTTATTAAAAATGAGGAAAACATGCACTACGCTCTCATAAAGAAATTTAATAGTTTAGTGAGAAAACAAGTAAGTGACAATGGTGGTATAGAATTTTGTAAACGATGTCTAAATCATTTTGGTAGTAAAGAACTTTTGGAAAAACACAAACAATATTGTAACGAATACGAACCTATTACTTTAGAGATGCCAAAACCAGGTACCATGTTAGCTTTTAAAAACCATTTTAACAAACTTGAGGTTCCCTTTGTTGTATACGCTGATTTTGAAAGTGTTTTGGAACCAATACACACATGCCAACCAAACCCAGAAAAAAGTTATACTATACAACATCAAAAGCATGTACCTTGTACTTTTTACTATATTATAAAATGTTTTGACGATGGTGTGTGTGCTCCTATAGAAAGAAATTATGTTGGAGAAAATGTTGAGGAAGTTTTTATAAACTGGTTGAAAGATGATATACGAGAAATTCATCAACGGTATCACCAAAAACCAAAACCTATTAAAATAACGAAATTAGAGGAAGCAAAACACAAAAGAGAAACACATTGTTGGATTTGTAATGAAGAATTTAGTGATGAAAATAAAAATTATAAGGTAAGAGACCATTGTCATTTTACAGGTAAATATAGAGGTGCCGCGCATAATGAATGTAACCTAAAGGCTAGAAATCCTAACTTCACACCTGTATACCTTCATAATCTTAGTGGATATGATGCACATCTTTTTATTAAATGTCTTGGTAAATCTGAAGGGGAGATTGATTGTATTCCAGAAAATAAAGAGAAATATATTAGTTTTAGTAAAAAAAATTTGGGTTGGAGAAAATATAAAAGACTATAAAATTAGATTTCTTGATAGCTTTAAGTTTATGAGTTCTAGTTTAGATAAACTTTCGAGCAACTTAGAGGAAAGTCAATTAAAAATTTTATCGAGATATTTCACTAAGAATCTCCTACCATTGGTTAGGAGAAAAGGAGTTTTTCCTTATGAGTACCTAGATTCATTTGATAAACTTAAAGAAGAGAAATTACCACCCAAAGAAGCATTTTACTCAAGTTTGAACAAAGAAGGAATTACAGATGAAGATTATGCTCATGCGCAAAAGGTTTGGAAAGCTTTTAATATGAAAACTTTGAAGGATTACTTAGAACTTTACAATAAAATAGATGTATTGCTTTTAGCGGATGTTTTCGAAAACTTTAGAGATGTTTGTCGTGAAAACTATGACTTAGACCCTAGTTGGTATTATACTGCTCCTGCTTTAGCTTGGGATGCAGCATTAAAAATAACGAAAGTAAACCTAGAGCTTTTATCTAATCCTGATATGCTTTTAATGGTTGAAAAGGGTATCAGAGGAGGTGTTAGTATGTGTAGTAAAAGATACGCGAGAGCAAATAATGAGGATATGGATGAATTATATAATTCTAGTAAACCATCAAAATATTTATTATATATAGATGCAAACAGTCTTTACCCTTGGGCAATGAGTCACCCTCTTCCTACACATGGTTTTAAATGGATGACGGGTAAAAATTTAGAAATTTGGCAAAAAATACCGTGTATATTAGAAGTAGATTTAGAATATCCTAAAGAATTACACGATTTACACAATGACTTTCCTTTAGCACCTGAACGTTTAAAAATAGAAAAAGTAGAAAAACTTATTCCAAACTTAAATAATAAAAAAAATTATATTATTCATCATAAAGCTTTAAAAACATGCGTTGATTTAGGTTTAAAGATTACTAAAATACATCGAGGAATTAAGTTTGAGGAAAGCCCATGGCTTAAATCATATATTGATACAAACATTGAACTAAGAAAAGCAGCTAAAAATAATTTTGAGAAAGATTTTTTTAAGTTGATGAATAATTCAGTCTTTGGTAAGACTATGGAAAACTTGAGAAATAGAGTAAACATAGAATTAGTTAACAATGGAGAGCGTTATAGGAAATTGGTAGCAAAACCAAACTATAACCACACAACAAAATTCGATGAAAACCTAGTAGCGGTACACATGAAAAAAACTAAGTTAAAATATAATAAACCTATTTACTCAGGATTAAGCATCTTAGACATCAGTAAAACGCATATGCAAAAAACTTATTATAATTACTTTAAAGCTAAGTATGGTGAAAAGGTTAGAATGTGTTATACTGATACAGATAGTTTTATCCTTGAAATAGAAACTAAAAATTTGTATAAGGATATGGAAAAAGATGTGTTTGAAATGTTTGATACAAGCAATTATCCTAAAGACCATTTCTTAAAAAATGATTGTAATGCGAGAGTAGTTGGAAAGTTTAAAGATGAGTTAGGTGGTAAGATTATGACTGAGTTTGTTGGTCTAGGAGCAAAAATGTATTCTTATAAAACTTTAGATGGTGAGGAAGATAAAAGATGTAAAGGTGTTAAAAAAGCGGTTATCAAGAAAGAGATAAACTTTAATAATTACAAAGAGTGTTTGCTTACAGAAAAGGACCAGTATAGAAAGATGACTGTTTTAAGAAGTAAGGACCATAATATGTATACTGAAGAGTTAAACAAAAAAGCGTTAGGGTCAAGTGATGATAAAAGGTTTGTTTTGGAAGACAAGATTGATACTTCAGCTTGGGGGCATCATAAAATAAATAAATAATTAAATTATAGTTAAATCCCTCCTATCTAAGTATGTTATGCATATAATATATATACACATATTGAGTGCATATATTATATATTAGTTCGCTGGTTTTTATGGGCCCTCATGCATGGACTTATCCTGCGTTGACACATGGGGCCCATTAGTTGATGCATTGTAAATCGATGCGTTGGTTAGTGGATAAACCGGATGACCTGAGAGATGATATATGAGGAAATTTATTTTCTTTAGAATTATGAGGAAATAGATTTTTGTAGAATGAAATGTGATTGAAATGGTTAATAAGGATGATAAACAAACAAAGAAAAATAAATTTAAACAAATGTTGAATTAAAATAAATATGAAATTATATATATATTAATCCTATTAATATATATATAAAATGGATAATAATTTTTATGAAAAAGAATTTATGAAAAGATATACTAAAAAAGAATTAATAGAGTTATGTGAAAACCTAGTACGTAAAGAACATAATGAAAGAGGAATAAAACATTTAGATAAAGTTAAGATAGCTAAAAAACTTGTTTCTAATGGTTTTAAACCAGATTTATCTAAAAAAACAATACCAAAACTTGGTTGGCAACTTTGGTTATTTGGTAGGTGAAAAATTTACGGTACATTTCTTACTTAAAAATTAAAAAAGGCCCAGAAAAATTAAAAAATAGCTGGGATGACCTGAGAGTTGATATATGAGGAAATTTATTTGTAGAATGAAATGAAAAAACAAAAAAAAATTCATAAAATAGAAAATCGGAAAATTCATAAAATAAGAAAAAAGCTAGATAATTAGGAAAAAAGCTAGATAATTAGGAAAAAAGCTAGATAGGGTAAATACATATCTACTTTGAATACATTAATGATAGTAAAAGGATTGAATTAAGAAGGGTTATTTGTGGTCTTCATATGCATAAAAATGTATGGCAGGATTGGAGAAGGACATTATAGAGTGCAGTCCCTATCTACTCAAAAGTTTTAAATAATAAAGTTAAGAGTGTGATAAAAAGATTGAAAAAAATGTTGAAACGATAGTAAAAAGTCTTTAAATACGGAAGAATTATAAGTTATTTTTAATGTGCATAAAATATGATATTGAGTGGCTGGGTGTCCCTGCCTGCTCAAAAGTTTTAAACGAAAAAGGTAAGACTGTAAAAATTAGTATTCCTAGGAAATGAGTGCTAAAATTGGTAAACCGTGGAGCCTCCAATGGGATCTATACATTCCCGTTAATGAAGTCCTGTCTCCAATGAGAAAAGATGCCCCTAAGACTAAGAGAGTTAATCCACCCATTAAGGAGTCGCAATCTGAAGATAAAAAGGATTAAATGATAGAAATATGGGTTTACACAACAGGTTAAAAGGTAATTAAGAAAGTATCACAGCTTTTTGTATAGACCAGTCTCTTTGATGAAGGTGATAATTGAATCGGTGTTTACTGTGTCATGGAGGTTGTGCATACTGTCAAAATTGTAGTGTTTCTCACGAATTGGCTGAAAGTCAATGCAATATAATGGAATATGTTTAATTGTACGGTGTTCATTGCATGGAATACATTCTGGTGCATCTTCTCTGGCTAAAAGCCAGGAGTGTGTTAACCGAGAATGTCCAATTCGAAGCCTTGTGATTATCACCTCTTATCCACGAATGGACCTGTAAGAGGGGTACCACTCGCGAAGGGTTGGTTTATCAGAATGAAGTTTGTTGAAATGATCTGCATCCCACTGGAATTTCCAAAGAGATTGGATGAAAGGTAAAATGGATGCTTTAAAGTCTGTATAAGGTATTTAAAATGAGACAATGTCGACTTGGCAAGTTCGTCGGCCTTTTCATTGCCTTGAATACCCACGTGACTAGGAAGCCAGCAAAAAACAAACTTTTTTTGTATCACAGAGAGAGGAAATTCTCTCAAGAACAGCACAACTAGATGCATTTTCAATTTTCGGGTTATAGAGAGCCTGGCGGGTAGAAGGAGAATCTGAGAACAGAAGAAAGCCGTTAAACCTACTCTCCTCTGCCGGATTCAAAACAATATCGATTGGCTTCACTTCAGCAGAAAAGATTGAAGAGTTGTCAGGAGGGCGAAATTTCTTACTTTCTTTACCAAATACAACCGCTACAGACACAGCACGCCCATCCTTAGATTCACCCATATATATGGGTTTATGAGTTGTACTGCTCTTTTATTTCCAGATATTGAGTTTGGAAAAAGACTATAACTGTGTTTGATTTCTTGTGAGCTAAAAGGTCAAATCGAAATTCAGCAGCATTGATCAACCATGGAGGGGTATCAGGAATTTTGTTTTCACAAATGGCATCCATGTCGACATGGAGATTGTCCAGGTGTGGTTCCAAGCGAATACCAAATAGAGGAATTGCATTTGGCTTCCTAGCAAAAAGGGTTTTACATCCAGGGTTAAAAACTATTTTGTGTGTGGGGTTGGATGGGTTTACTTTCAGCTTCAATAGATACTGGAGAGATAGCCTGATCCTTCTGTGAGAGAGAGAGAGAGAGAGGACTCATTAGCCTCCACATACAAACGGTTAAAAGGAGACATTCGAAAAACCCCAAGGGCCAAGCGTCAACCCTGATTTTGGATGGTGTCAAGGATCTTCACGTATGATTTCCAGGCTGAGCCATACACAATGGAGCCGTAGTCTAACTTTGAGCAAATAAGGAAGCGATAGAGATGTAGAAGGACTTTCCTATCAGCTCCCCATTCTGAATGAACCACAGGTTTGAGAAGGTTGAGGCCCTTGTAGCATTTTTTTAAGTGCTTTAATGTGGGACAAGAAAGACAATTTTCTGTCAAAGATGACACTTGAAAATTTAATTCTGAAACGTCTTCAATTCTTGAGTTATCAAGGTATATAGTTCTGGGTCAGGATGATGATTTCGTAGCTGACAAAAATGAACGCATTTTGTCTTGGTCTTTGAAAACCTCAAACTGTTTTCATCAGACCATACTTGAAGGTTGTTCAGACATTGTAGAAGTTCCAGTTCGATGATGGCCATATGACTTTATCTTAAACATATGACAAAATCATCCACATATAAGCAACAATCCACGCCACGGTTAATAGCCTTTATTAATCTTGACAGTAAAAAGTGTCACAAAGAGGATACATCCTTGTGGCACACCCATTTCTTGTTCCCTTACATCTGACAAGGTTGTCCCAACCCTCACACGAAATAGTCGGTTAATTAAAATGGAAGCTATAAAAACAGGTAAACGATCCCTAAGACCGAAAGCATGCAAATCCTTTAAAATTCCGTATTTCCAGGTAGCATGATAGGTACTCTCCAGATCAACAAATACTGATACAACATGTTGCTTTTGTATGAAGGTTTCTCTTAGAAAAGTTTCAAAGCGTAATAGGTGGTCAAATGTACTGCACTGACGTCTAAATCCACTTTGAACATCAACAATGAGATTTTCTAAAAACCAAACAAGACGAATATTGACCATTAACTCTAAAGTTTTACAAAGGCAACTTGTGACAGCTATGGGCCTGTAGCTGTTTGAGTCGGAAGTATCTTTCCCTGGTTTGGGAATGAAAATCTTACTAAAACTTCTTTCCAGGAGGAAGGCAAATCATCTTTTTGCCAAATATCATTGAAAATATCAAGTAATATTGATACAGTGGTATCTGGTAAATGCTTTAGAAATGGATAATGTGTTTTGTTTAGACCAGGAGAGGAATCATGAGCTTTATCTAAAGTGGACGTGAATCCTTTGAATGAAAATAGTTTATTGTAAAACTCAAGATTGTTGGATTTGAAATTCAGCCTTTTCTTTTCTTCTTTAAATTCATTCCTCTGTAACTTTTCAAAGTAGTTCTCAGGGGATGCCTTTTTGGCAAAAGAATCGGCTAGAGTCTCTGAAAGGCGGGGTGTCCATAAGGCCCTTTTTTGGGCTAGGATAGATTTTTTCTGAAATTTGCTGATTTATACTACTATGTATTGGCTTTCATTTGGTGAACTATTAAGATGCAGCGGCCATGTCTTCAATGCTATATACTTGAGAAAAGTGGGTGGGGTAATTTGATATGATTTCAGCTTATAAGACTAAATTGCAAATATCTTTCATTTGAGGCTTTAATCGACATTCATTAATTTAATGTAGGTACTTACCCTATAAAAGGGTGTTAGTGATGCAGACAACTTAAATCATCATTTTCTAGCAATGTGGTTATAATCACTTTTAAGTCGTACGTACATTTCGCTTATTTTGTCATCTCCAACTTTGCGAAGAACCACAACATAGTTTTATTGTTTTATGGAAAAGTACAATATATTGATATTACATACTAGACATAGTAGACATTCTAAAATTATGAGGAATTCGCTCTGCTACAAACAACACTAGAATTATCTGCCCTTGAAAAAGTAAAAAATGCTAATTTTTCTCATGTTCTAAAACTAAGCACTTTTCCAGTATATTTCAGAGGTCTAAACTCACTCAAACCTAGCTTGTATAGATGTTTGTCAGAAATAAGAATAGAACAAGTCATTGCATGGTAACTTTGACCTTTTTCAGGGTCGAAGTGAGAATCAGATATCCATTCTATGACTGATAAAAGCTCGTATGGGATTGAATTCACAAAATTTTAAGTCGCAATCTAGGATATCACTGTTTTGCAGCTTACAAGGAATTTGTAAGCCTGGTGGAAACTTTAATATTGGTGACATGATAATGAATTACAGCTTGGTGACCTTGACCTTCTTTTTATACCGAGCTCTTTTCCAGGAATTCAAATTCTCTTGTTGTGTGTTTGATTATTTCCGACCGTACCAAATATGAATACAAATAATTTATATTGTACGTTTATTTTTCACAAATGCAACCCTTTTACAACATTTTATTTCAATATAAGAAATTTAAAACTCATCATTTTGATCATCATGCCATTCGAGTCTCATATTTCTCAAAGTTTGCTAAGCACCAAGAACATTTAATTGGATAGGCTTTATCATTGCAATATCAATGTTATGATTTTTTTTTAAACAATTCAATTAGTATTGTCTATAATGATGTATATGATGTTTCCCTGTATTCTTTTTTGCTTTATTTGACAGATTTTAGAATTCAGCTTAATAACAATTTAAAAAAGATAATGAAACTTGTAATATTCAAAACTTGCCCAAAAAGCTGCTGATGCAAGCCAATTTAGGATTAAAACCAAGTATGTGACTTATTGCTGTTTAATGACAGCTTGAAACAATCTTCTTTGTTCCCTGTCAGGTTCCTTATATTTCTTTTCGAACTTCGCTCCATTCTTGAACAAGAATAGCAAAAAGTTTCCAGATACTTCTTGGTTAGACCTGAAAAGCTAAAACTTAGACCCGCAGCCCATTTCACGTATGCTTTGTGGGATTGTGGTGAGGGATTCGACTTTCCAGTCCAGACATGCTATACCATCTTTTCGCAGGTACTTTTGCACACCATGGGTAATATGCAGACGAGCTACATGTATATCGTCCATTAGAACAATCCCATAGCATGCAGTTGTATACAATCCTTCCTAGCTATCAAGAACCCGTTTAAATATTATTGGACAGTCAGTCTGCACTGATCAACGATGATAAGCTCATTCCACTTAATCCCGGCTGATTTTACCCGTGTTTAGCCATGTTCAGCAATAATAGCAGTATGAAATCTCAACATCGGCATTCGTCATACCCTAGCAAACCTGTTTCTTTAGTCTATGCAGTAGCTAGGCTCATCTGTAAAGTGTAGTTCAGGTCCACCTAGCTTGGTCCAAGGCCCACTCATACCCTAGCTGCGAGAAAAAAGAGTATGTTTGGGTGAAGACCATTTTTGTTCAACCATGTGTGGATAGTCTAAACGAACATTTTCCCTGCCATAAAAACATAACCTTATTATTATACTTATTACATGTACAGTTCGGACCATCTAATTAATTATATCACTGAATCATATTAAAGAAAAAAAACTAATAAATGTACATACACACATACATGTAATTATCTCATGCAAAGTTGAAAATCATGTCCGAAATATTTGGTGCTTAGCAAACTTTGAGTAGTATAACTACTCTGTTTGATTGTCTAATGGCTATCTGGCCTACTGAGTGACATAAACATGTCTTTGTACATTCAGATATATGATGTAAGGTCATTCTATTATTTTATCTAGTCAGTTCTAGTCACAAAGTTTATCAAACTGTCACAATGTAGCCCAATGATCTCAGCAGTCAACCTCTTTTAAAAAAAATTTCAACTTGACTAGTATGATACTGATTACTTCTAGGGGTACTTTAACACAACTTTCAGGATAGGTTCAGAAACTTTAGACTGTCCGTCCTGGTATACTTACGTTTAAATGAATATTTGAATTTTGCAATAATTCTCTGGCATACTTGCTTTCGCAACTTTCTAGGTTTCTTTGTGTTCATATTCCTATTTACAAACCCCCCCACAAAGGAAAAAAAAAAATTTTTTTTTTTCCTTTCATTAAACTACATATTTGACAAAGCATGATTTCTTTTCAACAAAGGCCTAATTCACTTTATCATTAATCTGACATTCAGTTCTGAAGAGATTGCTGATGTTGTTTCAACAAAGAACAGACATGTAATGGCAATATCTCAAAAGATATATAGAAATCATATCAGCCCAAAACATTTTTTTTTATCAGTAGAACCAAAAACTAAAAGGGCATTCTAGGTCTAACTATAAGATCGACAAATTGTTTAAGTCAACAAGCTGAGAATCAGTATATGCTGTCAAATCCCAGTAATAAATTGTAAATGCATTAATACATGTACATACCCAGTACATTACCAGTATTTTGACTTGAGAGATTTTTGTTTGAGCCCTTTGGGAGAATTTATATTCATGGAGTAAAGCGCGTGGGTCTTTCTTTGACACTGAAAAAGGCCAAGGTCACCAAGCCTACTTAATCCTGACTAACATCTGCATAGGTTAGATTTGAATGAATACTATGAAATGTATTAACCCTTAGGCTGCTAAACGCGACTCACTGACCTTTTGCGGACAGTGTAGATCAAGATCAGACTGCACAGAACGTGCAGTCTGATCTTTGATCTACACTGTCCTATACGGAGATATTTTTCTCAAACAAACAAGTTTGAAATAACATTACTCAGATTTTTACTATCAGCTTGAAAGTTTCATTTAACTTATTTAGCAGGACAAGGGTTAAACCTACAAGAAGAGAATAGAGCTCTAGATCTCATTCTGACCATGAAGAAAAGGTCAAGGTCACCAAACTGTAATTCAGTATCATGTCACCAATATTGAATGTTGCCATTGGGCTTACAAAATTATTGTATCCCGTAAATGTGAAATCCTAAATTGTGACCTGAACTTTTTGTGAACTCAACCCTAGTAGCAGAATTATCAGAAATAAATTGGAGCCCTGGGTCTCACTTCGACCTTGAAAAAGGTCACGGTCACCATGCCATGACTTGCTCTATTCTTATTTCTGACAAACATCTATACAAGTTAGGTCTGAGTGAGTTTAATCCTCTGAAATATACCAGAAAAATGCTTAGTTTTAGAACATGAGAAAAATTAACATTTTTATTTTTACTTTTTCAAGGGCAGATAATTCCAGTGTTGTTTGTAGCAAAGCGAATTCCTCATAATTTTAGAATATTTACCATGTCTAGTATGTAATATCAACATATTGTACTTTTCCATAAAACAATAAAACTATGTTGTGGTTTATCGCAAAGTTGGAGATGACAAAAAAAGCTAAATTTAGGTACGACTAAAAAGGAATTATAATTACATAGCTAGAGAATGATGATTTAAATTGTCTGCATCATTAACACCCTCTTAAAGGGTAAGTACTGTATATATGGATATATACGTGTGTCGAAAAATTTGCGAATCACCGATTACGGACATTTTGCGAATGGAAATGTTTGCGAATTCAAGACACTCCTTATTTGTTGATATACTTGTAGGAAAATACGTGAAAAGAAAAGTTTGCAAATGTTCCAAGTTCGTGAAATCGCAAAAATTCCCAAGGCGCAAACATTTCCACTTATACAGTGCCTTCATGAAATGAATAAATATCGATTGCAGCCTCAAATTGAAGATTTTTGCAATTTAGTCTTACAAACTGAAATCATATCAAATTATCCCACCCACTTTTCTCAAGCATATAGCAATGAAGACATGGCCGCCGCATCTTAATACTTCACCAAATGAAAGCCAATACATGGTAGTATAAATCAGCAAATTTTGGTAAAAAACTATCCTATCCCAAAAAGGTCCTTATTTACACCCTTCCTTTCTTTGGGATTTTCATTATTAGTATTGTTTGCAGAAAGATGCTAAATTGATGAAGATACACTACTGTTAATCTTTTTGACCATGTCCCCGATTTTTTCGTGGAAGTTCTTGCATTAAGCCTGAAGATAAAATGCCACCAGGACTTACGCTTAACTACTTTTTATGGTCTTTCTGGCTTTTGCCCTGGAAATACGGAAAAGGTCATGATTTTCTGGAGTGGGCCTCAGATTGAACTTTCTCAGAGTTTCTTTCCTTTCTTTTATAGCTGATTTACATTCATCAGTTAACCACGCCTTTTTGGGCGTTTTGGCTTTGTCAAGGTCCGTGGTATTGACTGTTTTGCTGCATCAGTAAGTAGCTCGGAAAACAATTCTGCAGGATCAGTACAATCTTCAAGTTTATCTCTTGTTATGGTCTGTTCACTGAGAACTTGAAAAAGGTCCCAGTTGGCTTTGGAGAGTTTCCATCTCTTGGGACGTTCACATGTAGATGGCTCTGAAGAATAAAAATTGGAAAGTGGTTACTTCCACAAACGTCGTCTCCCACTTTCCAGTTAAAATCTTGAAGCAAAGCTGGGCTACATAGAGATAGGTAAAGAGAACAGCAAGACACAGTTGCTGGATGAAGATAAAGAATTTATGCTTTACATATAAAAACAAAACTTTAGAAATTGTTAATAAATTTAAATATCTTGGTATAGTATTTACAGTAGGGAGGTCATTCAATAGTACATATGAAGCATTACATGGCGAAGCATTGAAAGCTATTGGTAGGCTCAAATATTACTTAGTTATATTTCCCAATATGTTAATTTCCTACATATTAGACCTATTTGATAAACTCGACGAACCTGTTCTTAGTTATGGATGTGAGGTGTGGGGTATGAATACAGTAAACAAATTGGAAAGTATACATTTGTAATTCTGTAAACAGATATTAGGAGTTTGGCGCTAAACACAAAACAGTTTCATTTATGGTGAATTTAGGAGATACCCTTTGAAAACAAAACGACTGTCAAAAGTTTTAAAATTTTGGTTCAAAGTTACAAGAAGTCCTGATGAAAAAATAATTAAGCATGTGTATAATGTCATGTTAAGTGATTTAGAAGTCTTTCTTGATAAGATATATTGGGCAAAATCTGTTAAATGTATTTGAGAAAGTACTGACTTTTACAATGTATGGTTAAATAAAGGCGTCAAAGATATAAATTTATTTATGAAAATATTCATACAAAGAATTAAGGATAATTATCTACAGAGTTGGAATAATGATTTGGAAGAGTCATCAAGAGCAAGAACAAAGAACTTTTTGTAATTTTTCTTTTCAGCCATATCTAAATAGTTTATGTATTTTTATTGAAAAATTTAGAATAGCCCTTAGTCGTTTCCGTCTTTCATTACATAGACTAGAAATAGAATCAGGAAGATGGCATAAACCAGAAAAAAAATCCCATATCAGGAGAGGAAATGCAAATTATGCAATACTGTAGAAGATGAAATGCACTTTTTACCTGAATATCCAATGTTTTCAAAAATAAGAAAAATTTGTATTAAGAAATACTTCTGGAAGAGTCCAAGTATGGCTAAATTTTTTGAATTGATGAAAAGTGAAAACAAACAGACTATTAGAAATTTATCAATATTTATCTAAAAAGAGAAAGAGAGATCTATTCATATATATACACTGACCCACACTTCCAACGCAAAACTAAGTTTGACTTATTATTTTTCATTTAATATTCCATCCAATGTCACAAAATTTCAAAAATAGACAGAATGATCATTTTTGAAGAAGATAGCAAGACATCCTCCTTTCAAACTCGATAAGGCTAGTCAGCCCATGCCCCGGCGCGCTAGAGGGGTGTCTTCAAAAAACAAAGCAGTAGTACCAGTATTGGGTATTATTGCAGACATGAATCTCCGACGCAAGAACCTAAGGTATCGGGGGATGGCATTTAAGGACACATTATTCCACTCATGGATCAGAACCTGCTACAGCTGCACTCGTTAGAACTTTGGGCTGTATTTGGTACTACGAACACGTTCAACGAAATCACGGCGCTCTCTTATGCCTCACTCCGTTAGCCTTCTGATTACTGTATGTGCATTTGTGGAACAGCTGTGCTGTCCAGTTGTTACAGCGGTGGTTTTACTCGCTAGGAGCTGTCTGTTGTCATGGACTGGGTTTGTGACTCTACCAATAATTTAGCATGACAAATGAGCAACTTGGCCCTGACAAGAACATTATAATCGTTTCGAAACTTAACCATGGATGGGGCAAGGGGTGGGGGAGTAAAGAACCATATCGTGCAATTTTGAACTGCTGTACATAATCAAAATAATTCATTTTCAATCATTACCTGTTCGGATTAGCTTCTGCCACTACCTGTGAACGGTAGATACTGCACAAAAAAAAAAAAAGATAAAATAAAATAAACGGGACACAGCGTTAAATCACAACAACAGCCTTGGTCACTCCAATAGCAAGTCCTCTGGTTTCAAGCGTTAATCTTGGAGTTTTCAGGAAAGGACGTTTCGAAATCTTTTACTCCACTACAGTTGGCTATCGTATGGCAAACTTCGTGTACACTCTAACGATAAAAATTTTGCAAGTTGTGCATTTGCAACACAGAAATAGTGCACTGTACACAGATACCAGTGTTCAGTCAAGCGTAACAAAATTGTCAATTGGCTGATATACACAGTAAGGACATGCACATGAAAAGATTGTATAAGAATTCTTTTTGTTTTTCATATCCCGTAATTGAAATTATACCTAAAAAATCATTTTGCGTTGGAAGTGTGGGTCTCTCTCTCTCTCTCTCTCTCTCTCTCTCTCTCTCTCTCTCTCTCTCTCTGTGTCTATATATATATGTGTGTGTGTGTGTGCGTGCGTGTGTGTGTGTGTGTGTGTGTGTGTGTGTATCATTTCTTTAATTCTCCTCTCAAAAACTCAAGATTCATTATTCAATTATTCAGTAAATATGTCAATAGTTCCAATAGGTCAAAAAATTTCTATGCTGTGATTTTATTTATAAACCTTAACTCTTTCAGTGTCATTGGTAAAATCAACGGCTTCTGTGGCTGGCACTGATCAGAATCAGACTGCACAGAACGTGTAATCTGATCAAGGGTCTGTGCCATCCTCTTGTATAGTCATACCTGAAGGCTGAAATTCATTTCTAGTTACAGTGGGTTGTATGTACAGTCTTTGAAAGAAATAAAGTTTATACAGTTTGCAATAGAAATAAACTATAAACACTCCAAAATAGGCAAAAGTGTTATTATATGTACTTAAATTATTTTTCCTATAAAGTTAAAGCAAAGTTGAATAAGCATTCCATTATAAGGTAGCTACACATTATATGATGATTCAAGTATTTTGTCACCGTAAAAAAATATAGATGAGAAAACTTGAGGAATAACATAGATTCAGATCAGTATGGTATGGCTGATCTGAAATTATGGTGTTCTTTTAGTTTCATTATATATATGTTTGTGTTCTTCTACAAGAAGGATAACTTTTATACATACTTAACAGAGTATTAGAGACGTTACCTCCCTTTAAGTGCATCTAATTAATCCACTGACTGTCATTGTAGATTGTTTATATATTCAATGAATGGATGTGGTATGATAGGCATACTGCCTTTTTTCCTGAATAAAATATTCTATTCTATGTTTTTTTAATTATTGTCGTTCATTGTTGTCTATGAATTATTACAAATGAAGTGCTCAAGTTGTAAGCCTCTTTGATTTGTATCATTGCTACCCTAGATAATATTGTGACAGTTGAAATATCCTGCCAATACGAAAGGGGATGGTAGCTTTGAGATAAGATCACTGAGCTTGTTTTCATTTATGGGAGAATTTGGGGGAAGGTATATAAAACAAAAGGTAATGATTTTCTGAAGAGAAAGTCGAACAACAACAGCCTGCAGAGTGCTGTTTAACTGTATCTACGTATGGGGGATGTTGTTATCATCCCCGCCGAAGGCAGAGGGATATATATTTTAGCATTGTCTGTCCGTCCATCCTTCCGTCCGTCCATCTTTCCGTCCCTCCTTCTGTCCGTCCGTCCGTGTGTCCGCCCGGCGAATATCTCCAATACCATTGGACAGAATTTCGTGAAACTTCATATGTGTGTACAATAACTCATTCCGCCGATATAATTTTTTTTTTTATTCGATGCAAAATGACCGACTGAGAGCGATTTTAAGTTACGCGGTGGAGTAAACTTTTGATGTTTTGAGTCTTATCTTGACTACTATACAGAGTTTTTACATCGAACTTCTCACATCTATCAACCACCATTAGGAAATGCAGGACAAGTTTCACCCAGATTGACCGCGTTATTTGTTTGTATTTTATTAAATTCCATGTCATGAAAAAAGAGGGTTAAATGTATAATTTCATCATAGACCAATGACAGTCTGTTCGTCTGTCTTTCCGGGCAGATATCTTCTAAAATCCTTGACAAAATCTAATAGAAATTCATACACGTGTTTCTTATGATGTCTGCTGAAATATACTTTTTTATTTTTTATCTTTTTTTTTTTTTAATTAATATGGTGTCATAGAAAAAGGCGGCTTCATGTATATTTCCATTAAGGATCAATATCTCTTTAACTCAAAATCCTTGACGAAAATTTACGAAACTTTATACGTGTGTTCCTTATGATAGTCCGCCAAGTAAGATCATCATTTTAGCTTTTTTTATTGAATGTCGTGTCATTGAAAAAGGGGAATGGTGTATTTTTCCATTATGGACAATATCTTTAACTACTGGACAAAATGTTATGAAACTTCATATTTATATTTTTTATCAAAAGCCACAGACAATAGTTATTTGTTTTTATTTCATGAAATGCCATGTCATGAAGAAAGGGGCTAAAAGTATAATTTCATTATGGACCAATAACAGTCTGTTCGCCCATCCTTCTCTCCAGACAGATATCTTCTGCAGTCCTTGACGAACATTGATAAAACTTCATGCATGTCTTCCTTTGGATAGTCTGTTGATACAGTTTTTTTTTTTTTTTTTTTTCTATGAATAATGACGTGTTATGGAAAAAGGGGGCTTGAAGTATATTTTCATTATTTGTCTTCATTTAATGAAATGCCATGTTATGAAAAAAAGGGACTTAATGCACAATCTCATTATGGACCAATAACAATAAGACCAAGTGTAGATGCAAAACATATACCTCTTATATATTTTTTAGTTAATGAAATGCTGTGCCATGGAAAAAGGGGGCTTAATATATAATTTCATCATAGACCAATAACAAAAAGGCCTCATGTACATGCAAAACACAATACCTCTAGTATGTTTGTATATAAAAAGGTCTTTTTCGGCGGGGTATATCATTTCAAATAAAGCAACCGCAGCCAAGCGTTGGAACCTTCATGCAGTGTTCTTGTTTCTTTTACTTTTTAGGCAATGCAAGAGAATATGCAACGATCAGTGAAGTCACATGTTTTATTGGAAGTCCGAATCATTCTGATGGCGGCAAAACAAGTAATGACGATCTAAATACTTTTAATCCTTTACCACAGGAGTAGATTGTAGTCCAAACTGAAATCATCTGCAGAGGAAAATAGAATGCTACTTAAACGATGGTATTTGTGGTATGACAAAATGCTGGTTAACAGCGCCTTGTTTTCAAAAGTCTTCTTCTTCAAGGTTGTTAAAACTCGGGATTGTGTGATAAGGAGTTAAGGTAAGAGTAAGCCCAGAGTCATTCTGTCCATCTGTCTTTGCTTTGTCAAGAATATGAAAGATCTTCAACTAAGAGATATTATGAAATTTAATCTGCATCTTCCCTCTGTTTCGTAACAAGAGGGCGACTGGCCCTAAAGCGCTCACCTAAGTAAAGTCATCTAGGATAGATAAGTTGGAGAGATCCTAATTGTGATGATTTAAAACACATGAGTGTTAGTGACCTACTTTTTGTCCAATATATCATCAAGACAAATATTCTGACCATGTTTCATGGGTATAGGGCTGAAAAGCTGGCCTGTACACTGCACAAAAGGTTTTTTCAAGATTTGGCCTAGTGAAGTAATTGTTTTTTACCCTACATGATCCAATTTCAAAATCATCCAAGATATCACCAGGACAAATATTTTGACTAAGTTTTATAAGTATCAAACTTAAAAAAATGGCCTCTAGAGTGCACACAAGGTTTTTTTTTTAAGATTCGACCCTGTACCCATACATTTTGACCCAACGTGACTTATTTTCAAACTTGTCCAAGGTGTCATCAGACCAAAATATTCTACAAAGTTTTATGAGTATCAGGCTAAAAATGTTGCCTCCAGAGTGCACACAACGTTTTTTTAAGATTCGACCAGGTCACCTACTTTTTTTGTTCGATGTGAACCAATTTCAAACTTGTCTGAGATACCATAAAGACAACCATACTGGCCAGATTTCATATGTATCAGACTGAAAATAAGGCCTCTAGAGTGCATACAAAGGTTTTCTAAGATTTGGCCCTGTGACCTACTTTTTGACCTGAAGTGACCCAATTTCAAATGTGTCCCAGATATCATCAAGAGAAACTCCTGATTAAGTTTCATAAGTATCGGATGAAAAATATTGCCTCCAGAGTGCACAGAAAGGTTTTCCTAAGAGCTGGTCCAGCGACCTACTTTTTGACCCAAAGTGATCCAATTTTAAACTTGTTCGAGATATAATCAAGACAAGTATTCTGACCAAAATTCATGAGTATCAGGCTGAAAATTAGACTTCAAGAGTGCACACAAGGTTTCTCTAAGATTTGGCCAAGTAACCTACTTTTTAACCCGAAGTGACCCAGTTTCAAACTTGTCCGAGATCTCATCAAGGCAAACATTCTGACATGGTTTCATGAGTATCAGACTGAAATTGTGGCCTCTACAATGCACTCATAGTTTTCTAAAGATTTGACGTGTTGACCTCCTTATTGACCAACATAACCCAATATCGAACTTATCCGAGATATTATCAAGACAAAAATTCTGACTAAGTTTAATCAGCATTGTTATAAAAATTTGGCTTCTAGAGTGCACACAAGGTAATTGTTGACGCCTTGACAGCAGGACGACACAAGACGGACACAGCAGGGTTGCATCTAGAGTGCTGGATTGCCGAAATCCCGCATCAAAGTCTAAAATCTCAGGAAAACGAAATTTGTTTGCGCACCAAATCCAGCGCTTAAACAATATAGCCCTCAAAAATTAAATGATCGTGCGCACTATCATGGGCGAAAAAAAGACTTTGGGGGAATAAAATGTAACAAAATTTGCATGGGTAATTTGAAACTGTTAAATCGTAGACTGTCGGGTTATTTTGATCACATCACTAGACGCTTGTTATCTGTGTTATGCAGACAAATACCCTAACTACAGAACGAACGCTTTCGATCGCCAGTGGCACTAAATCAATTTCCGAATGCGACAGGTTAGAAGAAATGTCTCCAATGGTAAATCTGCTGGCCACAAGTGATGTCTTAAGGCTACAAAATTCTTGAAAGATCATAACGCAAATTTAAAAAGTGAGTATCAAGTATGAAGGACCACGCATCACCGTTTATCACAACTTAACAAACTGGCGTGTGATAAAAAGCGTGATAATGATGTCAGTCCCCCTTTTCTGAAGGTGATAGGGGACAGCCCCATTTCGACATTTCTAGATGCAACCCTGACACAGTACTATCACAAAAGCTCACCTTGAGCACTTTGTGTTCAGGTGAGCTAAAAACTGTTTGTGTGAAGCTTGCTTGGGATGGGCGGGATTAAGTGGTCTAAACTTTAGTTTTGTATATGTGCAATCCTTTGTGTGTATCATGGTGGGTGTCTGTTCATTATGTTTCCCCTTATCTTTGTGCAGAAAGTTTCCCGGTTAAATCAAAAGTTGTGGATCATTATAACAATACAGTTTTCATATTTTAGTTCAGCTCATTTGGAAGATAATGTGGAGGAACTGTCGTAGCCCTGGCGTCATCGTCTGCGTTGTTGTGCGAAAAAAATGACAATTTATAGCACCCCTACAACAAAGGCTGGTAACCATTAGAGTATTTTTGACACGGCTATGCCCCATTTATCGACTAAGAATTTTCACTAAAAATTCAAGCAACCGCAGCCAAGAGTTGGAATCGTCATGCAGTGCTCTTGTTTCTTTTACTTTTCAGGCAATGGGCGGATAATTATTGGAGTATTTTTGACACAGCTATGGCCCATTTTCGACTAAGATTTTTACTGAAATTCAAGCAACCGAAGCCAAGCGTTGAAATCTTCATGCAGTGCTCTTGTTTCTTTTACTTTTCAGGCAATGAACGTGAATATGAATTGATCAGTGAAGTCACATATTCTACTGGAAGCCCGATGCAAGACGACGGGAATGTTTCTGATGGCGGCGAAACAAGTAATGATGACCTGAATACTTTTAACCCTTCAGCAGATGAGTAGATTGTAGTCCTGATTCAAATCATCTGCAGAGGAAAAATCAAATGCACCTTAAAAACGATAGTATTTGTGGTATTAGAAAATGCTGGTTAACAGCAGCATGTTTTCGAAAGTCTTCTCCTTCAAGGTTGTTAAAACTCAGGTTTCAGTGATTAACATTTCTGGTAACTACTCGCATTTCTGGTAACTACTCGCCCAGAGTCATTCTGTCTATCTGTCTTTGCCTTTTCAAGAATATGAAAGATCCTCTACTAAGAGACATGATGAAATTAATTGTCAATTCTGCCTTTGTTTGGTGAAAACTGTCTGTGTCTAGCTTGTCCGGGATGGGCGGGATATAGTGGTCTAAACTTTAGTTTTGTGTATTTGCAATTGTTAGTATAGGTCATGGTGGGCGTCTTTAGTTTTGCTTCTTTCTATCTTTGTGTAGAAAGTTTCAACGTTAGAAGATTACAAAAGGTGTGGAACATTTTTTAAAAAACATAACATTTTATTTATTTATTTATTTATTATTTATTTTTTGTTTTACTTTTCTGGTAATTCAAGAGAAATTGAATTGGGAAGTGAATCTATTTTAGGTCCGATTCAAGAAGATGGAAATGTTTCTGATGGAGGCGAAACAAGTAATGATAACCTGATTACTTTTAACTCTTTAACAGGCAAGTAGAGTGTATTTTTGTCCAAACTGAAATCATCTGCAGAGGATAAATAAAATGCGCCTCAAATGATGGTATTATGAAGAAATGGTTGTTACCAGCACCATGATTTCTAAAGTTTTCTTCTTCAAGGTTGTTAAAGTTCGGGATTGTGTGATAAAGAGTTAACGTAACTAAATGCCAAGAGTCCTTTCGTCCATCTGTCATTGCTTTGTCAACAATAAGAAAGATTCTCTACTAAGACACGTTCAATGTGCATCCTCCCTCGTTTTGGTAAAACTGTTTGTATCAAGCTTGCTTGGTAAGGGCCGGATATAGTGGCCTAAACTTTACTTTTGTGCATGTTCAATTGTTAGTATGGGTCATGGTGGGCGTCTGTTTGTTTTGTTTCGCTTTTTTTTTTATCTTTGTGTAGAAAGTTTCAACGTTAGAAGAATACAAATGGCGTGGATCATTTAAATAATACTTTTTTCTCTTTTTTTACTTTTCAGTCAACCCAAGTGAATATGAGTTGGGCAGTGAATCCACATATTCTATTGTAGGTCCGATTCAAGAAGATGGAAATGTTTCTGATGGAGGCGAAACAAGTAATGATAATCTGATTACTTTTAACTCTTTAACAGGTAAGCAAAGTTTAGTTTTGTCCACATTGAAATCATCTTCTGAGGGCAAATCAAATGTGGCCTAAATGGTGGAATTTGTTTTAAATAGAAAGGGAAGAAAATATTGTTGGAAAGGAGGTTTTGTTTGTTAAAACTCAGGAGTGGTAAAGTTTTAATCTCTGGGAAAGACAGACTGCACAAAATATCAAATGTTATCCTGAATCTACTTGAATCTACATAGTTCAAATCACTACCACTTGAAAACCTTGAAATTGGGGTTGGAGCATGGAGGAATTATGAGGCCACCTTTACCGTCTGAATTCATGCGGTGGCTTAATAGGAAAATGAATAGTAAAATGTCATCCACCCACAGGATATTGATTTTATGAATGAAAAAAGATTGACAATCTGCTGAGGGGATAGAATTTTGTTTGAACTTGTAGGGAGAAATGACCTTATTCAAATATGGATTTCTAAGATTAAAAAAAAAAAAAAAAAAATCACGGACGAATGCGAAACTTTGGGTCAGTTAAGAACAAAAAGTGGGTCACGAGCCAAGTCCTAGAAAAAGCTTGTGTGGACTCTAGAGACCACATTGTCACTCAAAGTAGGGCAGAATATTTTTTGTGATGATATCTGGGACAAGTATGAAAATGAGTCACGTCATGTCAAAATGAGTTTCATCAGGTCAAACCAAACAGAACCTTGTGTACACTCTAGATAGAGGCATCATTTTCTGTTGAATACCCTCGGCACATTTACAGGGTCGCATCTATTGTGCGGGATTGCCAAAATCCTGCATCAAAATCTAAAATCCTGCAAAAGAGAAATTTGTTTGCGCACCAAATCCCGCACAAAAACAAAATTGCCTGCAAAAATTGCATGATCATGCGTACCATAATGGGAGAAAAAGACAGATAAAATTTAGGGAATAAAACAACAAAATTGGCATAGATCAGCGCAATAATCATTCGAAACTGTTAAATCGTGGACAGTAAGTTTGTTTTGATCACATCAGTAGACCCTTGTCAGCTGTTTTATGCAGACGAATAGCTTCACTGCAGAGCGCAATTTAGGAACATTTTTTTTTCAAAAATGAGGCACTGGCGACTCTACTGGCAACAAATGATGTCTTAAGGCTACAAGATTCTTGAAAGATCATAACTCCGACATAAACGGTGAGTATCAAGTATGAAGGACCATGTGTAACCGTTTATCACAACTTACCAAGCTGGCGTGTCATTAATGAAACGCGTGATAATGATGTTAGTCCACTTATCTTCTGTAAAACTGCTAATATGACAGGTTTTGAAGTGACCTGCAACCCTTATTGACAAATTCTTGCCATATCATGCGAAAATATTTATAAAAAAATTAATTGACATGAAAACCAGAGCGCTGCAAAAAAAAAAAAAAAAACGAAAACCCACGACACAAAAAATATCAATTGGACACTGTGTGATCAGAGGCACCTCAGACTGTCTTTTCAGCTTTTGATGGTGAAATTAAGCAGTGAAATTACATAGATATCCATATAAAACAATAGGAAGAAGCTAAAATCTCGGTTTAATACTGAGGAAAAACTTCGGTGAAGTTATGGAATGAAAATATTGAACAACGCAGGATAGGTACAAAAAATATCATTTTGACATTGTGTGATCAGAGGCACTTCAGACTGCCTTTTCAGCTTTAATGGTGAAATTAAGCAGTAAAATTACATAAATATCTATATAAAACAATGGGTAGAAGCTAAGATTTCGGTCTAATGCTGAGGTAAAAACTTTGGTGAATTTATGGAATGAAAATATTGAACAACGCTGGATAGGGTAGGTCTTCTTGTCTAACAGTGTCAGTACTGCAACAAGTGTTTAAAGAAGAAGGTACAGGACATTCATACAAAGAAAGAAGACTGAAATGAAAGAACCCTTTAATGGATGTACCAAAGACAAAAACAAATATAGCGTTAACCCTTTACCACGCAATGGGAAACGCCATGAAATTTATTCCCCCCTTTTCACTTAGAGGAGGAACATGCCCCTTTTTCTGAAAGCGATGGGGGACAGCCCCCCTCCATTTGAACAATTCTAATGCAACCCTGCATTTAAAAAGGCACCACTAGTTGTAGATTGAAACCCAGCTAATAAATGACAATTTTTTTATCAAATTTACCTTTAATGTTGTTACGAGACAAGCGTAACGAGAAAGAAAACCAGCAACAAGCCTTTCACAATTAACAATATTTATTAATGAATGAAGACAAAAGAGAACAATAAGAGTTAAGTTTGAATGAGATTTTGACAATTTTTAATCTTAAAACAAGAAATAGAAGAAGTCCCTCAAAATTAAGAATTGTGTTTAGACTACAATAAGTATGAAATTTCTGGTTCCTAAATCCTAAATTAACAATATTTTTAACTTGCAAATAGATATGAGCAACCTGTTTTTAAGAAATAAATAATTCCAACTTACAGATCTATATTCCAATTTAAATCCGACACTTTTCATTAATTCTGTATCCTCAAAGCCACAAGTCTAAATTAAAAATCCAAATCCACCGAGTAAGTCACTCCTATATCAGCTTGGAAAATTCTGGATTAGTCTTTTCTAGAAAGATGACAACATGGACTGGTAAACAACTTGTTTAATAACAACCTGTTTCTAAAAATAACCACAATGGAAAAACCAATGAATGTTCTTTATGTTTCTAGAATACTCTGTATATAGAGTGAAAGTGATAATGAAAACAGGTTACATGTACATCCTATTTACATAACAATGTAATTCGTTTTTTACTCAATGGAACTATTCACAAAGTTTTGTTAAAATGCTCTAAGATTTTCCTATTGAAAATGATACTAAAAAGTTCCTGACCGCAAATCGAAAAGTTACATTGTTAAAATTGAGTACGGCCACTTCTCGCATTTACCAAAACTTGCTAGCTTCATGTCACTGACAAAATTTTGAGATTGTTCTATGCTGTCGGATGTTTGTTCGATTAGGGTATTGTTTTTTTTAAGTGGGTTATTCTTGCACAGGGCTTGGCGAAACGTACATGCAACGGAAGAGACAAGATTACCGTGGCCTAGAAGACACCGCTGTTTCAACAGGCTTTAAATGAACTGTATTCTGTTTCCGAAGAAATCTAGGATTCCATTATCTAAACTTGAAGGTCTTAGTAGAGTTTGGCTTTGCAGAATGGGCATTATAGTGATGCTCGGATTATTGGGCATGACCAATACGATGGTTGATCTGTTCATTTATGGGCAGGCAAAACCTAATTCATCGAATCACGGCTTGCATCTTTTTCAAATGAAAATTAATTATATTTCCTACATGAAAGAGGTTTTGCATTTTGTTCCGCCATTTATAGGTCAAAATTTAAGACGCGTTTACGATAGGTTGCTGCATATTGGTGCTGCTGCACATACAGCCCTTTTCACTGAAAATTTTCATGATCAGAAAAAAACATTTAGTTGATTGACTAGGCGCATTATCACCTGATATGGCACTAACTGAGCATGTCTTGGGTTCTCTGAAAACTTGTGTATAGAAATGTTAATTCCCGAAGACACTTCTGGAACCTTGCAGAGCTCTTTTTTAGGAATCGGACAACATCCTATAGCATTGAATAACCTCACAATGAAGTCAATGAATCCAAGCTAGCAAGTTTTGATAAATGTAAAGAGTTGCCATACTCGATGATAATCGTTTGACTTTTTGATATGCGGTAAGGAACCTTTTGTACCATTTTCCATTTGAACATCTTACAGCATTTTTACGCAATTTTGTGAATCACTCAATCAAAAAACAATGAATTACATTAAAGAAATATTTGATTAAAGCTTGTTATTTTCGGGCAGATTCTCAACTTACAACAAGTGTGGAATCTTTAAATGTACTAGGTGCACTCTTGAAAGTTATCAGAATGTTTGTTTTGACGATATTTCAAAGCAGTTGCTAAATGGGTCAAGGCGGGTCAAAAACTAGATCACCAGGTCAAGCCTTTAAAAAACCTTGTGTACACTCTAGAGGCCACATTTTAGTCCACAACATATAAAAGTTAGAGAGATTTTTCGTCTTAATAATATCTTGGATGAGTTAGAAAATAGTTAACGTCGGGTCAGAAACTAGTTCACCAGGTCAAAACTTCAAAGACAAACCTTTTGCACTCTAGATTCCATATTTATAGTTTAATACTCATGAAAGTTGGACAGAATTTTTGTCTTGACTATATTTAGGATAGTTATGAAAATGAGCTATGTTATGTCAAAAGGTAGGTCGTCAGGGCAAATAATCATAAGAATTACAATGCTTGTCTTAATAATATCTCGGACAGGTTTGAAAATAGGTTAAATCAGGTCAAAAAGTAAGCCACTGGAAAAAAAACTTAGGAAAACCTTGTATACACTCTTGACACCACATTTTCAGTCAAATTTTATTAACGTTGGTCAGAGTGTTTTCCTTGAAAACATCTCAGACGAGTTCAAAATTGCATGATCATGTGTGGTCAAAACCAAAGTCACCTGGTCAAATATTAAAAAAGAAGGCCATGATAGCCCTGATGTCGCTGACCTGAGCCGTTTGACCATACATGACCTATTTACAGTCTTTCTCCAAGATACTATGACGAAAATTCTTAAGGATACACAAGGTATTTCAAAGATTTGAACTGGTGATCTAGTTTTTGACCTAATGTGACCCATTTTCAAACCGGATTGAGACATCATCAAGATGATTATTCGTACCAACTTTCATGAGTACCGGATTCAAAATATGGCCTCTAGAGTGTACATGAGGTTTTCTATGATTTGACCCAGTGACCTAGTTTTTGACCTGATATGACACATTTTCCAAGACTTCATCAAGCAGACACTCTGACTAATATTCATGGGAATTGGACTGAAAATGCACCCTCAAGAGCGTACACATGGTTTTTCAAAGATTTGACCTGGTGACCTAGTTTTTAACCAGACATGACCCATTTTGCAACTCATCAAAGATATCATTAAGACAATTATTCTGCCGAATTTTCAAGAGTATTGGACTCAAAATATGGGCTCTAGAGTGTACACAAGGTTTTTCTAAGATATGGCCTAGTGACCTAGTTTTAACTCCGATGTGACCAATTTTCAAACTCATCTGAGATATCGTCAAGACAAACATTCTGACAAACTTTAAATAAAGAGTATTGGACTCAAAATATGGCCTCTAGAGAATACACAAGGTTTTTCAAAAATTTGACCTAGTGACCTATTTTTTGACCCGATATGACCCATTTTCGAACTTGTCCAAGATATCATCAAGACATTCTGACAAACTTTCAAGAGAATTAGACTCAAAATGTGGCCTCCAGAGTGTACCCAAGAGTTCCTTAGATTTGACCTAGTTACCTAGTTTTTGACCCGACATGGTCCATTTTCAAACTTGTCCAAGATATCATCAGGTCAAACATTCTGACAAACTTTGAAGGATTTAGGCTTAAAAATGTGGCCCTTAGAGTATACAAAATGTTTTTCTAATATTTGACCTAGTGACCTAGTTTCTGACCCGACATGACCCATTTTCAAAACTGTTTGAGATATTATCAAGACAAACAAGTTTCATGAGTATCGGACAAAAAGTATGGCTTCTAGAGTGAACACAAGGTAAAAGTTGATGACGGACGATGCACTTCCCACAACACACGACAGACGACGGACACAATATAATCACAAAAGCATACCATGAGCACTTCATGCTCAGGTGAGCTAAAAAAGCTTGTGTACACTCTATGGGCCACATTTTAAGTCAAATACTCATGAAAGGTTGTTAAAGTGTTTGTCTTGATATATCGAAAGAGATTGTATTATGTCAAAAAGGCTCAGGTGAGTACCTCAGAACCATCGCGGCCCTCTACTTCTTAAATTTATTTATCAGTGTCAAGTTTAACTTTTATCTCCATTCATTCAGCATACTATGAGTAATTTAAAAAAATGAGTAATTTAAAAAAATACGATATGAAATTATTCATTGGTGGAAAAAAAATCAATACCTTTTAGTTTTAATTATAATATTGGTCTATGGAAACAGAAATGTAGGGTGAACATTTTATCCACTAAAATTACTGAGTTTGCTCAATTCAATTCTTTGGTTATTGCTAGACATAATGTTTTCAACAAATGGCCAAAATATTACGATATGACCAGTACCTGTAGGGTTATTGAATTTCCCACTGTACGCCCAATTAACACTTCAAAAAAGTTAAGTAGTTATCGAAGTAGTTACCCTATCTTTCTTACTCTGACCATTATATTTCAAGCCAGAACTTTCTTGTGTCCAACATTATGATAAAATTGCAGTTTTGAGAGGGGTATCTTGCATCCAGCGAATGTAAATGAGTAACTGATATCAATTGATCTTTCTATCTTGTTTATTTCGTTATTATCTGTTATCAGATAGATTCTCTTTGTGAACATATATTTCACCACCTTCATAAAAAAATACCCTTTTTCATAATGTAACTTTTCAGATCAAGCTAGAATACATGAGACGGGCAGTGATTCTGCCGATTTCGTTGAAACTCCCAGTGTACACGAAGAAAAGGTTGACTCAGATGGAGATGAAACTGGTTCGTAACAGTTTAGAATACTTAAAAACTAAACATATTTTAAAATAGTGAATAACACAGAAAACTGCAAATAAAAAATACAGTAGAATATATGGGATATTTTTGCACTTTCATTAAATGTAAATTAACAGGTGTTAATCATTCAAATGACATACTTCATTATTGCTTTATTTCTTTTTTAATATTAATCAATGTTACACAGGTCCGGGTACAACAGGCACATCTTCCTAGTGTGAGAGGGTGAGGTTATATAACAAACAACTGAAAGTCTACGGATGAAAAAGTGAAATATCAAAATATCAACATGATCATAAAAGAAAAACAAGAGGCCATTGGCCCTAAGGTGCTTACATGTACCTGAGGAATGTCATCTACGATTGATAAAGCTGAAACGGTTTTGGTTGTGATGATGTTGAAAACTTGAGTGTTAGTGACCTACTTTTGGCTGAGATATCAAAGCAAACATTCTGACCATGTTTCATGAGTATTGAACTGAAAATGTGGCCTCTTGACTGCACAAAAGTTATCTCTAAGATTTGGCTCATTGACCTATTTTTTGACCCGTCATAACCCAATTTCAAAATTGTCAGAGATATCATCAAAACAACAATCTGACCAAGTTTTATAATCACCCTATTTTCCAGACAATAGGCCGCGGCCTATCCATTAAAAAATGGAAATTTTCGAGAGTGCGGCCTTTAAGACCAAGCGGCTTATACGTTAATTTTATTTTTTCTAAACTATCTTTCAGTGTGGCCTGAAAAATCAAAAATGAACGAAAAACACTTTACAATTCCCCATATGGGCGCGTTTTTTGGTTCACGCGCCTAAAGTACTCATCGAACACTTAAACTTACCTACAGGTGATAGATTAATTAACCCGCTTGCAAATTTACGAATGTGTTAAAACTAGTGATCAAGCTTGAATCAAACACAAGGTTTTTCTAAGATTTGATCTAGTGACCTAGTTTTTGACCCGACATGACTCATTATCAACCTGGTCCGAGATATCACCGAGACAAACATTCTGACCAAGTTTCACGAGTATCAGACTGAAAATGTGGCCTGTAGAGCGTACACAAATTTTTTCTAAGATTTGACCTAGTGACCTAGTTTTTGACCCGACATGACCCTTTATCGAACTCGTCCGAGATATCATTGAGACAAACATTCTGACCAAGTTTCACGAGTGACTGAAAATGTGGCCTCTAGAGCATACACAAGGTAAAAGTTGACGACCGACGACGAACGCCGGATGAAGGATGCCGGACGCCGGACGATCACAAAAGCTCACCATGAGCACTTTGTGCTCAGGTGAGCTAAAAATGAAAGCGTGCGGCCTATACAATTCAGCGGCTTATTGTCCGGAAAATACGGGTATAAGACTGAAAATGTGATCTCTGGAGTGCACATTAAGGTTTTTCTAGAATTTGGCCCAGTGACTTTTGACCGACGTGACCAAATTTCGAACATGTCCAAGATATGATCAAGACAATCATTCTGACCAAAAGTGTTGGTATATCGGTTGCTAATTGATGATCCGTTAAAATCGAATACCACTTCTGATGCAATAATCAGCCATATGATCGGTTATAGAATCATATGAAATTTTATGTTTGGTTATTGGTTACCGTAAACTTGCACAAATTACTTATAAAACATTCTTTGAAGAGGGAAAAATGTTCCTGACAAGTTGGATCTCCTTTTTTCCACGTTTTCGAATCCAGGTTAGTTTAAAGATTAAGAATATTGTCATGTTCAGTCGTTATATTTGCTTTTGGAATAGTTCAAATGCAGTGAGACTGTTTTCACACCCATATTTGGTTACGTCTATCTTCATACTCTACAGACAGCTCTACTCAGATCAAAATTATATTTTGTGGAACTCCGACCTGAGGCCAGACAAAATTTCTGGAGTTTTGATGAAAACTAAAGAAAAAACCCTTCCCCCCCTTGGTCTCTGTGGGTATGTTTGCCTCAGCATTTAAAACATTCCACAATTTTCCTGAAATTGTGGTTACTCACTAGTTGTCACAATTAGACGATTCTAATTTGTAGTCTATCACGAACAAAGGTTAACCTCGGTCTGTGGAGAAATTTAGTCAAAATTAAATAAGAAAATATATGTACATGTACAAACTTGTTGAAATGAAGTAGATGTTTAAGTTTTAACCTGCAGTCTTAAATCATGATGAATTGATGAACATAAACAAGCTTTTATCTGTTTACCACACAACAAAATTTTATAGTCTTTATATTGATGGAATTTGCAGAGGACGGTTCAAATTTTGCTCGATACATTGGATTTGTCACTAATAGGTTAAAACATTGTGGGTAAAGGAGAAAATGCGGGTCACCAGCATTTTCTCCTTTCTCCATAAATGTTTTCAAAAACTTTCTTCTGCATGCAGGGTAAATATAACGATTTTGGAATTGTCTGGTAAAGGTTTAATGTATCAATTGTTTTTATCTTTGAAAAAAGACTAAAGGTCTGAACTGTTAAAGGGTCCTTTTAATCTAGTCTTCTTTCTTTGTATGGGTGTCCTATACCTCCTTCTTTAACAATTGTTCCGGTGCTAGATCACTGTACACAAGGTGGCCTAATCCCAACCCTCCCCCGGCTAATTTGTAGGTAGTTCAATATTTTCATATAAAAAAAATCATCAAAGTTGTTCCTTATTATTAGACAGAGATTTTAGCACCAACATATTGCTTTTATAAGATGAAAAGATATTCTGAAGTGCTAATGATTAGACACTTAAAGCGACATTTTGTTGTGTCATGGGTTTTCGCTTGTTTTTTTTTTTTTTTTAACGATCTATTTTTCCTGTAAGTTAATCTTTGGATACGTTATTTTCACATAATTTGACATACATTTGTCAAAATGTTAGCAGGTCACTTCAAAACGTGATTTTACACTGGTTAAGTGGATTATCATTGTATCATGTTTTCATTAATGGCACGCCAGATTTATTAGCTGAGCGAACAATGACACGTGCTTCTTTCACACTTCATACATATTGTTTTAAACGTCGTAGCTAAGATCTTTTAAGATTCGTATGTAGGCGTTACTTGTTGCCAGTAGATTCGCAAGAGTCTCATTTTCTTTTTAGATTTTTAGCTAACATGAGCACGAAGTGCCCAGGTGAGCTTTTGTGATCGTGCTGTGTCCATTGTCCGTCGTCTAGATGTCGACATTTACCGTGTGTGCACGCTAGAGGCCACATTTTTGGTCAGAAACTCATGAAACTTGGTAAAAAAGTAGGTCACAGGACTACATTTTAAAATAGCTTGTGTGCACCTTAGATGTCACATTTGCAGCCTGATACTCTTGAAACTAACTCTTATTTGCAGCCTGATGCTCTTGAAACTAAGTCAGAATGTTTGTCTTGATGATATCTCAGACAAGTTTAACATTGGGTCATGTCAGGTCAAAGAGTAGGTCACCGGGTCGAATCTTTAAAAAAAAGCTTATGTGGACTCTAAAGGCCCCATTTTCAGCCTGATATTCATTAATCTTGGTCAGACTGTTTGTCTTGATGATATCTAAGACAAGTTTAAATTGGGTCAAAAATTAGTTAACTGGGCTTAATTTAACAAAAAAACTTGTGTACAGTCTAGGGGCCACAAATTATCAGCCTGATACTCACGAATCTTGGTCAGAACATTTGTCTTGATGATGTCTTGGACAGGTTTGAAATTTGGTCATGTCTGGACAAAAAGTAGGTGACAAGGCCAAATCTGATAAAAAAAACTTTGTTTGCATATTTTCAGCTTGATACTCATGAAACTAAGATAGAATATATTTCTTGATACCATCTTCAACAAGTCTGAAATAGGGTTACGTTAGGTCAAAAAGTCAAAAACCGCGTGCGCAGTCTAAAGGTCGCATTTTTAGCCTGATACTCATGAAACTATGTTAGAAAGGTTATCGATTTGAAATTTTAGACAAGTTTGAAATTGGGTCACAACAGATCAAAAAGTATGTCAATGGGCCAAAATTAGAAAAAAGAAAAAAAAAAAAAAAAAAAAAAAACTTGTTTGCAGTCTAGAGAGCACTTCTTCAGTTTGATACTCATGAAGGATTATCAGAATAATTGTCTGGATGATATCTCTGACAAGTGCAAAAGTAGGTCAAGTTAGTCAAAAAGGAGGTCACTCACACGCGTGCATTTTACATCATTAAAACCAGGATCTCTTCAGTTTTTATCAACCATATATTACTTTACTCAGATGAGCACTTAAGGGCCAATGGTTCTCTTGTTTTTTTTTTAATTGTTGCATTTGGCACTACTGGCGATCAATAGCTTAAGCCCTGGTCGGAGGCTCATCTTGTTTAATGAAACCAAAACACTTCCAAACTTCAGATTTTGTTAAAGTACCATTGTGGGCATGTCGAGCTGTTCGACTGAGTCACCATTTTTGTCGTGCATTTTCATGTTGCTTTGTCATTAGAGTTGTGTACGTTGGTTGAGTTTGGCGTCTCTTGGTTACATCTGGTTTTATTCAGGTCTAGTCCGATGATCGATTTTTGGTATTTGTAATCTATGATCGGCATCAGTTACGGTCATGCAATCACTGATCTATCTTTACCGACCATTGTCCCATCACTACCGACCAAGTTTCAAAAGTATTCGACTGAAAATGTGGCCTCTACTAGAGTGCACACCAGGTTTTTCTAAGATTTGGTCCGACGACCTTCTCTTTGACCCAACGTGGCCCAATTTTGAACTTATTATCAAGACAAAAATTCTGACCGAGTTTCATTACCAAGTTGACCTACTTTTTCACCCTATATGACCTAATTTCGAACTTGGTAGAGATATTTTGAAGACAAAGTTTTAGAAACCAAGTTTCATGAGTATTTTACTGAAAACCTGGTTTCTAGAGTGCACACAAGGTAATTGTGATTCCTGCACGACGCATGATGGACGACGGACACAGCACAGTGAGCTAAAAAGGGGCACTTGATTGACCCATCCTGGATATACAATGACTATGTTTTTGCAAAATATTGTTACGCCTTCGGGGACTAGACAGACAGACGGACGGACAGACAGGCTTTCATCCAGTCGGCGACAAGGTCAATGTGTGGTAGAAAATAAAGGGATAAACTAAAAGTGGACTCCAAATAAAATCTAAGAATTTGAACCAGTAAAGTAAAAGAATACCAAAGGCAGACATAAAATTTAACACAATGAATAATTTAATTAACTGAAGTTTTACATTAAATCTTGAGCAAAACAACAATTTACAATATCAATAGCCTTAACAATACGTAAGGATGCAAAATAAATACAACTGAATATGGTGTAATCCTATTTCCCTAAACTTTAACGCGTGACAAAGTCAAAGTAGTTCTAGCATGCTTCTTTTAGCTTGACAAAGTACGATTAATTCCAGATAATCAATGAAATTACTCCTAGGTTACTATTTATGCCGAAAAGGGTTAAATTAAATAGTTTACTGCTATAAATAACAAGCTTAATTTCGAATTCAAGTCAAATAATAATAAACGGTTGCTACCAAAGAAAACAAAATGTGGAGTCCTGGAATCCCGAAAATGCCGGGTTTATGTAGCAAACGCTTCCCGCATCCCGAAATGCGGGACTCACACATTTCCAGCATCCCTCAGATGCGGGATTCACGCAATTTCTAGATTCCCACGACTGCGGGAAGAATAAAACTGCGTGCATCTCAGTGATCCGAAGAAATTGCCAAATGAGGAACTCTGCAAGGTGCTCTCAGACTAATAGATAGGGTATTTGCATTGAAATATTACGTTAGGGGCAAGATTTAAGCCATATAACATTGATTTACCTTTATGAACAAAGATTCAAAAGTACGGCGTTTCAGTACGTTGCCAAGGGTAACAATCCCAAGATGCAACTCGCACAATAAACAAACAAAAATGGCGGCTGACCTGGTTATCCGCTGTATCCATCGTAAAGCTCTAAACCCAGACAGACACGCGCTGATAATCAGGAAAGATATCACGAATAGGTCATAAAATGAAAGGAAGAAAACACTAGGTAGGTCTGACAGATGACTTACCTTGCAAAGATGAGAAAATCGGGATTGATTAAACGTACTCAAAAACTTCCGTACTCAACTTGAAATACGACCGTGAAACCTGAGCGCTACAATATTCTACTCAAACAAGGTTTATTTGAGAGTGGTTTTTAAACTCACATGACCACTAAGTGGCCATATGGCAAAAAGATCTCGGATTAGTTCGGTCATGAGCGTGATTGGATCTGAATGTACAGAGTTATCTGCCTTTGAATTTGATAAAAATTGACTTTGTTTACACTCCTTCATTTTTTTTCTCAAAACCTAATCCTACTTTAACAGAATGTACATGACCCTAAGATCTTGGATGAGTTCAAATTTCAGTGTGATTGGACGAATATGTCGAGAGTTGTCTGTCCTTGAATTGAAGAAATTGCTTGATTTGACTTTTTACACTGCAGCTCCTTTATTTTTTAGAACAAACCTAATCATATTTTAATAGAATGTACACGATCTTGCGACCTTGGATGAGTTCGATTTTAAGCACAATTCGACCAGTATGTATAGAGTTGCCTTCGAAACCGAATTTGACTTTGTTTACACTATAGCTCCTTCATTTTTTCACAAATCCGAATGTTTGAAATTGAAAAAAATTGCTTAAATTGACTTTGTTTACATTGCAGCTCCTTTATTTTTTGACCAAACCTTACTTTTTTTAACAGAATGTAAGTGACCTTAAGACTTTGAATGAATGCAATTATCAGCAGTATTGAGCCATTATTTTTAGAGTTATCTGCCCTTGCAATAAAAAATGCTTAATTTGACTTTGTTTGACTCTGTAGCTCCTTCGTTTTTCACCAAATCCAACCATATTTTAACAGAATGTACATGACCTTAAATTCTTGGATGAGTGCTATTTTCAGCATGATGGACCACTATGTTTAGAGTTATCTGCCCTTGAAATAAAAAAATGCTTAATTTGAATATGTAAATACTGTAGTTTCTTCAGTTTTCCACCAATCCTTACCATATTGTAACAGAATGTACATGACCCTAAGAGCCTGGATTGGACCAGTATGACTATAGTTATCTACCCTATATAGTTTAAAGGCTATCAGTTTCAAACTTCATATGCAGATAGACCACATTAACGGGAAGTGCAGTAAACAAGATCCATAACTCTGTCATTATTTTTGGAGTTATTGCTTTTTGTAATTTTACATGTTGGTTTTTTGTCCGGAGCATAACTTCCAAAGTATAAAAGCTTTCAGTTTCAAATTTAATTTGCAGATAGGCCACATTGAGGAGAAGCGCATTGCAAATGAACCATAACTCTGTTTTCATTATTTTTGGAGTAATTGCAAATCAAAAAGTCACATTGTTACATCTAGTACGGCCACTTCTTGCATTTACTAAAACTTGCTAGGTTCTTATCATTGACCAAATTTTGAGGTTATTCCATGGTGTGGGATATTGTTCGATTCCTCCAGAAGGGCAATTTTTTTTTTTTTTTTAAGTGGATTATTCCTGCAGAGGGCTCTGCGAGACGTCCATGCAAAACAGTGTGACTTATGTAACGGAAGAGACAAGATTACCATGGCCCAGAAGACATCTTTGTTCCAGTAGGCTTCAAATGAACTGTATTCTGTTCTTGAGGGTCGTAGTAGACTTTGGCGTTGGCAGAATGAGCATTTTAATGATGCTTGCATTATCAGGCATGACGAATTGGATGGTTGATCAGTTCAGTTATGGCCAGGCATAACCTAATTTAACCTAATCACAGGTTGCATCTTTTTCAAATGAAAATTTATTGATATTCTTATTCCATAAAAGAGGTTTTTGCATCTTGTTTCACCGTTTATAGGTCAACATTTTAGACGATCTTACAATAGGTTGCAGCATATTGTAGCTGCTGCGCATACAGCCGTTTTCATTAGAAACTTTCGTGATCAGTAAAAAACATTAAATTGTTTGACTAGGCGCTTTATGACCTGCTATGGCACTAATTGAGCATGTCTTGGGTGCTCTGAAAACATGTGTTATAATAATGCTAATCCCCAAAAACAGTTCCGGAACTTTGCAGAGCTCAACTTGGGAAATCGGACAACATCCTAGATCATTGAATAACCTTACAATAAAGTTAATGGGTCCAAGCAAGCAAGTTGTGATAAATGTAAAGTGTTGCCATACTCGATGTTAATCATTTAACTTTTTGATTTGCGGTAAGGAACTTTTTGTACCATTTTCCGTTTGAAAATCCTACAGCAATCCTTCGAAACATTGTGAATCCCTCAATGGAATAACAATGAAATACGTTAAAGGAATATTTGATTAAAGCTTGTTATATTCTGGCTAATTTTCAACTTACAACTGGTGTGGCGTTTTTAAATGTACTTGGTGTATTCATGAAAGTTATCAAAATATTTTTCTTGATGATATTTCGAAGTAGTTGCAAAATGGGTCAAACAAGATCACCAGATCAAACCTTTAATAAACCTTGTGTACACCTTAGAGGTCACATTTTAGTCCACAACGTATGAAAGTTAGAGAGGTTGTTTGTCTGAATAATATCTTAGATGAGTTAGAAAATAATTAACGTCGAGTCAAAAACTAGGTCACCAGATCAAAAATTCAACGAAAAACCTATTTTACACTCTAATGGCCACATCTTATAGTGTAATACTCATGAAAGTTGGTCAGAATTTTTGTCTTGACTATATTTAGGATAATTATGAAAATGTGCTGTGTTAGGTCAAAAATTAGGTCGTCAGGGCAAATAGTCAAAACAATTAGATTATTTGTCTTAATGATATCTCGGACAAGTTTGAAAATAGGTTATATCAGGTAAAAAAAGAAGTCACTGGAAAAAAAAAACTTGTATACATTCTTGACACCACATTTTCAGTCCAAATTTTATTAAAGTTGGTCAGAGTGTTTCCTTGATAACATCTCAGATGAGTTCAAAATTGCATGGTCATGTGTGGTTAAAACGAAAGTCACCTGGTCAAATCTTTAAAAAAAAAAAAAAAAAAAAGCTTGTGTACACTCTATGGGCCACATTTTAAAGTAAATACTCATGAAAGGTTGTTAGAGTGTTTGTTTTGATATATCTAAAGAGATTGGAAATGGTTCGTATTGTGTCAAAAAGGCTCAGGTGAGCACCCCGGAGCCAATGTGGCCCTCTTCTTCTTATGTTTGTTTATCAGTGTCAAGATTAAGTTTAATCTCCATTCATTCAGCATACTATGAGTAATTTTAAAAGTACGATATGAAATTATTCACATGTGGAAAACTATCAAAAAAAAAAAAACAAACAAACAAACAAACAAACAATTAGTTTTAGAAATAATATTGGTATATGGAAACAGAAATGCAGGGTAACATTTTATTTACTAAAATGAAAGAGTTTGCTTGATTCAATTCTTGGTTTATTGGTAGACATAATATTTTCAAAAAATGACCAAAATTTCATTACAATATGACCAGTACCTGTAGGGTTATTGATGAATTTCCCACTGTACGCCCAATTAACACTTCAAGAAAGTTAAGTACATGTAGTTATCGCAGTAGTTACCCAATCTTTCTTATTCTGTTCACTATATTTCAAGCCAGAATTTTCTTGTGTCCAACATTAAAATAAAATTGCAGTTTTGAGAGGGTAATGTTGCATCCAGTAAATGTGAATGAGTAACTGATATCAACTGATCTTTCTATCTTATCTGTTTTGTCACTATCTGTTATCAGACAGATTCACTTTGTGTACATGTATTTCGCCACTTTCAAAACAAATACATTTTTTTGACAATGTAACTTTTCAGATCAAGCTAGAATACATGAGACGGACAGTGATTCTGCAAATTTCGTTGAAACTTCCAGTGTACACGAAGAAGAGGATGACACAGATGGATGTGAAACTGGTTCGTAACAGTTTAAAATATCAAAAATATAACATACTTTAAAATAAGAACTAACAAAGAAAACTGCTAATAAAAATGCCATAGAACATATGGGGTATTTTTGCACTTTCAATTTGTATTAACAGGTGTAAATCATTCAAAAAAAATTAAAATGACAAACTTCATAATTGCCTTATTTTTTATTTAATATCAGTGTTACACAGGATCGAGTATGACAGGCACTTCTTCCTGGTATGAAAGTCTACGGATGAAAAAGTGAAATATCATCATGGTCGTAAAAGAGAAACAAGAGACTATTGGCCCTAAGGTGCTTACATGTACCTGAGAAATGTTATCTACGATTGAGAAAGCTTCAGAGATTTTGGTTGTGATGATGTTGAACACTTGAAAGTTAGTGACCTACTTTTTGTCCGAGATATGAAAGTGACTTACTTTCTGTCCGAAATATCAAGGCAAACATTCTGACCATGTTTCATGAGTATTAAACTGAAAATGTGGCATCTTGACTGCACACAAGATATTTTTAAAATTTGGCTCATTGACCCATTTTTGACCCGATATGACCCAATTTCAAAATATTAGAGATATCATCAAAAACAATATTCTGACCAAGTTTTATGAGCATAACACTGTAATTGTGGCCTCTAGAGTGCACACAAGTTTTTTTCTAGGATTTGCCCCGGTGACTTTTGACCGATGCGACCAAATTTCAAACTTGTCCAACATATCAAGAGAAACTTTCTGACCAATAGTGTTGGGAAATCGGTTGAAAATGCCAAATGATGATCGGTTAGAATCGAATACCACTTCTGATGCAATAATCAGTAATATAATCGGTTATAGAATAATATGAAATTTGATGTTTGGTTAATTGGTTAAACTTGGAGAAATCAGTTATAGAACATTCTTGGAAAAGGGAAAAATGTACCTGACAAGTAGATTCTTTTTTTCCGCGTCATTGAATACAGCTTTGTTTCAAAATTAAAATAATTGTCACGTTCAGTTGTTATATTTGCTTTTGGAATAAGTTCAAAGGCGGTGACACTTTTTTCTTACCCATATTGGGTTACATCTACCTACATACTCTACAGACTGCTCTACTCAGATCAAAATTATATTTTGTGAAAATCCGACCTGCGGACCTGACAGACTTTCTGGAATTTAGATGAGCATTCCTCCCCACCCCTCCATTTTATCAGTGGTCTCTGTGGGTATTTTGCCCTCAGTATTTAAAACATTCCACAATTTTTCTAAAATTGTGTGTATTCGCTAGTTGTCACAATCAGACAATTGGATTTTCTGCCGATTTTGGTTGACAGGTCATATCAGCCAATCAAAATGTAGTAAAGCACGTCATGTAAACAAAAAGGTTGGACAAAGTGACAGTGTAATTTATGTAATTGAGCTTTTTTTAGGACAGGTCTAGTTTTTTTCACCAAACCTAATCATATTTTGACAAAACACATGACAGGGGCTATATTGTCCGCATTATAATCTAGACCGGTGGGCTAATCTCCGGATTGTAATGTCGATTGAGGGGCTAATATCCTCCACGGTAATACGACTGAGGGGATAATGTCGGCCTCGTCAAAAAAGCGGGCAAGGGGGATACTATTTGGAGGGGCTTTTGTCCTTTTTAATGCATATTCAACGAAATAGTACCGGTGTGTTTGTGTATAGATAGAAGAAGTACTTAATTGTACTAAACCTTTTATCCTTGTTCTCTTGTGAGCGATATAGGACCATCATGGTCCTCTTCTTTCATTGCCTAAAAACTCCATTGTTTTAAAGACATTTTTTTTCTATCGGGCTGCTTATGAAACCTATACATTTAGATTTTCTTATTCTATCTATTTCAGACTCCACAGATTCAGATGAAGGCGAGGGTGTTTTTGTCATTGTTACGTATAAGAGAAAAGTTCGTAATAAATTGGAAACTTTCCGAAGACCCCTTGATTTAAACTTGAATACGGAAAGTTATTTGAAGTGGCAGTACATCTGTCGTAAGTCTGATTTACTCCAGGACAGAATAAGGGAAATGGAAGAGTTTGCTGAGAAGGTAGAATTTGTTGATGAGAGACTTCGATTGATACTTGGGAGACAGAGGAGCGATCCAGACTTCGAGAAATTAAGTATGGAGATCCAGAAAAGCTTTTGTAGGGGCACTGATCCCTTGGTTGTTTCCTGGTTCCCTGTATATGACTCTCAGCCAGGTAATGATATTTACAGAGTACTGTGCGAGGTCCTTGAAATATCAACACTCCAGGAGAGAAATGAAATTTACACAAGCCTGTCTGAATCGGGATTGATAAGATTGGTGTATGACGTCAAACATACACATGATGTATCAGAACTTATGCAGACAGTAACAAAGAAACTTGATGAAAGGGCCCGTTCAGAATATATTTCAAAACAGATTAGTTTGAGTGCAGTACTTGGTCGTGTTTTTGATCAGAAAGAGGTGAACGTAGGTGCAAGTACTAAATTTCCCAGTGTAAGAATGAAATATGACATAAATCAATCCACAAATACACTAACTGTGGATTTACATGGGCCACAAGAAGAGGTTGAAGAATTGCATACTTGGCTGCATAATACCTATGTTATTCCATACAAATGTGAAAGTTTACCATTCGCAGACATAAACATTAAGGACGAATATGTTGACACAGCAAAGGTTTTGCTCGAACACCTCAAAACTCAGCCATATAAGGAATTATATTGGACAATCAATGATTCCATACATGAAGTTTCTTTTTGCTCTGTTCACGAATTTGAGGTCATAAAAGCCATATCTGATGCTAAAAACTGTATGGACTGTGAGTGTATAACAATCAAACATGATTCTCTTGAAGCCACAGAAGAAATAGTCAAATGGGTGACAAAATTGAATGAATTTTTAGAAAAGAAAGTGTCTTTGGAAATCAAATTGGATAGGAATGAGCTAAGGATATGTATCACTGGTGGTAAGGTCCATGCACATTCATGTATCCGTAGAATCAAGGTTTATCTACGTGAAAGTTGTATGGAACCTCAATAACTATAAGATTAGCAGTGATCAGAGAAGCACCAATCAAACATAAATGCTCTCATGGAAAAACTTAACTTTTTAAGTGACAGACAAAAATGCACTTATATGTATATGCACGCACGTTTTGTCGATTAACTCCTCACAGCATAACGTAGGGTGATGGAGAAGGCTTTGAAAACACTGTGGGGAAAAAACGAGGAAATGCTGGTTGACCGCATTTCCTCTTTTTTTCCACAATGTTTTCTTCTGTTCCACAGACAAATCTCATTTGAGCTAAATTCAATTTGTTGTCTGCAAATGTTTGAATACGAATGAGCTTGTCTAAAACTTCGCTATCTGGTAATAAGTTAACCATCTGTTTTCCATCATATTTCACTGTGTTAATATTATCAAGTAATGCATTCTGTGCTTGTATGTATATAGTTTTTTATATTAGTATTTCAAGCTTTGGCTGAGCGAAAATGTTTTACCTCCCCTCCCCCACAAACCTTGGGGGAGGGGGGGATATATCCATCATATTTTACTATGTTAATATTATCAAGTAACCATTCCGTGCTGGTATGTATATAGTTTTTTTATAGTAGTGTTTCAAGCTTTGACTGAACGAAAGTTTTATACCTCCACTCCTCCGCAAACTTTCGGGGATGGGGGGCGCTGGGGGTATATAGGAGTCACTATTTTAATCGGTCATTCAGTTAGTCAATCTTGAGCTTGTTTGTCCACGCTATTTCTCAATAACTACATGATGGATTTCAATCAAACTTCGATGAAAGTTTTAAAACAAAGCAGATATATGAATGCTAAAATTTGGTTATTCTTTGTCCTGGTTATTTACTGGATTCAACCAAACTTCATCTTCAACAGCAAAGACATGTCCTTTTTATGTTTGAATGATTTTGTACGTAGTTATGGAGCATTGTTTCGTTTAGTCGTGTCTCATGAATAATTTCTCAATAACTAATTCTTTGAATTGAATATGTATAAATCCATATTAATGCATGTGGATACTATCTAATTATTTCATTTATTTACGTGCCCTTGCTGAATTTTTGAACATAAATAGTTAATGCACAATTAATTAATTGACCATTTTGGCATCTTGCAGCAGAAAACTTTGTACAGCATTTTTTTTTTTTTTTTTTTTTTAATTTTTTTTTTTTTTTTGCCTCTTTTTATAAATGCACGTTTGATTTTTTATACTGGTAAGTAAGTTTCTTTCAAAAATAGTCATGCGTTTATTAATAAAATAAATCAAAAGAAATAATGGTGGGCATAATACACCGTGTCATAAGAGGAATGGAAGACGAGTCCATTTCAAGTTGCATTTCAAAGTTTCTTTAATTTGTTTTAGTATTTATTAGCTGTTTAAAACCCTCTTACATTTTGGACTAAGGAATTCTGCATTTCGGTCACAAACAGGTATTTCTTGACATGGAGCTGGTGGGGTGTATTCATCACATTTAGTGATAGAACTTTCTAGTTGTTAATGTAACTTAGGTGAAGCTGACCCACAAAGTTGTTGATTCACCAAAAAAAAAAAAAAGAGAAATATTTCGATACTATGCTAACCTTTTAGACCTATACTCTGCCGCATAAAGGAACAAGACTTATCTTTTAAAACGACAGATGGGAGGTACTGGGGCAGGAATACTTCAAATGTTTTCAGCTCACCTCAGCATAAATTGCACAAGTCGAGCTTTTGTGATCATGCTGCGTCTGGTGTCTGTTGTGCGTCAACTTTCATATTTTGTATGCTGTACAGGCTAAATTTTTTTCGTCAGAAACTCATGAAACTTGGTCAGAATGTTTGTCTTGATAATATCTCAGACGATTTAGAAAATGGACAACATCAGGTCTAAAACTTGGTCACTGGGTCAAATCTTTGAAAAACCATGTGTACGCTTTAATAAAGGCTGCATTTTCAGTCTGATATTCGTGGAACTTGGTCAGAATGTAAACTTTGTCTTGATGATATTTAAGACGATTTAGAAAATGGATTACGTCGGGTCAAAATTAAGGCAACTAGGTCAATCTTTGAAAAACCTTATGTACGCTCTACAGGGCTACACTATCAGTCTGGTACTCATGAAACTTAGCTAGTGTGATTGTCTTGATGATAACACGGACGATTTTGAAAATAGGTCATTTTGGATTGAAAACTAGGTCACTTGGTCAACCTTAAGGAAGAAAGAAAAGAAAAAAGAGAAAAAAAATCTGTACGCTCTAGAGGCTATATTTTCAGTCTGATACTCATTAAACTTGTTGAGAATGTCTTGATTAAAGATTGTACCTGGAATGAGTTCAAAAAAGGGGTCATATAAGTAAAACACTAGGTCTTTAGGTTAAATTTCAAAAAAAAAACTGTACGGTCTGGAATCTTTATTTTTAGTCTGACACTCGTGAAACTTCGTCTTGATGATACCTCGGACAATTTTGAAATTTGGTCACGTCAGGTCAAAAACAAAGTTACTGAGTAAGATCTTTAAAAAAAACCGTTTGTATAATCTGTCTTATACGCATGTAGTTTTACTGATATCTCAGATGAGTTCAGGAATGGGTCACGTTGGGTCAATAACTAGATCATTAGGTCAAATCTTAGAAAAACTTTCCGTACACTTTAAATAGTGGCTACATTTTCAGTCTGATACTAATGAAAGTGCGTCAAAATGTTTGTCTTTATGATATCTTTGAAGCTTTTGAAAATGGTTCATATCGGGTCAAAAACCATGTCACCGGGTCACATCTTTGAAAAACCTAGAATACGCTTTACAGGCAAAATTATCAGTCTGATACTCATGAAACTTGGTTGGAATATTTGTCTTTATAATATCTCGAAGGAGTCCAGGGATGGGTCGTGTTTGATTAATAACTCCCTAATAGTAGCAACCCCCACAATATTACCTACTCCAGACGCCTCCAGACAACCCACACCCGTATTTACCTGAAAGTCGGCAACTGGAGTGACAAACTTCACTAAAACTTTTCAAACGCAGACTGGTGAAATTTATTAATGACCAATATCTTTTAAATAAACTTACTGGCGTGGCATCGTCATAATCCTAATTACTTCACACATCGATGTCATATTAACACCTGACTATCGGAAAATAGGATGGTCCGTGCTGGTACCGCGGTACTTAATTTCGCCGAAAATTTACTGCAAGAGAGAGAACTCACGTGTATTATTTTCCAATACTGTGATAAACAGTTGCATGTAAAGTTACAATAAATGTTGTATCGAAGCTTAGTTCGTGTTTTTCAGATAAAAATATCTAAGTCAAGCAACAATGTTGACTACAGGTGCTCGAAAGGGAGTCCACTATGGTACCGCGTTAACTTCTGTATTTTCGAAAATCGTAAAAAACATAATTTTTATTTTGTAGAAAATTAGGAAAGTACCATAGCTTTTTGTTTCCGGCGAGGGCTATGACGTCACAGCAGACGGCCTTCACGTGTCAAACATGAAGTATCGGTTTTACGAAGAACAGGGGGTAATTATTTTCAATACATGAAGGAAAATTGTGCTTTATTATTGCAATTTGTGTATATTGAAAGTAACTTAACAGTAATGAAGTCCTATCTGATTTCTCTTAACCGATGCGATGCAAAAACACTTCTGCTTTCATTTTGATGGAGTAATCAATGGATGGATGGTGCTACGTATGCAGCGAGAATGACTATACATACATGTACACTTCCAATAACATTATCAACTTCCGGTAACACAAAATTTGTCAACTAACTTAAAAACAAACAATTTAAGAAACTGGAGTATCGAATGCTAGTGTCCCATATTAATCCTAAATGCTATTTCATGTCCAAATGAATCGTAATCTACGGTAAAATCAAAATTCCGCATTAATACAGGGGGTCTTTCAAATGGCGACCATTTTGCAAAAGGCATTAACTGAAACCTGGATCAAAGTACCGTATTTACTCCACATGACGGCACTGAAATTTCGGGAAATTGGCAATGAAATAAAAGTGCCCTGTTGGTGTTTGTTTGGCGCCCCGGCGCGTTAATTAGGTGAAATACAGTAGGTTATTAGGTAAAATCTTTGAAAAACCTTGTGCACGCTCCTGACGCCACATTTTCAGTCTAATATTCGTGATAGTTGGCCAGAGTGATTGTCTTTATATCTCGGACAAGTTAGAAAATTGATCACGTTGGGTCAAAATCTGGGTCACTATGTCAAACCTTCAAGAAACCATTTGTACACTCTAGAGGCCACATTTTCAGTCCAAAACCAATAAAGTTAGTCAGAATGCTTGTTTTGATTGCATCTTGTATGAGTTTGAAAATGGGTCACATCGGGTCTACAAGTAGGTAACTTGGTTAAATCTTCGAAAAATCATGTGTACGCTCTTGAGGCTATATTTTCATTTCTATACACATAAAACTTGGTCAAAATGTTTGTCATGATTATATCTCAGATGAGTTGAAAACAGTTCATGTTGGGCCAAAAGCTAGGTCATTGGGTTAAATCTTTGGAAAAACTTGTTTACAGTGTAGAGGCTACATTTTTTGCCCAATACTTATGGAAATTGGTCGGAATTTTTGTCTTGATGGTATCTCGGATGAGTTTGAAAGTGACCAAAGTTGGGTCAAAAACTAGGTCAATGGATCAAATATTTAAAAAATCTTGTGCACACTCTGAAGGCCAGATTTTCAGTGCAATACTGATATTGTCAGAATGTTTGTCTTTGTTGTATCTCTGAAGTATTAAAAAAAATGGACCACAAGAAATTAAAAAAAAAAAAAAAAAAAAGGCCACCAGGTCAAACTTAAACAAGTAGGCCATGATGGGCCTGGAGTCGCTCACCTGCGGCTTTTGACCAAGGATGATCCATTTCTAATTTCTTCCAAGATATTATGACAAACATTCTGACAAACGTTCATAAGTATTGGACTGAAAATGTGGCCTCTATCTACAGTGTACACAAGCGTTTTCTAGAATTTGCCCCAGTGACCTCTCTTTTAGCTCAAAATGGCCCATTTCAAACACTCTGTAGATATTATCGAGACAAACATTCTGACCAACTTTCAGGAGTATTGGAGAGAAAATTTGGCCTCTAGAGTGTTCATGAGGTTTTTCCAAAATTTGACCTGGTGCCCTAATTTTTGACTTAATGTAATCTATTTTCAATCTCATCTGAATCATCATCAAGACATACATTCTGACCAACTTCTATAAGTACTGGACAGAAAATGTGGCCTCTATAGTGTACACTAGGCTTTTCTATGATTTGACTTCGTGACCTAGTTTTTGACCCCACATGACCCCTATTCATACTTATCCAAGATGGACTGAAATGTGACCTATAGAGTTTACACAAGGTTTTTGTAAGATTTGACATACTGACCTAGTTTTTTACCCAATGTGACCCGTTTTCAAACGTGTCCAAAATATTATGCAGACAATCATTCTGACCAACTTTTATGAGTATCAGACAGAAAATGCGGCCTCCAGAGTGTAAACAAGATTTGGCCTTGTGACCTAGTTTTTGACCCAACCTGACCCATTTTTCGTCTCGTCCGAAATATCATCAAGACAAACATTCTGACCAACTTTCATGAATATCATGAAAATGTTGGGTATAGAGTGTACACAAGGTTTTTTTTTTTTTTTTTTTTTTAAGATTTGACCTTGTGACCTAGGTTTTAACCTGACATGACCCATTTTCGAATTTATTAGAGATGATATCAAAACAAACAATCTGACTAACTTTCAAGAGTATTGGACTGAAAATGTGGTCTCTAGAGTGTACAGACGGTTTTTCTGAGATCTGACCTATTGACTTAGTTTTTAAACCGACATGACTCATTTTCTAATTCGTCAAAAATATCATCAAGACAAATATTCTGCATGAAAGGATGAAAGAACATCTGAGAGACGTCTGTTTGAAAAGAGACCAGCCAATAAACTTCCAGTTCTCAAAAGAAAATAATTCAAGCCCGACCTAAAATTCACAAACCTGAAAAACATGTACTCCCCAGACAAAAAAAGAACGTGAAGTAAATGAACCAGCATGGATTAAAAGGCTGCAGACAGTCCAACCGCTGGAGTGTAACATCAAGGATGCACAATTTCATATAATATTGATTGATGTTCGACAGAGCGCGGGAACGGTGACGTTGCGTAACAGAGTTGATGTCAATTCTTTCTTGTAAAACAATATGTCTGCAGTAATTCACGTTAAAAAAAATGTTCTAGAGGAAAAAGTGTTTCTAAGTCTTGAAAAAAGCAATTAGCCGAAATATAGAGTGCTGTTTCTCATAGTGTTTCATTCATTCCCTGAGGAATTCATAGTGTCCTTATGAAAGATGATCAAAATGTTTGTTTAGGAGATATCTCCGCCGAGATTAAAATCGAGTCACGTTTATATAAAACTTGGTCACCGGGTCAAATCTTCAAGAATCTTGTGTACACTCTTGAGGCCACAACTTATGAAAGCTTGTCAGAATGTTTTAAATCTAGATGATATTAAAGGCCCAGTAGAGGCCAAAATATCAAAACAGCTGCCATAATACATTTAAATTTAAATCATACCATTTAAAAGTATGGAAAATATTGTGAAGATGACAGTCTGTTATTGTGTGGTCGGGCCGTGTGTTAGTCACTGGTAGAAAAAAGAATTTTAAAATCAGGCAAAAAGTAAACAAAAGACTCATCTACCTGGCAGGTTTTTCTCTGTCAGCGACTAACACTTGGACCGACCGTACAATGACACATTGTCATTGGCACAATAACTTACATATTTTTAAATGGTATGTTACTCGTAAATTTGAATGCATTTAAACACCCGCTGTGTTTACTATTGGCCTTTATTGTTACTTTAAGGATTTGTGTGAAAATGGGTCATTCTTGGCTAAAGAGTAGGTCACTGAAAAAATTCGTTATAAAAAGCTTGTGTAGAGGCCACATTTCAGTCCAATACTCATGACAGTTTGTTAGAATGTTTGTCTTGATATCTTGAAAGAGGTTGGAAATGGGTCATGTTAGGTCTAATAGGCTCAGGTGAGCGACTTTAGGGCCATCATGGCCCTCTAGTTTAGTTCAATATTAAGAAAATAATGAAAAATTACCCTTCAGCAAATGCATCTTTTGTCTTACTGTTTTGCATATTGTTGAAAAGTGTAAGTTTTCATCTAGATATAGATTTTTTTTTTTTCCTTTTTTTTTTTTTTTTCAAGGTTATATATTAATCCAAATCATAGATAAAATAGTAGCAGCTGCTTCTAAAAATGGCGTATCTGAACAGGCATGTGGACTGTATAGTAATGGGTTATGGGGTTACGCTTCACAATATATTTTTGATAAGTATAAGAAAAGGATTATCCCCTCTCATGTTAATTTGTTATGGTGAGAATACACAGTCAGCGCTAGAATCACTTGTAAATTGGAGTCATAAATAGAATAGGCCTTCAGGGGCCCGCAAAATAAATATATCCACGTTTTTGACCAATCGCAAATGTCTATTTATTCGTTCGACTTTATCAATAGCAAGAAGTAAGTCAAAAGCCGGCGCAATCAGCTGTGCCCCCCAAAAAATCAACGGAATCAACCATTGTCTACGTTCAACTTGAAAGGCTGGTTACCAGCATGCTCTCCTTTTCCCACAATGTGTTTAAGGTAGTTTTCTCACAGGTCAAATTAAAGAGTTTAGACCAAGACTAAACTTGAGGCTCTGCAGGCTAATACAGATGTCTATTTTGCAAAATTGATTAACATTTTGGATGTTTTTGTCACGACACCAAATTATATCTTCGGGGTGGGGGAGGGAGCTGATATTGTACTGATGATTGAGGAACGCTCCGAAGAATCACAGACAGAGCTTTTTTAAGAAGACAGTTTAGATTTAATCTTGGAAATAATATATGAATTAATCTACTGTATTTTGGTGTTTTATCTCTCAGAATCGGAATAGCCAGAGAAATTGTTTCAGATATCAGATTTTTAGCTTTACATGAGCTCATTAGGAGCCCATTTAGGGTTGGCCCATTATCCAGGATGCAGCTGCATCAGCAGTGCTAGATTGCCGACAGTCATAATCCACAAAAAACATCCTTGGGTGGTTTTCCATTTCACTCAAAATATTTTAAAATAGTACCAGTTGTCCTATTTTGTAGGAGCTAAAAAATGAAAACTAGAAATTTTAATTCTTTTTTACCGTATGACAAAATTTTAGACTTGACCATTTTCATAGACATTAAAGGAAATGTGTATCTTGATAGGGTTTGTCTTAGGCAAGCCAGAAAACATTGTCGTAAATGGAGAAAATGCTGGTAACCAGCATTTTCCCAATTTCCGACATTGTTTTCAAAAGCCCTTTTTCTAAATGGCGGTAAACCAAGCATTTTGTTGAGTAGCTCCATTCGTCTTCCCTAGCCTAGGGTTAAGGTCACTACGTTGCACTGTAAGCTCCCTTCATCTTCCCAAGCCAAGGGTGAAAGTCACTTAGTTGCTCTATAAGCTCCCTTCATCTTCCCTAGCCAAAGATGAAGGTCACTTGTTTCCTCTATAAGCTCCCTTCATCTTCCCTAGCCAAGGACGAAGGTCACTACATTGCTCTATAAGCTCCCTTCATCGTCCCTAGCCAAGGGTGAAGGTCACTACATTGCTCTATAAGCTCCCTTCATCGTCCCTAGCCAAGGGTGAAGGTCACTTAGTCGCTCTATGAGCTTTCTTAACCTTTATCCTGCTAAATAAGTAAAATGAAACTTTCAAGCCCATAGTAAAAATCCGAATTTTGCTACATGTATTTTAAATGTATCTTTTGAGGACAGTATAGATCCAAGATCAGACTGCACGTTCTGTGCAGTCTGATCTTGATCTACACTGTCCGCTAAAGGTCAGTGAGTCATGCTTAGAAGCCTAGGCTTAAGGGTGACAAGGAACTTGTGGTCCAACAAATTTTTGTATATTATTGAAAATAAAGTATGATTAATCCTTTTCCACACGGTTCCAGGTTTGATTATTATACTGCAAAGAAATTTCTCGTGATCTGATTGGATAATATGCCCCGAACATATATGTCATGTACACTGGCAAAACCAACGTAAAACCAGTTTCCCTTTCGGGAGCCCCGTATACATGACTACACTTTCAACACAACATCGAAAATGATGGCGACGATCAAGATTAACATCAAGATTATGCGCCAAACTGCACGTTTTAGCACGTTTTACCAAGGTTTCAGTGACGTCAGTTCCCAATGACGTCAGTTTTTATTGAATTGGGGAACTCGAAGGGAAATCCTACTTCGTCAGCGAACTCAATTTTTGAAACCGAAAAACGGGTAAAATTCGGTTAACACACGTTGGAATGGTAAAACTTTGCAGTATAATAAATTCGTTGTACGGTCAGGTGGCAGGGGACTTGGAAACTTGTTCACGGCTGTGGTGAATCATGTCGCCTTCGGCTCGGGACGACATGATTCACCACAGCCGTGAACAAGTTTCCAAGTCCCCTGCCACCTGACCGTATAACTAATAATGTCCCTGAAAAAAAAGAAGGCTTTTGAAAACATAGTGAGAATAGGAAAAAATGTTGGTAACGGGACCTTTTCCCACAATGTTTTCTGCCCCCTTCAAAGACATATTATTCGAAAAACACACTGAGTTTGTCGTCTGCAATTTTTCACTTTCGACAAGTCTAGAATCATATCGTTTGGTTTAAAGTTCAACTACTTATTTCCAACTTTGACCGTTTTCTACATATTAAATACCGATAGCTTTTGGCTCCATCAGACAATCAGACAAGTGGTTCACGGATTGATTGTATGGTGTTAAATGCCGTTTTCAACATTATTTCAGTTATATCATGGCAGCTAATGCACCTATCCATGTTTTCCTGGAGTTTCTCTTTACCATTACTTTGCACAATATTCTGGCTCCTTTCCCACATAACCTTTTTCGAAGCAATGATCAGCGTCAGACAAGTGGATATGAGCAGAATGGATGGTCTGCCATAACTGGCAAAGACAGTCTGGTTGCCACTAGTCTACACAACAATTGGATCTTTTACCAAATGATCTCAAGTTTTAAAGACAAAAATTGCAGGAAAAGGAGAAAATACTTATTACCATCATTTCCTCCATTTCGCACAATGTTTCCAACCCTCTTCGAGACAAATCTCATCATTTGAGTCACCTGTGGTCTTCAAATGCATTCAATTTCGACAAGTTAAACCCTTTACCAGACGCCAAAATTTTAGCCTTGTCCAAATTGAAAGCATTTGCAGACGACAATTTTAATGTGGCTGAAATGATGCAATTTTTCTTTGATAGGGTAGAAAACATTGTGGGAATAGGATAAAATGCTGGTTACCAGCATTTTCACCTTTTCCAACAATGCTTTCGAAAGGCTTCTTTTCCAGGGTCGTTAAAAGTCGGCATTGTGAGGTAAAGGGTTAAAATTTTGTCATATTGTAAGTGTCAACAGTGTGCATAATTCACGATTTGTTATTGTTGTTTTATCAAATTGAAACATGTTGGTTATACAGGCAGCAAGATGCGGAGGTGGAACACAGTTTTATTGTTATTTTCTGCCCCTTTCGATATCAAGTGCATTTCACCCTAATAGTCCTGAATTAATGAACAGACATTTTCGAGAAGGAAAAACAGGCCAAGTATTACTATATCAAGGTAGTTTTCATCCAAGTTTGTGACAAACCAGTGGGCAGTAAAGATTTATTATCAGACTGCACAGTCTATACAGTCTGATCTTGATCTACACTGTCCCCAAAAGCAACTGAAACTGGATCCAACACTTTACGAGTTAAGCCAGGTGCTGAGCGAAAATCTGCAAAATATCGATATTAGCAAAATGATGACGTCTATTGCCAATGTTTAGTTTTATGATGTTTTTTCGCCAAGTTCCACATTATTTCAGTCATATCATGGCAACAGCTGATATATTCATGTTTGTCCTGGGTTTCACCATCACTAGGCTGGGGCTCAGAGGTGTCTTGCCCACGGACACTCCGACGAAAAATTCAGGACTGAACCCAGTACCTCCATGCTATGATTACTACAATTTACCAATGGGCCACGTATGAACCTTATTATCAAGATAATGGCTAGCTTAAGGCTAGTACGCTGCAGACACTGGCCGAATTTTGCCAAATATGTCCACCGATAACAATCAATGCCCCTCCACTCACACACACACAATCTCACAGACACCGCCCCATCACAGGCTAGTATCCCTCTCTTAGATCCCTCATGACAATCTCCAAGAATCAGACTAGAACATCGCTCTTGAACATTCATGCCACATCCAGTAGAACTAAGCCATGGTTATGATCAAGCCCAAATATGAGTCATGCTTTGTGTGAAGGGCTTTTAATACATCTGAAAAAAGTACAGATCCAAAACTTCTTGCTTTTGGGGAATTTTCTCCATGTCTAATGACTTTTACCTCAGGATTCAGCTGGTTGTAAGACAAAATGGCTTTTACAGATCCATAATTATGTGATGACTTGCAATAAACCGCCTTTTGCCAGAGCATGGCTTTTAAGTTTATAACAAGTGTCATGGTGATTTTTTATACGACTGTTTTCAAAGAAAGCATCAAGGTATTGCTACAGCCCTGTTGTCATTGTGCAAAACTTTGTCATTTTCTAACATCTCTATCATTACTGCAGACATATCTTTCAAATTTAGTCTAGTTGTTAACTACCAAAATGGTAAACTGGTTGCTGTTGTACATATACGAGGGCTGTCCTGGAAGTTCGCGAAATTGTGCTAAAGCCTTTTAGGATCTAAAAACACACAAACAAAATTTGTATCACAGAAAATTAGTATTTAATAGCTCTTGAATAATGAAAATGGAAAATAAGTATTTTATAGCTTTTGAATAATGAAAATTGTCAACAAATACAGTGGAAAATGATAACATACTATCAGGAACAAACATGTCACTTTCAATCACCTGGAGCATATTAACAGTTTTTGTGACGTTTCACTACATCAAACAACTGTATGCATGCTCAAAGTCCAAAGAACGGTTTACCTTCTCCAAGTAGTCACCACCAGTTGCAACATATTAACAATATCTCTGAATCCATACAAAGTCCACTTAAGTAAGGTCAAGACTGTGCGGTGTGTCCTTACCACTTGAATCCAAGCAGGTCTCTTTCAAGGACTGTCAATCTCGTATGAGCTGGGGCATTGTCTTGATGCAGTATTATTCTTTCCAGGTCTACAATTCAAGCGCTTTTTTCTAAGTGCTTGCATCAAATCTCTCCAAAGTACATGGAACGATTAAGACTTGATATTCCAACTTAGTCACTAGGATCTGTGCACCGTTTTACTAATGATTCTTAAGTTTTTACGTAGTAATTTCCATAACTTTACGCCTACATTCAGATTTACGAAATCTGTTCAACCAAAATTTCGAAACTTTGAAAATTTGCATAAGTAAATATTTCTGTAACTCTTCAATTGAAGGCAGAAACAGTAGTTCCCGTACACTTGTTACCTAGATAAACAGAGGGTGCCGTTCAACCAGAGGGAAACATGACGTAGATTATGTGCATTTACCTTACATTTCTCGGGCTTTACCTCATCTCATGTGTTAGCCGCTTCAGTCAAATATGGATACTGTATGTGCGAAGAAAAAAAATATTTTGTCAAAAACTGAAATTTATGACCTCTGCAAATAGCTGTGAGGATAATTCTAATGATTTTCCTCTAAAAGGACACAATACAAAAAATGCTCTCAGATTTCGGCCTATGTTCTTACTTACGACAGTTAGTTTTGTAAATTTTGCAAAAACTTTCGTCCAAACTTTACTACAAGAACTTTCTAATGAAAAACTCAGAGTTACGTAAAAACTTATGAAATTTTTTACTTACGTTTGTGTAAATTCTTTAGTAAAACGGTTCCCTGGTGAACAACAATTATAATGGTAATCCACATTTTGCAAGGATTATATGGCTCGCAACACGCGAAAAGGGGCATTCGGACATTTGCGTAAAGTGTCGTCTTGTATCAGCCTGCACAGTCTACGCAGGCTAATCTGAGACAGCACTGTACCGCTACATTAGATTTTGTTCTACAGCTGACTTGCGCAAAACAGAAAATTGCATAAAAACAGAAAGTGTCATTTTGGATGAGCCTGCGCGGAGTGCGCAGGCTGATTCGACACTTTATACAAATGTCCAAATGCCCCTTTTCGCATGTTGCAAGCCATATCAAACTGTCTACTGCAAATTCAATACAGTGGTATTGGTACTCTTTAGTAGATATAATCGGGGGATTCTGACTCACCATTCGATTCGACCACCGGTCCCGATCCGTCCTACCATTCAATCCGACCACCTAACTCCAACTCGATCGCAGTCCGTCCTACCATTCGATCCGACCACCTAACTCCAACTCGATCGCAATGTCTCGCCTGGAGGCTCGACTCCAGGTCCGTCCTACCATTCATTCCGACCACCTAACTCCAACTCGATCGCAATGTCTCGCCTGGAGGCTCGACTCCAGGTCCGTCCTACCATTCAATCCGACCACCTAACTCCAACCCGGTCCCGATGTCTCGCCTCGACTCCCGATCCATCCTACCACTCAATCCGACCAGATCTAGAGCCGACCTGGAGTCGACACCAGACGAGCTGGCGAGGAGCCTTCAGGCGAGACAGCCTCCGGAATTCGGTCGTGCCCCCAAGCTAACGTATTGATTGTTTTCGAGGACAAAGCGTTTGTCGTCGTTTCCGTTTAAGGCGATTTTAGTGATCTCTTCGGTAAACAACTCGTGATTGTGATTCCTAATAACTACCATTCTCCTTAATTGCGTCTTGTCTTCGAACAAACACTCTTTGTAATGTTCGTGCTTGATAAACGCTTTTACTACCTGCTTCGAAATTCCCTTGCATTTCTTATTCTCCTCATCATCACACATTTTATAAGAGTATAGTTTAGACCTGAGACCTACAAACTCCTCGATAACCCTACCGCTCACCTCATCCTTAAACATACCCACGATCTTCTTATTCAATCCTGTAGGAATACCGGAAGGATGGTCAGACGGATAGTCGCTCGTATCAAACCAGTTCTTAACGTCGTCACTAATATCCTTATAAAAGTCTTTCGTATCTATCTCGTACATTAAGCTATCCGTATCGGTGAAAAGAAGTTCCGCTCTTTCACCGTATTTATCCTTAATGAAGTTGTAATGAAACCTGTACATCAATACCTTACTTAAGTCTAATATACTCATCCCAACGTAAATGGGTTTATTAAAGCGCAAACGCGTTTTCTTCATTTGAATTACGCATAAATCTTCGTCAAGGATTTTCACATCGTAATAGTTCGGTTTAGCGGTTAGTTTTTCCGCCTTTTCCCTGGTACTAACTAGCCTTACATCAACTCTGTTCCTTATATTTTCCATGGTCTTACCGAACACGGAATTGTTCATGAGTTTGAAGAAGTCCTTTTCAAACGCCGATTTAGCTTTCGCTCTCAGGTTAGTATTTTTATCAATATAAGGTTTTAACCATCCACTCTCATCAAAAGTTAACCCTCTGTGAATCTTTTTAAGCTTCAGACCTAAGCTTAAATATAGCTTTAAATTTTCACGATGTAAAATGTAGCTTTCTTTATCACGTAAGTTAGGTATAAGTTTCTCGACTTTGTTGACCATCAATCTTTCAGGAGCTAATGGAAAGTCGTTATGCCTGTCCTGCAATTCCTTAGGATATTCCAAGTCGACCTCCAATATACATGGTTGATTTTTCCAATCATCCAAATCAACCATCCATTTAAAATTAGCGTATGGAAGTTTTTGAACCATCCCCCAACCATAAAGATTGTTCGCGTCCAAGTAAGTAATAAATCTCGAGGGTTTGTTCGGGTCGTATTTTTCACCCATATAACTATTGTTCGCTTTCGCGTATCGTTTAAAAATGGTCGAGACGCCTCCTCTTATTCCGCTTTCGATAAATAAAACCATATCAGGGTCGGATAATAGTTCTAACTTTACCTCTGTGGTTTTTAACATCGCCTCCCAAGCCAGACCAGGCACCGTATAAAACCAAGATGGGTCCAGTCCGTAATTCTCAAAGCATACGCTCCTGAAGTTGTCGAAAACATCAGCTAGCAGTAAAACGTCAACCTTGTTATATAGGTCATGATAATCCTTAAAAGTTTCCATCTTGAATGTCTTCCATACATTTAACGCGTATTGATAATCCTCCTTATCAATTCCACTATATTTAAGCTTCGAGTAAAACTTCCTTCGTTCAGGTAGCTTCGTTTCTTCAAATCTGTTAAGGCTATCGAACCATTCGTATGGGAATATGCCCTTCTGAGAGACCAATTCAAGCTCTTTCCCCTCGAAGTATTTCGAGAGATTAACCTTCTCCTCCTTGGTTAGAGACCTGGCGAGTTCGTCTAAACTTCTGGCTAGAAACTTAAAACTATCGAGGAATCTAATCTCGTGCGTTTTAGCCTTCTTTATATATGTTTCCGATACTGGATCTAATACATAGTAGTCTATCGGTAGCTTTTTAGACACGCTTATGTACGTTTCCTTGTTTGAAGGTATACAACTCGTCTCACCTGGTGTGCTCATTAAATCCTTTATAAATAAGTGACTGTCGTACTTACTAAAGTTATGGAAGAATTCGGGGGTAAAAGTAGGCTTCCTATACTTTAAATTACACGAGTTGTGCGCGGCACCCCTAATGCCCCGGTGTAATGACAGTGGTCTCTCACCTTTTTCGATGTAGGAGTAAATGCTTCCTCACATATCCAACACACTTTCGCACTGTGATACCTTCTACTGTCCTCAGCTGTAAAAATCATTTCCCTGGTGGGTATACTGCTTATCTCTCTTATAACCCCTTCTAGTCGATATACGAATTCCTCGGACGCGTCTTCACCTTAGTATTGGTAGATTTTCGAAGGGAAGACATCTTCGTAAAGCGATTTAACGTAGAAACAATACCCTGAGATTTTATGAGCGTGAATAACCTTCGTTTTGTTCCCCCTCTTTTCATATTGCTTTTCTAACGTAGACTCCATATCCGCGTAAATCGTAAACGGGTGTCTCTGCTGTTTATAGAAATGCTTGAAATATATCGTAGTACCCTCTTTGGGTAATTCTATTGTACAGGCATCTTTCTTGCTGCAATACTTCATATGGTTAATTAAAGTTTCTTCTTTTTGGAAGTGATTTAAACACCTTTCACAAATATAAGTTCTGCATTTATGACCATTTATTTGTTTACGTAACAATCTACTCATGTCATTAATCAAGCAATAATGCTTTCTACCTTCTTCCTCAAGCAGTAAGAGATTAACGTGATGTTCTCTTTTATTAGCTTCTTTACTTACACTAAGCGGGTAGACACCAGCACTCTCATACGCGTGTATCGATACGGATATGGAAGGATTCTGTCTCTCAAATTTACTTCTATCATGAATGGAAACAGGGTAGTTAATCCCTTCCATATTTATAGTGCTTAACAAAGGTTTTAGTCTTTCGATTCTTTCTGCATTACGATCCGTCGGGTTTAAAGCTATAAGAATACAATACGCGAAGCACATATCATCCTCCATATTCCTCGGATTAATAACGCTTTTCGTGTTCGCTATCTTAGGAGGAGTTGGGAACCATGAATTGCCCCTTATCGGGTTATACGAAACCGTGTGCAATCTTAAATCGAGTACGTGTGTGACTCTCCAGTAATCCGTTTGCATTTCCTTATCCGCAATATTAACCAGAACCCGTTCCTTCATCTCCTTGTATATTTCCTTCGCATCATCCCCGTTTAAATTAACGATCGGAAATCCTGAATGGAAGTTCATTTCCATCAATTGGTTGGTTCCGGAGTGCTTCATCATACAGATCATAATGAGTTTAACTTTCGTTTGACGATTCTGACTTATAATGCCGGTTATTCTACTCTTCGCTAAATCGAGGAACTCTTTCGGAGTATAAGACTCTTTACCTCTTATAAGATACTGCTTGGTAAATCCTTTAAATGCTGATTCCCCTTCTTCAACCACCATTTCATCTTCATCCTTATATATCCTGTCTATCCTTCTTTTTAAAGCTTCTATCTCCGGCGTTATTTTTATCGGGATCTCGCTATCTAAATACTTCATCAGCTCCTTGATCGCGACTTTAGGCACTGACGCGGGTGGCAGAGGAGGCTCGTAAGGCGTCGGTTGTAACATCTCCGCGTTATAACCCTTGATCTTGTAATCTAACAACCTCCCACCTCGAGTACATAGACGCTCGATTAATTCGCCTCTTCTAAGTCTAGAGTATCCACGCATCCCTAAAGCTTTAGACTCTCGTTTTAAGTCTCTTAGCGTGTGTCCCTCGTATAATTGACTGGTTAGACTAATAGGCGGAGGATTACGTAGACGCTCGATTAATCCGGCTCTTCTAAGCCTAAAGTATCCTCGGATCCCCCTTGTCCTAGCTAAATCTCTTAAACCTCTTACGGTGTACGCGTCGTAAATCGCACTCATTTTATAATAGCGAAAAAAATATTTAACTTAAAAATATTTTCGCGGTGTTAAATATATATGCCCGTTTAAATCTTCTGACATATATATTAGATTCTATCGCGGTGATCAATCCGTCAGGCCGTCAGACGCGCGACGACGGCTCATATAGTAGCGGGCGTCAATCCGTCAGGATCTCAATCCTATATTTACCGTTCCAAACCCCTCCATTAAAGTTCTTAATTACTTGCGGGCAGCGATCTATGAATTTACTCACCTTATAAAGCGATGGAAAGGTTCTTATTTCACCAGTTCCTACATCCTCTATACTAACCTTCCTAGGGTTAGCCCTGGAAATCCTCAATCTATCGTACTTAGGGTCTTTACTTCCTTCTGTTACGGTAGGGACCTCGCTTCTCTTTTTATTATTAGGTACCTTATCGTACAAACCGTGTCCTTTTACCAGCGCCTCCAACCGTTCCTTGCGCCAGTACCCGAAGAACCTTATATCATTCTGCCCAAGAACTCTCTTTATATCCTCGACCTTTTTCATTTTATATATAGAAAATAATTATTTAACTTATATCACTACACTCATCTTATTTCCGTCAGACTGAAAGTTAATTAACCTATCGCAAATAATAACAGCGAACGCCTCCGTGTCCGCGGGCGGGTTTTCGGTAAACCTCGCTTTGATTTGGATATCGGTGACCGAGTATTTCAGTCTTTCGCTATGCTTCGAAACGTCGAATAAAAACAGAGGATAAAGGCTCTTATAATCGGAGGGGGTAATGTTAGGGTTTGACACCAATTCATCCATGTGATAAAACTTAGACCTGAATAAAGCAGCGTCACCATACACCCTACTAAATTGATTCGCCACGAACGAAAGGTTATAGTCAGCCACGGGATATCTTCTAGAGTTTAACATAACGTACATGTTGTTTACGTTTCTATGGTCGAATATAGCCGGATTTTGTTCCTGATTCCCGCTTTTACCAGACTGAAAACCGACAATAATAAAACGCGGCACTTCGGGAGACGACCTGACACCTAGTCTCCAGGAAAACGATAGTGACTGAGGTACCGCGATAGAGTCGCATTGCCGCATTCTATATCCGACCACTATTTTCTCTTTCTTCTCGATGATCTTATAGAGTGCCATTTTCTCATCATCAGCGGGCAAAACGTGTGGTATGAACCATGATATTTTAAGTAAGTTAATTCTACCATTGACGGGAGCAGCAACACCACCCACAGCACCAGTTTTAAAGATCGCGTCGTTATCATCGCTTCTCGTTAATGTGAGAGTTTGTTTCATGCCGTACAATATCTTATCGTAATCATCGCAGAAACCGAATATATGCTTTAATGGAACCCTGAAACTAAAGGTACCTCTCGGAAGAGGGTCGTTAATGATATAATTTCTTCTCACGATAAAGCCGGTGTTCCCAGCAGCCGCAGCCACTGATGTATCTTTATACCAACACTGGTTCAACCCTACCGACTTAGAAAAATCATCAGGGTATTTTAACAAGCCGAGCATCGTGGTAGCCTGGCCGGGGTACATTATAGATTCGATCTCCGTACCTGAAAGCTGATACTTGATATTCTTAAAGAGATACGTAAGGCCATTGTTCGTTAAAGAAATATTGGTGTTAGCATCATAAACCGCACCAGTATCGCTCCTTACTAATTCACCTACAATAAGCAAATAACTTTCGCAAGGATGTGTAAAGATATCTTGAGTCTCGATGTCGATCCTTATTTCTCCTCCTGAGTTGTTGAGGTTTGTACCGGTGATTGGTAGGTACTCATGGTGTTCATACTCATCTATGCTTTCATCCTTTAAAATCGGATCGGTGATCTTTAATATCTCCATATTTTATAATACAATTATAATTTTGAATGAAAATTATAATTGCGTGGTCGTCGCGGGTTATGCGGTGTAAAGCTGAGGAAAAGATTTACCTTGAGCATTAACAAACACACCTTTAAGCAAAATTATACCCGTAGGCTGTTGTTCACATTTAGGATAAACTTTGTCATCGTATACGATCGTTACTCGAGGTACATACCACCTTTCTAAACGTTTATTTACCTCTTTCTCTATCTCTTTCATCTTAGTTATTTTTTCGGAAGATAACTTGACCACACATTTCTTATAACCGTACATCGTATCATTAACTTCGAGGATTTCGCAATCTTTTATATTTAAACGCGCGCCTCGTATATTAATGCAACTGGTACCGTATGTCTCATAATATACGCGTTCGAATCCTAACATTCTTTTTATAATAGCGTCCAAAACGCTTAACTTACGAAGAAAAATCTAGCGTCGTTGAACGATGGATTAGAACGATGAAGGAGAAGATGTGGAAGTATTTCTCAGCCAACTCTACGAACGTTTACATCGATGTCTTGCAAGATCTCGTTAAGGAGTATAATAATACTATCCATTCCTCTATTAAAATGACGCCGATAGAGGCTAGTAAGAAAGAGAATGAAACTATGGTTTGGAGAAACCTTTACCCTCATCATGTTGAAGTAAAAGCACCTAAGTTTTCCGTGGGTGATAGGGTAAGGTTAGCAAAAAAGAAAAGGACCTTTGAGAAGGGTTATACCACGAGGTGGACGGAAGAGGTTTTCACGATTTCAGAGGTGAAGGATACTTCACCCGTAACCTATAAAATTACGGATCTTAATGGTGAACAAGTCGAAGGCGCGTTTTACGAAGCTGAACTGCAGAAACCTAGTCAAGAGGTGTATAGGATAGAAAAGGTTATTAGGAAGCTAAAAAAGAGGTCTCTCGTAAAGTGGAAAGGCTACTCCAACGAATTCAACTCGTGGATAGATAACAAGAATATTGTACATTTAAAATGACGAGGGTGATATTGCCGAATAAACCGTTAAGCAATTTAGAGTTGGAAGATGCAGCGGAACGACTAGGGATCCCTTCTTTCAAGGGCGTTTTTTTACTAGATACATTACCGAGAAAACCGACTATAAAGGAGTGTGGTATACTGAACTTCGATAAAAGAGGAGGTCCTGGTACACACTGGGTCGCATGGTATAAAAACGGTCAGACTAAGATTTATTTCGATAGTTACGGAATACAACCACCTAACGAAATTCGAGAGTATCTAAAGAGTCCGATATACTATAATACCGATCAAATACAGCCCGCAGGACAGGTATTTTGCGGTCACTTATGCTTGTACGTTCTAAAAGAATTAGCTTCAGGGACACCATTTCAAGACGTTTTAAATAGTTTATTTTAGCATTATAAAATATGCCCGTAGACAAATTCGGAAGAATGAAAGGCGATAAAACGGAGGAGGGTGGTGATGGTGTGTCACTCGCTTACGTGAACAATAACTTTTTACGCGTGGATGGAACGACCGTTGTTACAGGTTCTATAGACATGAATGGTAATACATTAACGAGGGTTAGTAACCCGGTAAATTCGCACGATGTGGCGACTAAGGATTACGTGGATGGAACTTCAGGTGGGGGGGTTGTTAAAAGAAAACGGAGGGTATCAGGCACTCGGATTTATAAATATGGCTTTCAACGAGATACGGAATGTTAAGGAACCTAAAGAACCTAATGAAGCTGCTACTAAGAAGTATGTTGGCAACTTCAATCGAGCCTTCGAATTTAGAGATGGAAGGTGGTATGAGGCAGTTGATGTAATCTCTATGGGAGGGCAAGTAATTAACAATCTCGGAATCCCTACGAGACACGATCAGGCTGCTAGTAAGTTTTACGTAGATACTGCTGTTGATGAGGCTATCACAGGTGAAAAAGCTTTCACTATAAACCCTGATGGATCTTTTTCCGCTAAAGCTGATATTGATATGAATAAAAAGTCGATTACCGGGTTACCCTACCCCTCATCCGCCTATGCCGCTGTGCCTAGATTCTATGTCGATAATGTAGGACCCTTCATAAAAGAACAGGGATATTTCATAGCAATATCTGACATTAATTTTCGTGGTAAAACTCTAAAAAACGCTAGATATCCTATAGATGGTGATGAATTAATAACCAAATCCTATGTGGATCAAAGCATAGAAGTATTAAAACAGCAAATTCCTTACATAAAACCTATCATAACCGTGTGGGCTGAAGAAAACGGACCGATCGCAAACGGTAATTTCGAATTTTCCTTCGGTAATGGTAATTCAGGTAGAAAGCATGGTTTGGGCGGTTATTGTATGAATGTGAAAGGAAGAATCTTAAGAGGAAGTTTAACGATCGTAAGGGAAGATCCTAATGCACCTCAAGAAGAGGTTAAAGTTAATATAACGGTAAACGGTATAGAGCAGGTTGATTACTCTATTATAAAAAAAGTGAACGAAGATTGTAGCTGTACCGTTTTTCCGACGGCGTTAGGGGTAAATGAATGTGACATCATAAACTTTATCTCGAGGACAGACAGTCGTAATATAGCACATTCTTATATATCTATCCTGATACAATTAGAGTTCTAAAAATATAACTTCAAGCAAGTTATATTTTTCCTTCTACACGCGTTTTGTTAGGGACCTCGACCCTATCTCCAAGGGGAGAGGAAAGTTATCTCACAGAACTCATCATGAATTTCAAATGAGCTAAATCTACACACACTATCCTTATGGAGGACGTTTCTTCTCCATAGATCATCCTTCTAAAACGTTCTTTTACATCTTTTTTGCTTAAACTATTCTAGACTCGTCGGGATTAGGAGGATTCACTCTGTAAACCATGGACATAAACTTGTTAACCATTTCTTCGGCTAAAAGACCGTATAACTGTTTAAAACGATTGATAGTGTCGGCTCTCATCTTACCCGTCCCATCCCATGATTCAACTAGAGGCATAATCTCCTCTCTAGGTACCTTGCAATCGATCAAATACCTTTCTATTTCGTCTATATCGCGGTTATTTAATAATCCGGTAAACTTTTTAACCTTTCTATCAACTCGATCGTTAACATAATGTTCAAACCTATCGATAGCATCGGCCACACAGTGAGCCATTTCCTCGTCCGAATCAGAGTCGTAGGTATGGGGTCGAGTGGTTACTTCAACTAACGGACGGATCGCCTCTTGAGGTATCTCACATTCGTCTAAGTACGCTTTTAGTTCATCCATACTAAAGGCAATAGTTTCAAGGTAATTTAACGGTAGATTTTTTCAAAAATTTCTCGACACCATCCTTACCTTGCACGTGGTCGGATTGAGTGGTAGGACGGACCTGGAGTCGAGGCGAGACATTGCGATCGAGTTGGAGTTAGGTGGTCGGATCGAATGGTAGGACGGACCTGGAGTCGAGCCTCCAGGCGAGACATTGCGATCGAGTTGGAGTTAGGTGGTCGGATCGAATGGTAGGACGGACCTGGAGTCGAGCCTCCAGGCGAGACATTGCGATCGAGTTGGAGTTAGGTGGTCGGATTGAATGGTAAGACGGATTGCGATCGAGTTGGAGTTAGGTGGTCGGATTGAATGGTAGGACGGATCGGGACCGGTGGTCGAATCGAATGGTGAGTCAGAATCCCCCGATTATATCTACTCTCTTTACTACACAATCCTGATTTTAACGACCTTGAAGAAGAAGCCTTCTAAAAACACTCTGCGACAATGAGAAAATGTTGGTATTCAGCATTTTCCCTTTCCCACAATGTTTCTACCTTTTTAGAGATAAATTCCACAATTTGAGCCACATATAATTTGTTGTCACTAAAAGCTTTCAATTTCAACGAGTCTAAAATTTTGTTGTATGGTAAACAGTGACTTCTTTACCAGATCACAAAATTTAGGAATAGTTCAAATTAAAGACGATCGCTACAGTTTCACCATTTTTTCAAAACATTCAGAATTTCATGAAACTTTGTTTGGTGATAGTTTATTATCTGATCTACAAAAATAGGAGATAAAAAGAGGGGGTCACCAGCTTTGGGAAAATTCTATGAATATTCTTTTAGTACAGCCTGCATTGCGGCAGTTCAGCATGAAATTTCACCTATGAAAAGTCTATGTATATTTTTTTAGATTACAACAATTATAAGCAAATTTTATGTCATTGTATTGGTGAAACATCAAATTTATGAAAAAAATAATTTAGAGTATACTGAGTATCAGTATTTAAAAAAAAATTAACTTATGGCTAAAACATCTTTATTTTGGAAAAAAAAAACAAAAAAACCAAAGAGTATCTTTTAAAGTTATTTTTTTAAATGTTCTAACATTCAGATTTTTCTTATTTTTACTATAAATAATATTCTGGTACTAAACTTAAAGAATGATGCTTAAAACAAATAGGTCTCCAGCCTTATTTTTTAAGAAAATACATTTAAAGTTTGTTGATGGTGCACTAACTAATGAGTAAACGATGGGTCAGAAATCATTGTGAGAAAAGCAGAAATCGATCATTAGGAGCAATTTCTCCTTTTGACATCAATGTTTTCTAGTGTTGTCTGCTGCAGACTCATCAAGCTAAGGGACAACCTGGTAAAGGAGAAAGAGTTATGTACAGCCCCTCGTTTTCTGCAAGTCTTTACCAAGTGACATAATTTTGGACTAGACCAAAGTGAAAGCATTTGCATCTGAAAGGATGTTTTAGTTCGCCAGATAGAGCCCTAGTAGTAGCGTCTGTGTCCATATTTCCGTTGTTAGGTGACGTAGTTAGGTGATTCACTTTGACTTTCAGTCCGATCTTTTGAAAGCGTAATTTTGGATTCTTGCCAAGCATATAATTATTTGGCTTGATTCAAGTACTTTTTTCTTCATTTTGCTGACAAGAAACGAGCTGTTTTAGTTCTTGGTTTATCCATTCTGCAGACATTGACAAGTGTGTTGGGTTAGGTGCTCAACGTTTTTCGAGTAAAAGGTGAGCGTGATAGTTACATGAAGCGTGAAAATGGAAACTGTCGCGAACGTTGTTAAAAGCATTTATAGAGGACAAACTGAGTATTGGTCAATGAATTGGAATGAATTTAAAAAGGGTAGAAAACTCTGTCGTACAGGATGAAAATGCTGATTACCAGTATTTTCTCCTTGTTGTACAACAGTAGGGTGAAAGTGAGGTTACGTTTTATCTTTATCCTTATCCAATAAAGGCGCATTTTATCCAGTGGGATGTGTTTTATCATTGTCCTTATCCAGTAAAGGTGCATTTTATCCAGTGGGGGTGCATTTTATCCTTATCCTTATCCAATAAAGGCGCATTTTATCCAGTGGAGGTGAGTTTTATCGTTGTCCTTATCCAGTGAAGGCGCATTTTATCCAGTGGGGTGTGTTTTATCCTTATCCTTATCCAATAAAGGCGCATTTTATCAAGAGGGGGTGCATTTTATCCTTTGGATGTGTTTTTATCCTTAAGGGTGTGTTTTATCATTCTCATCAGTTTGATATAAAACTTGTCATTGTAGGAAAAAATTTATAAGTTCAAAGTGGATTGACACTGTGAGTCTTTTTTTTTTTTCTATTGATAAGAAGGACATTTTGAAAAAGTATTATTTTGATTCGAAAAATCCTGCTGCTTATGGTGGACCTGAGAAGTTATTGAGAGCACTTCAAAAAAGGACCGGAGAGTTTTTACTCTTAATTATTTCTCTAGATGGTTGAGCAATCAAGATGCTTATGCTTTACAAAAACCTGTTCGTTATCGTTTTAAAACCGCAAATGTAAGGGTAACTTCAATTAATGAGCAATGGGATGTTGATTTGCTGTTCATGTTGAATTTAAGCGACGATAATGATTGTGTGTGATATCTCCCGTTTGCAATCGACGTTTTAAGCAGGAAAGTACGAGTGCAGCTGTTGAAGAACAAAATGGCAAAATCTGTCATGGAGGGTATGAAAACTATGATTAAAGACGTCAAACAGAAAAATGTACGTGCAGACAAAGGTTAAAAAAATTGATGAAAGAGGAAGAATTTCTTTTTTTTTTTTTAACACAGAATCCACCAAAAACCAATTATGTGGAGCTAGTGCAAAGAACAATTAAGACCGTTCTCTATCGTTACATGACGCATCAAGGTTCTTATTGTCTATATTGATGCACTGAAGGAAATTGTAGCAAATTATAGTAGTCTAAATGATTTAGCACCAAATCAAGTAAATAAACATAATGAAGCAGATGTATAGGCATATATCTATTTGAAGAAGCGTCCAACAGTAAAGAGCAAACCTAGTTTACTTTTAAAATTAGGAGGTTTTGTGCGCATAAGTTATATGAAAGCACCATTTCGTACAGCCTATCAGGAGCAGTACGCTGCTGAAGTCTTTCGTGTATCTGGAAGATTGCTCAAGCAAGAATTCCTATGTATGGATTGAAAGATTTAAAAGATGAAAGTGTGAAAGGTTTGCTTTACTCAAGTGAATTGCAAAATGTGGTTAAGGACGAGAACAGTCTGTGGTATATAGAACGCATTTTGAGATGAAGAAAAAGAAAGAAAAAAGTAGAGTTTCTGGTGAAGTGGCAGGGAATTCCAGACACATTTAATAGTTGGCTAGATGCGAATGACATTAAAGACACGGGAGGTGACAAGAAGTAAACATGGATCAATACATTTATGTGTGTAGCGATGAGAGTTATGTCTTTTTTCGAGGATAATCGGATGACTAACTGTAGAGTGCAACTCAAATATCCTTTCTACTTACCTGGGGTATGAAAGGTAGCTCTAGTAGAATTTAACGCTATGGAGAAATCAAAGTCGAAGTTAAAAGCGGGTGATGGGCTAAATATCTATACTAATTTGTGCAAAGAGAGTATAGAGAATGGTGAGGAATGTCCATTGTTACGGCGACTAGAAAAGAGTACTAAAAGCAAATGGGATTATATTTTGAGCATTCTGTTTTACCTATATGTTGCTAAGAATGAGGTTCGAGAAATCAATATCTATATAAAAGAGGAAAACGATTTATCGGATTTATATTTGCAAGATCCTGTACATTTGAGGCAATACCCATTGTTGTAAAAGCTATGAAACTTTACGTACCAAACCCGCAAAAGTGAGTTGATTTCTTTGATCGCGTGAGTACTGGGAAAACAACCTTAAACAAATCAGGAACTGGGAGGTTGTTTAATTAAAACCAGTAGAAGATAAACAGTTGTCTATTAAAGCTGTGTTACCTTCTGAAGAGACTGCAGCGCAAGCCAATCGGAGTTAGAATGAGAGAATATAAATCCTAAGAAAGTTAAAACCAGTAAAAGATAAACAGTTGTCTATTAAAGCTGTGTTACCTTCTGAAGAGACTGCAGCACAAGCCAATCGGAGTGAGAATGAGAGAATATAAATCCTAAGAAAGTTAAGAGTATGTTTCAGTCAAGCTCTAGACGTGGCAGGAAAAGGAAATTGAGATCTGTTGCCACACATAAAACAAAACATCGTCATGTGGCGAGTCAACGACAGCGTGGAGCAGGATCGGAAAAAGGAGTCTATTAAAAGCGCTGTCATAAAAAAGACAGTCTATAAAGAAACCCAATGGTAAATGTGACATTTTTGAAAACATATAATGTCGACCTTTAACGAAGAACAACTTAAAGAAGGATTGGTATCAGAGCTTAGTTTGTAGGATCTGCCTAGCACACAAACAAGCGTAAAAGAATTCCGAGATGAAGAAGTTCGGCCTTTATCGCAAGCGTCATCGGATGGTCTAATCGAGTTTAGAATTAATGCACAGAATTCTGTGGATTATCTGGACCTCAAGAATACTCAGATTTACGTTAAAATGAAAGACAAGAAATCAGATGGAACAGAACTGAAAGTGAAAAAGTAGGTCCCGCCAATTTGTTTTTGAAAAGTTTATTTTCAACGGAGGAAGTGACCATGCAGAATAAAGGTACAGTCACTTGCAATTACAATACATACAGAGCATATATTCTCTTCTCAAATACGGACAGGATGCCTATCGAGTCAAATTCAAACGCAAGGATGGCTGATGCAGATAGTCTGGAGTGACTGACCTTCCTGGCACCAACAACGGGTTATTTGAACTAGCAAAATGGATCGCTACTTCCAGAAGCTTGGATTTGCAGGGACCTATTTTTCACGATTTGTGTGACACGGATCCTTACATCTTAAACCAGGTGGGTGTAAAGATAAAGTTATATAGAAATCCAGCGAGTTTTGCGTTGCTTGTCCCTGATAATTCAACAGATTTTAAAATTGAAATCGAGGACATTTACATAATTGCGAGAAAAGTCAAGGTCAATCCAGCTGTTTTATATGGTCACGCTCAGATTCTTGAGAAGTAAAATGCTCTTTATCCATACACGAAAAAAAGAAATTCGTGTTCAAATGGTAGCAACTGAAAGTAGTTCTTTTATTTTGGACATGTTTCAGGGAAAACGACCCCAAAAAGTAAATCGTTGGATTTGTGAAGAGCAAGACCTTAAATGGAGACTACACCACTAATCCATTTAATTTCGAACATTGTAATATCATGCAAATCACCGTTTATAATGATGGTATTCCAATGGGTGGAACCCCAGTAAAAACTGACTTTTCGAAAGAAAGGAGCACTGTTACGACAGCCTTTACCAATCTCATTTAGAGTGTGGATAAATGGAGACGAAATGAAGGGTTGGCTTTAAATAAAGAACATTTTATCAGTGGTAGCACCTTACTCGTATTCCAGTCGGAACCTAACTTTTGCCACCACGGCGAGTACTTGCCTCTCGTAATGAGTGGAAATTCACACTTAGCTGTTCAGTTTGGCAAAGTGCTTACAGGTGAGGAGAAAAGTATTTTTTTCTACATTCAATTATGGTCGTATTTTTTCTTAATCCATTTATAACCTGTTATCATAACAGCTCCCTTCGTGTTTGAACTTTTTGTAAATTTATCAATTTTCATTTTGTTAGAACCAATGAGCTGCATCGTCTACTCAGAAGAGCCAGCCTACATGGAAATCACCGAAGAACGTGACTTGATCTTACAAACATGAATCCATCGCAGCTAGAGTGTTGTATCAAGTGTGATGAAGTACTGGCAGCTTGAGTTATCGGTGTGTTTGCATTGAACTGTTTTCCAATTGTTGGAGTCAATCAATCAAACAGATTAATTGTCAACACAGACAAGTCTTCCGATCCTGGTCGACATTGCTGTGCCATATATGACGATGGACATGGACATTTGGGATTCCTCGATAGCTATGGTAGAGCTCATAAAGACAATGTGTTTATTTCACAGTGGATGAATCAGAGAGCAATGACTTTGAACTATAGCAGAAAACAGCTTCAAAGCGATCGTTCAACTGTGTGTGGACTCTATTGTATTCTACATTTACATGAAAGATAGACAATAGACGAGTTTGTCGCGTCGTTTAGTACAAATCTAAAAGTCAACGACGAATATATTTAAAACATTGTGACATCAGCCTTTCTCGAATGTGTCTCAAACAATTTTATATATAATCAGATATGTATTCCATTTACACCTTGTATATAATACATTATTCTAGATATGCAAATAAATTGTAAACACAAGGCGTTTTTATTCATTTCATTTATTTAATTCTACTTTTTCCAACTAATACATTACGATATTCTGTATATACAATCATTCTTTGAACATATTTCGTTCGCAAGGTGTTATCTTAAAGTCACCCAAGATGAAACTTTGATCTTTGATAGGGTCAAACACTGTATTTTCGAAAACCAAAGGTTCAATCAACACTTGAGCCGGTGATGTTTCTTCCATTTGACCTGGTGGGTCTTTAGCCACTGTTGAAAGCATCACCTGGTTTGATGGATTTTTGATTGATTGTACAGATGACTCTTGACTATGATTTACTGCAAAGGATGTAATCTTCATGTTGTTCAGGATGAAACTTTGATTTTCGATAGGGATAAACACCCGGTTTTCGTATACCAAAGATTTATCCATCATTTGAACTGAATGTGTTTCCATCAATTGATCTGATAGGTCTTCTTCCGTTGACAAATCCATGAGTTGGTCTGAATGACTTTCATTTGATAGATGAGTTCCTTTTCATTTGATCAGACGACTCTTGACTATGGTCCTCCATAACACCTTTGTTGATCTTATAATGTGAATTAGCATAACTCTCAACGGAATTGAGGAGGAACCACAAAAGTTCATGTCGGGGGCTTCTGAGAGAAGTTGTCGAAGAAACTTTTTTTGTTTGTGTAAACAAAGCAGATTTGTAATGCTAATGTTTGAGTTCTTTTTTTCACAGTCACTTTTAAAACACATTTAGCGTGTTTTTCTTCTATATTGTTACTTATGAAATTATCCATTTTTTACCTAAAACATATGAATTCTGAAATAGGCTGTCCATGGGTTTCGTCCTTCATTTTGCCGAGCGATTTTTTTTGTGATCATTACGAAGCATATGGTCGACAGGCTAGTCTGACGTGTCAAACATTTCCATAGAGAAGTATGTCTTGATATACATATATCATCTGTTTTGCAGTAGAATAAGAAACTGTCTGTGTCTGTCATTTGAAGTTGAGCATTTTCCCATACTTTCTTTTGATGTAGCCATACCAGTAGTCATCCATGAGACATTTACTCAAATCTGAAATAAAGACAAAATTATCTTAAAAGTATCGTAAAATAATAAAGCAAGTCTATACATTTAATTTCAGAAAAGGGAAAAATCAATTATATGAATTGTATTTTACATACAGCTTACCTAGAATACACATTCCACAGTAGCTAGGTTTGAACAGCTTTACTTGGGAACGTAGCAATGGCACTGCCACTAATTCCTCATTGAAAATAGTAGTGTTCTTGTAAGTGGGTTTTGGTGACAGTTTTCTAAGTCGCTCTTCTAGTTGAACTAGCTCAAAGTTCCTATATTTTCGTTCGTTCTGAAGAGTTTGAAATATTAAGAAATGACTTACAATGATGCAAAAATGTTATGAAATGGTTGAAAGAAAATGAGGATGACTGAGGGAAAAAAAAACAAATATCAAATCATTAAAAGAAAAAAGATGAAAAATTACAATCACCTTGCCAAATGAAGATACATTCATCAGTTTGTAGAAGTTCTTTTCAAAGGTAGATTTTACTCCGAGAGTGGCAAGTAATTTCTTTACTTGACCCCGTGCTGGTAATGGATCGCTGTCAGTTAGACCATGTAGTTTCCGAAGTAACTGTTGTGCATAAGGTGACAGTTCCTCATTTGTGATCACTTTCTGTTATGGTTCTAAAGGAAGACGGTTATGTAAATCATGAGTCTTTGGAGGGTAGAGAAGAGAAACTTAAAGAATACATCCCATCTCCGCATCTTCTTTAATCCCCATAAAATCAAATTTTTTCACATCACCTAAGTATTCAAAATTACCAACTTGAAGAGGTTGCACCATAGCTCGTCCATAAAGATTATTGGCATCCAAGTACATTAGATAAGATGTACTGTTAGAAGGCTTGAGGTCTTCTAGAAAGGGCTTTTTGGCCTTCTTGTAATGAATGGAATTTTGAGAGAGTCTACCACGCATGCCTTCCTGTATCATCAGTATCATTGATATCTGTGAGTAATTCTAGCTCAACACCAGTCATTTTGAGTAAGCTGGACCGTGATAAGCCTGGAGATGTGTAGAAATGACAAGGATCCAACTCATACTGCGCTAAACATACGTTCCTGAATGACTCAAAGACGTCAGTCAATAACAATCATCCGTTTTTACGTATAAATTGTGATAATCAGCTAGTGACAACATGTTGAATTCTCGAAATACTTTCTGTGCATGAGCATAATATTCTTATGATAAATTTTTTTTGTTTGATAGATGAATAGAATTCTTTAATAGGAGGTAGCTGTTTTTCCTTAAATCGGTGAAGAGTCAAAATGTTTGTAAGGATAAATTCCTTTCCTAACAAACAATTCAGCCTCGTGCCTTTCTTTAAATTCTGAGAGTAAATGAGGGAAAGCTTCGATGCCTTCTTGTCTCAAATTTTGCACTAGTGTTTCAAGTGAACTGGGAAGAAATTGTAAACTGTCTAAAAATCGAAAATTTCCTAAGGAGAAGCCAACATATCTTTCCGAAGTTTGAGGAATGCAGCTTAGTCTATAGTCTTTAAACTCTCCCATACTTTCACAGAGAATGTGTGCATCAAAGTTTGGTAAGTCATGAAACATTACGGGGATAAATTTGGATTGTTTGCAGTTGAGAATACAATTCGATGCCTTAGAATGAGAAGGTCGTAAGTGAAAAAACACAGTTTTGAGAAAACTTGAAAAAACGTTTTTATTACAACAATAAAAGATCATTTTCAATAATTCATTTTTTATTTTCTTCTAACTATGGAGCAAAATTTAAATGGCCATTGATAGTAATAAAAAGCTTTATCTAATTTGAGAAAATTAGGAAAAAAACTTGCAAACGTCCTTTATACTTAGGTTGTTCCAAAATGGACGAGTAATGAAAGGTCGTAAGTGCCAGTAACAACCTTTTTGTCAAAATAGTATGTTGTAAAAGGTATCGACAGAAGGTCGTAAGTGTAGCTGCATCTTTTCTACATATGAAACCTCTTTCTAAATTAATATCCTGCTGCGAAGCCGGAGGGGATTAAAGGAATGGCCTCTGTCTGTCTGCCTGTCAGTCTGTCTTTCTGTCTGTTCGTCTGTCTGTCTGTCCGTCCATCTGTAACTTTTTCTTGTCTGCTCCATATCTCCTGACCCCTTTGAAAGATTTTCATCAAACTTCGGCTAAATGTTCATCTAGGTAAGACGGTGTGAAGAATCTAAGATTCATAACACTATCTTCAATATTTTTGGAGTAATTGCCCTTTGTTATTTTAACAAATGGGATTTTTGTCTGGAGAATAATTTCCAAATTATAAAAGCTATTGACTTCAATAGATCACATTTAAGACAAGGGCAAAGCGCAAGATCCATAACTCTGTCTACATTATTTTTGGGGTTATTTCCCCAAGAGTGGATTTTTGTCCGGAGCAAAACTCCCCAATGTAAAAGAACTATTGCCTTCAAACTTGATATACAAGTAGACTATGTTCGGAACAAGTGCAGTGCACAAGATCAATAGCTCGGTTTCCACTATTTTTGGAGTTGTGGCCCTCAGTTATTTTACCAATTTGATTTTTGTCTGGAAAATAACTTCTTCTGGCTCAAAACTTCATATACAAATAAATAATATTGAGGACAAGTGCAATGCTTAAGATAGATAACTCTGTCTCCATTATTTTAGGAGTTATTGCCCTTTCTTGTGTTACAAATTTAATTTTTGTCCGGCGCATAACTTCAAAGTATAAAAGCTATTGACGTCAAACTGCATATGCAGACAGATCACATTGGGGACACATGCTGTGCACAACATCCATAACTCTGTCTCCACTATTTTTGGAGTTGTGGCCCTTAGTTATCTAACAAATCTAAAAGATTTGTCTTGAGCATAACTTTCAAAGTATAAACGCTATCGGCTTCAATTTTCATACAAAGATAGACCATCTTGAGGACAAGTGCAGTGCACAACAGTCATACTTCTGTTCTCAATATTGTTTTGGAGTGATTGTCCTAAAAGCTGCGAAAGCCAGTGTCCTAGTGATGGGTCTAATATTTGAAGCCTGGCTTTTATTTTTGCAGCTTTTATGTTGCAGATTTTGTTTGTGGATTTCGTGTTTGTAGATCTATATATCATCAAGAAATTATATGGGTTTATTAATTTAAATTCATCAATGCAACAAAAGATATGGATATATGGCTGTCTTGGTGTTTTATATCCGTCAACCATACTTCAGTCATGATAGGACGATTGAAGAGTGATTATAAATGAAGTGCTTTTTAGGTCCAGCAGGATTCATACCCGGGACGGGGCGGCAGAGGATATAGCTGTCCTTCAGACTACCCTCTTGTTATACTTTTAAAAGAATATAATCACTCATACAACAGCTACAGATAACAAACAGGTCTATAACTAGATCAACAGTAACTTACATCAAATAGACAAGTACAAATAAACTCTTGAATACCTTATAAACCTATGAACTACCTTTAAAACAAACACTTTAACATTTCTAAGACAGCAAAATACTAATAACAGGCCACAGCCCCTTAACCAAAAGAGTCCCTTTTGAAACTTCTCTATATTAAAATTACTTGCATACAACAGGTAAACACAGTTTTAGTTGCAGTTCAAATGTTTAAATTTGTCTTGATCGGGTTGAAAGACATACATGTAGTAGGAAAATATTGAACAGCTGATTGCCAGCATTTTCTCCTGTTCCATCAATGTTTTCAAAAAGCTGCTCCCATTAAGGTAGTTAATGAACAGTACTGCTGTTGAAAGTTGAATCATAGACTTCAGAATATCATTAAACCCTGCCACATATAAACAAGTCCATAAGAACAGTTTTGTTGAAAACTGGTTTAAATCTTTACCAGATAATCTCTGGTTTTTATGGCCCTAAAGTTGACGGTTGTAGAAAACATTCATGAAAAGCATTTATCCTTTTCCCACAATGATTTCTACCCATCCAAAGAAAAATCCATCATTAGATTCGAAATTAGGTTTTGTCTGCAAATCCTTTTCATTTGGATGATACCAAAATTTTGTCATCTGTTAAAGAGTTAAACAGAGAAATCACTCATGTTGAGCAACTTCTCCTTTCACAAGGATATTTTTTAACTCATTTAGATGAAGCTTGAAATTGTATTTTTGTCCACAAGTATTTTAAATTATGTAATTTTCAAGCTTCTACTCAGACTTGGCAGTTCAAATATTTGGAAGGAAAAAAAACTTTTTCACAATGTTTTAAAAATCATTCTTCACCAAGGTCAACACAAGATTGATTAGTAACATGTTATTATAGCCCTTACAGCCAGAGTTAAGACACTTTGTGTTAGGCCATATTCATATTGCCTTTTACATTAAATACTGAATTATAATTCTTGAATACTATATTCCTTCTTTTTTAAAATATACATATATTTGCTAATTTGCTATTCCCTTATGCAAAATGAAGAAAGATGCAGTAAAACATTTTATGTGGAAAAGCAATCAGTAGCTCGGAAAGAATATTGTGTGTAGCAGCCGTAGGAACATCTCTACAGAAGTATAATTATAAAGGTGCACTGGCATTCGCAATATTACTGGATGAAAGCGACATTGAACCTCAATGGGCTACAAATTCAAATTGGGCACTTTCATTTCTGGAGAAAAGACAGAAATATTATGTTTTCAGGGGTCTCTTTGTCCTATTATGACAGCATACACTGTAGATTCGAAATTAGACTGCACATTCTTTGCAGTCTAATCTTGATCTACAATAGTTCCAAAAGAAAGAGATTGTGCCTAGTGTTTTAAGAGTGGGTTAAACACTACACAAACAAGGGGAAGAATTCCTAATCATGAGTTCCTTTGTTGGATCTTCATTCTAAACTCCTTTTTTTCAATTGAGTGTCCATAAGTAGGACCTCCACAGACAAAACCATAACCTACATAAGTACGCTGTCTATCTAATATGACTGAAATAATGTAGAAATCAGCTTAAAGCACTTATTAATTGCCTTATGGTGTTTAAACTGATTAAATTAGCTGAGAGAGTGTGTAATTTCACGAAGGACCAATTCTCTATGCAGTATGGTCAGTGCGAATACTATTACACTTTTAAGGTTTTTTTTTTCATAAACAGTTATTTTATCTTTAACAAGATACAAGCCTTTAGGAGGCTTTTTTTAAAATACTATTTATTTAAAGGCTGTCTATTCTTATAAGTTAAACCATTTTTAAATACTTACCCCAGTGCACAAGTTGAATTGCTGCGAAATGTTTATTGTTTTCCCTCTCTCAAACTTTTGACAATGCTGTAATCTCTACACCAAAATCAGTTTCATAAAATTGTCTTGTTTCTTGTTTGTTTCCACTTTTTCTTCGGGTAAAGTGCATTTTTATTGGCTTAATTTCTATTAATTCTGTGTTTCTGCTATATGATAAATTACAGAAGTCTGATCATGTATTTCTAAGGATTCTTCATTTTAAGACTAAGTGCAAAACGTTGTAAAACAAGGGCGTATGTAGCAGTTACGACCTTCTTATTCAACTGTGTAATACTTTGTAAAATATTAACAAAAGGTCGTACGTGTCACATACGACCTTATGTTATAAACAGATTGAAACGGATTTTACTTACGACCTTTTTCAGCACCTTATTTGGTCAACACAACAAGTTCAAATTTCTATGAAATTGACTTAAAAGGATAGAGAATGAAGTGCCGTTTCCAAATATGTATGCATCACACAAGGTCGTAAGTGACACTTACGACCTTATCATTCTAAGGCATCGAATTGTTACATGCAGCAGTGCTGCAGCAGCAGCACCAATAATTGCCCCAGTAAAATGATTGTGATGTGCAACAATTCTTAAATAAGTCCTGTCAGTTTTACATTCACCGTTTCAAAATCAGCGTAAATGACAAAAGGAACTCTCAAAGTTTTTTCATACTCTTTGAACTTGAGAATAGCGTCTTTCTCGGTTGATGGCAATATTACCTTTTGCGGTCCATGTGAAGAATCGTACGTTTTATGTTCATGTAGTAGATCTTGTCTAACAAATCCGTGTAAACAGTAAGGGCAGAAGTACATTTTAGCCTTATGCTTATTGATTTGAGCTAGAAACCAATTCAAGTCTGTAATTAAGCAGTAATGAGAAGCTGCTGCAGTTTTTAACCATAGGAGATTCAAGTGATGAAGTCTATTGCTGTAGTTTGTTACTCGCAAAGGCACGATAGATTCATTGTCAAAACTGAACACATTGACGGAAATGTTTTCATTTTGTTTCTCGAATTTTGAGATATCTGTTATTGCCACTGGGTATTGTATTCCAGTCATCACTACTTCATTTTTATAGGGTTCATATAGTTCAGGGTCCATAGGGGAATTCTGTTGTGGATAAAGCGATACTAATATGCACTTATTGTCATCATTTTCAATATTCAAAATGCTATGGCTATTTGAAAGGGCTTTTGGTAATGGTATATATGTTGAACCAGAAAAAGGTCTATACGACACCGTGTGGATCTCAAGTTTGATAATTTTTTTTGAGGAACCAGTTGGAACCTTCTTTCTGGTATTTTTCTAAACCAGCAAACATTTTTGAAAAGCTTCATTCATATCATGATCTTCCAGGTCTTCAGAGTGTAAAAACCTGTAGGTTCTACTTCGAAAATAAGGAGTAGAAGTAGTCGTTTCGTGGCCATCATCTCTTTGCATTTCAACTTGCACACAAACATTTCATTAATTCCTCGAAGTTGATTGACTCGTGATCTCAAGTAATTCATGATTTCATCCCTAGTATTGGTAAAGAAAGTCAACATATCATATCTCCCATTTCGCCTTGGATAGATATATCGTCGCCTTTACATTAGGTTGTTCTAATCAGCTTTTTCAACATTTTGAGAAAAGCAAGTTTAAAGTTTCAGATCCAAATATCTCTCCTATTAGATGTCTCCTTGACATGAAAAGAGAACATATGACCCGAAGTGAAATACTCTTCATAATTCACCATGCACTTTTTGAAAAGGATAATTAATAATTTGTTAATTTTTATTTATTCATTTTCACATAGAACATAAACGTTAAGAAATTTTTATTTTATTGAATGTTATAATGTTGGAAAGAAGATAGAACATTTTAATTCTTATTTACATCAAATGACCTACAGTTAGAACATTATAATTGAGACGAAATTTCTTTAGGCTCTATTTTTATTCAAGTCTGTAAACTCTATGTCTAATGTTTTGATTTCAAACCACACAATTAATATTACTAAAAATGATATCAACAGCTATTAATCTTGGAAAATTAAACGATAATGCGGAATATAGAAGTTATTCCTTGTGTTTTATTTTGTTCAGTGAGTCTCTTGTGTAATAAGTAAAGTTTACAGAAACATATTCTTCAAGTGTGGTCTAATAAAGACATAGCGAAAATGTGTTTAAAACAGAAAAAAAAAAAAAAAGCCAGAAAATTTTGGTTTGATAACTTTATTTCAACTTTCTCAAACCTCAAACGTAACAATTTGCCTGATACACCATATGAGACTGTCCCTATATGATTCATTTTGGTGTTTACGCCGCTTTCAATAGTAGTTCAGTTATATCACAGAAACAACTCTCATTTAACAACCAGTACTTGGCCGGGAAAAAAGTTCCTTACCCGAGGACATACCATTCATGAAGAAAGGTGGGTAGGTAGAAATCAAATCTTGATGAGATACCACGCCTTTAACTATATAGATCACGGAAATTCCTCTTTCCTTAGTTGGATAAGGATGCAGAGAACAAATTAAAACGGATTTAAAACGGATTTTTAAATACTGATACAGTAGAAAACATTGTGGAAAATGTGAACTTACTCAGTACTAGCAGTTTTATACATGTATTTTTCCCGGAATGATTAAAAAAATAAAAAAAAAAAAAAAAAAAAGAACCTCCTTCCAATCTGTTAAAATGAGTGTATACCAGGAAAAAGTTTTTCACATACTTTACAAATAAACAGTATTAACTGGATACTGAAAGAAATACTGAACTGAAATGAACTGGTTTGTTTTCCATTCCCACTTCCGCACTGGTTACTGTCACGTATTCAAACTATCAACACTGCTGAATCCATAACGAAAGCTTAGAACATTTTGGAAAGGGAAGAATGGTTTATAACGACCAATTCCCTCTTTTCTTGCAATGTTTTCTCAAGCATTTTGCTGTAAAGGTGTCAGAAGTTACTTACATGGAGGAATGGGCCCACCAGGCATCACAAGATTGTAGCAAATAAAAATGGTAAAATTAACCCTCAAAGTGCCGTTTGCTTATATTGTTGCTTTTGCGGACAATGTAGATCAAGATCTGGCTGCACAGAACGTGCAGTCTGATCTTGAATCTACACTATCAGGTACGTTGGTACATACAAAACCAAAACCAGCATTGGAATAACACCATGCGGTATTTCATTCATACTGAAAATATTCATTTTGTTTATCTGGCATTTTTAAGAGTTCAATATCCATAGAAACAGACGAGCACAGCGCCTTGTCAGAATATCAAACAAGTTTCTAACTAACTAGTACTAACTAGTACAGGGACCTTGAGTACTTGAATTCTCTCAAAAACAGTCAAAATTTGATGCACTGTAGAGAATTAATGAACCACGTGGAATGTGAAACTCATGTTTTTTTTTTTTTTTTTTGAGTGAAGAAGGATCGTTTGAAGATCCTTTGGACACAAGATTAAGCTGTGATGAAATTCAAACTCCTCCCAAAGCACTGACGTTGTTTTTATGAAGTTATGAAATCTCTTGCATGTTCTGTTAACTTTGGTTAAAAGTTCATCCAGACATATATACCGGAGTATGGTCATAAGCACAAATATCTGGCAAAGACAATATCAACCTGTAAAAAATGAAACAAATAAGTTTGTACGAAACCAGGTTAAACATTTACAAAGTAAATAAACATCTCTAAACAGACGAATGCTAAACCTTTGTGACAAATTAAGCATTTGTCAATGGTAGACTACCTCCTTCTATGACATTTCCGATTTTGTAAAGAAAAACCCCAATAATCGCTTTTTCTATCTAATAACAACTTCTACACCAATTTTACCTGCTTTTTCTAGAAACCCTTTAAAGTTGATTTATGAAGCTTTTGCAGCAGAAAGACTTTCTGACATCATTGTGAAAAGGAGAAGTTACCCGTAATGAGCAATTTCACTTTTTTTTCCACTGTTTTCTGCTTTCATAGAGAAATTGTCTGTACTAATTTTAAGTTATTTTGTTCTTGTCTGCTGATGCTTTCAGTGTTCAAAGTCTAAGAATTGAAGGATTTATAATTGAAGAATGTGTTGTATCACATACAGGAGTGTGGTCTTGTGAACTTTGCTTTTACTGGTAATATCACTTTCGTGTTTACTGCAGCTGACTTTTAAATTGAGTCTCTATCTACTTGATAAAAAGATTTGTTATTTATATTCATTACTAAGAGACAATACAGTTGAAAATAGAAACACTGCAATATTTATAATTAATAGCATATCCGACAACTTTCTTATCCGAATATCGCTCCTTTTGCTGGTCGACAAGTATACACCATATTCAGGAAATTTATGTGGTGTTTGACATCTTTTTTTTCCTGAAATATAATAATGGATAGATATCGATTGTCTGTATATTTTTTATTGCATATAAACCGGTACTTACATGATAAAATGACAGTGTTTTCCTTTGACAGTTGTTCGGTGAAGATCATGGCGGAAAATGGGAGTCAAGAAAATGCAGCGATTTGATTGGTCATTAATCAGATAGAACATTCTAATCTTTTTTCCACATCAATTTAGAACACTCTAATGTTGAGCAGTCCTTAATCACGTGATCTAAACTGCTTATATCATTGGATAGTATTCATAGAGGATTATTAGACTTAACAATGGTTAAAAAAGATGCAGATAAAACATTCTGTTACCGAAAAACTTTTAAACGAGGCTTCAAATCGAAATTCGGTCAGTACAGTCAGATAGAACATTTCATAACAAATTCAGTGGTATAAATATCTCATTTTCGAAAAAAAAATCAGATAGAACAACCTAATATTAACGCGACGATATGTGTTTTCAACCGTGTTCCTCAGTGCCGACTCAATCTAATTAGGGTGGGGTGCAACGTTGGTCTGAGACTGCGTGCGAAAATCATTTGGGTCCTGTGTATCATTCAAAGTCTTTCTATCATTCAAAGTCTTTCTATCATCATCATTATATAATGTTCTTGATTTGCTCTTTTGCCTACCTCCCTCTTGGTTCATCGGATGGTATTGTTCTATGTGGTTTATTAGTCCTTGATATTTTTCGAATTCATTATGGCAATGACGATAAGAAAACGTGAAGCGATTATCATGACGATTAATTGTGCAACTATGAGAAAAAAGATTATTTCTGCATTCGAATGATTTATGACATGCGGTGCAGGAGTGCAAAGTCGTCTTTGTAACATTTCGTGTTCCATGAATATTCCTTTCGTGTCTTTTTAAGTTTGGAGGGAAACTGAATAAAGCTCATCACTGTTTACATTCATGTTTCCCTTTATGCAATTGCATATGCTGCTCTAGATATTGTTTGATCTTAACGACGTTCGCTACAGTTTCCATTATCACGCTTCGTGTTACTATCACGCTCACCTTTTACTCGAAACAGTGAGCACCTAACACAGTTGATCTTGCCACACTTGTCAATGTCTGCAGCATTCATAAACCAAAAAACTAAAACGGATCGTTTCATGTCAGCAAAACGAAGAAAAAAGTATTTGAATTAAGCCAAATAATTATATGCCAGGCAAGAATCCAAAATTTCGCTTTCAAAAAATCGGACTGAAGGTCAAAGTGAATCACCTAAAGTTTTCTACGTCACCTAACAACGGAAATATGGAGACAAATGCTACTACTAGCGCTCTATCGGGCAGACGTATCATCGAGCTAAAACATCTTTTCAGATGCAGATGCTTTCAGTTAGGTCTTGTCCAAAATTATGTCACTTGGTATAGACTTGCAGAAACCAAGGGGCTGTAACTCTCCTTTACCAGGTTATCCCTAAGCTTGATGAGCCTGCAGCAGACAACATTAGAAAACACTGATGTCAAAAGGAGAAATTGCTCCTAATGATTGATTTCTCCTTTTCGCACAATGATTTCTGACCCATCAAAGAAATTTGATACATGAATACCAGGTTTTGGTTTAGCGTCTGCAAACGTGTCTTCTTTAGAAGATTCTAAAATAAGTCATTTGGTAATGGGTTAAATGCTATCATCAGAGTTACATTTGTATGCTATGGATTGGTTTATTATGACCAACAAACTTGATTCTTATATAAATTGTTGAATTGTTGAAAAAAATCGAGATAAATTACTTCATATAATGTCTTTGTCAAACCCCACATTCACTCATTACTTGGTGCCCCACCCACAAACTTAAAATGTATTTTCTTAAATAGTAAGGCTGGTGACCGATTTGTTTTAAGCCTGATTCTTTTAGTTTAGTACCTGAATATTTTTTATAGAAAAAAAATAAGAAAAATCTGTATGTTAGAACATTTAATAAAATAACTTTATAAGATACTCTTTTTTTTTTCCCAAAATAAAGGTGTTTTAGCCCTAAGTTAAGGGTTTTTTTTTTTTTTTTTTCTTACAGATTGGAACTCAATATACTCTAAATCATTTTTTCATAAAATTTGATGTTTCACAAATACAATGACATAAAATTTGCTTATAATTGTTGTCATTTGAAAAAAATATACATAGACCTATTTTTCATAGGAGAAATTTCATCCTGAACTGCCGCAATGCAGGGTGTACTAAAAGAAATATTCATAGAATTTTAGCAAAGCAGGTGACCCCCTCCTTTTTATCTCCTATTTTTGTAGATCAGATAATATACCATCACCACACAAAGTTTTATGAAATTCTGAATGTTTTCAAAAAAATGGTGAAACTGTAGCGATCGTCTTTAAACGTTTTTCCACAAATATAACATTCCAGAGTTCGTTTTTCTTTTTTTTTAGATTCACCGATTTTTTTCTCCATCCTTCATATATATCCGTATTAAAAATCAACTCTGTAAATGCTACACAATGTCACCATAGAAAATAAATCCTTCCTTAATATATTTAGTGTACCATGAAAAACAACTCTGTAAATATTTTATAAATCTAAATGTGATCTTTCCAACTTGCACATTCACACTAGATAAAATCTTCATTAACAGTGTATTTAAGTTAGCATATCCTTGTGTGGATTATAAAAGCACCCTACAGAATGCGAAAATGACGAGTCAGATAAAAAATTATTAATGGGTTCGTTCACGTGACACACCTGAGAGTCAGCACATTTTTGTTGCTTGTATAAGGCGCCGTAAAGTCTACTCCTTTGTGCTGCGGAAATAGCTTGTCAGATAAAAAATGATAAATGGGGGATGTTAATGCGTTACACCTGCGAGTCTTCACATTTTTGTGGTTTTCGTATAGGGCGCCTTAATGTCTGCTTCTTTGAACAGAGGAAATGGCTTGTCAGATATAGAGTGATTAATATAGTCATTTATTACATTCTGTTACTAATAATAGTAACATTTTCTACAGAAAATGGTGTAATATCAGTGTCACGCGAGGGCAGATATGGCAGGGCAACGGTCTGATATCTGATATCCTGTCCGTTGACAAGATATTTGTTCTAAATCTATAGCAACAGAACACTCGCTCGCAAACTCACGTTCTCAGAACATCCCGTTTGTAAAAGAAAATGGCTGAATCAGTCCAGTCAACCGCTATCGGACAAATCTTCAGATTTACAGACATTGATTGAACTTCAAAACTAGCAAAGACACGATAAATAGAGAATAGATCGTTGGATTAGGTAAGTTTATCGGGCAAGGCGTAGTGTCTATAGGCTAGTACATCTACGAATTTTATCCGTTGAGCCTGGGGAACCGAGCCCGAGAAACTTTCCAAATTCAAGGCATCAACCGTCTATTCTATTTATCCTGTTTCTAATTTATAATCCGAATCATACTAAATCTGGCTCGGAAAAACACAAATATCGGCATCTTTTAAACTGTAAATAAAGATGAAGAACTGTTTATTGAAAACATCTTGAACTGTATGCAGCTGCTATAGCGATGATGAATAATGCATGATTACGTCATGAACGTGACGTTTACCCGCGGAAAATAGCTGTATCGAATGAAGACAAGAATTTCTCCGTTTTAAGTCTTTAAACATGTTTCAAAAAAGAAAAACTTGAGCAAATGATCCATGAATGTAATAAACAGGTTATAACACGGCTGATGAGGGCCGGAGAGTGATATCCGCCCGCCAACTCCAAATCTGCCCTCGGGCTAAAGCCCTCAGGGCAGATATCAAGGTGGCGGGCCGATATCACTCTCCTGCCCTCATCAGCCGTGTAATAACCTCTACTACAGTTTTCGCATTAGGCGCCCTGATGTCTTATTTGTAATGCAAAATGACTTTTCAGATAAAAGATATATATATATATAATAGGACAGTTTATTCGACACACTTGCGATACTCTGTGTTTATAATTCAAACACATTTATACAAAAACCTTTTTGAGAGAATATTTGATGCTTACCTCTATATCATATAATCAATCCACTGGTTTCTCTTGCGCTTCATTCCTTTTGGCCTTTTTTCTTCTCAGGACTTTTTTTTCACTCGCCTTGTTTTACATAAAATTCATTTTGGAAAGTGCCTTTTCTATAAAAAGCGTTGGCTCAACTTTTTTGGTTGGAGAAGATTTTGTTTTTGTTATCGATGAACCTTTGTCAACATCTAAGCATGTGACTTTGTTTAATTGACCACCTCATTGTTGATGGTGATCCAGTTTCTCATTCGGCACCAAGGAATCATTAGGATCAATCTCTGACGGTGTTTTATGTTTGTTTGATTGTTCAAGAAGATAGTCGTGTTTAGCTTTTGCGATAAGAACTAATTCCTGAGCCATTTCTTATATTAATTCTTTTCTAACAATATTTAATAATTAATCTAATATTAATTAAATAATTTAATATTTGTCGACCTAGAGTTTGTATTTTTAACTCATCCCGCCTATTTCTAAATAGTATAAAATAGTGTTTAAGCCGATTATTCGAAATTCTTTACCTGGACTAAATGCATTTTGGGAAACAAGAATGCAAAAGAAATTGTAATGATGGGCATATTTACAATAGATATTGACTAAATCTTTGCTAGTACTAGCCTCGGTCATCAAATCATCTGTGATTAGCAATTTATGACCCGGGACTTGCATGTACCATGATTCTAATTCTTGATTGGTTCGATGGTAAACCCTCAAAGAACCAAATGTGTGATAGTTTCCTTTTCATCTCATCAAAAACAGGTTGATCCACACCATAACAATAATAGGTCTTTCAAATAGGGTTTTTAAACACGCCATCCGCGTGCTTTAAGATTTCAAACAGTAGGAAGGAATTTTTCAGAGTTAGTTGGACCTTGAAAAAATAAAAGAGAAAACCTGTTTAAGAAAAAAGAACGCATTATATTAATGTAAATGAGTACTTTTAAAAATAATTTTAAGTACCTATAATTTTAGCTGTGGCGGCCGTTTTTAATCTGACTACTGATCTGAGTTTATTATAATACGTTCTTTCTTCTTAAAACACTTTTATTGGGGAAAAAGAACACACTAAGGAATATAGTTAGGTTTACATCATTTATTTGAACTACTTCCATATACCATATTCATTTCAAAATAAGTACATAAATCACAGAAAGAGAAAAAAGTACAAAATTTTAGATTTTACATGAGATACAACAGTATAGGTAGAAAAAGTACTCAAACATACATTCATTTTAAAATCTTTTTTTCTAATTGTAATATTGATACAGTCATATTTACATATGTATTAAACGTTTTTTCCAGGGCTCCGTCTTCATGTCGGTATCCCTCCAGTCGAGTTTTAATTTATAAAAGTCTATCACTTCTATCGGAATAGAATCCATCATGTATACAGTTCCATACCATTTTTCTGTCACATGGTCTTCGCTTATTTCACGCAAAATATAATCCCAATAAAGATCTAGCTGTTCTTTCGTTGAAAGCATCAAGCACTGGTGATCTACTTGGGTTAAAGTCACTTTTTACACCCATCACATTTCTCTTTAAACACACTAGTCATGACATTGATAATTTCTTTTGCATAAAAAAAAATCACAATAAGAGTCTAAAAATGTCACATAACGCGGATCCATTACCAAGATAAAGTGTTATCTGACTGACACAGTTGCTCGAGGTATGATGGTAATCCAAATGACTCCAAGTGCACGTCTGCTTGTTGCTCACCATATCCAATCATTTTGAGGAAGAAGCAGTTGTGAGACCATTTCTTATGTTCAGCTAGCGGTATATCGGTTGGTCCCCATTGGGATAACTTTACACCGCATGATAAGCATTTGCACGAATCATTCTCGTTTGTGTAAAATAGTCCCGATGATGCGAGGGAGTACTTATTCTGTCGCATTTGCTTCGGCCATTTTTGAAACGTCTTTAAGCGATTTTAATAAACCAAGTACCTCGGGTGTTTGTGTTGACAGTCCACTTTACTGTTATCCATATCTTAACTTGTGTTATATTTAAGAGAAAATGAACAGTGTAACAGTCCTCATAGTCCTTATAAGTCTCAGGATTACAGCGAGAACAACGATAAAACGACATTTGGTTTAAAAGGTCCTCCTTACACGGTGATTTTGGAAACGTGCCACTTAAAAGGTTGAAGTTGAAAGTTTTGGGTTCCATTTTCACCATGCGTTGTGACATTGGCGAGTAAAGAAACACTTTTTGTCGAGCTATTAGAATCACTAAATTCCCAGGGAAACATACCGTAATAGTATGAATTTTCTAATTGATTTTCAGGCCATAATTGTGCTTTTTCATTCCCGCTTCCCAGTTCTGTTTCATTCCCACTTCCCATTTCTGTTTCATTCTCGCTTACATGTCCTTTTTCAAACAACCTCGGTTTTGCTTGAGAAAAAAGGTCTAGCGAGACTGATTTGTTTGATTTATTATTAACATTTTTTAAGCGTGCTTCCTTCAATAATGAAACAATCCGATTCTTGTTCTGGCGTTTCATAGTCCTCAATCAAAGTGTTTTCTCTTCTTTTTTGTTCTTTGTTCTGTCCTTCAAATTTTCGTTTATAACGAAGGTTTATCGAAGTTTGTTTTTGAAATCGTCTTTCGTGAAAAACACTGTTTAGGTGGCAACTTAAATAATATTCAGAGACCCACTCATCACAGGTGGAACAATAGATGAAATCGGATTTGTTCAAGGGAATCACAAGAAAATCTAAAAGTTTCCTCATTTAATGTGACAAATTTAGAAGCATTCCATATCATCACAGGAATTCCATTGCTCGTTTTGTTTTAATTTGAGAGAAGCAGTGTCACTGACTTTCGCATCTTATAGTTTTTTTTTTTTTTTTTTTCAGTATATATTGTATATCCCTAAATTCTCCTTGGTCGTGTTGGCACTTAGCAAAATCTTTGGTTTGAATGGTGTTTTACGCCCCTTTCAACATTATTTCAGTCATATCACGGCGACAGCTCTTATATTCATGTTTTCCTAGGTTTCACCAGTACTAGGCTGGGGCTCTGAAGTTTCTTGCCCAAGGACACTCCTGTGGAAAACCCAGTGGATCCAGCGAGGCTCGAACCCCGGGCCTCCAGGTCACGAGTCCTCAACTTTACCACTCAGCCACACAGGACCCCTAAAATCTACAGCTGCTTGTGTCATAGTTTATTTCCCTAACATCAATACGGTTGAAATCGATGGTTGACTTGTTTCAATAGCTTTTATCCCACTTCTTTGAAGACTGGAAGGACCAGGATTAGATGGTCCATGGTTTGATGACCTAGGGTTAGATGGTCCAGGATGGAAACGAGTCTGACCTGATGGTGCTGGGTGTGAAGAGGCGGATGATTCTTTGATGGATAAATCTTCGTCTTGATCCTCAAATTTGGATGCAAACAATACTTCTGTCTGAATTTCTGGTACTCCCATATACTGAAAATAGATATGAAAACTTGAATAAGTATGTATTCTTTACAATTCAATAATAAACTAAAACAAGTGTTCAATTACAATTCAATAAATAACTAAAATAAGTCTATTTAAAAAAAAAAGCAATTTCGTTGAAATGATATCCCCGGCGAAAAAGACCTTTTAAAAAATTTACGCGACCGCATAACTAAAATTGCTCCAGTCAGCCAGTTTGCATCGAATCAAGAAAAAAAAAGTATATCGGCGGAATAGGTTATTGTACACATTTATAAACTTTCATGAAATTCTGTCCAATGGTATTGGAGATATTGTCCCAGACAGACGGACAGACGGATGGACTAAACAAACGGACGGACGGACGGACGGACAACGCTAAAACTATATCCCTCCACCTTTGGCTGGGGATAAAAAATGTAAATACGGAATATATTTTCTTCATAAAACCATTTCATAGCCGAAGGCAAATTCTTTCTTGATTGTAGGCCTGTCGCCAATTTTTAATTGCTTGGTTGAAAACATTGATGGACCTTGGTAATTGAAACTTCCTGTTTGAAAACAATATTAATAAGATGTAGAGCAAATCATCAGTTTGTCTTTGAGCTTATTGTTGTGTTCGTAGTTTTATACCTTTCTCGTCGTTTTAAATTTGACTTCCATTACTTTCTCATATTTGAACATACTGACACTCTCATGTAGATGACTTTACGTGTAATTTCAACTTTTAAATAAAGAAAGAAAAAACACAGTATCTTCTTGATATTTTTAGATATCTAGGAAGGAGTCCCCTTTACAGAGAGACGTATGCAAACGGCACAAAACTTGGTGGGTAACCAGTCGATCTCAACCTCTCGATTAGCCAAGTGAAATGCTTTTGACGACACGACCGTCGGGAACCAGCATTATACAGACTAGATCCCAAGCATCACAACAGCCTTCCGAAAAGTCGGCAACATGCGAGACAGCTGGAACCAGTGTTATTCAGTCCTTCATTGACGAAAGTCTGAACTTTAGGATGACTGCTCACATCCGACTTTCGTTCAGATGTTTCGTGGTGATAGCAGTGAGGACAATGATAGGTTTCTTTAAAGGTTCGACTAATATTGTGCGTGTATGAACTAAGGACACACAAGCCTTGGCTACATAAGCTTGGCGTTTGGAAGGTGTAGCCAGGCTTTACTATGAGAACATTGAACCAGCGCCTACAACTTTGCAAGAACTGAAGTCTGTGCTCATTCAGAAATTTAGCCAAGAAAAACCAGTCAGTCTGCAAATTTTCTGACTGACACAAGATGTTAATGAAACTGCAGAAGACTTCTTAATTCGACTAGAGACGGAGTCCTATAAGACGAGGATAGGTGATGACCTGCAGGTGCAGATAGTTTTAAATAGTTAGCCAAGTGTGAGCCACGCTATCTCTACTCACGCACCGAAAGCCCTTTCGGACGTCAGACATCTGGCTTGGCGGTTGATCAATGTACGGCAGTCGGCATCTGTTGCGCCTACATCCGTGAATTCACTGGAAAAAAAAAATGAGCGTACTGACAGCATCTGTTGCCCAGTTCATGACCGTGTAACAGAACAGAGAGACCTCAACGTAACAGACAATCTCAGAAGACTGACAACGACGCCTGCAGCAGAAGCGGAGGTAGGTGCTCATCTATTAATTCTTGTAGAGCAATGGGCAAAACATGTAATAGGTGTGGTCTTAAAAATCATTTCAGCGTAAAATGTAGAACTGCTCAAAGTGTATTTCTGACAAATAATAGTTGAAGGTGCGCGCCTGTCTACAGGAAAGAGCCTCTCAAACCGGTAGATGGGCACACTAGTCTCAATAATGAGACGCTACGGTGATTCTTTTCATATTTGGACATTTATTGTGAACCGTACTATCTCAAGTCCATCGTAAATTTTCCAGTAGAAAAGATAGAGCGCCATACTGACCCGCTGTTTCGTCGGTTTAATCTGAATTACAGCGAAATGTAATCAAATTTAAGTAACTAACATGACCAAAGACAAATTATTAAACCTTTCATTACCTAAAGAGCTTGTAAAGTTGTTTATAACATGTAAATCTCGGAAAAAACACTGATGAAATTTATCGTGCATGGCGGCCATTTTGTGTGTATTCGGGAACGTAAACAACTCGAGTAACAGATAAAATACATGATTTTCTCTTATTTTCAGCGTTTAAATTGAAAATATTTGTATTTTAAACGAAGGATTATTAAATACGCGAGCAACAGGTATGTTTAAATCCTAGTTTTGTGCTCTATACGCAAAATTATGAGGGTTCAAACTTGCGCACAAAATCTGTGTGGAACTTTCAACTGATTTTGTCCTGATCGTCTCTGTACCCAGAAGCGACCAGTCCAAAAGTAACATCGCCTTTGGGGACAGTTATCTGTACTAATGGGCACACGACAATTTCTCACAATAAACTATTTATCAAAAAAGGTGCTAATAAAACAAAAATGATTTTAGGTTACAAAATTATTTCAGACAATGAGGGTGCTTCATATAAACAAAATTGTAATCAGTTAAGAAATAAATTTACAGCCTCAAAATATAGTGCTAGAGAAACAAGTAGGAAATAAACAGAGGTTAATGCAAACTTTACAGTCGGTATGGCTAAAAATATTGTCAGCGTTTCAGTGAACCGCCAGAAAACAAATGCCTTGTGTGACACTGGTGCAAACGTTTCCTGTATTAGCAAGTCTTTCCATGAAAAAGTCTCAAAAATTGCCAAACCAAAATCCCTAACAAATCAATACATATCCGTCACAGGTGTTGGTGGAACCACCCATCCAGCGACTGGCAAGGTATTGTAAGACATTTCTTTCGGCTCTTTAATCATCTCACATGGGTTTTTGGTTGTTGAAGATTTACACCACTCATTAATACTAGGGCATGATTTTTTGGAAACTAATAGGGTGACCATTGATGTTGCAGCAAAACAAATCACAATACAAGATATAAAGGTTTGTTAACTGCAAACTGACACGGGGTTTGCACGTACAATTAGGCGAACAAATATCAAAGCAAATTCAGAAATAGTCATTCCAATCAAAATAGCTCGTTTTAAATCAGGAAGTAAAGTTTTATTAGAACCAAACCTACATGTAGCAAAGGCAGAGCATCATTGGAACAAAGTGTCTTGATAAAATTAGAAATGGAAAAGCAATGTTAAGGGTTGTAAATCCAACTAATCATGATATCTGTTTAAAAGGCAACAAAATTCTATCAACAGTCTCGCAGTTTAAGTCTGACAGCTTTGATGGCACGGAGCCTACTAATCAGAAATACACACCTAACAAAAAATTTTCATTCGACCTGTCTAATTCAAATTTAAACGAGGAACAAAAAACAAAGCTTTAAAAGTGCTAAATGAAAACTCAGACATCTTTTCGGGAGGAATGCATGATATCGGTAAAAACCAATTTACCAGTTCATGAGATAGATACAGGAAATGCTAATCCAGTGCGTACACCATTTTAAAAGCAAACACCTGAAAAGCGACGTGTTTAAGATAGTATGTTATTAGAAATGAAGGACAATGGTATACTTAAAGAAAGTAATTCTGAATGGTACTCGCCAGTAGTTCTAGTTAGGAAATCAGACACTGATAACACAGGTGAATATCGGTTTGCCGTTGATTCAGAAAACTAAATAAAGTCACACAGCCGATTGCATATCTACTTCCGAGATTGTCCAACATGTTAGATGCAAAACGTGAGGCTCATCCTCAATTTTTCACAACTTTAGACCTTGGAAAAGCTTTTTGGCAAGATCCTTTAAGTGAATCTAGTAAGGAAAATGCTGCTATTATGATGCAAACCGGAATTAACGAATTTCAAAAGATGCCGTTTGGCCTGGCGGGAGCTCCAGCTACCTTCCAGTCGTTAATGATGAAAGGTTTGAAAGGTGTTGCCTGGAAATTCGCGCTGTGCTACGTTGATGACATCATAATTTACTCAAAAACATTTGATGAACATTTGAACCAGATAGAAGTTTTCGATCGTATACGACAAGCTGGACTCAAATTATCTCCGAACAAATGCTCATTTGCTAAATCTAAATTAAGGTATCTAGGTCATGTAATCAGTAAGTAAGGCATTGAAGCAGATCAAAGGAAAGTTGAAAAAGTGCGTAATTTGGTACCCCCCAAAAGATCAACAAGGTGTTAAAAGTCAGTTAGGCTTAACAGACTATTACAAGAAATTTATTTTGGGATACAGTAAAATCTGCGCCCCACTTTTTGAACTTCTGAAAAAGATACTACTTTCGTTTGGTCCGAAAAATGTCAAAATGCACTTGATACCTTAAAAGGTGCTCTGACAACCGCCCTTGTCCTTGCATTCCCAGATATGGAAAAACCCTTTATTTTAACGTGCGATGCTTCAAGGTAGGAATAGGTCACATGTTAGGCCAACTCGACGATCAGAGTCGTGAAAGAGTAATCGAATATAACGGCAGAGCACTGCATGCATCCGAGAAAAAATTATTCTGCAACAAAATTGGAATGTCTTGCTTTTGTTGAAGGCATAAAAACATTCAAAGCATATTCATCTACAGGGCAGAAATTTTCAAATGTCACCGACTATAAAGCTCTTAAAACTCTGAACACTATTAACAGTTCCACAAATGGTAGGATAGCAAGGTGGCATATGCTTCTGTTAGGATACCGTTATGAGGTTGTTTATAGCAAGACAGAAAATCATAATGCTGATCTGTTATCAATGTATACGCAGGATGTGGAACCGGAAGTAGCCGCTGGTCTGAAACAATCAGATGATTTAAATCAGGGAACAAGTACTTGTAATATGCTTAAAACTGTGCAAAGGTGCGACAATAATGTAACGCCATAGTCTGGCACATACTCGCAAAAAGCAGTAAATGGTAACAGTAACAAGTCTTACGAACAAAGTCCGTAACAAAGAAACAAATAAACAAATGCATGGCAGAAATACAGGGTCCGGGCAGGATTCGAACCTAGAACGCCCGGACGAAAGGCCAACACCATAACCACTGAGCTAAAGAGAATTCTCCCTAACGCAGTTGTCAGGTATTGTATTTAAATCGGGATGAAGCCAAGCATGAAGGAGAGGTCTTCCGTAACACAAGGCATGGTATGAGGTTAACCCTAGAATATGATAATAATGACAATGTCTTTTCAATGGAGGTCAAAGCATTAGTAAATGATAGCGAGAATCTTTTAGACCAAAAATATAGCTTTACAGACTCCAAAAGCAATGTTCTGATTTTAGGCATATTTATTCATTTTTGGCTAAGGGTGACGTTCCCGATGATAAAAAAAAATCTGGAAATTCAAAAGGAATATTATCAGCTTTTGGACGGAGTTCTGATACACTTATTTCAGAATAGGGCAAAGAAAAAGCCTAGTGATGAACAATTCATTATGCAAGTGGCACTTCCACAGGAATTAAGAAAAGATTTTATAGAACAAGTTCATGACAATAACGGGCATTTGGCATCAAGAAAGCCTTTTGTGCAATTCAGGCAAAATACTTTTGGCCACACATGTATCAAGAAATTTCAGATTACATTAGGTCTTGCAATACATGTCAAAGGGTTAAACGAGATCCTAACGCTATAACAACTCCATTAAATTCACTCGTGGTTGTAGGTCCGTTTGAAAGACTGCATATGGACATAATAGGACCTTTAACAAAAACGTCAGAGGGCCATGTTTACATTCTCGTTTGTGTCTTCAGTTTTACCTGGTGGGTCGAAGCATTTCCTTTGAAAACACAAAGCGCTTCTGAAATAGCTATGGTCTTACATGAAATTCTCTTCAGATATGGAGCTAGTAAAACAATTGTTACTGACAGAGGTAGAAACTTTGTCTAAGCTTATAAGAGCGATCTGTGAAATTTATCAAGTTGCTCGGCATAAAACAGGAAGTTACAACTCTCAAGCAAATGGATGCGTTGAAAGACAGACTGCCACTATTGGTAAAACTATTTCAAAATACATTGCAAAAGATCAAAGCAATTGGCACAGAGTACTTCCGGTCGTTTTAATGGGTATGCGATCACACCCAAACACTGAAACCTCAGGCCTTTAAAGGTTTCGGAGGAGAAATTACCTTTTGATGTAAATCTAATTCCAAAAGACATTCTCAGACCAACAGACAAAAATTTCATTAATGATCTATTAGACACTCTAAGGTTAATTCATGGTTCACCAAAAAACAAACTCAGAAATTACTCAAACTGAAAGCAAAGAGAAGCACGATTCAAAAGCTAAACAATCAAACTTTAAGCTAGGTGAATTGGTCCTAAGAAAAGTTTATAAGCATACTCCAGGGTTGTCAAGTAAGCTAGAACCAAAATGGGACGGCCCGTATTTACATAGTAGCTAAGGGTCCATCAGATACATACAAATTAATACATGTGTACATTGAAATGCACACAAAGAGAGTAAATCTTTCGATACCGCCCGAAATTTGAAAAGGTATTAGGATCCAGAGGTGTACAGATACATGTTCAGTAGTCATAAAACAGAAAACATTAATGATGAAATCATTGAAAATGAAGAAACTGCTGAACAAATAGAACAACAAAATCAAAACCACGGCTGTTTAACAATACCTAAAAATGACACAGTAACACAGTAACCTTTCAGTCAGATGAACGGGATTTAAGTTTCTCACAAAATGATGAAAACAAAATTGGTTAGAATAACCAAAACGTAACTCATGACTTAGATAATGATCTAGGGCAAACACAATGGAAATGGTTCCCCGTAAATAAAATTCTGAAGCAAAGGTTTAGGGACGGACAAAAGGAATCTTTGCTAGAATGGAGTGATATTCAGTATAAGCCGTCCTGGCAAAACGAAACTGATGTTTCCCCCGAGCTTAAGAGACAATTTTATATGAGTCATACAAAGGCCGGAAAAAGAATGAAAGGCAAAAATAAATAAAAATATTTCATAAGAACTAAAATGGTTTCATGACCTCAATTCTTAAGAACTAGTCTTGTTGGGAATATTAATATAAATTCTGTCAAAAAACGGTCATAGTACTGTTCACGACTGTTAAGACTCTTGGATACTTTTATGCTTAGTTCTTGTTTTGTATATATTATTTCAAACTAGAAAAGCATTTTAAATGTTGAATTACAGAAATTACAGAAATTGAGGTCGTTTGATTTATTTATGAGATACAAGATTTCAGTATGAGTTCTCCGCCAGTCATTTAAAGTAATTTCAGTGCTTACTTTTTAAGTCTTGTTATTGCCAGTCGGTAAAGGTTTGTTGTTTGGAAGTGAGAATGTGTAAGTTTGTGTGTAGAGAGAGCAAGAATACAACAAACTTTTCTGATCTTGATGTAATATAGAGTGCACCTATATTACTATCAGTGGTAGATAACATCCCTTTTTATGTATTTAGTAGTTGGCTGGAGTAGACTGGTGCTGTTTCTGGTCTCATTTGTTCTGTTATGCAACATGGTGTCTGGTAATTTGCCGAAAGAGCGTTATTTTCGCGCCGCGGACTAAAATGCATTTAGCAACTGAGAGCTGGATCCATACATTTGCACTGAAATTGCCAAATGGCCAAAATGTATTGGACATTATGGAATGTTCAAAGGGCCCGGAGACTTGTAAACATGTAAATAAGGTGTTGTTAGAATTGAATAAAATCAGACAAGAAACCGAGGTCATGATAAACAATACAATAGAAACAATTCATGGATTAATTCCTGAAAGATCGGTAGTCAAAAGTAGATCGAGATCTCGTAGGTCCTTATTACCATTTATTGGGCAGTTGTCTAAGTCGATCTTCGGTACAGCAACAGCGGATGATGTTCAAATGTTAGCTAGCCATATCATCTTGTTAAATGAGCTGACAAGAACAACAGTCAAAACTTCTGCGACGCATTATGAGAAGTAGTTGTACTGTTCATTTCTACAGCAAACATAATAACCTGTTGATTCAATTGTATTAGCTTTAAAACATTGAATGCCTATTGCTTTGCAAGGTGATAAGATGGCACCTACGATTAGTTTAAATGTATAAAGTTTATTTGTTTGTTAGCTCACCTGAGCACGAAGTGCTCAAGGTAAGCTTTTGTGATCGCTCAATGTCCGTCGTCCATCGTGCGTCGTCCACAATTTCTTTAAACATCTCCTCCTCTTAAACCACAGGCCCAATCTTGATGAAACTTGGCTGGGATCTTTCTTGAGTGAAGCTCTACTAAAGTTTTTCAAGAGATTAATTCCACCCATAACTCTGGTTGCCATGGCAACAAAAAGGGGAAAAAAATAACAAAATCTTTGAAAATCTTTTTCTCTTAAACTAGAAGGCGTAGAGCTTTAATACATGATATGTAGCATCTCCTAGGGGACCTCTACCAAGTTTGATCATATGATACCCCTTGGGTCAAAACTGGCCCCGCCCCGGGAGTCACAAGTTCAAACATAGGAACAAAGAAGGAAAACTTTAAAGTTCTTCTTCTCTAAAACTGGAAGGCGTAGAGCTTTGATATTTGGCATCTAGCATCTCCTAGTGGACCTCTACCAAGTTTGTTCATATGATAAACCTGGGGTCAAAACAGGCCCTGCCCCGGGGGTCACAAGTTCGAACATAGGAACAAAGCAGGAAAACTTTAAAATTCTTCTTTTCTGAAACTGGAAGGCGTAGAGCTTTGATATTTGGTATGTAGCATCTCCTAGTGGACCTCTACCAAGTTTGATCATGTGATACCCCTGTGGTCAAAACTGGCCCCGCCCCGGTGGTCACAAGTTCGAACAAAGGAACAAAGAAGGAAAACTTTTAAATTCTTCTCCTCTGAAACTAGAAGGTGTAGAGCTTTGATATTTGGTATGTAGCATCTCCCAGTGGTCCTCTACCAAGTTAGTTCATATAATGCCCCTGGGGTCAAAACTGGCCCCGCCCCGGGGGTCACTAGTTCAAACATAGGAACAAAGAAGGAAAACTTTAAAATTCTTCTTTTCTGAAACTGGAAGGCGTAGAGCTTTGATAATTGCTATGTAGCATCTGCTAATGGACCTCTACCAAGTTTGATCATATGATGCCCCTGGGGTCAAAACAGGCCCCGCCCTGGGGGTCACAAGTTCGAACATAGGAACAAAGAAGGAAAACTTTAAAATTCTTCTCCCATGAAACTAGAAGGCGTAGAGCTTTGATATTTGGCATGTAGCATCTGCTAATGGACCTCTACCAAATTTGTTCTTACGATGCCCCTGGGATCAAAACTGGCCCCGCATTGCGGGTCAAAAGTTCAATCATAGGAACAAAGAAGGAAAACTTTAAAAATATTCTCTTAAACTGGAAGGCGTAGAGCTTTAATATTTGGTATGTAGCATCTCTTAGTGGACCTCTGCCAACTTCGTTCATATGATGCCCCTGGGGTCAAAACTGGCCCCGCCCTGGGGGTCACAAGTTCTAATATAGGAACAAAGAAGGAAAACTTTAAAATTCTTCTTTTCTGAAACTGGAAGGTGTAGAGCTTTGATATTTGGTATGTAGTATCTCCTAGTGGACCTCCACCAGGTTTGTTCAAATGATATCCCTGGGATCAAAACTGGCCCCGCCTGGGGGGGATCACAAGTTAAACCATAGGAACAAAGAAGGAAAACTTTAAAATTCATCTTTTCTGAAACTGGAAGGCGTAGAACTTTGATATTTGGTATGCAGCATCTCCTAGTGAACCTCTACAAAGTTTGATCATATGATACCCCTGAGGTCAAAACTGGCCCCGCCCCGGTGGTCACAAGTTCGGACATAGGTACAAAGGAAGAAAACTTCAAAATTTTTCTCCGATGAAACTAGAGGGCGTAGAGCTTTAATATTTGGTATGTAGCATCTTTTAGTGGACCTCTACCAAGTTTAATCATATGATGCCCCTGGGGTCAAAACTGGCCCAGCCCTGGGGGTCACAAGTTTTAACATAGGAACAAAGAAGGAAAACTTTAAAAATCTTCTTTTCTAAAACTGGACAGTGTAGAGCTTTAATATTTGTTATGTAGCATCTCCAAGTAGACATCTACCAAGTTTGTCCAAATGATACCCCTGGGGTCAAAACTGGCCCAGCCCCGCGGGTCACAAGTTCGAACATAGGAACAAAGAAGGAAAACTGTAAAATTCTTCTTTTCTGAAACTGGAAGGTGTAGAGCTTTGATATTTGGTATGTAGTGAACCTGTTCTAAGTTTATTAGCCCACCTGAGCACAACGTGTTCAGTGAGTTTGAAATTGGGTCACCTGGGATCATAAAGTAGGTCACTAGGTAAAAATTAAAGAAAAACTTTGTGGCACTCTAGAGACCGTTTTCTGCTCAAATGACCTGAAATTCGGTCAGAATGTTTGTCTTTATAAAATCTCAGATGAGTTCGGATTTGGGTCACCTGGGATCATAAACTAGATCACTAGGTCAAATTAAAGAAATACCTTGTGGGCACTCTAGAGGCCACACTTTTTGCTCGACTTGTAAATTGGTCAGAATGTTTGTCTTGATTAAATCTCACATAAGACTGAATTTGGGTCAACTGGGGTCATAAAATAGGTCACTAGGTCAAAATAAAGAAATCCCTTGTGGGCACTCTAGAGGCCACATTTATTGTTCAGTTGATTTAAAAATTGGTTCAAATGTTTCTCTTGATGAAATCTAAGATGAGTTCAAAATTGGGTGACCTGGGGTCACAATTTTAGTCACTAGGTCAAATTAAAGAAATACCTTTAGGGCACTCTAGACGCCACATTTCTTGCTCAATTGACTTGAAAATTGGTCAGAATGTTTGTCTTGATGAAATCTCATATGAGTCTGAATTTAAGTCAACTGGGTCATAAACTAGGTCACTTGATCAAATTAAAGAAACACCTTGTGGACACTCTAGAAGCCACATTTATTGCTCTTGATGAAATCTAAGATGAGTTCAAAATTGGGTCACCTGGGGTCATAATCTAGGTCACTGGGTCAAATTAAAGAAATACCTTGTGGGCACTCTAGAGGCCACATTTATTGCTCAATTAACTTGTAAACTGTTCAGAATGTTTGTCTTGATAAATTTTTTCATGAGTTGTAAATTGGATCACGTGAGGTTATAAACTAGGTCACTAGGTCAACTTACGGAAATTCCTTGTGGACGCTCTAGAGGCCACATTTTAAGCTCAATTGACTTGACAATTGGTCAGAAATTTCGCCTATTGACTCAGGTGAGCGATCCAGGGCCATCATGGCCCTCTTGTTTACATATTGTATTCACTGTGTGAGGAACCAAGCTTACTTGATTGAAAACATTGTAACACATGGTGTATCCCTCAATTGATCACTATTGTTGTGTGTAATTGTTAAAATGACATCATGATAGTTTTGTTGACTTTATAGGTGAAAATTAAAATAAAGGAGGGGGAATTTTTATGCTGCAATTTTTTGTTAACCCATTTTGTTGAAAAATACCACCTTACAACCTTTTTCGTCTCTACGGAATATTTTTTCTCCCTAAACTCATTTCATACCCGAAGGCAAATTCTTTCTTGATTGTCCGCCTGTCGCGACTTTATTGCGGGGCTTTGGGTGAAATTAACACTTCTTACGGCTGGCAATTGTTCTCTAGGTCAGCCTTCCGGCTTGTGACATATTTTTCTGATTATGAGACTACGCAATTTTTGCACCTATATGTTAGATCAAACAAGTAATTACCGTCAAGACAGGTCTCGTTTTTGAGATCTGCTGCTAACATTTCATTGGCTTGCAGGTGTGAAAACTTTGTAACAGCTATTTTGATAGGTTCGAACCCCTCGCAATAATCCTCTTTAAAATACTGTGTTTTTCCGTAGAAAGTCACTCTCATGTAGATGACTTTACGTGTAATTTAGACTTTTAAATAAAGAAAGGAAAAACACAGTATCTTCTTGATATCTTTAGGTAAGCAATTTATATTATTTTGTTTAATTCAGTGTATATTTGACGTCATTTGATTTTGTACGGTTTGTTTTGTTTTGTAATGTGAAACTTGAACAAGACTTTTGGTACTTTTTGAAACTTTGGTTGTAATTGGTAATGTAGAAACCAATGTTAGACTTATTTCCTGATATTTCTCAGATTGGAAACAGTATGGAAAAAAGGAGTAGATCCCTGTTTGTGTATTGTGAAAACATTGTGGCAGCACGCAAATGTAGTCAAGGGAGCAGATAGCTGCTTGTGTATTGTGAAAACTTTGTGGCAGCGCGCAAATGTAGTCAAGGTTTGAAAAATATACATTCTCGGTAGTTCTCAATTGCTTATTGTTAACATGAAGTGAAATTGAATCAATTTGTCATTTCTTTGATAATTTAAGATATTTACAACGGAATACATCTTGAACGTTTCTTAATTGGTCAAGGTTTGTTTCTTAATTAATCACTGTTTGAAAACATTGATATACAAGGTTTGACAGAAAATCTTATAGCTCTAAAGTTTTAATTGCTTGGTTAAAAACATTGATGAACCTTGGAAATTGAAACTTCCTGTTTGAAAACAATGTTAATAAGATGTAGAGCAAATCATCAGTTTGAATTTGAACTTATTGTTGTGTTCGTAGTTTTATATCTTTCTCGTCGTTTTAAATTAGACTTCCATTACTACATACTGACACTCTCATGTAGATGACTTTACGTGTAATTTCAACTTTTAAATAAAGAAAGGAAAAACACAGTATCTTCTTAATATTTTTCAATATTTTTTTGATATCTAGGAAGAAGTCCCCTTTACCGTGAGACGTGTGCAAACGGCACAAAACTTACTTAATTACCATTTTAATGATATCGACTCGAGATAGTCATTCTACCTTCCTAAAATGTTGATTTTAACATACTGATCCAATCAACTTAACTGGTTTTAATTTTTCTTTTTTCATATATGTGGTTTACTCTGTCCCAAGATAGAACTTTCTAGCTTTTTAGCTTGATGAGTCACAATTTTATATCATTGAATGAGCTTTTCTTTTTCTACATGTTGTCTATGCACATTCCACTTTGGTGGACTGTCACTTTTAAATGAACCATCTAAGGAACTTAAAAGGATAGACCTGTACTAGACTGTACAGAAAGGGTAGAAAACATTGTGGGGAAAGAAAAAAATGCTAGTAACTAGCATTTTCTTCTTTTGTTACCATGTTTTCCAAAGCTTTCTTTCGTTACAATGTTTTCCAAAGCTTTCTTTTGCAGGGTTGTAAAAACTCGACAGACAGTTTGGTAAAAGGTTAATCTCTTTTATCAATTTGTGACTGACTTGTCATGCATTAAGGGACCAAGTAAATAGTTTTGCTGTTAGTAAAGTTTCTGTATGATAAATGATCGTTCTACTTAACTAAACACTGATTTGAAAAATATCTGGCCCAATTGACCTGCACTTGCGTTGATCTGTTTCTCATTTGATTTGCAGAGTAACCAGACGGTCCTTTTATGTATGACAGGTCACATTCATGTAATTTACATTTCCCAAATAAAACATTTTAGTGTAATGGGTCACATTTCTTATATAATTGGTAAATTCACAAAATTAACGAACAACAATGTGTTTTAAATTTTATTTAGGGTATTATGTTAAACAACATTCCTCTAGCTATTTACAACACTTGATCTAGATTTCTTTTTTCATCGTTTTCCCCCATACATCACTTTTTGACTCTTCCACGCGATAGCATAAGAGTAACTATGAGTACCTGGTGAAAACATGTTTTTTTATTCTACACACGTTTCTTAAAAAAAAAATCTGCAGAATTGTCTAAAGATTGTATGCATGATGGGAAATTCGATAACCATATTGAACTACATATAGAGTTGCAAGCATTCCTTTTTTATAAAACAATATAGAAGAAAAAAACATGGTAACAATACATATCAAACAGTATTTAAGTCATAACATAAGTTGTGTGTTAATACATATCTAAATGTAATGACAAAAAGGGTTGTGATGATCCATTTTCTCTATGTAGATAACTTCTATCTCGTCTACGATAATCCATAAAAAAAGGCCAGGCGATTCATTGCGAGTCATTTGATCTTTTGCCGTGATGATTTTTAGATTGTGAAAATGGTGTACTAATATTCATTCAAGTTTCGATTGCTTTTCTATTGCAAACAATATTTAAAACTCTGAAATGTTTATCGGGTTAAACAACAAAAATAAGTTCGTTTTTCTGTATGAGTGAGCGTCACATCTGTACTGGTGCTACCTCTTTATTGGTGCTTCATCAACCTGAAAAATACAAATGTAAAATATGAGTCATTTTCTTCTAAAGATTCAATTTGCTGTTACATTAATACTTTTTTTAATATGCCTTCATCAAACAATATAAGGCTTCTTCATGACTGTATAGAGAATTGTTTATTTGACTAGTGCGGGCGACGCTAGCTTGTGAACATGGATAGCCGATTTACTCAAATTGAGAGGGGAGATCTCAAAACCAGTGTAATGTGAAAATACAGTACAGCGATTGATTTATCGTTTGTTTTGGGGATTTTACGCCCTCTTTAACATCTATGGTAATATTATGGCGGTCAGCGCACCTATAAATGTTTTCCTGGCTTAGAAACTTCTTTCCAAGTCATTGACTGCTTTCTTACTTGAATAATTGAATAAGATGTGAGAGGTGATATTTTAACTGGAAAGTTGACCCGACAGGGGATCAAACCTGCCACCTTCAAATTGCGAGTCAGACACGGTACCGACTGAGCTACCCAGTCGGGTCTTGATATATCAGACCGTAAGTAAGCAAGTAAACTCAATCTTAATGACCAATTTAGAACAAGAAAGCTTTCAATGTGCTGTACTTAAATTGATAAAACCAAAATAGAGACTTTTACAGTTTCTGAAATATGTATTGCCTTCTGCATTGATAATTTATAAAACTCAATAAAGAGATTTTTAGCTCACCTAAACACGATGTGCTCAAGATGAGCTTTTGTGTTAGTGCTATGTCTGTTGTCCAGGTGTCAATATTTACCTTGTGTGTACTCTAGAGACCACATTTTTAGTTGGATAGTAAGGAAACCTGGTCAGAAATGTTTGTCTTAATATCTCAGACAAATTCGAAATTGGGTCATTTCGGGCCAGAAAGTAGATCATTGGGCCTAATTTTAGAAAAACATTGTGTGCACTAGAGGCCAAATTTTCGATCTAACACTCATGAAACATGATTAGAGTTTTTGTTTTGATGATATCTCGGAAAAGTTTGAAATTGGGTCATGTTGGTTAAAAATGTAGGTCACTGGGCCAAATCTTAGAAAACCTTAGACAAGAGGGCCATTATGACCCTGAAGTCGCTCACCTGAGCCTTTTGTTCAAACATGACCCATTTCCAATCTCTTCAGAGATATTAAGACAAACACTAGTAGATGTAGAGAGAGAGTTCTGGCTCACAACCACACTGTACCACACCCTCACACTCCAACCACACGTGGTTCACCCCCGCCCATTCAACCACAATATGGTTCCCCAAAATGACACAGCACCACGAACTGACCACACCCCAGCATCTCAGCACCACACTTAACCACGCACGTCAGGTGAGCACCCCATTATCTCAGTACCACAGTTCCAACCACACTCATCATGTGAGGTAGTCATTGCATCAACCACGTGACGACCATAGTTAACATCGGCGCGCCGATGTTAAAATTGCGAGAGCCAACAAAATAAAAAAATTCAACTAAAGAAATAAATTTTTCTCACATAATAAAAAGAATGGAGAGCCAACGAAATGACACGACATGGGATTTCATGCTGTATCTAGAAAGGATAAAGCCACTGATCAGAAAACACGTGAACGAAATCTTAGTAAGCGGGGAATGTCCTCTAAGAGAATTATCGGAAGACGATCCACCCTATGAAAAAAAACACGATTGTCGAGGGTTTGCTTACGACTAAAGAAGGTTCGATTTTTGTACATCGTATAGACAAATTCGGAAGTGTCGTGGGGATACACCGAATACCCTGTGAAAAAGCCGCGGTCATATTGTTGACATCGTCTATTGTGCTATATGATATAACTGAACCGCCGCTGGAAAACGGAAGTGATGATCATATTCCGATAGACCCTAAAGAATGTATTGAAGATGTGATTATGGATTGGACGTTTCGCAATCTCAAAGTAAAAATTTTTTTTAATTCATTAGAAAATGATAGAATAAGGTAAAAGATCTACCCACATCAGTAAGACCTATTGATATTATATCCCCACCTAGAGATATAGTATCTTCGATTAGACTGAAATTCTAGATCAACAACCACATCATATAGCACACCCCAAACAACACCGATGAAACCTGAGGTAAATACCATAACAGACCATCTCTAACATTTCGATATCTATTATCACTCTTCTTCTCTTGCTCCATCCTCTTGATAGTTATATTCATTCTACAGATGGGGCATTTCTTTAATGTGCTTGAGTCACATTCACCGCAAACCGGTACATGACCGCAATCGCAAAACAGTACCTCTGCAACATTCTCCAAGCAAATAACACATCTATCCGATCTGAAAACATTACCCTTATCGACATTATTTACTGTCCTAATAACATTGATTTGAGATCTAGATTCCATAATATTTCTAATTTGAACTAACATAACATCTAGATAATTCTTATAAATTTGGATACATTTCATTTCTCCAATATTGTTTGTTAACATATGCTCCCATTCTCTACTTATTTTACGGTAAATCCAACGATGACAAGGACATCCAGGAATATCGATTTTAAAATTGTTCAACATCTTTAAAGCTTGTGTACTAACGATAAAGGTATTTTCATCCCTATTGATTCTATCACGTTCACTTCCTCCAAAGATATCTTCCCTCCACGTTCTATCAATATTATTGTAAGTGTACATAAGATATTCAGCAGCTTCAAATCCTTCTGGAAAATCTATGTCAAATGGTATAACCATATGTTGTCCGTTCTGTTCATCGTCCATCTTATCTTCCATAGTCAAGAAAAAAGTTTTCAATTCAAATTTTTCTCAGCCGATATCATATCCCATGCAAGAGATATCATATCGCCTACTGGTCAGAACCCTACTCACGTTGGCCTGCTGTGCCTTTTCTCTATAGCCCACTGTGTCATTGAGTCACTCAAGTTCTCGAGGATCAGAGGTAATCTGAGCAGCCCTAGTATGTCCCCAGGCTAATGTGTCGATTTTGTTCTCGAGGATATGACGTTTATCATCATCACCGCTCAAGGCGATTTTATTAATCTTCACAGTGTACAACCTATGATAAAAATTCCTAATAACTGTCATTTTCCTTAGTTGTGGCACATTTTCATACAAACACTCTTTATAGTGTTCATGCTTAATAGTTGCTTTCACTACCGACCTAGAAATTCCCTTACATCTTTTGTGTTCCACATCTTCGTCACACATTTTATAGGAGTATAGTTTTGACCTGAGACCTACAAACTCATCAATGATCTTTCCGCTCGTCTCATCTTTGAACATACCCACAACCTTCTTATTTATTCCTGTAAGGATACTGGAAGGATGATCGGATGGGTAATCGCTCGTATCGAACCAAGCACTGATATCCCCACTAATATCTTTGTAGAAATCTTCCGTATCTATTTCATACATCAGGCTATCTGTATCGGTAAAGAGTAGTTTAGCCTTTTCCTGAAACTTATCCTTTATATAGTTATAGTGGAAGTTGTACATCAGTGTCTTGCTCAGGTCTAGAATGCACATACCCACGTAGATAGGCTTTTCAAACTTTAGATGAGTTTTCCTCATTTGGATGATACATAGATCTTCTTTGAGGATAACCCTATCGTAATAGTTTGGTCTAGCGGCTAACTTCTCCGCCTTCCCCCTTTCACTGACTAGTTTTATATCTATCCTATTCCTAATATTTTCCATGGTCTTCCCAAACACAGAATTGTTCATAAGCTTGAAGAAGTCCTTTTCAAACGCTGTTGTGGCTTTCGCTCTCAGATTGGTGTTTTTATCGATATATGGTTTCAACCATTCACTCTCATCGAAGGTTATTCCTCTATGAATCTTTTTGAGCTTTAGGCCCAAGCTTAAATATAACTTCAGATTCTCACGGTGGAGTATATACTTAGTTTTGTGATGCAGATTAGGCACGAGTTTTTCGACCTTGTCAACCTTTATTCTTTCAGGAGCAAGAGGAAAGTCGTTGTGTAGATCGTGTAATTCTTCCGGATATTCCAGGTCAACCTCCAATATACACGGTTGATTCATCCAATCCTCTAGATTATCCATCCATTCGAAATTTCCGATGGGGAGTTTCTGACACATCGCCCAACCATAGAGATTATTCACGTCAAGATAGTTAATGAACTTGGAAGGTTCACTCCGGTTATATTTCTCACCCATGTACTTATTATTCGCTTTCGCGTATCGTTTGAAAATGGTTGAGACGCCCCCTCTTATTCCGTTTTCAATAAATATAATCATATCTGGGTCTGACAGCAACTCCAATTCTACCCCCTTAGTCTTCAGCATCGCTTCCCAGGCTAGTCCCGGCGCCGTATAAAAGTGTGATGGGTCCAATCCATAGTTTTTGTGGCATACGCCCCTGAAATTTTCGAAGACGTCCGCCAACAGTAGGACGTCGGTCTTACAGTATAGGTTGTGATAATCCTTCAAAGTCCTCATCCTGAAGGTCTCCCACACCTTTTTTGCGTGCAGATAATCCTCCTCGCTGATTCCACTAGATTTGAGGCTCGAGTAGAATTCTTCCCTCTCGGGTAACTCCGTTGCATCTAGTTTATCGAGACTATCAAACCATTCATAGGGAAACACCCCCTTTTGCGAGACCAACTCGAGCTTCTCCCCCTCAAAATGTTTCATGAGGTTGATCTTATCCTCCTTAGCTAGGGAGTGGGCCAATTCGTCCAGACTTTTGCCCAGAAATCTTAGACTATCGAGGAATCTGATCTCATGCGTTTTATTTTTCACCTCCCCTCTAGCAACATATTCTATTAGCACCCTTTTAGACACGCTGATATACGTTTCCTTATTTGTTGGTATGCAACTCGTGTAACCAGGTGTACTCATTAGATCCTCTATGAACAGATGAGCATCATATTTACTGAAGTTGTGGAAAAATACGGGTGTAAAAGTAGGTCTTTTATATTTTAAATTACACTCACTATGCGCGGCTCCTCTAAACTTCCCGGTATAATGGCAATGGTCTCTAACCTTTTCCTCGTCTCTCGTGAATGGCTTCTCGCATATCCAACAGTTTCCCGCTCTATCAAACTTTTCTTTATCCTCTACTCTATAAACCATTTCCCTCCTCGGTAACATATCTATTTCTCTTATAACATTTTCTAAATCCTCTACGAATTTCTTAGAGGCATTTTCGCCGGAATATTGGAAAACCCTCGAAGGGTAAAAATTTTCGTAAAGCGATTTTACGTAGAAACAATAACCAGAAATTTTATGCTCATTAATTATAGTGGTCTCGTCACCTCTGTTTTCGTGTTTCTTTTCCAATGCAGACTCCATATCCGCGTAGATTGTAAAAGGGTGTCTCAATTGTTTACAAATATTCTTAAAAGATATCTTGGTACCCTTTTCAGGCAAGTCTATTCTACAAGCATCTTTTTCACCGCAATACTCTAAATGTTTGTTTAAAGTTTCTTCTTTTTGAAAATAATTCAGGCATCTTTCACAAATATATATTTTTCCATTATGGTTTGAAATTTGTTTAGATAACAATCTACTCATATCCTTAATTAAACAATAATGTTTTTTACCATCCTTCTCTAAAAGTAAAAGATTGACGTGATGATCCCTTTTACGGACTTCTTTACTTACTCTAAGTGGATAGACGCCCGTATAAAAATTATAACCATAGACTGATACTGATATCGAGGGATTCTGTTTCTCAAATTTACCTATATCGGAAAGGGAAACGGGGTAATCAATCCCCTCCATATCTATGGTATCTAACAAGGGTTGGAGCCTGCGAATTCTTTCAGGGTTTTTGTCAGTCGGGTTCAAAGCTATAAGAATGCAATACGCGAAACACATATCATCACCCGTATTCTTTGGGTTAATAACGCCTTTTGTATTCGCTATCTTAGGAGGAGTAGAGAACCAGGAACTACCCCTCAGTGGATTATACGCTACTGTGTCCAATCTTAGATCGATTACGAAGATGACCTTCCAATAATCTTCTTTCATTTCCTGTGCTGCTATAGAATCTAATACCTCGTCCCCCATATCATCATATATTTCACCCACGTCATATCCATCTAAATTAATGAGCGGGAAACCAGAATCGAAATTCATCTCTTGTGTTCGGTTTTCAATAGAATGCTTCATCATACACTTCATAACGAGCTTGACCTTCGTCTGACGATTATTTTCCATAATATTACATAATTTATCTTTCGATAAATCGAGGAATTCAGCTGGTGGATAACCAGATTTACCTTCTATAAAGTATTCTCTCGTAAATCCTCTTAGAGCTGATGGTCTTTCTATAATTTCTATCCTATCTTTATCATATATCTTATTTATTTTTCTTTTTAAAGCTTCTATCCTTGGTGATATATTTTTCGGAACTACTTTGACACTATCGAGATACGTTATCAATTCCTCCACTGCGGTTGTAGGTGGAGTTGGTTGTGGAGGAGGTGGCGTGTAAGGTGTTGGTTTTAATAAAGGGGATTGAAAATTACCAATATCATAATCTAAGATCGACCCTCCACGATTAAGTATGAGGTCAATTAATTGAACTCTTCTAAGTCTTGAGTATCCTTTGATTCCTCTAGCCCTAGCTATATTCTTCAAACCGCCTACGGTTAAATCATCATAATTCATCATTTTTAGTAATATATAAAAAAAACTTAAACCAAAATTGTTTTGTATCAATTTTATTATGGCGAAAGACATAATAAAATTATTGAATGGTGATCTTTTATTTATTTTCCGAACCTGTAGTATCTAAAAAATCATAAACAACTGTGTGTAATTCTATACACACCACACATGAAAGTACCCAGCCCCCATTTTTTTGAAATTCATCAAGCTTCCATAAACTTTCTTTTATCATACTTTTCAGCACCACAGCCACTTCTTTTTTACTCAAGTTTAAAAAATTATTACAATGAAAAGCACATTCCTTTTCTGAGTTAGGGTCTGTGGGTAAATGTAATTTACAAATAAGGACAAGTTTTATTTTTCTTTGTAAATTATTTTTAAGAGTATTTAGAAGAACATTCCGCGTTTCTGCAAAAAAACACACCTGGTTTATTACTAACTCCACCATCTATAACGTATTTTCTATATACATTTCCAGTCTCATCTCAAACAAGTCTAATATTATCCGGTTTTGTATCTTCATTATTAGGAAACGAACTCATTTTTATAATAAATATAATTTTTCTTAAGATAATAAAAAAAATTTATTACAACTTCATCATTGTTATAATAAAATTATAGAATGGTGATCTTATATTTATTATTCCAAGTTCTTTCATTCCAATTCTCAATCGTTTGTGGGCAATGATCTATAAATTTACCCGCCTTAGATGGAAAGATTTTTATTTCACCGGTTTCAACATCCTCTAAACTAACTTTCTTGGGATTATGCATAATAGTTTTTAATCTATCAAACTTAGGGTCTTTGCTTCTTTCTTTTTTAGGTAACTTAGGTGACTCCTCCTCAGGCATCAATCCATGTTCTTTTACCAACTCGAGTAACCGCTTCTTATCCCAATAAGAGCGATATAATATATTATTCTCTTTGAGAATTCCTCTTAGATCTGCAATCTTGATCATTTTTTATACAGGGAAAAAATATCTTAATACACTACACTCATTTTATTTCCGTCAGACTGGAAGTTAATTAACCTATCGCTGATAATCACAGCATATGCTTCGGTGTCTGCGGGTACATTCGCAGTAAAACTCGCCTTGATTTGGATATCGGTGACGGAGTATTTCAATCTGTCACTCTGTTTAGAAACGTCAAACAAAAACAAAGGATAAAGGGTTTTGTACTCTGAAGGGGTGAAGTTAGGATTTGATACCAACTCACTCATGTTATAAAACTTAGATCTAAATAGAGAAGCATCACCATACGCTCTACTAAATTGCTGCTTAGCAAATGAAAGATTGTAGTCAACTGCAGGGTATCGAGTAGAATTTAACATAACATAGATATTGTTAACGTTTACATTGTCAAATATGGCTGGATTTTCCTCTTGATTACCAATTTTATCAGTCTGAAAGCCTACAATGATAAAACGTGGCACCTCGGGAGATGATTTAACTGAAAGTCTCCAGGTAAATGATGTTGACTCAGGAACTGAAATAGAGTCGCATTGTAGCATTCTGTATCCAACCGGTATTTTTTCTTTTTTCTCAATAATTTTATAAAGTTCCATCTTCTCATTATCCGCGGGTAGCACGTGAGGCATAAACCATGATATTTTATCCAATGTAATTTTACCAGCATCAACACCATTAGCTCTAAAAATCGCATTTCCATCATCATTTCTTGTCAAGGTGAGATTTTGCTTCATTCCATACAATATCTTATTATAATCTTCGCAAAAACCAAACATATGTTTTAAGGGAACTCTAAAGCTAAATGTTCCCTTTGGATCGGAATTATTAACGATATATAATTTCCTTACATTCCAACCTACGTTTTGAGCAGCTGCATTAGGTGTTGTATCTTTATACCAACATTGGTTTAGTCCTTGTGATTTAGAAAAATCATCTGGATATTTTAACAACCCAAGAATTGTAGTAGCTTGACCAGGATTTGTTATGGATTCAATATCCATACCTGAAAGTTGATACCTAATATTTTTAAACAGGTACATCATGGCGTTGTTTGTTAGAGAAGCATTATCAGCATTTGCGAAAGCTGTTCCATTAGCCTTTGTTAGACGGCCTTCAATAAGTAAATAACTCTCACTAGGATGAGTAAAAATATCTTGCGTTTCGATACTAATCCTAATATCTCCTCCTGAGTTGTTGAGATTAGCACCTGTAATTGGTTCATACTCAAAGTGTTCATACTCAACAATACTATCGTCTTTTAAGATCGGCTCAGTGATTTTTAAGATGTCCATTTTTATAATACAATTATAATTTCTTTTAATTTAGAAATTATAGTTGCGTTGCTTATATCGTTTTAATACCTGCTCCACTGTTTAATCTTTTAACTAAGTCTTGAATGGCGATGGCACTTCCGTCTATTAATGTGTTAATGTCTCGCGTTTCGACTCGCCCTGTCTCATCAGGTTTCGGCGTTGCGTTATATTTCTGTAAAATTTTCTTCGATTTTGGTGTCAAAGCTTTCGTGACTAATTTTTTCCCCGCTTCTACAGCTGCACTTTTCCCAACATCTAAAGCTTTCTTTGCACCTTCCTTAGCTACACTCTTTCCTACATCAAGGGCAGAAGACGCAATTTGTTTAGCTGCACTACTAGTAAAAAACCTCGCTAAAAAGTTAGCGATACTATCAAAGATTCCAGAACCACCGTACGAATATCTTCTTTTAAATCCGTGTTTTTTAGAAACGATCATCTTTTATAATAAAGACATAAAATTTTTATAAGCGTTCGAATTTAGAACACCTTGTCTTTTTAATTCATCGCAAATGCTCACTACCTCGTTTCTTACACCCGTGTTACCCGCTTCTTTACTCGCTAACAACAGGTCTAGTTTTTCTAGTAATGCGTTAGGGTCGGACGGGATAACAACGATACCCTTTCCTTCACGCTCTCTATTATACCAAATAAATCTAAGAAGTTTTTTCCATTTTTCCCCTCTAGAACTTTTAGGATATCGTTCATCTGGATCGTTATTTCGATAAAGAGCGCTAGTTTTGTTCATTATATTTGTATATTCTACAAAATCCCTTTTATCAAAATTTTTTTCATCTGGTTCTTTAGCAACAATTAACTCCCATAAACCAGGTGTTCCTGTATAAATCTCAGTACCAAGAGCAATATCATCCTCCTCAATCAAGATCATTCTGCGACCAATATATAATTTACCACCTTCATCACGTAATCCCTATGTTCTATCAACATCATCTTTACTAAGAAATTTTGTCAGATACTTCCTTGCAATTGGTCCAATGAAAAATGTACCTTCATATTCATCTAATTTCGATTCAATAGATGGTTTTTCTTCAGAGGGATAAGCTGTGATAGAAGGAAAAGCCGGTATATTAATAGCTTGCGGCAACTGTTCGATACCTTTTTTAATAGGTTTAAGCCCCTCTGTAATCTCCCTCGCTGTAGCTTTTTGCGTTTCCGTAATAGGTTTAAAAAACCTTGAAAGATCGGTTTGTAATTCTTGTTTACCCGTTCTCTCCGCTAGTAGATTATCCCGAATCTTCTTTCTCGTTTCGAGATACTCTTTTACAATTAAGTCCCTTTTTGCGGGATCCTTAATTTTTAGAAAAGACATTTTTAATTACTAAACTAATTATTTAAAGCAGTTTTCAACGTAGTTTTCAACGCAGTTTTCAACGCAGTTTTATATATTACATGTCTGAGGTATCACCTATTTCGCAAATACACTTACATCGAATCTCGGGCATATTAATTCGTATTATTCTTTTCAACCAACCTCCGAAAGGAATCACGCGCTTCTTGCCTCCCCCTTTCAATCAAGCTTTCTTCGTTTTCTGAGGAAATCTTCTTCTTAATCTTGGTACGTATCTCTTCCTTCATGCTTTTATATTTATCTAATTCTTCCATGATTAGTTTGAATTCGTCATCGGAGACATAGTTGTCGGTCAGAGCTTTGGATATATGAGTCGAAACGGTGTCTAGCTTAGAATTGGCTAGCATTCTGATCTTCTGATGCTTCTCACCTTTGCTCGTACAATTCCTAACCACATACTTACCTATCAATGAAAGAAGACCGGTTCCCAAAGCTGTTGCCTCTAATGCCACTACAGCTGGGATGGCTACAATGGTGGAAAGCAAACCTATACCACCGGCACCGACCGCCATCGTTACAGTTACCAGGACGGTATCTACGTTGTCTACTATCCTTGATGCGCGGAAATACTTTTTGACTAGGGCTTCTCTTTCTCGGATTTCATTTTCGAGAAACTTCTGTACTTCGGATATCTTATGTAGACGATAGGAATGACCTTTGTCAGCCATCTCGATAGGCGGAGCACTCGGCTCTTGCAGTTGGTCAGAGGGGTATAGTTTCTTAACTGGATGTTCTTGATCTGTATCTACCATTTTTTTTTTATGGGAAATATTTTTTTTATACGAGACATTTTAGAAAACAGAACAGCTCCCCCTCTGGGATTTCGATCGGGTTTCGCGAAAAATTGTAAATGTAAACTAAGATATCATCAGCTTCGTTATCAAGATGTGTCCCATTAAGAACGGTTAAACTATCTTTCCATTTATTACTAATAGATATCACCACAACTCCTCGTGTAGTTATATAACCAAATCCTAGCGAAAGTCTCTTGCCATCGCGGGGAGGAATCTTGATAGTTACTTGCGAGTATATTTTCCATTTTAAAGGATTTTGCTTTAAGGGTGGGTACCTCACTTCATGAGGTTTCCAAAATATAGTTTTATGTTGAGTAGTAATATTATGTTTTATACCGAATTTATGTATATCCATTTTTTATTTCGTTATAAATAATATTTATAATATAGCTCCTAATATAGGGATATTAGCGAATGGACTATTAGGTCCGAGTAAAATTCCTCTTCCATCGTACAGTTCACCCCCTTGCTTTAAATATAAACCATCACCGACGGAAGCTAATCCTTTACCTTTGTATGGTTTTAAGTATAATCCATGTCCATCAGTTTCGACTTGACAAACACATCCCCCTTTTTTAAGATAAAGACCCGATCCCATTGCTTTCTGTACACCCGATTGAGCTAATCCCGAAAGAGCCCCAACACCTAAAGCTGGCAGAACGGTTTTTGCGAGCATCGGTAAAGCTCTAGCGGCTAACCCGGCTAACATCCCGAGAAAACCTCCTGCTATTTTCATGTTATGTTTAAGCTGTTTCGCGGACATTCTAATAGTTATACCCCTACCCTCCTCATAGACTTTAGCTATTTTCTTCGCTTGTGAATCGGTAATCGCTAAAACATCATTACCGCGTAAATCTTCATGACCTAGACGAATACTTACTGGACAACCGGCTTTGACAGCATGTTTAAGCTTTTCCTTTTGCCCTTCCGATATATTTACTTTTACATTAGTGTAGCTCGTCATTTTATATATATATTTTTTTATTTATCTCGCTTCTCTTATATGAAACCTAATCGTTAAATTTTCGCCTCTAAGATTTAGTAAATTATTATCTTGATCAGTAATATTTACCTCTAGGTTATGTATTTCGTCTAATGTTATCGGTAAGTATACTAAATTAATTGGCGACTCGATTATTTTATATCCGGGCGCAACATCCGGGAAAAAAGAGTAAATAGTATTTCTCGTTAAACCATTGACGTAACTTCCCGAAATAATATCTATGTTGACGAGCAAACTATTTATGCTAAGAATGTTTACTACATTATCTGACTCGTAGAATCCTTGCGTATATTTTGCGAGAGTAAATCCTAATACTTTGGCAATGGAGCCCGGTTGATTAAAATCTACTTGATAACCATCTTCTAAAGTAAGAACAGACTTTAGGGTATTGGTGTTCGCAGAAATGTTTATAGGATACCCTTCATTTACTCTATCGTAATGACCATTTTTTCTCATTTCTTGTTGGATTGTATCATTGATGTCAACGAGGTCATAACTTCCTTCGGGTATTTTTACTTTAATCCATGTGGTACCATTGTCAGGGGAATAAACGAATGTGTTGTTCGTTTCATCTATGTTCGGAAAAGAGTAATATGTTTCAAGGTTTACTAGAGCTATCTCATATACTTTATCCTTTTCCAGCTGAATTGGAGGATTAAACCTCGTTCTAAACCTCGTTTTGTTATCGCTCACGATGACTTGAAATGATGTCTTGTGTTCCGTATTCTTCACAATCTTTTCTAGAAGATCTATATCCATTTTTCTATAGAGAGAAAAAATATTTAATCAGGCACGTAAAAAATGTCAAAACCGTTTCTATACTTCCCATTATGTTTTTTACTGGTTAGATCAATGACCGCAAAACCGTGTGGTCTTTCCCACGCCTTCTGACAGAATTTCCTGAACTCGTCCTTAGGCATATCATCGCCTACATGGTCGTTATAGATATGGTTTATGTTCTTCAGGTCTTGACGGAAAAGGCAGATGAAGTTGGCATTTTCTCTGATGGTTTGTCTCGGCAGTCTGAAATAATTCTGCGACAGGTAGAAGCAGTCGACGTTACTATGTCTACCGCGAATGTAGTAACACTCGCATTTGTTTTGCTTCTCGAGGAGGAGATCATCGAAGATCATTAGGTTTTTATTTTTCGGGTTCAGCTCTCGCGGATCGGGTACCTCACTCGCATCTTCGAAGAAGCTGCAATCTATATCCGATTTATTATCGATGGTCTTGATCCATTCTTCGACCAAAGCTGTAGGTGGAATGTTCAGTTGTTGTATCTCATCACGCATGTTGAATAATCTTAAGATGCATTCTTTCGGGAGTTTTTCTTCGAAGACCTTTTTTAGTATTCGATATTCGGGCTGAAAAAGACTCTTTCCAAAAACGCTCAGGGCATCGTAGTCGAGCCAACCTGGTCTGAGCAAAAGGTTTAACAATAAAGTAGTTTTACCACATCCTGATTTGCCTATGATTAAACCTCTAATACTCTTTGGTAAAAGGGTGTGATTGAATCTCTTCGATACTACATCATTCCACGATAAGTTTATAATATCCATTTTTTATAAGATTTTTTATTTTTATATATAAAAAATGTATTGTGTCAAATGTAGAAAACGTACTGATACGAGTAATGTCAGGTATGCCGTTTCTAAAAATGGAAGAAATATGATGCAGGGGAAATGTGTGGTTTGCGGAATAACAAAAACTCAGTTTATAAAAAAAAAAAAACGAAAATGGCGGGGGTAGCATCTTAAACAAATTTATAAACATGATGCCTTTTGAAATGCATCTACCAGGACACAACTTTACGGGACCGGGTACCAAACTAGATGAAAGGTTAAATCAGGATTTAACACCTAAGGAATGGAGCAAACCTATAAATAGAGTAGATCAAGCCGCTTATAATCATGATGTTTGCTATCTTAAGCATGATGATACAAAAACTAGGAATGAAATATGCGATAAAGATATGTTAACAGAGTTAGAGGTATTTACAATCCTAGTATTAGAGAAAAAATGGAAAAGGGTTTGGTAAGTAGACTCATTGGAACGAAGATGAAATTTGGAATGGGAATAAAAAAAAAACTTCGAATTTTTAGGGGAAGAATTACATAAACCCGTAAGAAGAAAATTTAAGAAAAGGAGAGTTATAGTAAACGGTATAGATAGGATATGGGCTGCGGATTTAGTAGACATGCAAGCATTTTCTAAGTTTAATCGCGGTTTTAAATACCTTCTCGCTGTCATCGACATCTTTTCTAAATATGGGTGGTTAGTGCCATTAAAAGATAAAACGGGAAAATCCGTCGCTATAGCATTAAAAGGTATTTTTAAGGAAAGAAAACCCGAAAAGATGTGGGTGGATAAGGGTAAAGAGTTTTATAACGTGGATGTTAAATCCTTGGTTGAATTATATTCAACCGAAAATGAGGAAAAATCTAGCGTAGTTGAGAGATGGATTAGGACGATGAAAGAAAAAATGTGGAAGTACTTTTCCGTCAACTCCTCAAACGTTTACATTGACGCGTTACCTTATTTGGTTAAAAAATATAATAACACGAGGCATTCATCTATTAAGATGACTCCGGTAGACGGGAGTAAAAAGGAAAATGAAACCAAAGTTTGGAGAAATCTTTACCCTCTCGAAATACAAGAAGATCCTAAGTTTTCCGTCGGAGATAAGGTGAGGATAAGTAAAAAGAAAAAGACTTTTGAGAAGGGTTATACAACAAGATGGACTGAAGAGGTTTTTGCAGTTTCTGAAGTAAAACACACATCACCAGTAACATATAAGATTAAGGATCTTAATGGAGAAGAAATACGAGGCACCTTTTATGAACCTGAACTACAGAAAACCAGTCAAGAGCTCTATAGAATAGAAAAGGTTATTAGAAAAGGAAAAAAGAAATCTCTCGTAAAGTGGAAAGGTTATCCCAACGAATTTAATTCGTGGATTGACAATAAAGACATTACAAATATTTAAACTATAAAAAAATGAAAAATATTTTGATCGAAAACGTAATTTTACCGAATAAACCGTTAAGCAATTTCGAATTGGAAGACGCGGTAAAAAGATTAAAGATTCCTTATTTTAGAGGAGTTTTTTTACTAGATACATTACCGGGAAAATCGAGTAAAAAAGAATGTGGTATAGTAAACTTCGATAAAATAGGTGGACCCAGTACGCACTGGGTCGCTTGGTATAAAAACGGTAAAAATAAAATTTATTTTGACAGTTACGGTATACAACCACCTATCGAAATTCGAGAGTATTTAGAAAGCCCGATACAGTACAATACCGATCAATTACAACAAGCCGGTCAAGTATTTTGTGGTCATCTATGTTTATACATTCTAAAAGAGTTAGGTTCAGGTATTAAATTCCAAAATGTTTTAAATAAACTTTTTTAGTATTATATAAAAAATGCCCGTTGACAAATTTGGGGGAATGGAAGATTATGATAAAACGAGTGGGGATGGTGTATCACTCGCTTACGTGAATAATAATTTTTTACGTAAAGATGGAACAACCGTTGTTACTGGTTCTATAAACATGAATGGTAATACATTAACGGGGGTTAGTAATCCGGTAAATCCTCACGATGTGGCAACTAGGGAATATGTAGACGACAACTCGGGGTTTTTAAAAGAAAACGGTGGATACCAAGCTCTAGGATTTTTAAATATGGGTTTCAATGAAATAAGAAACGTAAAGGAGCCTACAGAACCGAACGAAGCTGCTACTAAAAAATACGTGGATAGAAGCGGTAAAGCGATAGTAGAGAATCAAGATGGTACCTTTTCCGCTATCGCGAATATAGATATGCGGGATTATACTTTAACTAATCTTTTGGACCCCGCAGATGCTCAAGATGCAGCAACTAAAAAATACGTAGATAGCGCAAATAAAGCCTTCGTTTATGGGGGCGGTAGGTATATGGCAGTTGATGACGTTTCTATGGGAGGACGAAGAATAAACAATGTCGGAAGCCCTTTAGAAAATGATCAAGCTGTAAATAAGTTTTATGTAGATACCGTCGTTGAGGTAGCTACCGCGGGTGAAAAAGCTTTAACCAAAAAACAAGACGGATCCTATTCAATGGATGGTGAAATAGATATGAATGATAATCCGATTACTGGATTACCTAATCCCCCATCCCCCGATGCCGCAGCCAATAAAAATTATGTCGATAATGGTGGGGCCATCGTAAAAAATCCGGATGGAAGCTTCACAGCGGTGGCTGACATAGATCTTCAGGGTTTTTCTATAAAAAATGCCAGAGATCCGGTAGAAGATAGAGATTTAGCGTCAAAATCATACGTGGATAAAAAAGTATCCCTTCCTTCCCTCATAGGACCTAAACCTATTATAACTGTGTGGGCTGAAGAACAAGGGCCAATTGGAGATGGTAATTATGAGTTCTCTTTTGGTAATGGTAATTCAGGTAAAAGACATGGTTTTGGGGGTTACTGCATGAGTGCGTCAGGTAGAATTATAAGAGGAAGTTTAACAATTGTTAAAAGGGATCTTAATGTACCAGAAGAGGTAAAAGTTAATATTGCGGTAAACGGATTAGAGCAGGTTGATTACTCTATTAATAAAAAAGCGGACGAAATTTGCAGCTGTACGGTTTTTCCGAGGGCGTTGGAGGTAAAGCAATGCGACATCATAAACTTTATTTCAAGATCAACTAATCGTGATGTAACACACGCTTACATATCTATTTTGATAGAATTAGACTTGTAAAGTCTGCCTCAGTCGACGGTAGATACTATATCTCATGAAGGGATATAGTATCAGTAGGTCTTACTGATGTGGGTTTGGGTAGATCTTTCGCTTTGTTCTGTCATTTTATTATGTAGAAAAAAAATTTTTACTTAGGAATAATCTTCAAAGATTTCGCGCGCATCTTCTAGACATTTCGGAGTGGGTAGTGGACTTTCACCTTCCAGCGGTGGTTCGTGTATATCATAAAGCAGCCTAGACGATGTCGATATTATTTCCGCGGCTTTCTCTGCAGTTATCCTATGTACCCCCACAGCATCACCAAAACCGTTTATACGATGTACAAAGATCAAACCTTCTTTAGTCTGAAGCAGTGCCTGGACGAGTGTACCTTGTTCGTAGGGTGGATCGTCTTCCGATAATTCTCTTAGATAGCGTTTTCCGCTTAGTAAGATTTCGTTCGCGTGTTTTCTGATCAGTGGCTGTATCCTTTCTAGATAAAGCATGAAATCCCACGTAGTATTATTTACTCGACTCTCCATTCTTTTTATTATGCGGGAAAAATTTTCTTAAATCAAAGAATTTTTTGTTGGCTCTCCATTCTTTTTATTATGTGAGAAAAATTTCTTTAGTTGAATTTTTTTTGTTGTTGTTGGCTCTCGCAATTTTAACATCGGCGCGCCGATGTTAACTATGGTCGTCACGTGGTTGATGCAATGACTACCTCACATGATGAATGTGGTTGGAACTGTGGTACTGAGATAATGGGGTGCTCACCTGACGTGCGTGGTTAAGTGTGGTGCTGAGATGCTGGGGTGTGGTCAGTTCGTGGTGCTGTGTCATTTTGGGGAACCATATTGTGGTTGAATGGGCGGGGGTGAACCACGTGTGGTTGGAGTGTGAGGGTGTGGTACAGTGTGGTTGTGAGCCAGAACTCTCTCTCTACATCTACTAACACTCTGACAAACACTCATTAGTATTGGGCTTACAAATATGGCCTCTAGAGTGCACACAAGCTTTTTTTAGAATTTGTCTCAGCGGCCTACTTGACATGTAGAAATTACCAAGACATACATTCCGACAAACTTTCATGAGTATTTGAGAGAAAAAGTGGCCTCTAGGGTGTACAAAAGGTTTTTCCGAGATCTGACCTAGTGACCTAGTTTTTCATCCAACATGACCCATATTCATACTAGTCTAAGATATTATCAAGACAAACATTCAAAGCAAATTTCAAGATTATTGGACTGAAAATGTGGCCTCTATAGCGTACACACGGTTTTTCAAGGATGAAACTTGGTGACCTAGTTTTTATTCCACGTGACCCATTTTCAAGCTCATGCAAGATATCATCAAGACAAACATTCTAACAAAAGTTTAAAGAATATTGGACTGTTATTAAAGTACAAAAGGTTTTTCCGAGATTTGACCTTGTGACCTAGTTTTTTATCCAACATGACCCATTTTCATACTAGTCTAAGAAATTATCAAGACAAACATTCTGACCGAATTTCAAGATTATTGGACTGAAAATGTGGCCTCTAAAGCTTACATACGGTTTTCTAAGATTTGACCTGGTGACCTAGTTTTTGACCTGACATGACCCATTTTCAAACTCATCCAAGCTATCATCATGACAAACATTCTGACCAACTTTAAAGAGCATTGGACTGAAAATTTGGCTTCTGGAGCGTACACAAGGTTTTTCAAAGATTTGACCTAGTGACCTAGTTTTTGACCGCACATGGCCCATTTTCGAACCCGTCTGCGATATTATCAAGACAAACATTCTGACCAAATTTCAAGAGTATTGGACAGAAAATGTGGCTTCTGGAGCATATACAATTTTATTTTAAGATTTGACCTAGTGACTTAGTTTTTGACCCAACATGGCCTGTTTTCAAATTTATCAGAGATATCATCAAGACAAACGTTCTGACCAACTTTCAAGAGTATTGGACTGAACATGTGGCCACCAGAGCGTACACAAGGTTTTTCTAAGCTTTGACCTGGTGACCTAGTTTTTGACCCGACATGGCCCACTTTCAAACTTGTCCGAAATATTATTAAGACAAACATTCTGACAAACTTTCTGGAGTATTGGACAGAAAATGTGGCCTCTAGAGCGTACACAAGGTTTTTCTAAGATTTGACCTAGTGACCTAGTTTTTTACCCGACATTACCCATTTTCAAACTCGTCCGAGATATTGTCAAGGCAAACATTCTGACCAAGTTTCATGAGTATTGGACTGAAAATGTGGCCTCTAGAGCGTACACAAGGTTTTTCTAAGATTTGACCTAGTGAACTGGTTTTTGACCCGACATGACCCATTTTCAAACTCGTCTGAGATATCATCAAGACAAACATTCTGACCAAGTTTGATGAGTATCAGACTGAAAATGTGGCCTCTAGAGCGTACACAAAGTAAAAATTTGATGACGGACGAAGAACGACGTACGACGGACAAAGCACGATCACAATAGCTCACCATGAGCACTTCGTGCTCAGGTGAGCTAAACAAGAGGGCCATGATGGTCCTGGATCGCTCACCTGAGTCAATAGGCGAAATTTCACTCCACGTGCAAAATTCAATTTCTGACCAATTGTCAGGTCAATTGAGCTTAAAATGTGGCATCCAGAGCATCCACAAGAAATTTCCGTAAGTTGACCTAGTGACCTACTTTATCGCAATACGTGACCAAATTTAGAACTCATCAAAATATTTATCAAGACATTCTGAACAGTTTTCAAGTTAATTGAGAAATAAATGTGGCCTCTAGAGTGCCCTAAAGGTATTTCATTAATTTGACCTAGTGACCTAGTTTATGATCCCAGGTGACCCAATTTTAAACTCATCCAATATTTCATAAAGACAAACATTCTGACCAATTTTCAAGTCAATTGAGCAAGAAATGTGGCCTTTAGAGTGCCCTAAATGTATTTCTTTAATTTGATCTAGTGACCTAGATTATGACCCCAGGTGACCCAAGAGAAAAATTTTAAGCAATTTTCACATCAATTGAGCATGAAATGTGGCCTCTAGGGTGCCCTAAAGGTATTTCTTTAATTTGACCTAGTGACCTAGTTTATGAGCCCAGTAGACCCAAATTCAGACTCATCTTAGATTTCATCAAGAAAAACATTCTAACTAATTTTCAAGTCAATTGAGCAAAAAATGTGGCCTCTAGCGTGCCCTAAAAGTATTTCTTTAATTTGACCTAGTGACCTAGTTTATGATCCCAGGTGACCCAATTTTAAACTCATCCAATATTTCATAAAGGCAAACATTCTGACCAATTTTCAAGTCAATTGAGCAATAAATGTGGCCTCTAGAGTGCCCTAAAGGTTTTTTTTTATTTGACCCAGTGACCTAGATTATGACCCCAGGTGACCCAATTTTGAACTCATCTTAGATTTCATCAAGAGAAACATTTTGACCGATTTTCAAATAAATTGAACAATAAATGTGGCCTCTAGAGTGCCCTAAGGGTATTTCTTTAATTTGACCAAGTGACCTAGTTTGTGATACGAGTTGACCCAAATTCAGACTCATGTAAGATTTTATCAAGACAAATATTCTGACTAATTTTCAAGTCAATTGAGCCAAAAATGTGGCCTCTAGAGTGCCCTAAAGGTATTTCAATTGAACAATAAATGTGGCCTCTAAAGTGCCCTAAAGGTATTTCTTTAATTTGACCTAGTGACCTAGTTTATGATTCCAGGTGACCCAAATCCAAACTCATCCGAGATTTCATCAAGACAAACATTCTGACCAATTTTCAAGTCAATTGAACAATACATGTGGCCTCTAGAGTGCCTTATAGGTATTTCTTCAATTTACCCTAGTGACCTAGTTTATGATCCCAGTTGACCCAAATTCAGACTCATGTGAGATTTTATCAATACAAACATTCTGACCAATTTTCAAGTCAATTGAGCAAAAAATTAAGCCTCTAGAGTGCCCTAAAAGTATTTCTTTAATTTGACCTAGTGACCTAGTTTATGATCCCAGGTGACCCAAATCCAAACTCATCCGAGCAAGGGTGCGGAATTCCTATGCCCGACTCGGAACTTTTTGCCGGCGGACAGGTAGATTTTTCCAGAGTGCTTGTCCGCGGGCAAGTAGCCATACATGAAAGGAAAATGCCGTATTTATATCGATGACAATCCTCAAACACTCTTTTTCACTTTTGCATATTCCACGTCTAGACTTCGTACAAATAGACATTCTCACGTTACAAACTATTTTACTCGTAAGAGGCTTCTTGTTTGAGGCAATTGCCATAGAAAAACAAGGCCGTATCGAGACAGATATGCGGTGTTGTAGTAAATATGATGCCTGGTAAAATAGTTGCGAAGGGATTTTTATTACACTACATCGACAAATTCGCCGTTAGATCTGGTGGTTCAAAGATCCTGAAAAGCATAAATGTAAAGGGCAGAGAGACACAGAATGCAAAGCGCAAGCCTGTGTTTAAGGACAGCTGATTTGCTGCTTTTTATTGGGGCCAACAGGATGATAGTTCCAATACCCTTCTGTCATGTTTGTTGAATGTTTCTGTAGTCCGCGAATACGACATCGGCCTTGGAAAAATATATTGACATTTCAGCCTAAGGGTTTTTATCTAGTGTAAAATTATAGATTTGAAGTTAAATGCAACCCTAGTTGACAAATTTTAAGTCAAATCGTGCGGAAATGCCACCCCAAAAATTAACTGGCATGAAAGATAGATCAATGCAAAAACACGAATAAAGGTGGGTTTGACATCGTCCGATCATAGGCATTTCAAACTGTCTTTTTAGGCTTTAATAGTGACTTTAAACAGTGAATTTACATAAATCTTTCTTTAAAACAAAAAGTGAAAGCTAATAAGTGTGTGAAACTGACGGTGAAATGGAAATTCTACTGGCCATCAGGTTGAAAGTTGTCGCTCTGAACCTAATCCCATGAGGAAGAGAAAGTAACATGCAACTTATTTTTTTAACCAATCTTGTTTTTTAAGAGCAGCTGATTGCAGAGTGAGATTCATCAAACAGATTTTCAATACAACACTGATTTACTCTATTTATTTGGACAAGTAAACTTTAACTACGGACAAGTAGAAAATTAAGTCAACTTGTTCGTGGACAAGTGGTAAAATTCCAAAATTGCACACCCCTGCCGAGATTTCATCAAGACAAATATTCTGACCAAATTTCAGGTCATTTGAGCAATAAATGTAGCCTCTAGAGTGCCCACAAGGTATTTCTTTAATTTGATCTAGTGACCTAGTTTATGACCCCAGGTGACCCAATTTTGAACTCGCTGAACATGTGGGCTAACAAAGTTAGAACAGGTTCACTACATACCAAATATCAAAGCTCCAAGCCTTCCAGTTTCAGAGAAGACGTATTTTAAAGTTTTCCCTTTTTCGTTCTTATGTTCGAACTTGTGACCCCTGGGGTGGGGCCAGTTTTGACCCCAGGGGCATCATATGAACAAACGTGGTAGAGGTCCACTGGGAGATGCTACATACCAAATATCAAAGCTCTACACCTTCCAGTTTTAGAGAAGAAGAATTTTAAAATTTTCTTTCTTTGTTCCTTTGTTCTAACTTGTGACCCCCGGGGCGGGGCCAGTTTTGACCCCAGGGGCAGCGTATGAACAAACTTGGTAGAGGTCCACTAGGAGACACTACATACCAAATATCAAAGCTCTATACCTACCAGTTTCAGAGAAGAAGAATTTTAAAGTTTTCCTTCTTTGTTCCTATGTTTAAAATTGTGACCCCCGGGGCGGGGCCAGTTTTGACCACAGGGGCAGCGTATGAACAAACTTGGTAGAGGCCCACTACGAGATGTTACATACCAAATATCAAAGTTCTGGGCATTCCAGTTTCAAAGAAGAAGAATTTTAAAGTTTTCCTTCTTTGTTCCTATGTTCGAACATGTGACCCCCGGGGCGGGGCCAGTTTTGACCCCAGGGGCATCATATGAACAAACTTGGTAGAGGTCCACTAGCAGATGTTACATACCAAATATCAAAGCTCTATGCCTTCCAGTTTCAGAGAAGAAGAATTTTAAAGTTTTCCTTCTTTGTTCCTATGTTCGAACTTGTGACCCCCGGGGCGGGGCCAGTTTTGACCCCAGGGGCATCATATGAACAGACTTGGTAGATGTCTACTAGGAGATGCTACATACCAAATATCAAAGCTCTACGCCTTCTAGTTTCAGAGGAGAAGATTTTCAAAGATTTTCTTATTTTTTTCCTTTTGGTTGCCATGGCAACCAGAGTTATGAGTGAAATTCAATCTCTTGAACAACATTGGTAGAGCTTCACCCAAGGAACATCCCTGCCAAGTTTCATCAAGATTGGCCAGTGGTTTAGGAGGAGAAGATGTTTAAAGAAATTTTGGACGACGGACGACGCCCGACGGACGACGGACGACGGACATTGGGCGATCACAAAAGCTCACCTTGAGCACTTCGTGCTCAGGTGAGCTAAAAACATTGTGTGCACTCTGGAAGACATTTTCCGTATGATACTTATGAAATTGGGCAGAATATTTGTACTAATGATATCTCGGACAGGTTTGAAAAAAGGCCACATCGGGTCAAAAAGTAGGTTCATGGGCCACATTTTAGGAAATTTTTTGTGCACTCTAGAGGCAACATTTTCAGTCTGATACTCATAATACTTATGAATATTGGTAGGGAATGTTTTTCTAGGTGATATATTTGACTGTTGTGAAACTGGGTCACATCGGGTCATAAAGCAGGTAACTCCGCTAAGTTTTAAATTGGGTCATAAAAAAGAGAGTCACTGGGCCAAATCTTTGAAACACCTTTTGTGCACCCCAGAGGCCACACTTTCAATCCGATACTGATGAAGAAAGGTCAGAATGTTTGTCTTGATGATATCTTTGGTAAGTTTAAAATTGGGTCACATTAAGAAAAAAAGAAGGTCACCCGGTCAAATCTTGGAAAAACCTTGTGTGCACTCTGAAGGCCATATTTTTAGTCTGATACTCATGAAAACGAGATAAGATCTTTGACGAATTCGAAATTGGGTGATGTTAGGTCGTAACGTAGGTCACTAGGGAACATCATAGAAAAACCTTGTGTTTACTCTAGAGGCTACATTTTCAGTCTGATACTCATAAAACTTAATCAGAATGTTTATCTTGATGATATCTCGGACAACTTTGAAATTGGGTCATGTCGGGTCAAAAAAAAATTCAATGGGCCAAATCTTAGAAAAACCTTTTGTGCAGGCTGTAGGCCACATTTTCAGTCCGATACTCATGAAACATGTGTATGTTTTACATCATCACAATCAGAACCTTTTCAGCTTTATAAATCCTGTATGGTTTTACTCAGGTGAGCGCCTTATGGCTAATGGCCCTTTTATTAAAAAAATTAAATCTACATTATCAGTCCCAAGTCCTTTCTTGTGAGAGAAGTCCGGCGCATGTATCAATTCCGTGCTACAATTTACGCCGCCGGGTGCCTCCAAACGCTACTTATGCATCTGTATGTTTTAATCTGGCCTGGACCTATTGCATGCTTGATAAGGGCTCTGTATCTTCCTTGATATTTACTAAAGCTTCAACTTCACAGCAAATCCCCATCTTGCTGTCTTCGTCACTGTGCATTAGAATATGTGGATAGAATGGGTGTAACCATTTGGATTTCATGATAACATTATGCTCTCTGCGAAAAGAACACAGCTGTCTGGAAAGTTACAATCGCCATGTATTTAGTGCATCCGGCAAAAATGGTGGGCGTCCCGGAAACCACACTCGGCATGGCGTGTTCAACCAGGACGTCCAACAAACTGAATTCTCTTATGTTGAAGGATGTCGCTATTATACAAAATATTCAATCAGGTAAATACTTAACCTTAAACCTGCTTAAAAAGTTAAATGAACCTTTCAAGCTAGTAGTGGAAAAACCCGAATATTGCAATTTCAAAGTTATTAAATGAGGAAGAATATCTCTTTATCAGACAATGTAGATCCAAGATCTATCTGCACGTTCTATGCAATCTGATCTTGATCTACACTGCCCGCAAAAGCGCTTTCAGTCGCACTTAGTAGCCTAAGAGTTACATGTTGGACATGAAATTAATTTCGGCAATTTGTGTTAAATAGTGTTTAATTAAAATCTGTTTGTAACACTTTACCTCCAATATATTAGGTTTTAGCGAGCCTGAGGAATAAAGAGTTTGAAAAAGTTGTGGTAATAGGAGAAAATACACGTAACCAGCATGCTCTCCGTCTCTCCCCAGTGTTTTCTTCTTTTTCAGAAACACATAGCACCATTTTGAGCCACATTTAATCTGTCGTCTGCAAATACTGGCAAATTTGACCAGTCTAAGATTTTGTCGTCTGGTAACGGGTTAACTATTTTCATGATTTTTATGCAGTAACTTGTAACCGTTTAACAATATATTGTAGACAACTGATCAAGGACATCCGTACTCTGGAGCGACAACTCATTGAAAATGTGTCTCTAAACGTCAATGCCCTGGAGCCACAGGATAATGCACCTGCCAAACATACAAGCAAAACCTGTGGCTGGACCCTCCATTGTGTACAGACAAGAATGACCCCCGAGACAACATTGCACAAGCTATGTCCACTTCGACCGACGAAGAAGAAGCCCAGCCAAGAGTCAACAGGCGAAGAAAGCGCCAGTTAGATGATTTGGTCCAAGAAAACCATCGCCTCTATAACAGATTAACTATGAATAAGTTCTGGTAAAGACAGAACAAACTGACTTTTTCTATATGTTCTGTCGATTAATGACCATGAATATCTCCAATAAAATACAGTGGCCTTTTGTATTTAATGTTGTATAGTTTGATGAACCACTGCTTCTTTTGAGAAAATACCTCCATATTAGCTCATGTTTGATGTTCATGCTCACATCGGTCTGTAACCCCCACATGTCTAATAAGGCAAGAATGGTCATTTTTTAAAAACCAGTTACCTCGCTTGCATTATAAAAATGTTCACTGATGAAAATTAATCTAGACTTATAAACTTTCATCATTACATATGGATGTCTGCAATGGTATTAAGTGTGCAGATTAAGATCATGCTATGTATAATCTGATCTTAATCTTCACACTTTATCCTACACGAAACCTTGTTGAGTCTTGTAGAAATGTTGTCTTCCTCTATAAAAAAAAAATCAGTTACCGCTTTTTAAGACCAGTTACCTCACTCGCTACATGAATATAAATATTATATAATCTTTCATAAACTTTCAGTTATAAACTTAATGTGCTTTTAGCTATCTTTGAGTTTAAATTTCGATGGCTGATTTTGATTGATATGGTTATTTAGCTAATTCTACAAATTACAGTCATGCTATATAAATATGAAGCTAAACTAAGGGTCCCACGTCGTTAAGGTATCACAGTTGTCACGGGTTCGAGTCCTATGGTAGACGTGGTTCACATGGATATATCCCCGAGCAAGACATTTTTACAACCCTCGGCTCCGTACTGGTGAAACCCAGGAAGCGCGTGAATAATTGAATTTAGTTGTGATGTTAATGAAAAACTGTTGAAAGCGAATTTACTATATCCAATTCTTTCTGAACTACACATGTTATTTATGCTCGTTTCATTTACAAATAATGTTGGTCAAAATCAAATGGTACGGATTTATTGTTTAATTTTGTTTAACACTATTTGTAAAACGCTTTATACTCTGAGAAACTTAGTTAAATATTTATTTGTTTTTAAGTAAGCCAAGTGCTGTAATATGTATATTTTAGTTCCAGTCATTAGTGCCAAAATGGGCTAAGACTTTTTAGATAGAGATTTATACACTTTAACCGTTAAAACGTTAATGATAACCTTTTTTTTTTGTCTCACGTATAAATGACTGTTTGAAAACATTGATGGAAAAAGTGGTACTTTGGGGTTTTTACCTAACAATTTTAGTTTTTTTTTTTAAGCTCTTGTACAGGCTATTGATTTAAAGTTTTAAGAACGCTATACTTGGAAAAAGGGTTATCGATAACATGCTTTATTAGTTTAAGGATTTGTTTATATTTCTATTTACTAGAGCATATGATAGATTTCGTTTTTTCTTCATAGCTGTCCTCGTATTTAGAAATATGAATAAAACTGTTATATATCAGAATATATGTTCTAGTATCTTACCTTCTGTAGAGGGATACTTTGTTGCTGCATATATGATGTCATCGTGATCAGACTCGTAGTCAGAAATACTCTCATATTTTCGTTTTAATCCAGTACTGTCAAAGTTAGAAGAACCAGCTTATATACTAGAAGCTTCGCTGGTGTAGTAGAGCTGTCTTGCCTGGAAGAAGTCTTATCTAACTCGACCTTTATCACCTCTAAAGACTGAGTTAAAGCAATATACGTTGTCTTATAATTATGTGCCCTTTCCCTCATTTGCTTAGCAGTCTCCTTTTGCTTATCAAGCTCGTTCCTTGCCTCCACAATGACTATAGTAAAAGGGGTTCGACGAATCACCGAAATACCACCGAAACACCGAAATACCCGTATTTTTTATTGTTGGGTTCAAATAACTGACCAAAGTACGCAGGATTTTTTTTTTTTTTTTCGTTCAGAAAACATCCTTAATCAAAGTATTAATCATTATTGAGAAGAGTGACGCTGTTAGTATATACTAATCATTGAGTTACGTTGAGAATAATCACCGAAACACTCGCGTGCCTGACCTGTTACACACCGAAATACCCGATCTCGATTACGACAATCTAGACTAAAGATTTACCAATATGAAATTATCACTTATATTTCTTTTGAATGATAAACACACACAACAGACAGCGCTAATCCACTTTATTTGCGAAAGAAGTAGACGGTGAGACCCATATCAGACATTACATGATGTAAGTCTCTGATCTGACAAAAATACAAGTTTCTCGGCGCGTTCTGTTCTCTTCTGGTCTGTTAAAAGGGAAGCGATCATAAATGTTCGGCTAACATACTCCAATTTGTTTAATGTGTAGGTTTGTCCTTGTCATTTTTAAAGTAATATGGTTATTATTTATAATCTTATCGGTGAAATTGTAATTGTCTTATCAATTCACGCCTGGTGCCGTGCTAACTAAAGATTCAAAATGGCTGCCGGTTTTCTAATTTGGTGACGTTTTATCTCATATTTTCCAACATAAAAATGGAAAGCTATTTTTTTCTAGCATACCTATGGATAAAGATCAGACACATCAATATTGTACAAAAGCAACTGAAGTGAGATTGCGGAGGTATAATTCCTGAATTGATCAATTTTAGTATGTGGAGCGAGTATTTCGGTGGACATTTACAGCACGGTAGGCTATTCCGGTGCACATTCTTCACGGCGGGCTTCAATAACATGTTGCTATTTTGACATTAGGTATTAATACTAAGCCTCCTTCATAAATAAAATTACAATTTGGTCAAAAACCACTTCTTCGGTTATCTTAATAACTAAAAAGATACGAGTATTTCGGTGTTTCGGTGGTATTTCGGTATTTCGGTGATTCGTCGGACCGTAGTAAAAGCTTGGTTTTCCGCTTTTAACTCTCTGAGTTGACGTTGTGAGTCCCTTTGACTCTTTCGTAAAGTCATATTTTCTCCTTCCAAGGCTCTGTTAGGAAATTCCAGGTCTGCAACTGGTCCTCGATGCACTAAAACTTCGGTTTTTAGAGCGTCCTTCTCCGTGATAACAGTGTCTCTTTCATTTACTAAATTGATTTTTTCTGTTTTTGATTTATCAATTTCTGCCTCGCAGTCAGCTTTATCTGACAAAGCTGTGTTCAAATGTTGTTTTACGCCATACAATTAATTATTTAGCACAACATTTTTCCCCTGTAAGGTCCTTAATACCGCTCCATTTGCCGTTCTAAAGGACTCCCAAAGGTCAGATGACATATCCAAAAACTTATTCATGAATCTGTCGGCCATAGTACCTATTTGATGTAAAACGTGTAATCCTAAATACAAGTCTTTACTTGATCTGAATCGTGTTATGGCATGCTTTTGAAAACATGGGCTTTTATAGGGGGTCAAACCAGGTTTGGGTAAGATGCGTGGGGGTGTTTGTGGTTGATGTACCCGTGACTCTGAAATCATCCCACATTCAAAAAAGGTTGGAATAACACTGAGTAGCATGTAACGCTTTGCCAGACAATAATAATTTGGTCACGACCATAATATGAAGGAAATGCAAGTAAATGAATTGATATCATACAAATTACCATCAGACGTTATTCAACAAAGATCAGGCTTCAAGTAATTTTAACTAAAATATCCAACCAGAGTGTATGAAATACGTTTTTTTAAATCTCGCAATACTCGTAAAAAGGTTGAATGTTATGAATGGGTCGCTCACATTCTGTTTGCTACATTTCATTGATAAAACTAGAACTGTCACAAAAGTGCCGCATACCCCCACACGACGCCTTGTCACAGAACAGGTGTCATTTTATAGAAAAAAATATCATCAAAATGCCTTAACTGTGTGAAAAATCATTACATTGTAACAAAAGTTTCAAGCCAATCATATTTATACTTTAGAAGATATGCTAGAGACAACGAGTGCCACATACCCCCAAACAGTGCTTTGTTACAAAATGGGTGGTTTTAAGAGAAAGGTTTTCAGATGTTCGACAGATGTTGGCTGAGCTGGGATCGAAATACATGTAGCACGAAGTTGGAGTACTGCGTTTACAAGTCTAAGACATTACTGACTGTAATCCCAAAACAAAGCTGTCTGTGTGAAGGGAAATGTTTTTCAGAATTTTTAGTGAAGAATTAACAATGTTGCATTTAGTCAAATCTGATTTTTTGTCAATATGATTCATATAGATGATATTTTACACTATTTCCGGTACTACAGTTCATCAACATATCTGGTAAAAGGATCCATCAGAATATAGGGGGCACTTTTGTCCATTAACACATATGCCACTATGGTTCACATGAATATCTGGCACAAAAGTTCATAAGAATATTAGAAACCATGGTCAATCAGATAAACTGGCACTTTGGCTGATCAATATGGTCTATCTGTATATGAAGTTTGAAGTTATTAGCTTTTATACTTGGGAAGTTATGCCCCAGACAAAAATCCAAAGTTAAAATTTACAAAGGGAAGTAACTCTAAAAATAGTGGGAATAGAGTTATGGTTCTTGCACAGTGCACTTTGCTTTATGGTGATGTATTTGTATATGAAATTTGAAGTTACTATCTTTTGTAGTTTGCAAGTTATGCCCCAGATAAAAATCCAAAATTAAAACTTACAAAGGGCAATAACTCTAAAAATAGTGGGAACAGAGTTTTGGTTCTTGTACACTGCACTTCTCATTAATGTGGCCTATCTGTATATAAAGTTTGAAGTTACTAGCTTTTTTGCTTTGGAAGTGATGCCCAGGACAAAAATCCAAAGTTAAAGGAGGGGTGTCCATAAGGCCCTTTTTTGGGCTAGGATAGATTATTGCCAAAATTTGCTGATTTATACTACTATGTATTGGCTTTCACTTGGTGAAGTATTAAGATGCAGCGGCCATGTCTTTTATGGTATATGCTTGAGAAAAGTGGGTGGGGTAATTTGATATGATTTCAGCTTCTAAGACTAAATTGCAAATATCTTCCATTTGAAGCTGCAACTGATATTCATTCATTTCTTGTAGGTACTTACCCTATAAGAGGGTGTTAATGATGCAGACAATTTTAAACAAAATTCTCCAGCAATGTAGTTATAATCATTTTTAAGTCGTACCTAAATTTTGCTTATTTTGCCATCTCCAACTTTGCGAAAAACCACAACATTGTTTTATTATTCAATGGAAAACTAAGATATGTTGATATTATATACTAGACATAGTAGACATTCCAAAATTATGAGGAATTTGCTCTGTGACGAACAACACTAGAGTTATCTGCCCTTGAAAAAGTGAAAAATGCTTATTTTTCTCATGTTCTGAAACTAAACATACTAACAGTATATTTCAGATGACTAAACTCACTCAAGCCTAAATTTTATAGATTTTTGTCAGGAATAGGTTTAGAATAAGTCATGGCATGGCGACCTTGACCTTTTTCAAGGTCATAGTGAGACCCAGGGCTGCAACTAATGACTCTTACTTCTGTTACTAGGGATGAGTTCACAAAACTTTCATGTCACAATTTAGGATTTCACATTTTTAGAATCCAACAATTTTGTAACCCCATTTGCAACCTTTAATATTGGTGACACGATACTGAATTACAGCTTGGTGACCTTGACCTTTTCTTCACGGTCAGAATGAGACCTAGATATCTATTCCAGAAATTCTAATTCTCTTCTCGTGGGTTTGATACATTTTATGGGATTCAATCAGATCTAACTTATGCAGATGTTAGTCAGAATTAAGCACAGAATGAATGTAGGCTTGATGACCTTGACCTTTTTCAAAGTCAAAGCGTGACCCATGAGCTTTACTCCATGAATATAAATTCTCCCAATAGGCTCAAACAAGCATTTCTCATGTCAAAATACTGGTAATGTAATGGGAATGTACCTGTATGAATGCATTTACGATTTATTACATGGATTTGACAGCATATTAATCTGACACAGCTTGTTCACTTTGATATTTTGTCTATCTTATAGTAAAACCTAGAACGCCCTTTAATAAAAAAATCTTGTTTTTGGCTGATATGATTTCTCCACATTTTTTGAGATATTGCCATTGCATGTCTGTTCTTTGTTGAAGCAGCATCAGCAATCATTTCAGCACTGAATGTCAGATTGATGATAAAGTAAATTAAGCCTCTGTTGAAAAGCAATCATGCTTTGTCAAATAGTTTGATGTATGAATATGAACACAAAGAAACCTAGAAAGTTGCAAAAACAAATATACAAGACAATAGTTACGATATTCAAATATTTTTTTAAACGTAAGAATGAGGATGGATAGTCTAAAAGTTTCTAAACCTATCCTGAAAGTTGTGTCAAAGTACCCCTAGAAGTAATCAATATTATATCAGTCAAGTTGAATTTCAAAAAATAAAAGGTTTACTGCCGAGATCACTGGGCTACATTGTGACACTTTGATACACTTTCTGACTAGAACTGACTAGATAAAAGAAAGGAATGATCTTATATCTCTCATCTGAATATAAAAAGACATGTTTATGTCGTGGTAAAGGCTAAATGGCTATTAGACGATGAAACAGAGTATATATAATACTCAAAGTTTGCAAAGCACCAAATATTTCCGACATGATTTTCAAATTGCATGAAATAATTATGTGTATATGTACATGTTTGTGTGTGTGAGTTTGTGTTTCAGTATGATTCAGTGATGTAATTATTTAGATGGTCCCAACTGTACATGGTATAAATATGATAATAAGATTATGTTTTTATGACTGGGAAAATAATCGTTTAAGTTATGGAAATAATGTGCTCCGTAAGTTTCATGATCTTAAGTGCTACGTTTGTTTGAATGCTTTTGTATGCAGCATTTAACAATATTTCTGTCAAATGGGTGACAGCCCACTTTTTCCTTTCTTTTGAAGGTTTCACCAGTACTATGCTGGGCTCTAAAGCCCTTTGCCCAAGGCACTCCCATGAAAAACCCAGTGTTTTGAGTGAGGATTGAACCTATGGCCCCCAGGTTACATTATATGTACGCCATTAGTGTAAGGTATTCAATCATCACTTCATCTTAAAAGATGACATATAACAGGAAAGAAGGGGCTTCCCATTGTGATATTAATGGTGCCCCTGGCATGCACCATGTACTATTGTGACTAGAAATTAGTCAAGGTTTCAATAGTGTGCCACACCTCTGCAGTTGACAACTGCTGAAGACTTGCTGCATTTTGTGACAGCAAGGCATTGTATACTACTGCAGGCTATGGGATTGTCCCATTGGATGATATACCTCGTCCCCATACTATCCATGTTGCGCAAAAGTACCTGACAAAAGACGGTATTGCATGTCTGGACTGGCAAGTCCAATCCCCTCACCACAATCCCACAAAGCATATGGGTAATGGGCTGCAGATCTAAATTTTAGCTTTTCAGGTCTAACCAAGATGTATCCAGGAGCTTTTTGTTATTCTTGTGCAAGAGAATGGAGCAAAGTTCCGAAAGAATTATCAGAAACCTGACAGGGAACATAAAAGATCGTTTCAAGCTGTCATTAAGCAGCAATTGGCTTACATCAGCAGCTTTTTTGGCAAGATTTGAAAATTACAAGTTTTATTAAATGATCATTTTTAAATTGCTATACAGCTTAAATTCTAAAATCTCTGTCAAATAAAGTAAAAAACAAAACAGGGAAACAATACATACAACATTATAGAAAATACCAATTGAATTATGTAAAACAAAATCATAACATTATTGCAACTATGTAACCTATGCACTTAAATTTTCTTGATGCTTAGCAAACTTTGAGAAATATAAACGTTGAATGACATGAGATCAAAATGATGAGTATTGAATTTTTTATACTGAAATAGAAGGTTGTAAAAGGTATGTATTTAAAAAAAATCGTACAATGCAAAGTAATTGTATTAATCTTTGATACGATTGGAAATAATTAAACACTCAACAAGAGAATTTGACTTCCTGAAAAAGAACTGTGGGCCTCATTGTGACTGTGTTAAAAAAGGTCAAGGTCACCAAGCTGTTATTCATTATCATTCCACCAATATTAAACCTTACCATCAGGTTTATAAATTTCTTGTAAACTGTAAATGTGAAATCCTAAATTGCGACTTAAAAATTCATTAGTTCAACCCCATTGTGCGAATTATCACTCACAGATTTGATATCTGGGTCTCACTTTGACCTTGAAAAAGGTCAAGGTCACCATGCCATGACTTATTCTATACCTATTCCTGACAAAAATCTATAAAATTTAGGTTTGAGTGAGTTTAGTCATCTGAAATATACTGTTAGTATGCTTAGTTTCAGAACACGAGAAAAAAAAGCATTTTTCACTTTTTCAAGGGCAGATAACTCTAGTGTTGTTTGTCACAGAGCGAATTCCTCATAATTTTGGAATGTCTACTATGTCTAGTATATAATATCACCATATCTTAGTTTTCCATTAATCGATGAAACAATGTTGTGGTTTTTTGCAAAGTTGGAGATGGCAAAATAAGCAAAATTTAGGTACGACTTAAAAGTGATTATAACTACATTGCTTGAAAATTTTGTTTTAAATTGTCTACACCATTAACACCCTCTTATAGGGTAAGTACCTACAAGAAATGAATGAATATCAATTGCAGCTTCAAATGGAAGATATTTGCAATTTAGTCTTAGAAGCTGAAATCATATCAAATTACCCCACCCACTTTTCTCAAGCATATACCATAGAAGACATGGCCGCTGCATCTTAATACTTCACCAAATGAAAGCCAATACACAGCAGTATAAATCAGCAAATTTTGGCAAAAATCTATCCTAGCCCAAAAAAGGGCCTTATGGACACCCCTCCTTTCCAAAGGCAAATAACCCCAAAAATAGTTGAAATAGAGTTATGATTCTTGTACACTGCCCTTTTCCTTAATGTGATCTATCTGTGTGTGAAGTTTGAATTTACTAGCTTCTATACTTTCGAAGTTATTCCCCAGACAAAAATCCAAAATTAAAAATTTACAAGGGAGATATACTGAAGACAGAGTCATGGTTCTTGTACAGTGCACTTCTCCTTAATGTGAGCTATCTGTATATGAAGTTTGAAGTCACTAGCTTTTATACTTTGGAAGTTATGTCCCGGACAAGCTTTTCATCACGCATGGACAGATGGACGGACGGACGGACGGACGGACGGACGGACGGATAGACAGACAGACAGACAGACGGACAGACAGCTACTATTACCATATCTCCTGCCATCTCTTCGGCAGGGGATAAAAATCCAATTTGTACAAAAAAAAAAGGGAAATAACTCTAAAATAATGATGACAGAGTAACTGATCTTGTGCACTGCACTTCTCTTCAAAGTGGTCTATCTCGATATGTTGTTTTAAGCTTATATCTTAAATACTTTGAAAATTAGGCTCTGGGAAAAAAAAACCAACATGTAAACTAGGAACTTGAAATAATTACAAAAAGGATGAGGACAGAGTTATGGCTATTATGCACTGCAATTTTCTTAAATGTGATCTATCAGCATACCTTTTAAGAATGGTTTAACTCCAAACTCCTTTGTATGTCTATAATTCTTTAAAATGATGCATTTTTCAACCCTTTATATCTAACATCGAAATTGGTACAGGGTTTTCCTTGATGCACGATTTTGTGCGTTTTGACACATTTTACTGGAAAATGAGTTAAATGACCCGCAATTTTTAAAACAATGCGCCATTTTTGATTTATATTTTACCTTTTCAGAAGGGTTTAACTCCAAACTCCTTTATATGTCTATGTAACGGCCTATAATGTAACGGTTTAAGAACCCATATCGGTGAGTGATTTGTGTAGGCGGCCCGGTAGCTCGGTCGGTAGAGCACTCGCCCTGTATGCGAGGGGTCCGGGGTTCGAGCCCCGGTCTGGCAGCATAAATTTTCTCACCTGGTTACACTTGGCGCCCACCGTGGGACCGTTGCGATGATTGCTTGGTCAATTAATTAGTTCTCCCATGTATAACTGCCCTTGGGTTTGTCAAGAACACAGCAATTCGTTCTTTGTCCTGTGAATTCGGGGACGAATTCCAAATTGGCAGGGGAGTATGTAACGGCCTATAATGTAACGGTTTAAGAACCCATATCGGTGAGTGATTTGTGTAGGCGGCCCGGTAGCTCGGTCGGTAGAGCACTCGCCCTGTATGCGAGGAGTCCCGGGTTCGAGCCCCGGTCTGGCTGCATAAATTTTCTCATCTGGTTACGTCTATAATTCTTTAAATTGATGCATTTTTCAACCCAAAAGTACATTCAGTTATGGCAGTGTTTTCTCAGTCAGGACTAATCAGGTGTTACAAATTAGTTGTTATTTAACAGTTTGATTTACATCAAAGATAATTTAGACACATGTGTACAAATTGTTACATAAAATTATGTATTTTATTTCCCCCTTTTTTTTGAAGGTTTACAAGTGATAAAGGAAAATGTTACACACAATTATTTCAACAAGTTTTTTTCACTATTAAGCACAAGTCATTTTTAACCACACAATCCAGAGTATTAACAACCCTTCTGAAAATGGCTTTTAAAACACTGATGACAATTTCCTCCTTTTCTTACAATGTTTTCTACCCTTCCAAGCCTCATCTAAGTTGTTGTTTGCAAATGTTTTGGATCTGGAAAAGTCAAAGATTTTATTGTAATAGTTAAGTTTACCATATTTTTAATGCAGAATATATCTTATACAACCCCCCCCCCCCCATGTCATTGTTAATGACAGATATGTGTGACTGAATCACTACTCTCAGACAACCAAATTTGTCCATATTTAGGGCATTTTCAGAAGATAAAAATGTTAAAAACAAGAGCTTCTTAAGGGTAGAAAAACGAGAATATGAGAAAAATTTTCTAACAGATCAGTCACTGAATTTTAAAAATCAACCCTGTAGTTGATTATCTGATTTCCGATAATTCATTGAGTGAACTGTCCCTAATCATAAAAATGTTTACAAGACAATTAAAATTATCACCATGCAAGCTACAACTGGTTTAAGACCATGTGAATAATTAATTTGTTCACCCCTTAAAGTTTGTTACACTGTTGTGAGTGTGCAAATTGCACCTTTGCTATTCAAAACAATGTATTATGTATTTCATTTCTTTAAATGTGTAGACGAATAAAGATATTTAGGTATCTGATGCCTTATTATTAATATCAGTTATATTTAAAAAAAAAAAAAAGTTTTTTTTTTTTCACCTTGTAATTCCTTTTCTTTGAAATGTGAATATCAGTTGACCTGAATCCACAGAAATCAAAACTAGGCTTGACATTTACTGTGCATGTTCCGGAAGTCATTTCAAGTACAGTGAAGTCCTTTTCTTTATAATTTATGACTAATTTAGCTTTCTGTTTTATCTGCTTTGGCATGGAAAAGGAAACTAAAATGTGCTGGATATATTTCATTAACAAGGCTCCATACTTAGCACTTAAATTGCAGCTCATAGCGTGCTATTTTTTCAAATGAAATTGAACCCACATGGGCACTTAACAGAATTCATAATGAGTTTTTGTTTACAATTTTACCTGATTGTTTATGGCAAAATAGAGGCAAAACAAAAAGATGGATGAAAAGCTTGCCCTAAATTTGGTATCCACTTGAAGTTAAGTCACTTAACTGTCCAACCACATCCATTTATCTGGCTGAAAGATGACCATTAAGATTTTGAAATTTCAAGGAGCATTCGAAGAATGGCTGACAGGAAGGGTAATGGAGAAACAATCACATTATAACATCAGAGCAGTTTACAGTCAAAATGTACCCAAACCAAAACGTACCCAAGTGGAGGCAAAAACCACCCGAGTGAAGTCAAAACGTACCCAAATAGAGTCAAAACGTACTCAATGTAAAGTCAACACGTACCCAAATAGAGTCAAAACGTACTGAATGTGAAGTCAAAATGTACCCATGATTTTTATAGTGTTTTTATCTTCCATCAGGGGTTCGACGAATCACCGAAATACCGAAATACCACCGAAACACCGAAATACCCGTATTTTTTATTCTTGGGTTCAAATAACTGACCAAAGTACGCAGGATTTTTTTTTGTTCAGAAAACATCCTTAATCAAAGTATTAATCATTATTGAGAAGAGTGACGCTGTTAGTAAATACTAATCATTGATTTACGTGGAGAATAATCACCGAAACACTCGCGTGCCTGACCTGTTACACACCGAAATACCCGATCTCGATTACGACAATCTAGACTAAAGATTTACCAATATGAAATTATCACTTATATTTCTTTTGAATGATAAACACACACAACAGACAGCGCTAATCCACTTTATTTGCGAAAGAAGTAGACGATGAGACCCACATCAGACATTACATGAAGTAAGTCTCTGATCTGACAAAAATACAAGTTTCTCGGCGCGTTCTGTTCTCTTCTGGTCTGTTAAAAGGGAAGCGATCATAAATGTTCGGCTAACATACTCCAATTTGTTTAATGTGTAGGTTTGTCCGTGTCATTTTTAAAGTAATATGGTTATTATTTATAATCTTATCGGTGAAATTGTAATTGTCTTATCAATTCACGCCTGGTGCCGTGCTAACTAAAGATTCAAAATGGCTGCCGGTTTTCTAATTTGGTGACATTTTATCTCATATTTTCCAACATAAAAATGGAAAGCTATTTTTTTCTAGCATACCTATGGATAAAGATCAGACACATCAATATTGTACAAAAGCAACTGAAGTGAGATTGCGGAGGTATAATTCCTGAATTGACCAATTTTAGTATGTGGAGCGAGTATTTCGGTGGACATTTACAGCACGGTAGGCTATTCCGGTGCACGTTCTTCACGGCGGGCTTCAATAACATGTTGCTATTTTGACATTAGGTATTAATACTAAGCCTCCTTCATAAATAAAATTACAATTTGGTCAAAAACCACTTCTTCGGTTATCTTAATAACTAAATAAATACGAGTATTTCGGTGTTTCGGTGGTATTTCGGTATTTCGGTGATTCGTCGGACCGTCCATCAGTGTACAAATTAATATATATCAACTTCAAAATGGCAAATACAACTATTTCCAGAAATAGTTGTATTCACCATTTTGAAGTTGATGATTTTTAATGCTGCTTATTTTTAGACTTGCTTTATATGATTAAAACCTATGATGAAACATATAACATAGCTAAATACATAAAATGGTTTAAGGGACGCGCTATGGTTAAAACTTATTCAGTCAGGTTGCAGCTCTAAAATAATCAATATAATAAAATGTATTTACACAAAAGTTCAATCATGTGCCAAGTTAAGTCATAGTTCGGATTTGTCCGAGTTTTTTTTACCTCACGATCGGTTTGAAACAAGGCGAGCCCTTATCCTCTATTCTTTTCCTACTCTTTATTAATGATATAACGGATAATTTGGATTTTAATACATTAGCCGACAGTGATTTTGAACTACTGTCAAAATTTCTGATCCTTTTTGCCGATGACATTGTGCTATTTACAACAGATCCCAAAAGTCTTCAGAGCTAAATTGATAGTATATATCATTTTTCAGTAATAGGGGTTTGGAAATTAATATAGACAAAACAAAAATATGTGTATTCGAATCACGTAAGTCCAATAATACTCACAAATTCTTCATAGATGGGAGAGGGGTTGAAATAGTTGACAGTTTTACCTATCTTGGAATTAAATTCTATTATATGGGTTCTTTTAATCTGGCTATTCGAACTTTACAAGAACAAGCATTGCAAGCATTTGGAACTTTATTACAGTTGTTTGATAGGCTACCCTTAGACATAAAAACTAAGTTATCACTTTTTGATTCTATGGTGCTTCCTATTTTGCTATACGGAGCCGAAGTGTGGGGAATTTATAAATTCAAAGATCTCGATAAGCTACATATCAAATTCTTAACGTCTTTGTTAGGAGTTAAAATGCAAACCCCAAATTATGCTGTCCTGGGTTAATTCGGAAGATACCCACTTTCTGTTATTTGTAAACAACGTGCGTTAAATTTTTGGTGTAAGATAATGTCAAATAGTAATCAGTCCTTATATGAAGCATATGTTACGGAGCGCAACGATAATAACGCCAATAATTGGTCAAATAAAATTTGTTCATTAATAGTTCACATGGGTCTAACCTACGTAAGATTATATTATGATGACAATGCAAATTACCTCAATATGTTTAAAACAAGACTTCAAGACCAATTTATCCAAGAGTGGAAAACATCGATTAGTAATTCACTCAAACTCTCACTTTATTGCAAGTTTAAAAAGGATTTCTGTTACGAGCCATATTTGAATAAAATAGCAAATGTAAAATGGTTGAAATCCTTTGCATGTTTTAGATTATCTTCTCATAAGTTAGAAGTTGAATCTGGTCACTTTTCTAATATTCTCAGAGAGGAAAGAATTTGCAAATTATGTAATTCAGGCTTTATTGAAAATGAATACCACTTTTTATTATGTTGTCCAAGATATTACGATTTAAGAAGAAAGTTTTTGGGAAGCACATCTTGGCCAAATATTAATGTCTAGTTCCAAAAAGAAAAAGTTGTCGTCTGTTTGCAATTTTATTATTAAAGGTTTTGAATGGAGAGAAACCATCTTGAGCACTAGTTAATTCTAGCTGTTCACTGATTCTATACCTACTTAGATTTCATTTATTACATTTATCACACTTTTCAACGAATGTTCTTCGTCTTTTCGATAGCATGTGTAAACGTGTATCTTTCATATTTTTGCTATGTATATTGTATGCGATCGTATTTTGTCTCAGCCATATTTTGCTTAGTTTGTAAATGGCCAAAGACATTGTATGTCGAACGTTGCCAATAAAATGATGATGATGATGATGGTAAAAAAAAAATTTTTTTTTTTAAATATAATTGATATTAATAATAAGGCATCAGATACCGAAATATCTTTATTCATCTACATATTTAAAGAAATGAAATACATAATACATTGTTTTGAATAGCAAAGGTGCAATTTTCACACTCACAACAGAGTGTAACAAACTTTAAGGGGTGAACAAATTAATTATTCACATGGTCTTAAATCAGTTGTAGCTTGCATGGTGATAATTTTAATTGCCTTGTAAACATTTTTATGATTAGGACTTTATTGCTTGAGGGACAGTTCATTCAATGAATTATAGGAAATCAGATAATCAACTACAAGGTTGATTTTTAAAATTCAGTGACTGATCTGCTAGAAATTTTTTTTCATATTCTCGTTTTTCTACCTTTAAGAAGCTCTTGTTTTTAACATTTTTATCTTCTGGAAATGCCCTAAATATGGACAAGTCTAAAATTTGGTTGTCTGAGAGCTCAGTTACACATATCTGTCATTAACAATGACATGGGGGGGGTGTATAAGATATATTCTGCATTAAAAATATGGTAAACTTAACTATTACAATAAAATCTTTGACTTTTCCAGATCCAAAACATTTGCAAACAACAAATTAGATGAGGTTTGGAAGGGTAGAAGACATTGTAAGAAAAGGAGGAAATTGTCACCAGTGTTTTCAAAGCCATTTTCAGAAGGGTTGTTAAAACTCTGGATTGTGTGGTTAAAAATGACTTGTGCTTAATAGTGAAGAAAACTTGTTGAAATAATTGTGTCTAACATTTTCCTTTATCACTTGTAAACCTTCAAAAAAAAGGGGGGGAAATAAAATACATAATTTTATGTAACAATTTGTACACATGTGTCTAAATTATCTTTGATGTAAATCAAACTGTTAAATAACAACTAATCTGTAACACCTGATTAGTCCTGACTGAGAAAACACTGCCATAACTGAATGTACTTTTGGGTTGAAAAATGCATCAATTTAAAGAATTATAGACATATAAAGGAGTTTGGAGCTAAACCATTCTTAAAAGGTAAAATATATGCCATGTTTTATTTATATCTAACATCGAAATTGGTACAGGGTTTTCCTTGATGCACAACTTTGTGCGTTTTGACACATTTTACTGGAAAATGAGTTAAATGACCCGCAATTTTTAAAACAATGCGCCATTTTTGACGCACAAATACGATAAGAGGTACTAACGATGTATATACTACCAACACTGTTACATCGCGAGTAGATAAAAAATCTCAAGTACGAAGAGAAAATGGGACGAAACACTGGACTGTGTATCAATTTTACTAGCACACGGTCGGTCTTTAAACGGGTCTAAACTAAAACAGTCAATCTCTAATGAAAACAACATGGCTGTGTCAAAATCAACGTCATTCTTGCTGTCTGCAAGAAAGTGCAGCCCTTCAACAAAGATCAGACGATAAAATGCCTGATAAGAGCACCCAGAAACACATTTCAATGTCTCGAGGGTTTACTGTGAATTAGCTAAAGAGATACACTTCGTTAGTCGTTCACAACAGTAGCATGAATGCGATCCGTGTGTCGAAACACAGGACTCGGCCGTTTAATTGTTGAAAATAGTGTTTTCGGCCAAAATGAATACTCTCTATCAAGAAAAACAAAAGAGACTTCCCAAACCAGCCGACAACAGGCTATTTTCACCAATTAAACGGTCGATTCCTGTGACAAAAACAAAACAAAATAACCCTTTACCACAGAGAGAGGCTGCACAAACTTCGAAATTCAACCTTTGTGCAACATGAAAACACTAGGGGTCATGATGATAACCTTGAAAGATTAAAATTACTTGGAGATATGACAGCTTGTCTGCAGCTAGAGCATATTTGCTTGTTAAGAACAGGCGTAAATAAAGCATGCTCTAGATACTCGTTATGAGCTATAAGCTTACTCTATTCAGAGAATCTCGTGTTATTATGTATCTGTCACCACGTAATAATGCATTTATAGTGTATACAAAGATTTATGGTGAATAGAAAACACAAAGACACACACAGTTTCACAAATAGTAGCTTTTGTCTAAGCTAATTACATTTTGTTGTGACCCCCACAAATTCCAAAATGACCCCCATTATTTTTGACTAAGGGGTCACAATGACCCCCTATTTTTGTTGCCAAGGGACTTGGCCATGACTTGGCGTGACGTGACCTGGCTACATTTGTAGCTGAAAAGTTTAGCGCTAATGTTCATTTGCTATCATAGACCGCTATTTAATAAAGCCTCTTGTACCTCTGTAATCAACGTCATGATTACTTGACAGCAGAATGTTTACAAGCAGAAAGCCAGCACGAAAACTCATGATAAAAAGATATACCAGTGCCTTTCAATAAAGTACAAAATTTAAAATGAACAAACTTTCTCTAAATGTTCTTTTTGGTAACAATACCTTGAATTGTCAATCAGTTTGCAGCTCTCTCACAGGCAGATACCTGGCACATGTATACTGGTGTAATCGATTTTCGCCAACGCAAGGGAAGCTGCTCTTGCGGATTGCACAAAACAATGGTAATTTTCTTTCTGGTTAAATATCTATGCACTTGTACGAGGGTTGTCCCAAAATTCCGTGACAATTTCAATAGCAAAAGAAAATTAAACGCTACAAATGCAATTTTTCGATATGTTTTCAATACATATATACCAAACATGTATATAGAAAATCACACGAAAATCTTTACAAATAAGAAAATTATAGCATAAATACCACAACAAGTACCCACACTGCGGCGCACGTCAAGCGTTAATTAACGACGTCAATGTTAAGTTTAAGAGCCTTTGTCAAGGTATTCTCCATGAAATTCAACGCATTTGCGCTGTCATTTAATCCACGGCTGCTAAAAACTGTCTTAAACCAAATTTCTGTCAGAGCTCTGTTAAAAGCAAATATAGCAGACATCAGCTCGTTGCTGGAATCGAATTTGTGACTTCGTAAATCCTCCTTAAGCTGTGGAAAAGTGGCAAAGTTGTAAATCCGAGTAGAAATTTTTGCTTTCTTGGATGGAGGGGTCCGAGATGTCTTCCATATACTGGGCTGTCGCTTTCCTCCGGGTTTGAAGTAGTTTAACCACCTCTCATTTGCTATAAAAAGAGGATCCAACAGAGCGTCGTCTGCTTTAACTCGAACAAGAAATTCTAGGGACGTCTGAACCTTCTTCTGTTTGTTATCATCAGATATCAGACGTGGAGCCCAGCTCTCGCAGACTTGTGACATGTTCAGTTTGTCCTTAAATATTCTGTGGAAAAAAAGACCTTGAAATGGCGGTTGACGACGGTACCTCTCTGACTGTTAGTTTCCGATCTGTAAAAATGCATCTCTTCACCAAATCACACGACTCTTCATCTAAAGAAATCGGCCAAACATTTCGTGCTTTGTCCTCTTTCTAGCGTTCACCCGCCCTCAAGTCTGTTTTACTGCCATGGCACTTGTAAGCCAGTGCTCGAGTAATGTTTTTAAACTTTTCAGTAAGCCAAATTTGTTCTATAGTCTAGTCGAGTGTAATTCCAAGATCGGCACAAAATTTTATAACTGTTCGCTGCGCCGCGCAATCTTTTGACGTTGTCATTTCAAATTTCCTATTTTCTGCTGATCTTTTTCGTTTGTTTGTATACCGTCTGTTAATTATTCGATCACATTCAAATTTTCTGTGATGACATTAAAGTTTCAGAAGAAAACGTCCATGTAATATGAAGCAGAAATGATATCGAATATCGAAAATAGTCGTACATGATTGGAGTTCATACAAAAAATGTATATGGAGAAAATGGCGTGCGCCGGCAAATGATACCTCCTTATCAATTTTGTGAAATTAAAGTAAAATTAAAGCTAATATTTCATTACACACTTAATAGAAAGTGAAATAACATCTTCGTGGATGAAATGTGTGAAAATAAATGTCCTGGCGCTAAAAATGGCTCGTTTATGAAATTTGTCACGGAGTTTTGGGACAACCCTCGTATTCAAATACTTTTGTGAAAATAATTTTTACCACTTAAAAAATCTAAATTTATCTGTTAAAACATTGCGAGAAGTGAGACGATACAAAGTCGCCATCTATAAAAAGAGTAAGCCAATTTCGACAACTCTGGTTTTCCACGAATTAGAGGCCCCAGAGAGGGTAAAATGAAATGAAAAATTCACAGCATCATTTCAGCAATATTCATTGCCTCCCCTGGATATTAACTCTACATTTACTTCCTACGAGAAAACCTGAAGAGCATAAAACAAAACGCAGCTCTCAGAAAACAAAATCGGCAGTTATGTGATTTCTCGTGTAATTATTTTTGCTGTGGCACTGAAATATTACAATATAAATCAGAATGACAGTGTTGGGGATAAACAGGCTGTATATTCAAAAAAGATAACCTTTTGTAGCTCACAGAAAAAAGGTATTTTCTTGTCTTTGTAGTAATTTTTGTACCTGATCCAATCTATTTTCTTAGGAAAAAATGAATAAGGACCCCTCTTTCATTCATATGGATATATTTCCCTTTAGGTGCCCCATACGAAACTTCGGCTATTAAAGTTCAAAAGATAATCTGTCAAACCGAAAATAGACGACATAAAAAAAAGTTTTAAGCTAAAAGAATCTTTTAAAATCTGCATATAAAGGAGACACCTGAAAAGTGATAATAAAATGGCGGGAAAAGGCATGTGAGAGGTCGCTGATGAATGTTGTGTTTGTGTTTGAGTCTTGTAATGTATCTGCAAAGGTTCTCTATTGAGAATAACTGAAATAACACAAGCGTGCTTACTACAGAAACTTTAATACAAGAACTAAAGAAAGTTGTCCAGCAGACGAACGCTACATACATAATGCGCATGCTCAAAGATATACTATAGTCTTTATCAAACAATCGTAGATGTAGTTATTAAACATATATAGAACATTTCCCTTCTTTTTTAAAAAAAAAATAAAGGTAAGACTAGGGTTAAAAAATCTTTCTCAATGGAAATAAGAAAAATCGTCTGCTGGGAATATCATAAAGCATCTCGGATTACATAGCGGTATGTGTCTCTCATTCATACAAGTAATTAACACTATCTATATCAAGTCGTCCACTCCTCGCCAGTATAACGCCTGTTTTCCTTTACAACCCTGCCAGATCGTGTTACATATGACTTATCCTGATAACTGGATGGGCTTGTTTCATGCTGTACGGAGGTGCTTGGGGAACTTTCATTTTGCAAAATGTTCAAATCAAATGGGCAAATATCTGATACATCTTCATTTGTTTGGTTTAAATGAAGACGATTTCTCCTGTAAGTACTACCATCCCTCGTTTGTACAAGATATGATCTTTCACCTAACTTTTTCAGGACTTTTGCTGGTTTCCAAATTTTTCCAAGTTGAATGCGCACTGCGTCATTTATGCGTAAGGGTTTTAATACCTTCGAGGATTTGTCATAATCTTGTTTTTGTTTACCTTTTGACCTATTTACCGAAAGGCGGACTTTTTTAGGGTCAACTTGGTCTGGTTGCAGCGCTTTACTCGTAATTGGAACAAACGATTTTGTTCTACGACCAAGCAATAATTGTGCAGGGGAATATCCACAATCTAGTGGCGTGTTTCTGTACTCCAGAAAAAGCACATAGGGACTTTCTTTATCGTCCTTTGCCTTTTTCATAAGCTTTTTAGCTATCCTTACACCCTTTTCCGCCAAACCGTTTCCTCTTGGATAACGCGGTGACGAAGTTTGGTGTTCAAATAGCCAAGTTTTCGAGAAATCGCGAAATTCGGTACTTACAAATTGCGGTCCGTTGTCTGTGATAAGAATATCGCAGATACCATTTCGCGACATATGAACCATGAGTTTTCGAATGACAGTCGAAGATTTCATGTCTGGTAGTAAGTCTACTTCAAAAAACCTGCTGTAATAATCTATCGTCAATAGGTAGTTTTGTCCATCAAAATGAAATATGTCTGCACCTAGCTTTTGATATGGTCTGTCTGGAAATTCTGACGGAATCATAGGTTCTTTTGCATTTGAATTTCTATGTGTAAGACATACTGGACAGTTCAAAACGTAATCGGTGACTTGTTTGACCATGCCTGGCCAAAATAAACTGTCTTTAGCACGTTCAACAGATTTGGTAACGCCCATATGACCTTTATGGATTTGTGAAAGGGTCTCATTTCGCAAAGAGGCGGGAACAATTATTCTCTGACCTCGGAAAATTAGGCCGTCCTCAACTGATAACTCGTCCCGATGATTAAAGTAATCCAGGACTTTCGGATCACAATTAGAACGCATTTCAGGCCAGCCTTCAATTATAGTCCGTTTCAATGCTCGCATTTGCATGTCACTTTCAATGCCTGACTTTATTTTGTCTAGTCGTTTGTCTGTAACGAACAATTGCTTTCGTATCACGTGAACGTGTAAATCAAGACCTTCGATCATCTTCTGATCTGTTTCATTGCGTGATTGACGAGAAAGGTAGTCACTGACTGGAATGTCTTTTCCACTCACATGACGTACCAAAATGTTGTACTTCTGTAACTGAAACAACATTCTTTGAAGGCGCGGAGGGGCTGCAGCAAGTGGTTTTTTCATAATTGATTCAATTGGCTTATGGTCACAATGAACTATGATATCTCTACCATACGTAAACTGGTGGAACCTTTTGCAGCCATATAAAATAGCAAGTAATTCCTTCTCTATCTGTGCGTACATGCATTCGCTCTTGGTCAGACTCTTTGAAGCGTAGGCGATTGGTCGGCCATCTTGAAAGATGCAGCACCCTAACCCAGATTTAGACGCATCAGTTTCAAGAACTAGTTCTTTATTAGGGTCATAATATCCTAAAACAGGTACATCAGTGATTAACTGTTTGACCTTGTTGAATGCCCTAGTTTGAGTCTCGTCCCAAATGAAATCTGATTCTTTTTTCAACAATAACCTAAGAGGATTTGTCACCTCAGCAAGATTTGGGGCAAATTTTGCAAGATAGTTAACCATCCCTAGGAATGTTTGAAGTTTCTCGCGGCTGTCTGGGACTGGTAATTGCAAAATAGCCTCGATTTTGCTCGGATCAGGTTTCAACCCTGTACTACTAATGATATGTCCAAAGAAAGGAACTTCGGTTACGCCGATTGTACATTTGTCGGGATTGAAGCAAATACCTTTTTCGTGGGCTCTGTTCAACGCATTTCTTAGATTTTGGTCATGTTCAGTTCTTGTCTGTCCGTACACCAGAGTATCATCTACAATGGCCTGAATACCTGGCAAGCTCTCGTAAATTTCGCAAACTTTTTGCTGAAAAATGTCTCCTGAAGAGCTTATCCCAAATGGAAGTCTTAAGTAACAATATCTTCCAAAAGGTGTATTAAATGTAGTCAGCAGAGACGATTGCTCGTCTAACTGAACATTCCAATATGCGTGTGTTATGTCCAAAATACTGAAATATTTTGCACCGGCAAGTTTAGATGTAATGTCATCTAGCGTCGGCATCTGAAAATGTGGCCTGCGAATTGCTTCGTTTAAAGCTTTTGGATCAAGGCAAATTCTCAGTTTGCCAGTTTTTGGCTTTTCCACTACGACTATGGAATTTACCCAGTCCGTTGGTTCTGTAACACGTCGAATAATTTTGTCTTTGACCATTTGATCAAGCTCAGTCTTGAGTCTATTTTTCAAGGCTTCTGGTATTCTGCGTGGAGGATTGACAGTCGGTGTCACATTGTCCTTCAGGTGTAAATGACATTTACCTGGAATTGTCCCTATACCTTTGAAAAGGTCACTGTACTCTCGTAAAACGGAGTCTTTTGTCAAGTGTTCATTTGCGTCATTATCTACAGAGTATGTCAGTTTAATTAGTCCCAGGTCAATTGATGTTTTTGTACCTATCAATGGCGGAGACTTAGTGTGTACAATGTAGAAGCGTGCAGATAATTGCGAATCGCGATATCGACAATTCAAATTGATCATACCTTTCGCATTAAGCATTTCTCCAGAATACGAAATTAATTTGCAATCTGGAGGTTTTAGGGAACCTTTAATACCTAACAGCTGAAATTGTGTGAATGGAATGATATTTGCACTACTGCCCGTATCAATTTTGAACATCACTTTAGACATTTTCGGACCAATTTGTAGGTTTACAAGCATCTGATCATCACTGGCAGAGTGTGTAAAAAGAGAAGAGGCGCTTACCATGTCTACGGAATATCCTCTGCATTCATCATCACTTTCATTCACAAAATCAACAGATTTAGTTTTGCAAACTTTAGCGAAATGGTTCAGTTTGTTGCATTTATTGCATTTTTCACCCTTTGCTGGACACACAGCTTTTGAATCGTGGTTATAACCACAACGACCACAAGTCCATTGTGTACGTTTCTTCTGGTCTGATCGTTGTATCTGTGCCTTTTTGGTGCATTTCGTAGACTTCTTGACCGCGTCAACATTGTTTCCTGCTTGAGAGGTTGCCATCGAGTGTAATTGTTGTTGACAGTATTCAAAGTTTTGAACGATTTGAATAGCCTTGTCCATCGTGAGCTTATCACCTTCATTTATCAATTTTTCACGAACCTTGGGATCTGAACATCCGAACACAATTCTATCGCGGATCATGTCTTCAGTTATGTCCGTGTTCTCGTTCATTCGAAAATTACAATCCCGGGCTCGAATACGTAACCTTGTCACATAGGCATCAATATTGTCCGATCCTTGAACTTCGTTGTTGAAACGAAATCGGGCAAAAATGGGATTCAGTTTCGGTTGGACATGTCTTTTAAAACGGTCGTAGTACGTTTTCAGTTTTTTGGAATCTTCCTCCGAAATCCCAGTCCATGTTTTATAGATCTGGCGTCCTTGCTCTCCAACCCAGAGTAGCAAGTATGATACTTTCTCCTGCTCTGACTTTTCTTTCAAAGGTCCAGAAAATATCAGTTCCACATGAGTTTGGAATTTTTCCCATTCATCAGGTATATTCGTAGAGTCCCAACTGATTTTCGGGTGTGGAATTCCACTTAAATCCATTTTTACGACCAGGTATTCTCACTTTATTATTTTACTTCGTGTTTTTTGTTTTTACTTCTGACACCATGTTGTGTTTGTGTTTGAGTCTTGTAATGTATCTGCAAAGGTTCTCTATTGAGAATAACTGAAATAACACAAGCGTGCTTACTACAGAAACTTTAATACAAGAACTAAAGAAAGTTGTCCAGCAGACGAACGCTACATACATAATGCGCATGCTCAAAGATATACTATAGTCTTTATCAAACAATCGTAGATGTAGTTATTAAACATATATAGAACAATGAACTTTTTTCCTATTGATAGGTATTTTTCTGTCATTAGATTCAAATGACAGTTCAAAACACCTTTGCTGCTAAGATATCAATCATTTCCGTGAATGGATGATGTCACAGATACAAAAATATTGCCCGAGAACATAGTTGGCGAAATTCGATTACTGGCGAAATTCGCTTACGCTCCTATAAACAGTTTGCTTCGAATTGGGCCATGTGAAAATTAGAAATAATTGAGTAAGGTAGGTTTTTAATGCAATTTTGATAAGAAGAGTAGTTATTACACCCATGAATTGTGTTAGATTAAGGAAAAGAAGCATTTGGTTTGTCTGTGAAACAGGAGGTCATGACCTTTCCTTCTTTGTTCTATAGGTTTGACCCCAAATGCGAAAGTGAGAGGTCATGGAGCTAGCGGCTGTTTTTAGCCGCGAAAACAAGGGTAGGGTCAGGGCACGAAAGATTGCGAAAAATGGCATGGTAATGTACTATTTTGGATTTTATCCCCAGATTATGTGTTGTTTTGAGTTTCAATTTAGCTTGGCATTTTCAGGCTAGCTTCCTGGGTTTGCATTTTGTGAATTTTGGAATATAGGTTAAAATGGCATATTTTGTCAGTTTTTTTCCGACCATGCCACTTGCCTTTAATGATCATTAATATCAATATTTCACAAGTTGAAATTGATTTATTGATAAAATCTAAAGAATTAGGATTGTGCTGTTGCATTTAAGTGCTCTTTATAATTTCAGGCTGATTATATAGACCTTTGTTTGAGGAAGTTCAGTTTGGCATATGGTGGACCGAGACGAGTTTAGCTGACAACCGTGTACTGCTACCTAAGAGCAGTCTGTTGTTTTAGTTTCAGGTTGTTTCGTTTCAGCAGCTTAGATCAATGAGGCTGTTTTTCATTTTGGACTTCAATCTAACGCTTTCTATCTTTTAAAGCAAACCTAGATCTAGGCCTAAAGAGTTTTTTTTGTGTGTGTGTGAAATCATTATCTGAATTTCACTATCTTTTGATGTGGAGAGATTTTATCCTTTTTACATCTCTTAAGAGGCATAATAAAAGTACTGTAAAGAACAGATCAAACTAACTTCCTGGTTTGAGGACGAAGGAAGTAGAAAATAAGGAATTTCATTTTTTTGTGTTCGTGAATTGTTGTCTTAGGATGTTGAATTTATGCCCATAATGGATGCTCTTACGTCTGGTTCACTATATTTACAAGTCAAGGGATTTGTTGTAAGTTTGACTGATTTATTTAATAATGACTGTTTAAAAAGTTCCTAGAGGCGGTGGGTGAATATATTTAACGTGATAAGATTATAAAACAGATTTAAAAAGGGAATTAACAAAAACGCTTTGGTCAGCATAAGTTACATCATACCATTCTATGAAGAGCAAGGATCAGACTGCATTTTATTTGATGTCCGATCTTGTTCTGCACTATAAATAGTTGTTGACATAAGAAACAAAATCTGTTCATAACAGGCTAAGGGTTGTACCGACTAGGAAGCAGACAGGCTTAACTCTTCATCAAACAACAAAATTTTAGAGTTGTTTAAATTGAAAGCATTGTCTCCTTTTGCTACAGTGTTTTCTTTTGGAAAGCCCTTTTCCTCATGGTCGTATAAACACAGACTTGTTTAATTTTAAAGCCCTTAACTGTTTACCAAAAAACAAAATTTTGGACACAACCAAATTGAAAGCAATAGTAGACGACAAAATAAATTTAGCTCAAATAATGATTTATGTCTTTGATACTGTAGAAAACATTGTGGGAAAAGGAGAAAATGCTGGCTATCAGCATTTTCTCCTTTTCCCACAATGTTTTCAAAAGCCTTCTCCTTCAGGGTTGTTAAAAATCAGGATTATGCAGTAAAGGGTTAAGGGTTGAAATGGTAATTTTTCTTTTGGGTTTATTGCAAGACAAAAAGGTTGTATGTTGGTAGCAACATGTTTTAGGCTTTCAAGTGGGCCCTACTTTTCCCTACTTTTTCTGTGCTCCAACTGTTCCCTACTTCTTTTTGAAAATGCTCTACTATCCCGATTTTTTTTTTTTTTAGGAAAATAGAAAAAAAAACATATAAAAAGGTTAAAAATGATGAAATTTTTCTGGTATTGTAATGGAATTCAGTATTTTCGGGGCCAATTATGATTTTCCAAATCTTCTGCAGAGCTCAGTTGGTAGCGTGCAGGACTTGAGAACAGAGGGTCGTGGGTTCGATCCCTGGCACGGGTCATTTCTTTACGAGGATTGATGATAGTCATTGTAACAGGATTCATTCCGCTCCCACTGCTGACCGTTGTTTCAACGATGTTTATGTGGGAAAGCAGCCAGTGGCTTGGAAATAAAATTGTGCAAAGTACTGGTAAAAGAGACTCCAGGAAAGCATGGATAGGTGCACTGGCTGCCGCGATATAACTGTAATAATGTTGAAAATGGCATTAAACACCATACAATCAATCAATCCAAATCCTCTTAATCAGGAGAAACTTTTTGGGAGAATTCCCCCATCTTGTACCTCTGGCATATTGCAAGTCAACTGATCAAGGCAAAGAAAGCTTTAGAAAACATTGTTGGAAAAGGAGAAAATGCTAGTAACCAAAAGACTTCTTCCTCACAGTCATTAAATCTCAGAATTAAGAGATCTCTACATACTGAAGCTGCAGAACTCTTCATGTTTTTGAATTGAAGCATCTCAAAGTTTGTGATAAAGCACAGGTTCAGAAATGTTATCATGAAATGTCTTATACATGTACATCATGTATAATCAGTCTATCAGACGGCCTTGATTTTCTGACAGATAGTTTGCTCAAATAGTTTTATGTTCCTTGTTTACCTGATAAAAATATATTACACAACACAAAATGAAGAGCCTGGTAGTGTTTGGCATCAATTCACAAACTACTGTGTGCATTTGTGTCAGAAATGAATGATTGTAGGAAATTCCTTTATGCATTGGTTTTGGGAGCATCTAGCTTTTTCCAGCTGAGCATTAGATCAAAGTCATTTTTCTGTGTTAAAATACCCATACTTCTTTACCACAGGACAATTTCTTACACTCAGATTGAAAGTATTTGCAGATGACAATTTTTTTAAATGTAACTGAAATAATGGGATTTGTTTGTGAAAGGGTAGAAAAGATTTTATAAAAAGGAGAAAGTGCTGGATACCAGCACCTTCTTCTTTTCGCACATTGGTTTCAAAAGGCTTCTACCTTGGGGGTCATCAAAACTGACTGTGTGGTAGAGATTAAAATTCACCCAAAATTGTCTTCAGTTTTAGGATTTCATAAAAGTTTTAGTTTTAATACTCAATTGCAAAAGGTATGAGCTTTTACAAGCTCACTTTATGGACCTATGTGGTCTGTGCATCCTTCTGTCCATCAGTCAGTGTTAAATTTGCTTTCAAACATCTCTGAAAGTACCCATCCAATTTTGATCAAACTTCACAGATAATGATCCTGCTATGGTTCTTTTTAGAATTTTTTCAAAGGATTCATTTTTGATAAAAACTGTCGTTGCCATGGCAACACAACAGAAATATTAAAAGTCTGTAAAAATCCTCTTGTCCCAAACCATAAGGCCTAGGGCTATCATATTTGGAATGTAGTGTCAATGTAATAAATTTCTACCAAAATTCTTCAAATAATAGCGATGGTGTCAAACTTTGTCCGGCCCTAGGAGTTGCAAGTTCACATTGGTTGATATGGTTCTCTGAAAAGCTATAACAATCTTTGAGTTACCGGTATGTGTTATGAAGGGTTGATCCAGTTAAGACAGGTTGCATTTGCTGATTGTTGTGTTGACATTTTTTCTGTTGATTCATTACCAAAACTTTTGTGCTTTATTTATATTACTTTTCATAATGGAGTTTAATGCAATTTTATTAGCTCAGGTCATATCACGGCAGTCAGTACACCTACGCATGTGTTTTTCTGGCTTTTTCACACCAGTGATAACACAACTTTCTTTTCAAGCCACTGACTACCTTTCTCACATGCATCAGAGGTTGGACTGAGAGATGAAAAAATCACCATAAAGAAAGTTTGCTTCAACCTGGTATCACACCAACAACTACCAGGTTACAAGTCAGATGTGCTAACCACCGAGCAACCCAGCCGAGCTACTTCTTTATTGCAGCAGACATTGACTCTTGATCCTTTCCAACAAATAAACTTTTAGACTCTTCCAACTTCAAAACATTTGCAGATGACAAATTTAAAATTCATACAAATGTGCTGAAATTCGCTGACAGGGTAGAAAACATTGTAGGAAAAGGGGAAAATGCTGGTAACCAGCATTTTCTCCTTTTCCTACAATGTTTTCAAAAGACTTGTTTCTTAGGGTCCTTAAAACTTGGGATTATTGCGGTACAGGCTTAAACAAACAATGAAATTTGGCCTTTTCCAAATTGAAAGCATTTTGCAGACGACAGTATAAATTTTACTCAAATGATGGGATTTAATAGTCTTTAACGAAGTAGGAAACACATGGGGAAATGGAAAAAATTCAGGTTGCCAGCATTTTGTCCTTTTCCCACAATGTCTTTTAAAAGTTTTCACCATCAGGCTTGTTGAAACTCAGGAATTTCATTTTTTGTGGTAAATGGTGGATCACTGAAGCCATGATGCTACATTTAGTTGTTCTTGTAAACAGTGTAGATTAAGATGATACTGTACAGAATGTGCAGTCCGATCTTGACACTATCAGCTTTTAGGTAGTATAGTTAGCATACATGACTGGAGAAAAGGGGATTGCTGGCTTGAATCCCAAGCTCAGCCAATTTCTTTATGCGGATTGTTGATAGTCAGTGCAGTAGGATTCACCCTCTCCCTCAGCTGATCATTGTTTCTATGGTGGTTATTTTGCAAAGCAGCCAGTGGCTTTGGAGGAATATCATGCAAAATACTTGTAACAGACATTCCAGTAAAGCATGGATAGGAACACTGGCCACAGGGATATAATTGACAGCTGTTTCCTTTAGTTACTACTGTAAAAGTTTCTATTCCAATCATCTAGTGCTACAAGTGTTATAATTATATCAAAAACATGTTAAAAAAAAATAGCATTTTGTCGTTGTATGAGCAACTGCCCCTCTTTCAACAATGTTTTGAATTCCACCATAGAACTCAGGTGGGTAGCTAGCCAAAAGGAATGTATATGCAGAAAGAAGTTATACTGAAGGCATTATCTGAGACAAAAAGGGGTAATCTAGACATGTGATCGGATTAATGAATATAATTCTAAAGGTCAATCATTCATGACTGGGCAATCATGATTCATGAATGCTGAGACCTTTCATGCTGACCTTTCATGCACAGGAAGTAAACATTTGGGAAATACAAGGTCATTCACACATGCAGCAAGGTTTGTTTTTAGTCCCCTACCAGCGAAGCCGAAGGGGACTTTAGGTTTGCACTCCGTCTATCTGTCTGTCTGTCCGTCAGTCCACACGCAAATCAGTTTTTCAGACTTTTTTTCTAAACGCTGGCAGATATTGAGCTGAATTTTGGTGTGTAAGTCAACCACTATGAGTTACAGATCAAGTTCAAGTTTTGTTACAGTCCACCGATTTTTGACGAAATAACGGGCCATGGCCTTAGAAAATTTCACCGAAAAAACAGTTTTCTTGACTTTTTTCTAAACACAGGTAGATATTGAGCTGATTTTTCGTGTGCAAGTCAACCACCATGAGTTACAGATCAAGTTCGAGTTTCGTTCCAGTCCACTGATTTTTGACGAAATTACGGGCCTTGGACTTAGAATTTTTCACCGAAAAAAGTTTTCCGGACTTTTTTTCTAAACACTGGCAGATATTGAGCTGATTTTTGGTGTGCAAGTCAACCACTATGAGTTACAGATCAAGTTTGAGTTTCGTTCTGGTCCACTGATTTTTGACAAAATTACAGGCCTTGGATGTCAAAATTTTCACAGAAAAAATAGTTTTCTGGACTTTTTTTCTAAACGCTGGCAGATATTGAGCTGATTTTCGGTGTGTAAGTCAACCACCATGAGTTACAGATCAAGTTTGAGTTTCGTTGTGGTCCACTGATTTTTGACGAAATTATGGGCCTTGGACTTAGAAAATTTCACTGAAAAAACTTCTGTGGGTCATATGTCCAAGGTCAAGGTAAAAATTTTTAACCCTTATCATGAAAACTTATCCTCAAAACTTTTCATAGTCATTTCTCTGTATATTCAAAGTACTTAAGTTATGACACTTATACATGGTAAGCTGGTATCTCTCATTGGTACACACCTGCTGATGATAAGGTCAAGGTCATCTCACAAGGTAAAGGTCATATTTCTGAAAATTTGCTTTTACGGGGGCATTTGTGTTTCACAAACACGTCTTGTCTTAGTAAAACTTCTCCAATGAACTTACTTTAACAAGGAAAATGCTTATATGTCTGGCTTTCATTATAGCATTGCATACAAAGACAGACCCGATGCTTATAATTCTGAAAGGGGGTCAAATACGTTCTTTCTCCTCCACAGAGTTTCACAAACTCTACCTGCCAGCGATATATACATCCGGTAGGGGACTCGGTATTGCTATGCAATACTATCAGAATGCTTGTTTATTCGATTTACAATTTTTTTTTAGCTCACCTTAGCACTAAGTGCTCAAAGTGAGCTTTTGTGATCATGCTGTGTACATCAATCATTGTGCCTCGCATGTCATCAACTTTTAGCTTGTGTACTCTCTAGAGGCCACATTTTCAGTTCGATACTCATGAAACTTGGTCAGAATATTTGTCTTGATGATATTTTGTAGGAGTGTGAAAGTGAATCATATCGGGTGAAAAACTAGGTCACTAGGTCAAATCTGAGGAAAATCTTTCCTCAGAAAGAAATTGGCCAAGCCAGACATAGAACCCACAACCCCCTGTTTTTAAGATATCTACAACAAGTTGTAAACTTGGCTGTGTTGGGCTAAAAAGTAGGTCACTGAGATAAATTCTAGAGGCCAAATTTTCAGTCCAATACTTATGAAAGCTTGTTAGAATGTTTGTCATAATATCTTTGAAGAGATTGGAAATGGGTCATGTTTGGTCAAAAGGCTCAAGTGAGCGACTCCAGGGCCATCATGGCCCTCTTGTTTCATATTTTTTCTGTTGTATATTTTCTATTTTTGTAAAGTGTATGCAACTTTGTTTTTGCGTACAGGCAGCTACACCCCTGGAATTCTCAATCATCAATTTTTTTTAACCCTTTACCTGCTATATAAATGAAATGTAATTTGCAAGCCATTAGCAAAACCAAAAGAAAAAAAATTTTTTTGGGGGGGGGGAATGGATGGAATATCTCCTTATAGGACAGTGAAGGTTCAAGATCAGATCATCAGACTGCATGTTCCATGCAGTGTGAAACATGCAGTGTGATCTTGATCTACACTGTCCACAAAAGGTCCTTAGGTTAGTAGTGCTTATCAGCCAAATGGTTAACATGTTTTTGATATCTTCTGTGGCAAGTATTGAAGCTGGCATGGCGATGATGGCTTAGTATACTTAGTATACTGTCTATGGTAACCAGGCTGCAGTTTTATCTTAACCCTTTACCACACAATCCAGAATTTTGACAATCCTGAGGAAGTGGCTTTTTGAAAACATTCTGAGAAAAGGAGATCATGCTAGCACATGTCGTTGTATGCAAATATTTTCAATTTCGACAGTCCTGAAATTTTGTCATCTGGTTAGTGCAGTCTTGCTTTTGATCTACCTTAACTGGTTTGCCTAAACAAGCTGGAAAAAAAGTGCAACCTTGACACTGTAAACATTTGAGTCTGTATCCCAGTCTAATAAAGTTTTTCTGAGTCACATGTAGAGGTAATTTGAGGTCCATTGGGACCCCATGAATTTTGAAATGTCTTAAAAAATTCTTTAGCTATTGAAAAAGTGCATGATTAATAGTATTGCCTTTACCAAATCTTCGTAAAAAGTTTTGGAATTTTTTATTACATACGTGGGGTGATCAGAAAGAACGCGGACCACCCGATTATTTCAAAAACTACTTTACTTAAGATAACAAAAATTTGCACAGATGAACATTAATTACCTGGTTACTTACTCAAGCGTTTAAATGACGTCGTAGGCAAATAAGAAAAGAGTGATGTCATTTCAATGACATCATATACTGCATTAGCGGTTCACAATGTCGGATGACGTTTTATTTGAGCAGAGAGTAATTATAAAGTTTTACGTTAAACTCGGAAAGTAAGGCCGATTTAGATAAAGTTTATGGGGACTCAGCACTTAGGAAAACCAGTATTTGTAAATGGATTGGACGATTTAGAGGACGCGAATCCGTTGAAAATGACCCTAAATCTGGCCGTCCATCAACATCAGTAACGGACAAAACTATCACGGATGTGCAGCAGCATGTAAAGCAAGATCGTCGAGTTACTGTCAGGGAAATAGCTGACACATTTAGCATTTCCTTTGGAAGTGCACAGGAGATTTTAACTGACAAACTTGGAATGTCGCGTGTTTGTGCAAGGTGGGTGCCTCGGCTACTGACGCCCGAGCAAATGGGGGTTAAGGTCGAAATTTGTTCTGAAATTTTAGAACGCATTAGGAAAGAAGGATCAAACTTTACTGATCGTATTGTGACATGCGATGAAACATGGGTACACTTTTACGAGCCCGAATCTAAACAACAAAGCAGTGTATGGAAACATCCAACATCGCCGTCCCATGTTAAAGCCAAACTTTCTAAGTCTGTTGGTAAAGTTATGTGCATCATGTTTTTCTCTTCTCAACGTTTTCTTCTAAATCATGTTGTACCTATACATACTACAGTCAATGCTGAGTATTATGCCAGCATTATTCGAATGAATTTAATACAGGCCATCCGAAAAAAACAGCCGGAACTTCTATGGAGAGGCGTAATTTTACATCAAGATAATGCTCCCGCTCACAAAGCCAAACTTGTACAGGAAGTTTTGAAAAAACTAAACATAGAAACATTAGACCATCCTGCCTATAGTCCAGACCTGGCCCCATGTGACTTTTGGCTATTTCCTGTTTTGAAAGATTCTCTACGTGGCACGCGCTACGAGAGCAGAGAGGAGCTAACCCATGCCATGACCGGGTCGTTGAGAGTGATGTCACGTGACGGGCTCGCGCACGTGTTTCGCGCATGGGAATCAAGAATGAATAAGTGCATAGAACACAAAGGAGGTTACTTTGAAAAACAGTAAACATTCCAAGTTGATTTTTATAACAATATTCCGATAAAGGCACTGGTCCACGTTCTTTCTGATCACCCCTCGTAGTTTGACTTTTTGCCATTCAACACAATGTTAAAATGCATGAACAAAAGAGCAAGAAAGCGATGGGAGGGGAAAAGGCTGTTCTGAGTGAAGGATTTACCTGTTTAGGAAAACAATTCCCTGGTCAAGTACAGTAACTGTGGTCATCTATTGTTTGAACAGCAAAAACTCCAACTTTTGAGGCCCTCATCTCGTTTTTTTTTTTTTTAAATTGGGTTTTATCTAAATAAATAATTCAATACCGGAGACTTGCAAGCATTCGTTTACATTTTGTTTTCTTTTCCACGTCCAAACATAGATGTTTTCTGGAAATCCATTCAAACTTCGGCTCACATCATTCTGTATAGCATACAACAATAAAATGAAGAAAGCTGGATTGTATTATCTGATTAACCCTTTACCACACAATCCCGACTTTTAACAACCCTGACAAAGAAGCCTTTTGAAAACATTGTAGGAAAAGGAGAAAATGCTGGTAACCAGCATTTTCTCCTTTTCCCACAATGTTTTCTACCCTTCCAAAAACAAATTTCAATTTTTGAGTCGCTCTAATTTTGTCATCTGCAAATGCTCTCAATTTGGACCAGTCTAAAATTTTGTCGTTTGGTAAAGAGTTAAGCTCCATAAACCAGCCCCAAAGTATTTTATAGATTAGTTTTTCTGGTCAAAGGGACACAGTGTCTTTTAGATTACCACTTTATAACTGTGACCTACATCCTATTGACCTTATTTTGGGCAAACTGAACAAAAATAGCTAAAAACAATTCAAAACAAACCCTGAAAGACTTTCGAGTCTTACCTTTAGGTGGTTATAACACATATCTCAACAGCAGTAGTGCTGGTGACCAGCATTTTCTCCTTTTCCCATGGTTACAAAGCCTTATTTATCAGGTTTTTCAAAACTCCACATTTTGGTAAAGGTTTGAAAAGTAATCTTTCATTTTTTATTTCAATTCAGCGATCCCAGAAGGTAAAAAAATATGGAGTGCTTTACGGAAAAACTCCAGAAAGACACGCATATTTGGAGTTATACGATTCGAAAGAGAACTATGAGAACTTCAAGCAGACCAAAAAAAAGTGTGATATTAAAAAGATTGATTTACATAATATTAAAGCAATCAACAACCAAACACAGTCTTCTGGTAAGGGTAAAGAATTTCAAATGGAAATTCGAACCAAGAGAGAGAAAACCACACTTTTATTTGACAACGAGACGAAGTCAAGGGAATGGAATGTTTATTTAACCAGCCTTGTTGACAGATCAGAAAAATATGACGAGAACTCTACATCATCTGTCCTTGACACTATAACCACCAGCGCTGATGATGATGATGAAGAAGATGATGATGACGAATGTGTTACTGTGAATGAAATGTATGGCGGGATTGGAGCAGGTAAATATGAAAGTAATTTTATAAATTATGTATATTTAGTGTATATTTTTAGTATATAGATATATAACAATAAAATTTGGGCAGACCAGCACAAATGACACCCGCCCCCGCCCCCCCCCCCCCCCCCCCCCCCCCCCAAAAAAAAGAAAAAAAATGTTGTACTAGTATCTTTTTTGAAATTGAAATGAAAAGATTATGACACTGAATACAAGTATAATTCATATCAAGCATCAATGAACTATTATAAAGTTACTTTGACCAGAAGATTTCCAAATCTTAGATGAAGAAAATGTGTATTCAGTGGTATAAATGATTGTTTTGGAACAAAAAACAGCTAAATTATCGAAACCTTTCTTTATAGTAATTATGCAACTCATTTGAGCATAACTATAACATAAAAATAAATCACTCTCACTGAATACCAATTACTTTCTTTCCAAACAATTTTACGAGGGTTGTTCAGAAAGTTCGTAGAATTTTGTAATAAATCACGCAATATTCTCAGTATTACAAAGAATTTTATACCTACTTAAACTTCAACATCTCTTCTATAAATTCTATGAAAACCAAAGTGATGCTCTACATCACACGAAAATTATGTCTATTTAAAATGAGTATGTTAGAGGTACCCGGAGCATGCCGAAGTCAATATGACGTCGCGTAATCATCAAGCGTCGTTTACATCAAGCGATCGTCACACTTTCTCAACATAGTCAACAGCAATATCTATGCATTTCTTATGTCTGGTCATCCATTTGTTGTAAGTTTCAATGTACCAGTCCTCATTTAGTGACGATACAACAATTTGAGTCTGTTTTGTAAGTTCCTCTACTGAATCGAATCGCTTTCCACGCAAACTCGCCTTCAACTCGGGAAAAACCCGGAAATCCATAGGAGCCAAATCTGGACTGTATGGCGGATGATCCAATACTTCAAAACCAAGTAAACTAATCTCAAGCTGTGTAGATTCTGCTCTGTGCCCCGGGGCATTATCCTGATGTAGAATTATTCTGTCCAGAGACATGTGTGGGCGCTTCTTTCGAACAGATTCGTAGCGGTGAAGAAACTTCTGTGAACAGTGTACGCGGCGCTCCTTTTCATTTTCCTTGAGTAATCGTGGTACCCACCGAGCACTCACTTTCGACATGCCAAGTTCCTCAGTTAGTATACCATGTACTGTTGAGCACGAAACACCGAGTTCATTAGCAATAGTTCTGACGGTGGTTCTTCTGTCGGTCTGAACCATATCCTTTACCGACTTATTAATCGAACAAGTTACGACTGCCGGTGGACAGCTCCTGGAATCGTCATTAATAGATTCTCTTCCCCTCCTAAAACGCGAATGCCATTTGTAGACAAAAGCTGGACTGCATTTATCATATGCTCCTGTTGATTTTATCATTCGCAGTGTTTCTGTTGGCGATTTATTAAGTGCAACACAGAATTTCACCACACTCCGCAACTCAATGCCATAGTTCGACGTCATGATTTTTCTGTAACAACTTCCGCAGATAGATTACGAAAACACTATAATTTTGTTTCGGAACAACAAATTGTTTTGAAATTTTCAGGAAATGACGTAACGTTGTCGAATTATCGCTTGACGTTTCCGCGCTTTTTTGATGTTGAGCAAACATGCGGAAATTAAGCTTATTTCTTCAACGACATAATCCAAAAATAGGTATTTTACGGACTGCTCCGGGTACCCATGATGACTTTGCTACGACAACCCATATATCTGGTTTCTGTATTCGATTTTCTATTATTTATTTAAAAATTGCTTAAGGATAAGTCAAGGTTCATGCATATCAGATTTCATGTATATTTGATGAACAATTCTAGAGATATAACAAAATTCTACGAACTTTCCGAACAACCCTCGTAATACCCAACACCAACCATGTAACAGTGGAGTTTGATAATCAAGGGAGGTGAATCATGACAAAATAAATCTGTAATAACAGAATTTTCCTTGATCAGGATTATTAGCTTAAGTGATATTGACTTCATGTACTAGTGGAAGATTGTTCAAGTTTTCACTACTCAAGCCTTTGTGAAACATGTTAATCCCAGGGCTATAATTTGATACAGGTCCACTGGAAGAGGCCCCATGCTTTATGGTTAGGAACAAGGAGATTTTTAAAGTTGTCACTGTATAAGCCTATTGTTACGGGAGATCACTCCTTCTTTACTGCATAGCTTTCCCGTATAAAATCAATACCTGACAGCTGCGTCAGAGAGAATTCTCTTTGGCTCAGTGGTTATGGTATTGGTCTTTTAAACCTCGAAAAACGAGGATATTTGTCCGCACGGGTTCGAATCCCGCCAGGTGCGGTATGTATTTGAGCTATGCAATTGTTGCGAACTTTCATGTTCGTAAGATGGGGGCTCGTCCGGGATTGGCCATTGAGCCATTTGTTGTCTAATTAATAGACTTACTGCCTAATTAGGCTTTCCTGTCATCAAAATGACGACATTTAAGAGGGGGTGTATTACGGGAGATCACTCCTTCCTTACTGCATAGCTTTCCCGTATAAAATCAATACCTGACAGCTGCATCAGAGAGAATTCTCTTTGGCTCAGTGGTTATGGTATTGGTCTTTTAAACCTCGGGGGGAAAAAATAAAAACGAGGATATTTGTCCGCACGGGTTCCCGCCAGGTGCAGTATGTATTTGAGCTAAGCAGCTGTTGCGAACTTTCATGTTCGTAAGACTATGCAAAACATGTAACCCTTAGGGAAGGACCAATTTTGACCCAAGCGCTATAAGTTTAAGTTATAAGTTGGTAGAGGTCTGTTGGATGAAGCTACATGCCAAATTTGGTAACCTGTGCCATATGGTTTTTGACGAGAAGATTTTTAAAGATTTTCAATTCATTTCAATTACCATGGCAACCAGAGTTTTTATTAGAATTAAGTTTTTTGAAGGAATTCTGAAGAGGGCTATGGCAAGATCATTTATGTGAAGTTTCATCAAAATTGCAATTGAGCCATGCTGTATAAAAAGGGGGCTTAATGCATTTGCGAAAAGTATCGACCCAGGTATTTCAGCTCTGCATTTGTAGCAAACTTTCATGTTCGTAAGATAAGGGCTAAGATTGTAATCAGTAACTGCTAGTAGAGTGATTCCGTCCCTTATGGACCTCTTGTTTATATTTTACAACAATGTTTTCAAAGTCACCTGCTGCTTATTTGTCTAATGAGGTTGAAATCTGATTTCAGTTATATATGAGCCATGCTCTGGCAAAAGGGGGCTTAATGCATCTCCGTGACAGAAAATACCAGGCAAGTCATTACATAATTATGGATCAATAAGAGCCAGTTTTTTAAACAACCGACTATATCATGAGATAGACTGGTCTTTTGACATACAGAAAATTGACCAATATCAAAAAGTTTCGGCCCAGGTCAGCCTGCGCAGACTGCGCAGGCTGACCTGGGTCGATACTTTTCACAGATGCATTAAGCCCCCTTTTCACAGAGCATGGCTCATATATATTTTGATTTCAGTTTCAAGGTTTGAGGTAACTGTTGAAGAAACAGACTTGGCAAAACTATGCAACATCACCGGAAGACGCACGTTAGTAGTCAGTGCAACAAATATGGCCTTCGAAGATGTTACCACAAAACGTATAGATTACGAATTTAGAATGTCGTGGTTGAGAAGATTTGGAAAAAAAGAGACAGTGTTCAGTTTTGAGGTTGGTAGAAGTTGTCCCAATGGCCCAGGCCAGATTAAATGTCAAAGTGACAGTGCTAAACATATTCATAAACTTGTGAGTGAAAATTCTCACAGTCGTGGAACAACAATAGTTCCCAAAAAGAACCAGGGAATAAGTGCTGCTCAAAATAATATAAAACATGTCATTGAAAAGCAGATAGAACCTGTAGAGCCCCAAGATGGAGGGATTAGTGGACCAGTGCTTCATGTACAAAAGAGACATCCTGGCCTGGGTTCAGGCCCAAAACTGATTCCACTGAAACCTGCAAACAACAACACAGAAGATAGCAATCCTTCTCCGACGTCAGACAGGAAGTCTGATATAAGACTAAGTGCCAAGTCCCTGGATGGAGAGAGAATTCCTGGTAAACGTAGCGGATCAATTAAACATGGACCAGTATCAGAGGATTTCACAAAGCATTTAGAGCATACTATTACTGATCCTCAAATTAAAGATAAAGACTCAAAGAAAAAAGAACAAGACAGGAAGAAAGAGGAAAGAGAAAACAAAAAGAAAGAAGAGAAAAGAGAGAAAGAAAGGAAAAAAGAGGAGAAAAAGCAGAAGGAAAAGGCAAAGAAGGATGAAGAGAAAGCTAAAAAGGATGAGAAAAAAGAAAAAGCTCAACCAGCAACTTCTACCATACCAGCAGTAAAGTCACCAAGGTTTTATGAGGAGGTGGATATACTTGACAACACACCATCTACAGATAGCAGACCAAATATCAGCCATGTTGAGTCCCATTATTCTGAGCCTGTAAAGCATGACGATCTGTATGATGAAGCAAATCTTCCCGTACAGTCCAACCCAGTAGAGTATGCCACACCCATAAAAAACAGGACCCCCTATGCACCATGTGAGTACTCTGATGTAAAAACAGTGAAGGGTCATGCCTGGAGAAGTCTTGGAAGAACGGAAGATGAAGAGGAGCACAACGAAAATTATTCAGAGATAAAAAATGTACGAAGCCAACTTAAAGACGGTCCACCACCTGTGCCTGGAAAATCTTACGATCTGGATGAAGAAGAGGAAGATGATACGTATAATAGAATAACCTTGAAATCGTCACATATAAAAGACAAACATAAAACTAGGGCCATGGTAGAAACGCAGAATATTTACGGCACAGCAAGCGCAAAAGAGGTAGGATCATTTGAGGTAGGCCAAGATGATATGTATGACAGCCCCCAATTTGATGCTTACGATTGTCCGTCAGATCTTGCCAGTTCAAATAGAATGGTTGATAGTTATGAAGAAGCCAATCCAAAGCCATGGCCCGAGCCTCGAAAGAAAGAGGAATCACTTTATGATGAAGTATCATAATCACAGCAGCAACGCTTTACCAAATAATCCCAAGTTTGGATGACCCTTGGGAAGGAGGCTTTTAAAATACATCATGGGAGAAGGAGAAACTGCTTGTAAAAAGCAAATTTCTTCTATTCCCACAATGTTTTCTAACCAGTCTGCAGACTTGAGCTAATCTGTATTAATTGTGAAACCTCTTTAACTTGTCACTTCTGTCTTTTTACGTGAACTATTTATAGATCGCTGATGAATTTACAATTCTATAGGAAGTTTACGATGGAGTCATGTATCCAGGTAATTTACCTCTACACCATGGACATGGCGACAAGTTAACATTTGAACTCTGTTTATAACAAGGCAAATACTAGTAATAGAAAAGTGAATGATTAAGCTAGACTTACCTTCGTAGAAGTAAGGCAAAGGTTGATCATAATTTCATCCAACACAAAAACTCCCTTAGGGCTCACAGAGATTATGACGCAGTGTCAGCAACCCAGTTGGTCATATTTTAGAGTACTTATGGTGCAGTAGTTGAACAATTTTGTAAGGAATCGTTGGAGAGGTAGTTGAGGGTGGGGGTGTGAGCAGTAAGGGAGTTTTGTGTCGGATGAAATTATGATCAACCTTCGCCTTAAGTCTAGCTTAATCATTCAATTACATTCTACACATAAACTTCCTTATGGGCCCCAGAGATTCTTTAGAGTAGATTACTTACAAAATGGGATAGTAAAGCACAGAGGGAGGTGCTGACTTTAACTGACAGCAATTTTGGAATTCTATTATTCCAAAAGAAATTTGCGTGGCATATCCGCACTGCTGTGAAGTGCAGTATTAATGAGGTGTGTGAGCATTACTCCAGCCAGCTGATAATATGACCTCTCTCAAACGCACTCACTTACAATGAATTTGTAACAAGAACGCCAATCGTACCCTATGAGGCTCGGAATTCTGAACACGGTCACGGAAACAAAGTAGTGACATTTTAAAGCGATTTCACAATACTTTACTTGTATTTTCATTTTCATTAGCTTTTATTCAGCCTTGACGGATCAACTCTAACTCTCTTATCCATATGCAGATTTGACGTTGCGCTTTGTTTGTTATTGCCTTAACTCTTTACCAAATGACAAAATTGTAGACTGGCCCAAATTCAAAGCATTTGCAGATGACAAAATAAATATGACTGAAAAAATTAAATTTGGTTTGGGAAGGGTAGAAAACATTGTGGGAAAAGGAGAAAATCTTGGTTACTAGCATTTTCTCCTTTTCCCACCATGTTTTCAAAAGGCTTCTTTCTCAGGGTCGTTAAAAGTTGGGATTGTGTGGTAAAGAGTTAAGAATTACAATATAGATGAGTAATTAAGCATATAGTCACATTGTCCTTAACCACATAATCCTGAATTTCAACGACCTTGAAAAAGAAGACTTTTGAAAACATTATGGGAAAAGAAGAAAATGCTGGTAACCAGCATTTTCTCCTTTTCCCATAATGTTTTCTATCCTTTGAAAAGCAAATTTTAATTCTCGAGTCAGATTGATTTTGTCGTCTCTAAAGGCATTCAATTTGGACAAGCCTAACATTTTGCCAAGTGGTAAAGAGTTAACTCTTCAAATTGAAAGCATTTGCAGACGACAAATTAAATGTTGCTCAAATGATGAAACTTGTGTTTGATGTGGTAGAAATCATTGTGAGAAAAGGGGGAAATGCTGGTTACCAGCATTTTCTCTTTTTCCCACAATTTTTTCAAAAGGTGTCTTTCTCATGGTCGTTTAAAGTCGGATTGTGTGGTAAACGGTTAAATAAATTTAAACCCTAGAATATATCTTGACTTCTTAATATTCTACCATAATCTGATGTAAATATTCTTTTTCTGTGTTTATTGTACTTTTTTCCTCACAAACATGGCCATTTTTTCCACCATAAAACATAATTATCTACATTTCATTATTGTTAGGTAGACATTGTAAGCTGTTATTTGATTGGTGCAGTAGCTATTGTAATCTGCTGTTTGGCCGGTGCAGTAGCTATTGTAACATGCTTTTTGATTAGTACATTTTGGATCAAATGCATCCAATTAAAACATGTATCTCGGAAACTTAGACTAGTAAGAGAAACATGCCAAAGCAAAGAGTCTTGTTTGGCCAATGAAAACCCTGCATTTATTTGATCATTTTGAGTATTTTATGTATTTATATTCTTTTGTTCTTGTCACGCTGTTTTGAAGTGCTTTTGGGCTGCATGTCAACTGGTTGTCAGCTTATTCTTGGCTGGATACCTCCTTCACCATAGAGAAAAACAAATCTGTTACCCTTTGCTAAACAATCTTTAAGTTTTAACTTATACTATTAACTCTTTATCAAACGACAAAATTTTAGACTAGTCCAAATTGAAAGCATTTGCAGATGACAAATTAAAGATGGCTCAAATGCTGGAATTTGTCCATCATAGAGTAGAAAACATTGTGGGAAAAGGAGAAAATGCTGGTTACCATCATTTTCTCCTTTGTCCACAATGTTTTCAAAAGGCTTCTCTCTAAGGGTCGTTAAAACCTGGGATTGTTTGCTAAAGGGATAAAGACCCAAAGGGAGATGGCTTTTAAAACCGTTATGGGGAAAGCAAAAAATGCTGGTAAACAGCATTTTCTCCCTTTTTCCACAATGTTTTCAATCTTTTGACTGTCAAATTTTGTGTTTTGTGTTACATTTAATTTTCCATCTATGAATGCCTTCAAAATGACATGTGTAAAATTTTGTCATCTCGTATGGAGTTAACTATCCACCAAACAATAAAATTCCACACTGGTTCAGAATGACAGCTGTCGCAGACAACAAATTAAATTGTGGCTAAAATGATGAAAACTTTCTCCTGTTGTCACAATGTTTTTTAAAGTCTAATTTCCAAGGGTCGTTAAAATTTGGGATTGTGTGGTAATGAGTTGATTTGAAAGCATTGCAAACAACACACTGAACAGCCCAAATTATTGGCTTTATCTTAGTAAGAGCAGAAAACATACCAGGAAAAAGAGAAAATGCTGGCAACCAGCATTTCCTTACAATTTTTTTGCAAGCCTTTTTCATGTGGGTCTTTAACCCTTAACCACATGACAAACTTTTGGACTTGTCCAAATTGAAAGGATTTGCAGGTGAAAAATTAAATGAAGCTCAAAAGGGAAAAGTTGTCTGAGAAAGGGTAGAAAACATTGTGGGAAAAGGAGAAAATGCTGGTTACCAGCATTTTCTCCCTTTCCCACAAAGTTTTCAAAGGCATTCTTGTTCAAGGTCGTGAAAACTTGGGATTGTGTGGCAAAGTGTTAAAACACAGCACTTTTTGGCAAAGGTTAAATTTGAACCAAGTGGGTTTTCAGTCAAGTTACTTAACCTTTACCAAACGACAAAATTGTAGACTAGTCCAAATTGGAAGCATTTGCAGACGACAAAATAAATATTGCTCAAAAATTGAAAACTGTTTTGGGAAGGGTAGAAAATATTGTGGGAAAAGGAGAAAATGCTGGTTACCAGCATTTTCTCCTTTTCCTACAATGTTTTCAAAAGGCTTCTTTCCCAGGGTTGTTAAAAGTCGGGATCGTGTGGTAAAGAGTTAACTCTACCAAACAACAAAAATTTGGAGATGTCCAAATTTAGAGCATTTGTAGACGACAGTTCAAATGTGGCTAGGGGTCCTATGTGGCTCAGTGGTAAAGTGTGGGACTTGTAACTTGGAGACCCCGGGTTTGAGCCGCACCGGATCTTTTGGCTTCTTCGTTGGAGTATCCTTGGGCAAGACACTGCAGAGCCCTAGGCTGGTACTGGTAAAACCAAGGAAATACATTAATATGTGAGCTGTTGCTGTGATATGACTGATATAATGTTGAAAGCAGCATGAAACACCATTCAATCCATTCAGTCAAATGTGGCTGGAATTATGAGATTTTGCTGGGAAGGGTAGAAAACATGGTGGGAAATGGAGAAAACGCTGGTAACCAGCATTTTCTTCTTTTTGCTACAATGTTTTCAGAAGGCTGCTTTCTTGGGGGTTGACAACACTTGGCATCATGTGGTAAATTGAACCAAGTGGGTTTCTGAGTGAATTTACTTAACCCCCAGGCTGCTAAGCGTGACTCACTGACCTTTTGCGGACAGTGTAGATCAAGATCAGACTGTGCAGAACGTGCAGTCTGATCTTTGATCTACACTGTCCGATAAGGAGATATTATTCCCTAAAACATAACTTTGAAAGAGCAGTATTTGGGTTTTAACTATCGCCATGAAAATTTCATTTCAGTTGTTTGGCAGGATAAGGGTTAGGTCTTTACCACATAGCAGAATTTTAAACTGGTCCAAACAAAGGTGTTTGCAAATGACAAATGTAGCTCAAATACTGGAAATTTTCACAGAAAACATTGTGGGAAAAAGGAGAAAATGATGGTTACCAGCATTTTCTCCTTTTCCAGCAATGTTTTCTAAAGCCTATCTTCCCAAGGTCATTTAACTCTTTTCCAAACGACAAAATTTTAGACTGGTCCAAATTGAAAGCACTTGTAGACGACAAAATAAACATAACTCAAAAATTGAAATCTGTTTCGAACAGGATAGAAAACATTGTTGGAAAAGGAGAAAATGCTGGTTACCAGCATTTTCTCCTTTTCCCCCAATGTTTTCAAAAGGCTTCTATCTCAGGATCGTAAAAACCAGGGATTGTTTGGTAAAGGGTTAAACTCAGGGTTGTATGGTAAAGGATTCACACGTCTTTTTCATTTTACTTACAAGTATTCTAAGAAGTTCTGCTTATTTGTTTGAATATTCTACTTATCTTTTGACTTCCTTTTTGATATCACAGTCAGTTATTACTTACTTGTCAGCATTTTTATATTTTTGAATTATTATTTATTTTATGAATATTCATTCTTTTTACAATTTACAAATGCTTTAAGGCTTTTTAGCTCAGTACCAAATGACAAAATTTTCCACTTGTCCATATCAAAAATAATTTGCAGATGACAAATTATGTATAGCTAAAATGGTGGAATTTGATTTTTATAATGTAGAAAACATTGTTGGAAAGAGAGAAAATGCGTCTGACCAACATTGTCTTATTTTTCCACAGTCATTTTAACAAGCTTCTTCCTGATGTTCACAAAACATGGAGATGGTTCGGTAACCCATTACCACACCATCCTGATTTTTAATGACCATTAGGAAGAAGGCTTTTAAAATTATTGTGGGAAAAAGAGAAAATGTTGGTAACAAGCAATTTCTCTTTTTCCAGCGTTTTTTTACATTTCCAAAGAGAGAAAATATTAAGTTTTTGAGTTAAATTTAATTTGTTGTCTCCAAATGCTTTCAATTTGGACCAATCTATAATTTTTCTTTAAGGAGTTAAACCTAGTACCAAATTACATTTTCTCCTTTTCCAACAATGTTTTCTACCCTTCAAAAGGTGAATTTCTATTTTGAGTCACAATTATAGTGTTGTCTGCAAATGCTTTCAATTTGGACAAGTCTTAAATTGCGTTGTGTGGTAAAGGGTTAAAAAATGTAAAGTGTATTGAGAATTTGTCATTTTACTTGACTTGTCTATAAGTAACTTTTCCACAAATTGAAGTTGAAAAGGAAAGGACAATGAAAGAAAAATGTATTATATATAATCTCAACCTCAACAGGCAGGCAAATCAAGGAAGAAAATTTAATTTTAATCTCCTCTCATAACAAGTTGCCTTTGCGGCTAGTGTAGATCAAGATCAGGTTAGACAAAACGTGCAGCCTGATCTTATCTTTGATCTACTTTGCTGAAACACTATAGATTACACCAACCATGAAATTGTAATTATTTGAGTCATATTTCTAGGATAAACTTTTCTGTTGGTTTTATAACATGCTCTAGGAGTTAAACCTTTACAGCACAATGCTGACTTTTAACAACCCTGGGATAGAAGCTTTTTTGAAACATTGTGGGAAAAGGAGAAAATGCTGGTAACCAGCATTTTTTTCCTTTCCTGCAATGTTTTCTACCCTATCAAAGAAAAATTGCACCATTTGAGCCACATTGAAATTGTCGTCTGCAAATGCTTTCAGTTTGGACAAGGCTAAAATTTTTGTTGTCTGGTAAATGGTTAAACCTTTTACCAAACAATCCCTAATATTAACAACCAAGATGAAAAAGGCTTTTGAAAACATTATGGAAAATGGAGAAAATGCTGGTTCTCAGTCATTTTTCCATATCTGTTTTCTACCCTTTTCTAGGATAATTCATTCATATGAGCTACAATTAATTTTTGGCTGATATTCTTCAATATTGGCAAGTTTTTTTTTGTACTTTGGTAGAGTTAAGAAATGACAAAATGTTAGACTTGTCCAAACTGAAAGCTTTTGCAGACGACAAATTAAATTAGCTCAAAATGCAAAAAATTGTCTTCAAAAGAGAAGAAACATTGTGGGAGAAGGAGAAAATGCTGGGTACGAGCATTTTCTCCCTTTCCTACAATGTTTTCAAATGGGTTTCTTCCTAAGAGTTATTAACACTTAGGACCATATGGTAAAGAGTTTATTTAAAATTGTTGTGATATATACTCAATCCTTGGAGTATATAACACAACCTTAGTCAGTTTGAAGAAGAGTAGATTAAGATAAGTTTATGTAGAAAATGCAGTCTGATTTTGATCTACACTATCTGCCATTCAAGAAGATAGTCTCACTGGAACAGTGTGAAATATTGCAATATATCTGTTGTTTTTTTTTAAATGAAAGTTAACAGAATTTGTTTATTAAATTTTATACTCTCTCTGTATATATTGCCGAGCCCTGGTAGCTCAGTCAGGAGTGTACAGGACTGAGAACAAGAGGTTGGTGGTTTGATCCCTGGCTCGGACAATTTCTCTCCGAGGATTGATGATAATCAGTGCGACAGGATTCATTCCTGTCTCACTGCTGATCATTGTTTCAACAATGGTTATTGGGGAAAGCAGCCAGTGGCTTGGAAAAAATATTGTGCAGAGTACTGGTAAAAGAAACTTCAGGAAAGCATAGATAGGCACACTGGCTGCCACAATATCACTGAAATAATGTTGAAAACGGTGTTAAATACTATTCAATCAATCAATCTCTGTGTATAAGCAATAGTTTAATAGCAATACTTTGTTACTTAGTACAGTTTAAACTGAATGAGCCATGCTCTGGCAAAAGGGGGCTTAATGCATCTCAATGATGCATTATACCAAGCAAGTCATCACATAATTATTAATCCATAATAGTCACTTTTTTTTTTTTTAACAACCGACTTAATCATAAGGTCCTAGAACATACAGAAAATTGACCAATAGCGAAAAGTTTTGACCCAGGTCAGCCTGCGCGGACTGCGCAGGCAGACCTGGGTTGATACTTTTCGCAGATGCATTAAGCTCCCTTTTGCCAGAGCATGACTTGTAGTTTTTCAATGAACATAAAATTGACACTCTTCCAGACTGAGGAAGAAGGAAAATTCAGGGAATAATACAATTGAATGGTCATGAGAAGTTATTGAGGCAAGCTGAGTCATTTAACCCTGTACCAAATAACCCTGAGTTTTAATGACCCTGATGTAGTGGCCTTTTGAAAATACTGGGAAAAGTTAGAAAATGCTGATAATCAGCATTTTCTACTTTTCCCACTATGTATTTACCCTATCAAAGAAAAATTGCATCATTTGAGCCAAACTGAAATTGTTTTCTGCCAATGCTTTCAATTTGGACAAGGCTAAAATTTTTTCTTTTCGGTAAAGAGGTACATAATTTGAATCTAAAAGTTAAAACCTAAAAGTTTGCAGACATCAAACTAAATATTGATCAGAACATGAAATCTGTCTATCAAAGAATACAAAACATTGTGGGGAAAATGAGAAAATGCTGGTTACTAGCTTTTTCCACAATGTTTTCTAAAGCTTTCTTTTTTAGGGTAATTAAGTCGGGATTGTATGGTAAAGGGTTAAAGAATTAGGCTTTTGGAAAAAATGTTGGTGAAGGAGAAAATGCTGGCAACCAGCATTTTTCTCTTTTTCCCACAATGTATTTTACTCATTCAATGAAAACTCTCAACCACATTTGATTTGTTGTCTGCAACTGCTAGAGCTGTCGTCGCAATTTGACTGAAATAATGTTGAAAGCAGTGTAAAACACCGTTCAACCATTCAACTGTAACTGCTTTGTATTTGGACTTGTCCAAAATTATGTTACATTATAAAGCTGTGTGTTATGTGGTAGAGTTGAAGCTGGGGATCATAAAGTAACAGGTTAATTTGTCGAATAAGGAAGAAAAGATTGTATGGATATGAGGTTCATGGAACTAACGCAACCCTAGTGTATTGCTGACAACTCTTAATACTTTACAACACAAGCCCGACTTTTAATGACCCTGAAGAAAAAGCTTTTGAAAACATATGGAAAAAGGAGAAAATGCTGGTAACCAGCATTTTCTGCTTTTTTTCCAGAATGTTTTCTACCCTACCCATAACAAATTTCAATTTTTCAGTCACATTTATTTTGTGGTCTGCAAATGGACCAGTCTGAAATTTTGTCGTTTTGGTAAAGAGTTAACTCTTTCTGGAACAACAAACTCTTTCTGGAACAACAAAATTTTAGACTGACATAAGAATGTTAGACCAGTCTGAAACTTACAATAAGTGAAATATAGCTCAAATGATTGGGTTTAACTTGATAGAGGTGAACATTATTGCCTATCAAAGGAGAAAATGCTGGTTATTCAGAATTATTTCAAAAGCCTTTTGCCTCATAGATGATCAACCCTTTACCACATAACAAACATTTAGACATAGCCAAATTGAAAGCATTTGTAGATGACAAATTGGATGTGGCTCAATCAATAAAACTTGCATTTGACGGAGAAGAAAACATTTTGGGAAAAGGAGAAAATGCTGGTTACCAGCATTTTCTCCTTTTCCCAAAATGTTTTCAAAAGCATTCTCCTTTAGGGTCATTAAAACTCGGTATTATGCATGAGATCCTGTGGTAATGGTTTTCTTTACCAAATAAGGAAGAAAAGCTCATATGGATGTAATATAAAACCTTAGAACGCCAAGTAAACAAGCCGGACATTTCCAGTCGAAAAGAAACACCAAAGTAATTGCAATTTCATGGTTGCAGTTTGTCTATAAAGATTTAGCAAATCGGACAGTGTAGATCAAAGATCAAACTGCATGTTTTGTGCTATCTGATCTTGATCTGCATTGGCTGGAAAGGCAACTATAGTCATGAAAATCACTTTCTCTTTACCTCCTAAATAAGTGAAATGAAACTTTCAAGCTGATAGTAAAAACAAACATTTTGCTATTTTTGAAGTTATTTTTATGGGTAAAATATCTCCCTATCGGACAGTATAGATCCAAGATCAGATTGCACATTCTTTGCAGTCTGATCTCAATCTACACTGTCTGCAAAAGGTCCTTGAGTCACATTTAGCAGCTTAGGGTTAATATTTCATTGAAATACATGTAGTACATTCCTTACCATATTGGACATAATCAAGAATTTGCAGCTGAGCGTTAGCACCCGCATGTGGAGTTCTTGTTCATAACCTCTAATGTTTGTTTTCCTTGGCTTCAGAGCAGAGGAGTTCAAAATATTTACTTTTGAAATAAAGGATTGAACCTTTTACCACACAATCCTGACTTTTAACCACACTCGAAAAAAAAAATTTAAAAAAGATTGTGGGGAAAAGGAGAAAATACTGTTAACCAGCATTTTCTCCTTTTCCAACAATGTTTTTTACTCAATCAGAGAACAACAGTTCATTTTTATCAATTTAACTCTTTACCAGACGACAAAATTTTAGACTTGTCCAAATTGAAAGAATTTGCAGACTACAAAATAAACATGGCCCAAAAATTGAAACTTGAATTTAGAAGAGTAGAAAACATTGTGGGAAAAGGAGAAAATGCTGGTTACTAGCATTTTCTCCTTTTCCAACAATGTTTTCAGAAGTCTTCTTCCTCTGGGTCGTTAAAACCAGGATTGTTAAAGGGTTAAGATTTGTTGTCTCAGACGTACCATACTGTTTTGAAAGAGTTAAAAAATATGTTATTTAAGAAAAGTTTGTTATAGGATATCCGATTTCAAGTGACCCACATTTTGTATTGCATCTCTAACCCTTTATCAGACAATCCCGACCTTTAGTGACCCTGAGAAAGAAGCCTTTTGAAAACACAGTGGGAAAAGGAGAAAAGGCTGATAGCCAGCATTTTCTCCTTTTCCCACGATGCTTTCTACCCAGTAAAAGAACTTGAACTCATTTTTTCCAAATTTAGATTTATCATCTGCAGAATGTTTTGATTTTGGAAGAGTGTAAAATTTGTTGTTTGGGAGAGGGTTGATCCAAAAGTGTACAGGCAAAACAGCAAACGGGGACCAGTGGCATTGCACTACAACATGGGAAGGAAAAGAAAATAAAGCTTTTTAGTGTACACCTTTTAGTAAAGATTGTGAGAAAAGAAACCAAATGCTTGTAAAACACAGAAGCTTTTTTTTTCTTTTTTGTTTTTCAAAAGTTGCCTGTTGCTGAGATGTGAAAAGTACTGTTTGTTTGGAAATGGGTCAATCAACAGCTATTTTGTAAGTGATATGCCTAAACACATACAATTCTAAATAAAAAGAATACACAACCAGTCAAATTACGTATATAATTTGAAAGAGTCTTTCCAATTGGCTGTGAAAGTGTTTTATTTTTCACCAATCAGATGGCTTGTTGCTGGACTCAGAGACAGGCATTTAAAATGAAGTTAGTCTTTACTTATTTCTGCATTCCATTTACATTTGTATAGTTTATGTATGTAATTTTGATTTTTTCTTTCAAATTTTGTCTTAACCCTTTACCACACAGCATAATTTTAGACTCAACCATTTTAAAAGAATATACAGACCACAATTAAAATATTTTTCAAAAGATAGTATTTGTCTTTTAATAGTTAGAAAACATTGTGGGAAAAGAAGAAAATGCTGGTTACCAGCATTTTATACTTTTCTGACAATGTTTTCAAAGGCCTTCTTTTGTTAGGGTCGTTAAAACTCAGGATTGTGTGGTAAAGGGTTAAGAAAATTATGAAATGGATAGTTGAATCGTGAGGTAGAATGGTCTTTTCCTACGTAATGCAGACTAGGTAGGCTGACATGGTTTGATACTTTTTACACATGCATTAAACCCCCTTTTTAGAAAGCATGGCTCAGTTATACATATATTCATATTTTACATGGGCTTGTTTAACCCTTTACTGCACAAGGCCAACTTTTACCAACCCTGGGAAAGAAGCCTTTTGAAAACATTGTGGGAAAAGGAGAAAATGCTGGTAGCCAGTATTTTCTCCTTATCCCACAATGTTTTCTATCCTATCAAAGAAAAACTGCCCAATTTGAGTGACATTTGAATTGTCGTCTGCAAATTCTCCCAATTTGGAAAAGGCTAAAATTTTATCGTCTGGTAACGGGTTTATATAATTACTCTGCAGGTATATTGCACTGACATGACAGCGTTATGTGAGATCTCAAAATATCTTGGTTATTGTCATATTTAGACTGCATGTTCTGTGCAGTCTGATCTTGATCTACACTATCTGCAATTTGATAGACACTCAGCTTTATCCCATGGCTGCATAATTATGATTTTTAGCTTGGCTGTTTTCAAAGGAAACATCTAAGTATTGGCATAGCCCTATCGTCGTCTGCATCGTTGTCATTGTGCAAAAACTTTGCCATTTTTGTAATATCTCTATCATTACTGAAGGTATTTACTTCAAACGTGGACAAGTTGTTCAATATCAAAAGGGAAACCCATACAATAGGGGCAGATAACCATCAAAGTATTTCTGACACAGTTATGCGTCTTTTTCGACTTAGAATTTTCGTTGTAAATCAGGCAACTGAAGCCAAGCGTTTGCATCGGTATGCCATGCTCTTGTTGTTTTTACATTGCTAATTCAGGGGCTTCTTCTTAAAGAAGACATGCTATGTACTGTTCTGGTAAAAAGAAAGATAAATGAGCCATGCTCTGTGAAAAGGGGGTTTAATGCATCAAAGTTTCAACCGAGGTTAGACTGCGCAGTTCGCGCAGGCTGACCTGGGCCAAATCTTTTCGCTATTGGTCAATTTTCTGTATATCCAAGGACCAAGGACCAGTGTATCTCATGATTGAGGCGGTTAAAAAAAAAAATGTAGCTGTTATGAATACCGTAGTATGTAATGGCTTGCTTGGTGTGATGGATCACGGAGATGCATTAAGCTCCCTTTTGCCAGAGCATGGCTCAAATGTTTTGTAAGAATAAAACTTAGATGTTATAGCTAGCAAGGAGAAAAGTAACATATGGGTCTGTATTCACCCACCTTTCTTAAAAACATTCTTAGTCTTATTCTCAAGAATTTTCAAAATTTGAAAGTGACACACCTTCTGATTGGCTCAACCAAATGGTTTAGCCAATCAAAAGTTGTGTTACTGTCTAAATCTATAATTAGACAAAGGATTTTCTTAATAATGGAAAAGTGTTTGCTTGTCTCTTTGTTCAAAAGTACTAATTCTACAGAGGCATTCAAAAGGACTTTTTACAATCTCAAGATTTAATGACCCTGTAGGAAAGCCTTTTGAAAACCTTGTGGGAAAAAGAGAAAATGCTGGTTACCAGTATTTTCTCCTTTTCCCACAAGGTTTTTCTACACTTTTCAGACAATTACCATCATTTCAGCTAAATTTAATTTTTCATCTGCAAATGCTTTCAATTTGGACCAGTGTAAAATTTTTATTATTGATACAGAGTTAATGAAAATTGTTGAATAAGTACATGCCATTGTATTATGATCATTTTTTGTAAAAGTACCAAAATAGTTTTCAGTAGTTATTAATTTATAGTGCTAAATTTTAGTATATTTTTGTATCTAAGTATAGAGAAGATGTTTTGTATATCATATAAAAATAAAACTGCTGATGACTTGTTTTTTGTACATCTATACCTCCTTTTATTACGTTATTTCTTTAACAAAAAAAAAATTTTGACCCAAAGAGTGTCATATAAACAAAATGATTGTTTGATTGAATTGGAGTTTAACTCTGTTTTAACAGCATAGGTCGTGTCACGGCGGTCAGTGTACCTACGCATGTGTTTCCTGGCTTTCCCACGGACTACTTTCTCAAATGCATTAGAGGTGAGAGGCATAAAATCGCCAGAAAGAAAGTTTGTCTCAACCTAGTATCGAACCCAAAACCACCAGGTCACAAGTCTGATATGCTGACAACTGACCTACCCTGGCAGGCATAAACAAAATGAACAATGCAGTTTCCAAAAGAATTTTGTGATTGTGAAAAAGTTTAACAGAAATGTTTCTTTGGTAATTCTACATTAACTCTTAGGCTGCTAAGCGCGACTCACTGACCTTTTTGCGGACAGTGTAGATCAAGATCAGACTGCACAGAACGTGCAGTCTGATCTTGGATCTACACTATCTGATAAGGAGATGTCTTTCCTCCAAAATACCTTTGAAATAGCAAAACTAGGGTTTTTACTGTCGACTTGAAAGTTTCATTTGAAGTTATTTAGCAGGATAAGGTTTAAACACTCATACTGTTCAGCTAAAGTCGGCAAGAACAGAAGCAAGCACCTTACAATACCTAAACAGGGTCCTGTGTGGCTCAGTGGTAAATTGTAAGCTCAGGTTCAAGCCTCTCTGGATCCATCGGGTTTTACATCTTACAATACCTAAACAGGGTCCTGTGTGGCTCAGTGGTAAATTGTAAGCTCAGGTTCGAGCCTCTCTGGATCCATCGGGTTTTACATCTTACAATACCTAAACAGGGTCTTGTGTGGCTCAGTGGTAAATTGTAAGCCTCAGGCTTGAGCCTCACTGGATCCATTGGGTTTTTGATCTTGAAAGCAACGTAAAACACTATTCAATTAATACAATACCTAACATTTCATTTGTAGAATTCATTAGAATTTCATTACCTAACATTTCATTTGTAGAATTCTTATCAGTTGAATTTTAGACTTGTCCAAACTGAAAGCATTTGCATACGACAAAATAAATGTGACTCAAAAATTGAAACTTGACTTTAGAAGAGTAGAAAACAATGTGGGAAAAGGAGAAAATGCTGGTAACCAGCATTTCTCCTTTTCCCACAATGTTTTCAGAAGGCTTCTTCCTCTGAGTCGTAAAAACCAGGGGTTGTTTGGTAAAGAGTTAAATCTTACTCAGATAAAACTTTTTGTTCTTAGAAGGGTAGAAAACATTGTGGCAAAAGTAGAAAATGCTGGTTACCAGCATTTTCTTCTTTTCCTACCATGTTTCCAAAGGCCTTCATCTTAGGGATTGTAAAAACTCTGGACTGTGTGGTAAAGGTAGGATGCCTGCTTCAAATTTGTCAACGGGTTACAATGTGTTATTAACCTTTTACCACACAATCCCGAGTTTTAATTGATTGATTGATTGTATGGTGTTTAACGCCGTTTTCAACATTATTTCAGTTATATCGCGGCGGCCAGTGCACCTATCCATGCTTTCCTGGAGTCTCTTTTACCAGTACTCCGCACAATTTTCTTTTCAAGCTACTGGCTGCTTTCCCACATAACCATCATCGAAACAATGGTCAGCGGTGGGAGAGGAATGAATCCTGTCACAGTGACTATCATCAATCCTCGGAAAGAAATTGGCCGAGCCAGGGATCGAACCCACGACCCCTTGTTCTCAAGTCCCGACGCTACCGACTGAGCTACCGGGGCTCGGCCCCGAGTTTTAATGACCCAAAGTGAGAAACCTTGTGAATGCTGGTAACCAGCATTTTTCTTCTTTTCTCACAATGTCTTCTACTTTTTCAAAAGCAAAGTCAAGTATTTGAGCCACATTTAATTTGTCGTCTGCAAATACTTTGAATTTGGACAAGTCCAAAATTTTGTCATTTGGTAAAGAGTTAACCCTTTACCACACAATCCTGACTTTCAACGACCCTAGGAAAAAAGGTTTTTGAAAACATAGAAAAGAAGAAAATGCTGTGTACCAGCATTTTTTCCTCTTCCCATAATGTATTCTATCCTATAATTGTCCATCAGTTCTGACCATTTGAGCAACATTTAACGTCTGCAAATACTTTGAATTTGGACTGGTCCAAAATTTTGTTGTTTGGTAAAGAGTTAGCTTGGTTTAACCCTTTACCACACAATCCAGTGAGTCTTAAAGACCCTGAGGAATAAGCCTTTTGTAAACATTGTGGGAAAAGAAGAAAATGCTGGCAACCAGCATTTTTTCCTATTCCTTTAATATTGTCTACCCTTTCAAAGATTGGAATTATCATTTGGGCAACATTTAATCTGTCATCTGCAAAATACTTTGAATTTGGACAAGTCAAAAATTTTGTCGTTTGGTAAAGAGTTAACTTTGGTTCAAACCCATACTGTCACATGAGAATTTTTCTCAACACATTGCAACACTGATGAACCCGCATGACGAGCAAACCAAAACACGTCAAATTAGTCAAAACCTGTGAGACGGTAATACAATCAGGAAACAGACACTTACGATATTCCATTATGTGCAGCCTTTCAGTATGATTGCATTACATGTACTTGAGTCATGTTCTGTAAAAAGGGGGCTTAATGCATTTGCAAAAATTATCGACCCAGGTCAGCCTGCGCAGTTTGCGCAGGCTGACCTGGGCCGAAACCTTTTGCTATTCGCCAATTTTGGGCATGTCCAATGGCCAGTTTACCTCATGATTCAGTCGGTTGCATTAAGCTCCCTTTTTGCCAGAGCTTGTCTCATGTACTTTCAACAAGTGCTTTTCTTAAAATCTCTGCAATGCACATTTCAATCTTCTACCAAACACTCCATTGTGTTAAGTCAGCTTTTTACAACATTGTGAGAAATCAAGAAAATAATGGTAACCATCAATTCCTAGCAGCATTTTTTCCTTCTCTTACAGTGTTTTCTGTCAAAGTAATCCTACCATTTTAGCCAAGAGTAAAGATTGATTGATTAATTGACTGATTGATTGATTGTATGGTATTTAGCACCATTTTCAACATTATTTCAGTTATATTGCAGCTGCCAGTGCACCTATCCATGCTTTCTTGGAATTTCTTTTACCAGTATTCCACACAATATTCTTTCCAAGCCACAGGCTGCTTTTCCACATAACCATAGCCAAAGCAATGGGCAGCGATAAGAAGGGAATTTATCCAATCACAATGACCATCATCAAACCTCGGAAAGCAGTTGGCAGAGCCAGGGATCAAACCAGCGACCCCTTTTTCTCAAGGTCTGTACACTACTAACTGAGCTATAGGGGGACAAAAGTTTACAATAGTAAATGATGAATGTTGATGAACAGAAGGAAGTTTATAGATACTCATGTAGGTTATCCTTTTCCCTCATGAATTTTGAATTAAGACACACACCCAAACCCTTTTTATGAGCCAGCCAATAAAATGTGGTCTTTTGAAACTTGTGATATTACTTTTTACTACACACACCCTTCACTGAGGAAGAAGCCATTTGAAAACATTGTGGGAAAAGGAGAAAATGCTGCTCACCAGCATTTTCTCCTTTTCCCATAATGTTTTCTACTCTTTCTAAAGATTTAACCCTTTACCATACACACTCAAGTTTTAGAAACCCCGAGGAAGAGGCCTTTTTAAACCATTGTGGGAAATGGAGAAAATACTAGTAACAAGCATTTTCTTTTTTGTCCCACAGTGTTTTCTAGTACCTTTCACATACAAAAGTTCAATTTTGAGTCTCATTTATGTTGTCATCTGCAAATGCTTTCCATTTGGACAAGTTCAAAATCTTTTCACTTGGTAAGACTTAAAACATTAATTCAGTTGATTAGTTTGTTTTGGAGTTAAACGCTGTTTTAATCCTTTACCTGATATGCCAATTTTAGACTCTTCCAGTTCAACAGCAAATAAAGATATGATGTCAAAAATGTGGACAAATGGAGATACAGATATCTGATAGAGTAGAAAACATTGTGGGAAAAGGAGAAACTGCTCGTTACGAGCAGTTTCTCCTTTTCCCACAATGTTTTCAAAAGCTGTCTGTTCTTGATGCGTCAAAATGAGTATCTGTGGAGTAAAGGGTTAACAGCTAAGGTCAAGCAAAGAATCACATGCGGCTTAAGTGATTGGATTTATCTCAAAAAGGTTAGGAACACATTGTGGGAAAAAGAGAAACTGCTGCTGACCTGCATTAATTCATCTTCCTGCAATTATTTCTACAGGTTGAATGATTGAATTTGCCTTTATTTATCGTCCAACCCGTTGCCCATATGGGCGACACCTCCTGAAGACTGCGAGTTTTGTTACAGGGGATAGAGTGAGATACAGGATGAAACCTATTATTAGCCAGCCTCGTTCTTTTACGCACTCTGTGTATAGCACAGTCACATGGGACCTTGGTTTATTTATCGTCCAACCCGTTGCCCATATGGGCGACACCTCCTGAAGACTGCGAGTTTTGTTACAGGGGATAGAGTGAGATACAGGATGAAACCTATTATTAGCCAGCCTCGTTCTTTTACGCACTCTGTGTATAGCACAGTCACATGGGACCTTGGTTTAACATCTCGGCCGAAAGACTAAAGTGACCCAAGACTTGATGTTTATAAGTCCAACGCTCTACCACCTGAGCTATGGGAGCTGGTCGTTTTTTTACAGGTTTCTTTCTCAGGGTTGTAAAAACTCAGGATTATCTGATAAAGGGTTAGGTATCATTGTCATGGCGAGAATTATCCTCGACAAAAAGGAGAAAATAAGTGGGAGGGTATTTCACTGTCTTCAGTGAAGGCCCGTCTCCTTAGGAAGCCGTCTTCTGAAAACTGTCACAGATAACGTATCAGCCATGCTCTGTGAAAAAGGGGTTTAATGAATCTGCAAAAAGTATCGACCCATGTCAGCCTGCGCAGTCCGCGCAGGCTGACATGGGTCGAAACTTTTTGCTATTTGTAAATTTTTCTGCATGTAAAAAGACCATTCTAATTCATGATTCAGTTGGTTGTTAGACAAAATGAATTCTATGGATACATAATTATGTGATGACTTGCTGGGTATGATGCATCATGTAGATACATTTAACCCCCTTTTGCCAGAGAATGGTGCATATATTGGTTGGCAAGATTTAACCCTCTCCCAAATGACAAAATTTTAGACTGGTCCAAATTCAAGGCATTAACAGATAAAAAGTTAGATCTAAATGTTTCACAAATTATGAAATTTGTGTTTGAAAGGTTAGAAAACACTTTTTGAGAAGGATCAATTGCTGGTTAACAGCATTTTCTCTTTTACTCATGTTTTCAAAAGTTGTTTTTCTTGTGGGTTGTTGAAACTTGGGATTGGAAAAACTCAGGAATGCTTTGAATTTGGACAAGTCTACATCACTGTTTCGTTCCTGGAGGGAGCTTTTGAAAACATTGTGAATAAATAGCATTTTCTCCTTTTCCCTCAATGTTTTCCGCTCTTTCACAGCCAAATCTCTTAACTTCATCCAAATTTAACTCTTTACCACACAACAAAATTTTAGACTTGTCCAAATGGAAAGCATTTGCTGATAACAGAATCGATTTGACTCAAAAAATGAATTTTATTTTTGGAAGGTCAGAAGACATCGTGGGAAAAGGAAAAATGCTGGCTACCAGACAACAAGATAAACATATCAGACCAACAAGATAAACATATCAGTTTCAATTAAAAACTTATGTTGCTGTACCTATTACAGAGCCCCAGCCTAGTACTGGTTAAACCCAGGAAAACATGAATATGTGAGCTGTTGCCGTGATATGACTGAAATAATGTTGAAAGCAGCGTAAAACACCATTCAAACAAACAAACAAATTGTACCTATTAAACATATACATGTACATAGCAGTAATTGAAAGTAAACAGACAAAATCATTCATCCATGTCAGAAAATTTGGTCATTCTCTCATTCTTGTGGATATAGTATGAGAACTTACAAAATACTGAAGAAGGGAGATCCAAGATCCAACTGGAAGTTCTACACCGTCTGATCTTATTCTAAAGTGTCAACAGTGAAGGATTCTTTACTATACTACAAAAAGATAGACCAGTCCAATTTGAAAGCATTTGCAGATGACATATTTGATTTTATCCAAATGAAGAAACATGTGTTTTGACAGGATAGAAAACTGTGTGGGAAAAGGAGAAAATGCTTGTAACCAGCATTTTCTCCTTTTTCCACAATGTTTTCAAAAGCTCTGTTTCCCAAGGGTGATTAATACAGGTGACTGGGTGGTAAAGCGTTAAAAATGTGGTGATGATCCAAGATCAGACTGACGTTCAATGCAGTCTGATCTCAATCTCCACAAAAGCAACTCAAGGTGTAATAGAAATTAATGGCATTAACATTACAATATTTGGCTGCTGTTATCTTTTTTTCCCAACTGAAAATTTCAATTTCGTGTATTTTATTATCCATTTACCAAACAATCCCCTGTTTTAACATCCCCAGAGAGAAAGCTATGCAAAACATTATGGGAAAAGGAGAAAATGCTGGTAACCAGCATTTTCTCCTTTTCCCACCATGTTTTCTGCCTTTTCCAAAACAACTCCTATCATTATGACCACATTTATATTGCCGTCTGCAAATACTTTCCAATTGGACAAGTCTAACATTTTGTCGCCGAACCTCAGCAGCTCAGTCAGTAACGTGCAGGACTTGAGAACATGGGGTCCAGGGTTCGATCCCTGGCTACGACCCCTGGCTCGGCCAATTTCTTTCCGAGGATTGATGATAGTCACTGCAACAGGATTCATTCTTCTCCCACCGCTTACCATTGTTTCGACGATGATTATGTCGGAAAGCAACCAGTGGCTTGGAAAGAAAATTGTGCAAAGTACTGGTAAAAGAGACTCCAGGAACGCATGGATAGGTGCACTGGCTGCCGCATTATAACTGAAATAATGTTGAAAACTGCGTTACACCATACAATCAATCAATCAATCAATCTAAAATTTTGTCACTTGGTAGAGAGTTAACTGCTGGCAAGTATACATAGTAAAAATAAGTTTAGCAACAGTTTTTGCTATGCTATGAAAAAGTGTGGGTATATGTTACTATAATGCATTTGCAATCCGTTGATTTGCCTAGCCCAGTTTTCAGAATCAATGATAGTTTGTATGCTAAACCTATTTTGTACTAAGTTTTATAACCATATTTCATAAACCGTCAAACATTTAGCTGTAAACTACAAGACTTTAGTGCTGCTAAACTTTTTTTTACCGAGTTATATAAAGCGGTAGGAGAAAAAACTGTTATCAGCTTGTTTATCAATCTGTATCTCTTTTCAATAACTTGAAAGAAAATCCAGCCTGGGAAATCCCCACCGCATATTTTAACCCTTTACCAAACAATCCCAAGTTTTAGTGACCTTAGCCGAGCCCCAATAGCTCAGCCAGCAGCATACAGGACTTGAGAACAGGAGGTCGCTGGTTCGATCCCCGGCTCGGCCAATCCCTTTCCAAGGATTGATGATAGTCACTGTGACAGGAATCATTCTTCTCTCACCGCTAACCATTGTTTCGACAATGGTTATGTGGGAAAGCAGTCAGTGATTTGGAAAAAATATTGTTCAGAGTACTGACTCCAGGAAAGCATGGATAGGTGCACTAACTGCCACGATGTAACTGAAATAATGTTGAAAATGGTATTAAACACCATACAATCAATAGTGACCTGAGGAAAGAAGGCATTTGAAAACATTGTGGGAAAATGAAAAAAAAAATACATGTACTAGTAACCAGCACTGTCGCATTTTCCCACAAAGTTTTGTTACCCTTCTAAATACAAGTGTCATAATTTGAACCATATTTGATTTAACATCGGTAAACAAGCTTTCAAATTTTGACAAGTCCTACATGTTGTCATCTACTAAAGAGTTCACCATTTACCACACAATCCCCAATTTTAACAACCCTGTGGAATGGGACTTTTGAAAACATTGTGGGAAAAGGAGAAAATGCTGGTGACCAGCATTTTCTCCTTTTCTCTTAATGTTTTCAAACCTTTCAATCCAAATTCCATCATTAGATCCAAGCTTAAAATGTCTGCAGATGCTTTCAAATTTCAACCCATCTACAGTTTTATCGTGTGGTGTCCGTAGTTGTGAGGTAGAGCGTCGGCCTCTTAACCATAAGGTCCCAAGTCTGATACCCGGGAGCTGTGTAGTTCCCAGGAAGCAGAATCAAGAGAGATTAGTACAAGTTGTGAGAACTTGTTTCTCAATCGATGTAAAATAAATATGCTTAAACTACAATTTCATCATCTGGTAAAGAGTTAGATCATCAATGAATTGTTATGCAAAGTAGGGAAAATTTCTACCTGTGAAATTGTATCCCTACTAAAAAATAATACCCATTTCCCACAGCTTATAACAATTGAGCATTGCTCTAGGAAAAGGGGGTTTGATGCATATCTGTGATGCACTAACTCTTTACCAAACGACAAAATTTTAGACTGGTCCAAATTGAAAGCATTTGCAGACGACATAATTAACGCGACTCAAAAATTGAAATTTGTTTCCAGCAGGGTAGAAAACATTGTGGGAAAAGGAGAAAATGCTGGTTACCAGCATTTTCTCCTTTTCCCACGATGTTTTCAAAAGGTTTCTTTTTCAGGGTCGTTACAACCAGGGATTGTTTGGGAAAGGGTTATACCGTGCAAGACATCACATAATTATGGATCCATAAAAATCCATTTTATCTAAGAACCAAGTGAATCTCGAGATAGACTGTACAAAAACAAAAAAAAATTGACTCGTGTCAGCCTGCACGGAATGCAGGTCAATGATTTTTGCAGGTGAATTTAGCTCCCTTTTCACAGAGCATGGCTCAACTATATTCTCCATGTGTACAGACCATGTTTAGACCTTGCAAAACTTTTACAAACCACACACAGGACAATCCACTGATGGAAACGGGATCTTTTCCCAAAACTCTTTGATTGATTGATTGGTTGATTGATTGGTTGGTGTTTAACATCATTTTCGTCTTATGGAGGCCAGAGCACCTAACCATGCTTTTTTCAGAGTTTCTTTTATCAGTACTTTGTGCAATATTCTTCCCAAGCCAAAGGCTGCTTTCCCAAATAACTATCGTCGAAACAATGATCAGCTGTAACAGAGGAGCGAATCCTGTCACAATGACTATCATCAATCCTTGGAAAGAAATCGGCCATGGTGGTGATTCAAACCAGAGACCCTCTGTTCTCAAGTCCTGTACGCTTCTGACTTCCCCCCCCCCCCCCCCCCCCCCACGGTTTGGCATGATATTTTTGAAGATGTCAGCTCAGTAGTTATGCCCCCCTTCAACGAAGTGGGGGTATATTGCTTTGCTCATGTCGGTTGGTCCGTCGGTTGGTAGGTCGGTAGACCTTACCTTGTCCGGATAATAACTAGACACAGAATTGACCTAGGTTCATCAAATTTTGCACAGACATACGTCTCGGAGTGTAGATGATCCCTATTGATTTTGAGGTCAATCCGTCAAATGTCAAGGTCACAGTGACCGTCAACATGTTGATATATAGACCAAACCTTGTCCGGATGACAACTAGACACAGAATCAACCTAGGTTCGTCAAATTTGGCACAGACATGCATCTCGGAGTGTAGATGATCCCTATTGATTTTGAGATCAATCCGTCAAATGTCAAGGTCACAGTGACCGTCAACATGTTGATATATAGACTAAACCTTGTCTGGATGATAACTAGACACAGAATTGACCTAAGTTCATCAAATTTTGCACAGACATTCGTCTCGGAGTGTAGATGATCCCTATTGATTTTGAGGTCATTCGGTCAAATGTCAAGGTCACACTGACCGTCAACATGTTGATATATAGACCAAACCTTGTCCGGATGATAACTAGACACAGAATTGACCTAGGTTCGTCAAATTTGGCACAGACATGCATCTTGGAGTGTAGATGATCACTATCGATTTTGAGATTAATCCATCTGAGGTCACAGCGGCCTTCAACTTAATGATATATAGACCAAACCTTGTCCGGATGATAACTAAACACAGAATTGACCTAGGTTCGTCAAATTTGGCACAGACATGCGTCTTGGAGTGTAGATGATCCCTATCGATTTTGAGATTAATCCATCAGAGGTCACAGCGGCCTTCAACTTAATGATATATAGACCAAACCTTGTCCAGATTATAACTAAACACAGAATTGACATAGGTTCTTCAAATTCTGTACAGATATTCATCTCGGAGTGTAAATGATCCCTATCGATTTTGAGATTAATCCATCAAAGTTCAAGGTCACAGTGGCCTTCAACTTAATGATATATAGACCAAACCTTGTCCAGATGATAACTACACACAGAATTGACCTAGGTCCTTCAAATTCTGTACAGATATTCATCTTGGAGTGTAAATGATCCCTATCGATTTTAAGGTTAATCCGTGAAAGGTCAAGGTCACAGTGACCACCAGATGATTCAGGGCCTGCGCTGCCGTTCGCCACTTGAGCCATTTGCTCAAAAAAAATTAAAGTGTCTCAAAAATCATCTTATGTGGCTCAACTTATGGCTCCAACATTTTTTTCGCGTATTATCGCGGACGTAGTAAGCATCGAAGTCGACTGGGAAAAAGCGGAAGTCGAACGCGCGTGCTGAAAAGAAAATCGATAACCCAGTCTGTGTATCGGCGACTGTTTACGGTTTTGTATGTATACAAACGGCGGTGTGTATAATTATGCGAACTGTTGACAGATTATCACGTTTAACAATTGAAGTGGGCTATAAATCAAAAAGATGACATCGATATTTCCCAATCAATTCTTTTGATATCAGTTTATGAACTGTGCCACTTCCTGTATCAATGTGGCAGTAGGGGGGCATGACTGTTTTACAAACAGACACCTTGTTGATATATTGATATTTACACTTTGCCTGATTAAAAAATTTTTGACTCCTCCAAATTCAACACATCATTTTTCAGAAGGCAAATTGAGTTAGTGAAGGGATTTACCTTCGAAAGGATTGGTTTTTGGGAAAAGGAGAAAGTACCAGTGACCAACATTTTCTCCTTTTCCCACAATCATTTCAATACATCTTCCTCACAGACTTACAGCAACATGAGATTCTTTGGAAAAGGGTAAAGCCCTTTATTTAACTCTTTCCATACCATAGATGACACCAGAAGCTTTTGTAAACAGTGTAGATCAAGATCAGACTGCACAGAACATGCAGTCTGATTTCTGATCTACACTGTCCACTATTTTACTCTAGTTTATTAACGAACTGTCTCTTGATCTTGTAGTGGTACTGTATATGTAGCCTTTGAGAAAATTCAATTTATTTATTCAGTAGTGAAAAAAGTTAACAAACAGGTTTTAATGACCTTGAGGAAGAAATTAAGCAGTAATAGCTTAACAAACTATGAATGATTTCAATCTATTTTAATTTAAGTGCTGATCAAGATCAGATCACACAGAACATACAGTCTGCTCTTGGATATTATCTGTCAGCTATTCTGGTCAAAACAGGCTTGAAATTGCATTAACACTTTACCACACGAGCAAATAAATAGAGGATATTTGTATTTTTCGGTGAAAGATTGAAATTTATTTCATCGAGTGAACATCATCCGTAATATTTTCACGAGTGGCGCAGCCACGAGTGAAAATATTACCGATGGTGTTCACTCGATGAAATAAATTTCGATCTTTCACCGAAAAATACAAATATTCTATTTATTTCATGCTTTTAACCCTTTCTGGGAGAAACTTTATCAAGATCCAGTACAGTTCTTTTCAGTTATTCCCTATGGCGTACCCCCTCCACATAGCAACGCATTACAATATTACGTCAAGCGCGAGAAATGTAAGGTAAATGACGTCATATTTCAATCTCGGTTGTGGGTCACGCGCATTTTACCTAGGTAACTAGAATATAAAAATCGGTATTTTCACTGGTCATACCCGTGGAATATCAAAAAATATTTTCACTGCTATTTCTCAATATCCTACCGGAAAGCATGAAATAATAGACTTGTCCAAATTCAAAGCATTTGCAGATGACAAGTTAAACATAGCTCAAAAGATGGAATTTCTCTTTGATAAAGTAGAAAACATTGTGGAAAAAGGAGAAAATGCTAGTTACCAACATTTTCTCGTTTTCCCACAATGTTTTCAAAAGGCTTTTTTCTTAGAGTCGTTAAAACTCGTCATTGTGTACTAAAGGGATTATCAATATTTTCTTATCCCTCTATCACACAACCCTGAGTTTAACCATCCTGAGGAAAAGACAATTGAAAACATTGTGAAAAAGGAACAAAATGCTGCTAACCAGCACTAAATTTCTCCTTTTTACACAATGTTTCTACCCTTCCAAAGGCAAAATTTAGTTTTTGGACCACATTTTAAATTGTTGTCTGCAAATGCCAGTCTAAAATTTTGTCGTGTGGTAAAGAGTTGTCCCTTAACCTATTATAGCACAAATTATACCATGTGAAAAACACAAATAGGGGAAATATCTAAATGATAACACACTGTATTTCTTAAATAAGTTGAAAAAGAAAAACATTGTTGGAAAAGGAGTAATTACTTGTTACATAAAAAACCCTAACACTTCTCCAGTTTTCTAGTTTCTTAAGTTATCTACTGCAGGTCATTTAACCCATTACCACACAATCATGAGTTTTAACAACCCTGAGGAGGAAGCCTTTTGAAAACATTGTTGGAAAAGGAGAAAATGCTGGTTATTACCCAGAGTTTTTTCCTTTTCCCACAATCTTTTCTACCCTATGAAAGACAAAATTCTACCATTTAAATTGTTGTCTGCAAATGCTCTCAATTGGACAAGTCTAAGATTTTGTCAATTGGTAAACAGTTAAACACTAGTATTTGTAGGGCAATGGGTAAATTGAAGACTGCTTAACAACTGAATCATTTTTATCTGTGTATCTGCTTTGACCTTTTATCAAACAACAAAAGTTAAGACTTACCCAAATTGAAAGCGTTTGCAGGAGACAATATAAATTCAACTAAAAATTTGAAATTTGTTTTCAGGAATGGCAGAATATATTGTGGAAAAAGGAGAAAATGCTAACCCTGGTTACCGACATTTCCTCCTTTTCCGACTTCATTTTCAAAAGCCATCTTTCTTAAAGTCTTTAAAAACTCTGCATTGTGTGGTAAATGGGGTTAGGGTGGCCTTTATTTTTTTTTTATAGATTAAACTTTTTTGTTAAACACTATCAAAAACTACAAAATATATGGTACTTTTCTTTGCAAAAAAGACTAGATGTAGTATAAAAGATGAGAATTTGGCATTTGAATTACGGTCTGGTTGCCTTGCAATTGGTAACTGTGACTATTTTTGTGAGATCAAATGGCAAAAGTTTAGACTCGGCCAAATTAGAAGCATTTGCACAAAACATATGTAGCTCAAATAACGATTTCCGTCTTTGATAGGATAGAAAATATTGTGGGTAAAGAAGAAAATGCTGGTTACCAGAAAATGTTGGTTACAAGCAGTTTTTCCTTTTCCCACAATGTTTTCATATGCCTTTTTTTTTCAAGGCCTTTAAGTCATTACAAAATGATAAAATTTTAGACCCGTCGAAATTCAAAGCTTTTTCAGATGACAAATCATAATGTTGCTAAAATTGTGGAATTTGCTTCTGAAAGGGTAAAATACATTGTGGGAAATGAAGAAAATGCTGGTTAGCAGCATTTTCTCCTTTTCCCACAAAGTTTTCAAAAGGCTTCTTCCTTAAGGTTGTTAAAACTCGGCATTGTGTGGTGAAGGGTTAAAACTCAGAATCGTGTGGTAGAGGGTTAACCAGACTTGCTAAACCAAGTTCTATATAGCAGTATTTTGAACATATTTGATTCAGCTGTAAATGCAAAAGGCTTTTAATCAAGAGGTTGCAAGTTTGAATCTGGCTTGTCCAAAATCCTTTATGAGGTTTTGCCAATTATCTACCTCTCACTACTTTTGAGTCTCTTCATGAGAAAAAGCAGCTAGTGGCTTGAAAAAAGATAGCCCTTTACCACACAATCCCAAGTTTTAACAACCCTGAGGAAGACAGCTTTTGAAACCTTGAGGGAAAAGGAGACAATGCTGGTAACCAGCTTTTTCACCTTTTCCCACAAATTTTTCTACCCTATCAAGAACAAATTTTGTCTTTTGGGTCACCTTTGTTGTCTGCAAGTGCTTTGAATTTGGACCAGTCTGAAATTTTGTTGTTTGGTAAAGAGTTAAGTAAAGTAAAACTGTAGAAAACTTTAAAAAGAAGTTACCTGTCATGTTTGTCACACTGTTTTCATTATACATTCTTGTATGATTGATTGTATAGAGTTTAGCGCCATTTTCAACATTATTTCAGTTATATCATGGCAGCCAGTGCACCTATCAATGCTTTCCTGAAGTTTCTTTTACCAGTACTCTGCACAATATTCTTTCCAAGCCACTGGTTGGTTTCGCACATAACCATCATCAAACAATAGTCAGGGGTGAGAGAGGAATGAATCCTATCGCAATGACTATCATCAATCTTCAGAAATAAATTGGCCATAGATCGAACCAGTGACCCCCCCCCCCCCCGTTCTCAAATCCTGTATGCTACCAACTGAGTAACCAGGCCATAGAACATTCTTGTATGAATATGTTGATTACCCATGGATGTTTTCAATAGTGTCTGCTGCAAGTGATTGATGTACTGTTTATTTGTGGGTCCTGTGTGGCTTAGTGGTAAAGTGTAGGACTATTTACCTGGAGGCCCTGGGTTCGAGCCTCACTGGCTCCACTGGGTCTTTCACAGTAGTGTCCTTGGGCAAGACACTTCAGAAACCCAGGAAAACATGAATATGCAAGCGGTCACCGTGATATGACTGAAATAATGTTGAAAGCAGCATAAAATACCATTCAATCAAACAAACAAACTGTTTATTTCTTGTCGCCGACGGTTTCCCATGTGGGCGATGCCTCTTGACCACTGTTACTTATGTTTCGGGTGATAAGGTCGAAGCCCACAACAAAACCCATCCTTCCTAAGTTACGCTTGGTCCTTTAACATGCTTTTTGTGTAGCACCTTCACACAGGACCTCGGTTTAATGTCTCATCTGAAAGACAATAGTAATATTAGATGGCCAGCTATAGGGATTGAACCCATATCCTCAAGTTGGCCAAGACTTGATGTTTACAAGTCATACATTCTACCACTTGAGCTATTTGGGCTGGTTATCAGGTGCAAATTTCTTTCAGGGGTCAATGAATAAACAAAAGATAATGCTCATTTTCTTAGTTGATCTAGTTCAGTCTGTTTTCTTAAATTGGCTGACATGTACTCAAGATTTATCATCATAATCTATGAAATCTTTACCACACGGCCAAATTTAGACTGATCAAAATTAAAAGCATCTGCAGATGACAAATAAACATGACTCAAAAATTTACATTAGAAAGTTAAAAAACATTGTGGGAAAAACAGAGAAAATGCTGGTTACCAGCATTTTCTCCTGTTCCCACAATGTTTTCAAAGGTCTTCTTGCTAATGGTTGTTCAAAGTGGTAAAGGGTAAATGCAACATGTTTCATATCATCATGACAAGAAAGCACATGTGTATATAAACTCTTTAGATATTTCAGTGAGAACAGGGGGTCGTGGGTTCGATCCCTGGCTCAGCCAATTTCTTTCCGAGGATTGATGATAGTCATTGCGACAGGATTCATTTCTCTCTCACAGCTGACCATTGTTTCGACGATGGTTATATGGGAAAGCAGCCAGTGGCTTGGAAAGAAAATAGTGCAGAGTACTGGTAAAAGAGACTCCAGGAAAGCATGGATAGGTGCACTGGCTGCTGCGATATAACTGAAATAATGTTGAAAACGGCGTTAAACAACATACAATACAATACAATAGATATTTCAGCTATTGAAAGTGGTTAACTCTTAAAGGCCCAGTAAAGGCCAAAATATCAAAGCAGGTTTAAATTTAAATCATACCATCTAAAAGTATGGAAATATTGCAAAATGACAGTCTGTTATCATGTGGTCGGGCCATATGATAGTTGCTGGCAGAAAAAAGAATTTTAAAATCAGGCAAAAAGTAAACAAAAGACACAGCTACCTGACAGGTTTTAGCCTAGTTTTGAAATTAATTTCTCTGTCAGCGACTAACACTTGGACCGACCATACAATGACAGATTGTCATCTTCACAATAATTTCCATACTTTTAAATGGTATGATATAAATTCAAATGCATTTATACATCCACTTTGTTTACACTTGGGCTTTATTGTTACTTTAACTATATGACAAAATTTAGGCATAGTCCAAATTGAAAGCATCTACAGACAACAAAATAAATGTAGCTCAAAAATTGAAATTTTATGATTGGAAGGCTAGAAAACATTGTGAGAAAAGGAGAAAATGCTGGCAACAAGCATTTTCTCCTTTTCTCACAATGTTTTCAAAGGTCTACTTCATCAGCATTGTTAACAACCAGGACTGTATGATAAAGATCAATGCAACATGTTTTGTATCATCATGACAAGAAAGCACTTGTATATGTAAATATAAAGTCTTCAAAATTGCAGCTTTTGAAAGTTGTTAGCTCTTAACTAACCAACAAAATTAAGGATTGTCCAACTTGACAGCATTTGCAGATGACAAAAATAAAAGTAACTCAAAACTTGAAATTTGTTTTGGGAAGGTTAGAAAACATTGTGGGAAAAGCAGAAAATGCTGGTTGATGGTTTCTACTTCCTCAGGGTCATTAAAAGTTGGGATTGAGTTGTAAAGAGTTATGTTTTTGTATCATCATGACAAGTGTGGCCATTGTATATAAAAACTGCTAAAAGATTGCAGCTTTTGAAAGTGGTTAACTCTTAACCACAAAATCATGAATGTGAACATCCCTGTGGAAGAAGGCTTTTAAAAACATTGTTGGAAAAAAAAGAAAATGCTGGTGACAAAATTCATTGTGGGAAATGAAGAAAATGCTTGCAGCCAGCATTTTCTTCTTTTCCCACAACGTTTTCCAGCCTTTAAAAGACAAATTTTATGTTTTGAGTAACATTAAATTTTACCCTCTGCAGATGCTTTCATTTTGGATCAGGCTGAAATTTTGTCATGTATTAGGATTTAACCCTTTACCAAACAATCCCATATTTTCTTAACTCTGAGGAAGAAGCCTTTTGGAATCACTGTGGGAAATGGAGAAAATGCCGGTAACCAGCATTTCTCCTTTTCCCACAATGTTTTCTACGTTGCCAAAGAACTTCAGGTCATTTGTACTACTTTGAGAATTGTCGCGTGCAGATGCTTTCATTTGAACCAAGCGAAAATTTTGTCATGTGGTAAAGAGTTAACCCTTTACAAAAAAATCCTGTGTTTTCACAACCCTGGGGAAGTGGTTTTTAAAAAAGATTGTGAGAAAAGAAGAAAATGCTGGTAACCAGCATTTTCTCCTTTTCCCACAGGGTTTTCTACCCTGCCAAAGAACTTCAGTTTATTTGTACTACTTTGAGAATTGTTGCCTGCAGATGCTTTTAATTTGGACCAAGCTAAAATTTTGTCATGTGGTAAAGAGTTAACCCTTTACCAAAAAATCCTGTGTTTTCACAACCCTGGGGAAGTGGTTTTTGAAAACATAGTGGGAAAAGAAGAAAATGCTGGTTACCAGCATTTTCTCCTTTTCCCACAATGTTTTCTACCCCACCAAAGAACTTCAGTTAATATTTACATCATTTGAGAATTTTCGCCTGCAGATGCTTTCAATTTGGACCAGTCTAAAATTTTGTCAAGTGGTAAAGAGTTAAACTAAGGAAGAAATCTACTTCCTCATTGTAACTAAATCCTTATTAACTCTTTACCACACAATGCGGAGTTTTAACGAATCTTGGAAAGAAGGCTTTTGAAAACATTGTGGGAAAGGGAGAAAATGCTGGTCACCAGTATTTTCTGCTTTACCCACAATGTTTTCCACCCTTTCAAGAACAAATCTTGTCATAATTTTATGAGCTACCCTTAATTTGTTGTCTAAAAAAGTTTTGAATTTAAACCAGTCTAAAATTTTGTTGTTTGGTACAGAGTTAACTGTTTATTAGATAACAAAACTGGTTACCAGCATTTTCTCCTTTTCCCACAATGTTTTCAAAAGCTGTCTTTCTCAGGGTCATGATCATGTGGTAAAAGGTTAACTGTATATCAGATATCAAAACTTTAGACCAGTCAAAATTCAAAGCATTTGCAGATGACAAGATAAATGCGACTCAAAAACTGAAATTTGTGTTTGGAAGGGTGGAAAACAGTGTTGGAAAAAGAGAAAATTCTTGTAACCAGCATTTTCTCCTTTTTCCATAATGTTTGCAAAAGCTGCCTTTAAAACCTTCTTCCTCAAAGCTGTTAAAACACAAGATTGTTTAGTAAACGGTTAAATCCCAATACAACTTCTAAAGTGACAATCTGGGAAGAAAAAAAAATCCTGAAACAGCAACCGATAAACTGAGATAAAAATCTAAAGAGCAAAATATTGTCAGAGAAGAAGAAATCAATCGATCTTAAAAGTGTATCCTCACAATTTTCCTATAACCTGACGACAAAAGTTTTTTACTTCTCCAGAACTGAAGCATTTGCGGACATGTTAAATAAGAGTCAATTGATGGACTTTTTGTAAAACAGAGTAGAAAATACTGCCGTAAGAAGCAAAGTTTCAAATTTTAGTAACCCTGGGGAAAAGGTCTTTTGACACATGGTAAGAAAAGGAAACAAGAGCTTCGCAAAGAGGGGCATGTACGCCCGAAGGGGCTTGTCAGTGAAATGGCTTAAAATCGAAAACGCCTAGAGAGATCCAAATTTTAAGAGTCACATGCACAACTACAAATTATAGAGATTCATTGTGGTAAGTTTGAACTTTTTCCGATGGAAACTGTAGGAGGAGTTGCACACACAAGAAATCGCTGACGGACGGACAGACGGGCAGACAGACGGATGGACAACCAGGGCCATAAAATAATACGACCCTTCGGGCGTATGAAAATGCTTGTAACCAGGAATTTCTACTTTTCCTACAACATTTTCTACTCTTTCAAAAGCAAATATTAACATATGAGTCACATTCAATTTGTCATCTACAAAGGCTTTGGATTTGAACTTGTCTAATTTTTTTTGTCTGGTGAAGGGTTAGAAAAGGTGTAACCACAAAATGAACAGCATTGAGTTTTATTTGGTAAACTTCAACGACAAATTGCATCTCTTGTATACACACAAAAGGGAAAAAAAATACACAGAACAGGTATTTGGATGTACATGTACAATAAATTTAGTAATTTTTCTCTTTTCATTCCATTTAACCCTTTACCACACGATCCCGAGGTTTAATGACCTTTCTGAAAATCAATCTTGAAAGTGCTGCAGGAAAAGGTGAAAATGCTGTGTTTTCACAACCCTGGGAAAGTGGTTTTTGAAAACATAGTGGGAAAACAAGAAAATGCTGGTCACCAGCATTTTCTCCTTTACCCACAATGTTTTCTACCCTTTCAACCAAAAATTACAGCATTTGCACCACATTTAATTTGTCTTCTGCAAATGTTTTCAATTTGGACAGTCTAAAATCTTGTCATTTGATAAAGAGTTAAGAAAGTTATTAATTGTTTATAAGATTTACTTATGTCTTAATTTAAGTATTTCTACTACTTATGTCTTAATTTAAGTATTTCTACCCTAAAACCATTTCTTTTATGCTTTACCAAGTGATCCACTATGTCTTTATTGTAAACTTGTGACAAAAATATTTGCCTAGGGCATCAATTGTGTGTCTTCCATAGGTAAGCTATGTGGAAATGTAAAACTGATGTTGAACAGACAGGAAGGTAACTTGTACAGTTTAAATTACTTTAACCCATACTGTAAGTGATCTGATATTTTGTAACATATACATACTTTTATATATGTTACAAAATAAACCCGAGAGATAAGCATATTTTTTCATTCTATTTGAGTCATGCTCTGGCAAAATGCATCTCCTAAATCCATTATACCAAGCAAGTCATCCCATAATTATGGATCCATAAAATTCATTTTGTCTAACAACCGATCATGAAGTAGAATGGTCCTTCGACATTCAGAAAATTGACCAATAGCAAAAAGTTTCGACTCAGGTCAGCTTGTGCAGATTGCTCAAGCTGACCTAACTCAATACTTTTCAGATGCTTTTTACTTTTTGCTTGAATCATGTGTTTGAGATATGAACCACACTGTACCTGGTATAAATGTACATTGAAATCATTGAATATCTGTCCTGTTTTGTTTGACTTGATCATCTGCTTATGAGACAAAGTCCGTAACAAAGAAACAAATGAACAAATGCATGGCAGAAATAAGGGACCGGGCAGGATTCGAACCTAGAACGCCCGGACCAAAGGCCAACACCATAACCACTGAGCTAAAGAGAATTCTCCCTAACGCAGTTGTTAGGTATTGTATTTAAATTTGGATGAAGCCATGCATGGAGGAGTGGTCTCCCGTAACACACCCTCTCTTAAAGTCATCATTTATTGATGACTCAAAGCCTTATTAGGCAGAAAGTTCATTTTTGGACAACAGATAGGATTAATGGCTCAATGGCCAATCCCGGACGAGCCCCCATCTTACGAACAAAGTCCATAACAAAGAAACAAATGCATGGCAGAAATACAGAGACCGGGCAGGATTCGAACCTAGAATGCCTGGACCAAAGGCCAACACCATAACCACTGAGCTAAAGAGAATTCTCCCTAACGCAGTTGTTAGGTATTGTATTTAAATCGGGATGAAGCCATGCATGAAGGAGTGGTCTCCCGTAACAATCTGTATATATTTACCTCTAGCAATCAGTTCTTTTTGTCATGCAGTGATAAAAAAAAGAAATTGTTCATTGCATACAATTTCTCCTTTTACCACTTTAATTTTCACATGTATGTAAATCTTTGTGATGTCCATGGTTGTAAGGTGCAGCGTCATAATGAAACCAACATAATTGTAGTCATAAGATCCTACGTTTGATACCCTGTAGTGGGTGTCAACTTTGGGACTGTTCATTGGCCCACACATTAAGCACGAGTACTGGTGCAGTTTCCATGAAGCAGAATCAACAGAGATGTGTATAAGTTACAAGAACTTGTTTTTCAATTGATGCATAACAAATATGTTTAAACTATAAAACTTTAATTCACTTTTATTATCAACATTTCAAGTACATGTATATCACTTCAAACCAAATTTGTAGCTGGAGGTAAAGCTTTTCCTTTTTATTTGCGCTACACTCTGGCAAAAGGTGGCATCTCTGTAATGCATAAATGCATCTCTGTAATGCACAAGACCAAGCAAGTAATCACATAATCATGGATACATAAAATCCTTTTTGTCTAAAAACTATCCTAAGGTAAACTCGTCTTTTGAGATTCAGAAGACTGGCCGATAGCAAAAAGTTTCAGCCCAGGTCAGCCTACGCAAATTGCGCAGGCTGACCTGGGTCGAAACTTTTTGCAGATGCAGTAAACCCCCTTTTCACAGACCAGTCTGATCTTGATCTACACCAGCTGCAAAGGCAACAATAGTAATTAAACTTCCTTTTCACAGAGCATGGCTGCTTTGGTTTTTGTACAATGGTGTGAGCATCCTGTCCTGGCTCTAGTCGTCAAAATCTTCACTATCACTGAACACAAGTTCCAGATCCTCTACCGGCAAATAGCATGATTCACTTGGGGTCTAAAAAATAAAGGTAAGAAAATCATCTCAACAGTACTAGAAATGTGAAATGAATATTTTCATCTTGTAAAAGTTACCACAATACAATAAATATCTAAGTTAGTCACATTTTGTGTTTAGTGATTGCCTATATTCTACAACCCCAACTCTAGGTAACCTTTTAAAGGCCCAGTTGCAGCCAAAAGTAAACAATGCAGGCCTTTTAAAACTACGGAAATTAATGTAAAGAAGACAATCTGTAGGTCCAAGTGTTAGTCACTGGCACAAAAATGAAATTTAAAACCAGGTAAAAAGTAAAACAAAAGATACAGTGACCTGGCAACTTTTGGCCTAGTTTTGAAATTCATTTGTCTGCCTGCAACTAATCCTTGGACCGACCATACAACAACAGATTGTCATCTTCACAATAATTTCCAAACTTTTAAATACAGTCAAATCTGAGTTAGCGGTCATACCTGAACAGCGGCCGATCTATCGACAACGGCCACTCGAATTCCCCCCGTGCAATTTCCTTCTTTAATTGCACTGTGTATAGCGTGATATTGTGAAATGCAGCCAGCGGTCACATTAATTGGTCGGGATCAACAGTATATCACACCTAAACAAAGGTCAGCTGACACAACACACGACCTAATTTGTCGGGATACGGAAAATCGATAATTAACACTATACTGTAGTTATTGACGAAGTCGACTACACAATGTAAAACGTGCAAACAGACAATTACAGATTATACAACCCCTAATTATGGGTAAATGACCGACAATTATTGTTAATTTTCATGTTTGACCTTTAAAGGATGAATGGCAATGAAAGTTTATCGGTATTTTTGCAGATGGGTAATTTGTTGTAATAATATGAAATTGAACATCACGTCAATCGAAGTTGTTTACACAATTAACTAAACTGCGAACTCGGTGATTTTAAAAATGGGTGGAAATTTTCTATTGCACTCATTTCTTGCTATCATGTCGCTCTCGAAACGTAAATTCCTCTCTCTAGGGGACCGTGTGAAAGTTGTTCAAATGCTTGAATCTGGACGTTCTTCATGGATTATTGCTACTGAGTTTGGTGTAGGCCGCACACTACTCCCGATTCGGGGTCTATCTCCGATGTTATTTTTGTGATTGTTTTGTTCTATATATGTTTAATAACTACATCTACGATTGTTTGATAAAGACTATAGTATATCTTGAGCATGCGCATTATGTATGTAGCGTTCGTCTGCTGGACAACTTTCTTTAGTTCTTGTATTAAGGTTTCTGTAGTAAGCACGCTTGTGTTATTTCAGTTATTCTCAATAGAGAACCTTTGCAGATACATTACAAGACTCAAACACAAACACAACATGGTGTCAGAAGTAAAAACAAAAAAACACGAAGTAAAATAATAAAGTGAGAATACCTGGTCGTAAAAATGGATTTAAGTGGAATTCCACACCCGAAAATCAGTTGGGACTCTACGAATATACCTGATGAATGGGAAAAATTCCAAACTCATGTGGAACTGATATTTTCTGGACCTTTGAAAGAAAAGTCAGAGAAGGAGAAAGTATCATATTTGCTACTCTGGGTTGGAGAGCAAGGACGCCAGATCTATAAAACATGGACTGGGATTTCTAAGGAAGATTCCAAAAAACTGAAAACGTACTACGACCGTTTTAAAAGACATGTCCAACCGAAACTGAATCCCATTTTTGCCCGATTTCGTTTCAACAACGAAGTTCAAGGATCGGACAATATTGATGCCTATGTGACAAGGTTACGTATTCGAGCCCGGGATTGTAATTTTCGAATGAACGAGAACACGGACATAACTGAAGACATGATCCGCGATAGAATTGTGTTCGGATGTTCAGATCCCAAGGTTCGTGAAAAATTGATAAATGAAGGTGATAAGCTCACGATGGACAAGGCTATTCAAATCGTTCAAAACTTTGAATACTGTCAACAACAATTACACTCGATGGCAACCTCTCAAGCAGGAAACAATGTTGACGCGGTCAAGAAGTCTACGAAATGCACCAAAAAGGCACAGAGACAACGATCAGACCAGAAGAAACGTACACAATGGACTTGTGGTCGTTGTGGTTATAACCATGATTCAAAAGCTGTGTGTCCAGCAAAGGGTGAAAAATGCAATAAATGCAACAAACTGAACCATTTCGCTAAAGTTTGCAAAACTAAATCTGTTGATTTTGTGAATGAAAGTGATGATGAATGAAGAGGATATTCCGTAGACATGGTAAGCGCCTCTTCTCTTTTTACACACTCTGCCAGTGATGATCAGATGCTTGTAAACCTACAAATTGGTCCGAAAATGTCTAAAGTGATGTTCAAAATTGATACGGGCAGTAGTGCAAATATCATTCCATTCACACAATTTCAGCTGTTAGGTATTAAAGGTTCCCTAAAACCTCCAGATTGCAAATTAATTTCGTATTCTGGAGAAATGCTTAATGCGAAAGGTATGATCAATTTGAATTGTCGATATCGCGATTCGCAATTATCTGCACGCTTCTACATTGTACACACTAAGTCTCCGCCATTGATAGGTACAAAAACATCAATTGACCTGGGACTAATTAAACTGACATACTCTGTAGATAATGACGCAAATGAACACTTGACAAAAGACTCCGTTTTACGGGAGTACAGTGACCTTTTCAAAGGTATAGGGACAATTCCAGGTAAATGTCATTTACACCTGAAGGACAATGTGATACCGACTGTCAATCCTCCACGCAGAATACCAGAAGCCTTGAAAAATAGACTCAAGACTGAGCTTGATCAAATGGTCAAAGACAAAATTATTCGACGTGTTACAGAACCAACGGACTGGGTAAATTCCATAGTCATAGTGGAAAAGCCAAAAACTGGCAAACTGAGAATTTGCCTTGATCCAAAAGCTTTAAACGAAGCAATTTGCAGGCCACATTTTCAGATGCCGACGCTAGATGACATTACATCTAAACTTGCCGGTGCAAAATATTTCAGTATTTTGGACATAACACACGCATATTGGAATGTTCAGTTAGACGAGCAATCGTCTCTGCTGACTACATTTAATACACCTTTTGGAAGATATTGTTACTTAAGACTTCCATTTGGGATAAGCTCTTCAGGAGACATTTTTCAGCAAAAAGTTTGCGAAATTTTCGAGAGCTTGCCAGGTATTCAGGCCATTGTAGATGATACTCTGGTGTACGGACAGAAAAGAACTGAACATGACCAAAATCTAAGAAATGCGTTGAACAGAGCCCGCGAAAAAGGTATTTGCTTCAATCCCGACAAATGTACAATCGGCGTAACCGAAGTTCCTTTCTTTGGACATATCATTAGTAGTACAGGGTTGAAACCTGATCCGAGCAAAATCGAGGCTATTTTGCAATTACCAGTCCCAGACAGCCGCGAGAAACTTCAAACATTCCTAGGGATGGTTAACTATCTTGCAAAATTTGCCCCAAATCTTGCTGAGGTGACAAATCCTCTTAGGGTATTGTTGAAAAAAGAATCAGATTTCATTTGGGACGAGACTCAAACTAGGGCATTCAACAAGGTCAAACAGTTAATCACTGATGTACCTGTTTTAGGATATTATGACCCTAATAAAGAACTAGTTCTTGAAACTGATGCGTCTAAATCTGGGTTAGGGTGCTGCATCTTTCAAGATGGCCGACCAATCCCCTACGCTTCAAAGAGTCTGACCAAGAGCGAATGCATGTACGCACAGATAGAGAAGGAATTACTTGCTATTTTATATGGCTGCAAAAGGTTCCACCAGTTTACGTATGGTAGAGATATCATAGTTCATTGTGACCATAAGCCAATTGAATCAATTATGAAAAAACCACTTGCTGCAGCCCCTCCGCGCCTTCAAAGAATGTTGCTTCAGTTACAGAAGTACAACATTTTGGTACGTCATGTGAGTGGAAAAGACATTCCAGTCAGTGACTACCTTTCTCGTCAATCACGCAATGAAACAGATCAGAAGATGATCGAAGGTCTTGATTTACACGTTCACGTGATACGAAAGCAATTGTTCGTTACAGACAAACGACTAGACAAAATAAAGTCAGGCATTGAAAGTGACATGCAAATGCGAGCATTGAAACGGACTATAATTGAAGGCTGGCCTGAAATGCGTTCTAATTGTGATCCGAAAGTCCTGGATTACTTTAATCATCGGGACGAGTTATCAGTTGAGGACGGCCTAATTTTCCGAGGTCAGAGAATAATTGTTCCCGCCTCTTTGCGAAATGAGACCCTTTCACAAATCCATAAAGGTCATATGGGCGTTACCAAATCTGTTGAACGTGCTAAAGACAGTTTATTTTGGCCAGGCATGGTCAAACAAGTCACCGATTACGTTTTGAACTGTCCAGTATGTCTTACACATAGAAATTCAAATGCAAAAGAACCTATGATTCCGTCAGAATTTCCAGACAGACCATATCAAAAGCTAGGTGCAGACATATTTCATTTTGATGGACAAAACTACCTATTGACGATAGATTATTACAGCAGGTTTTTTGAAGTAGACTTACTACCAGACATGAAATCTTCGACTGTCATTCGAAAACTCATGGTTCATATGTCGCGAAATGGTATCTGCGATATTCTTATCACAGACAACGGACCGCAATTTGTAAGTACCGAATTTCGCGATTTCTCGAAAACTTGGCTATTTGAACACCAAACTTCGTCACCGCGTTATCCAAGAGGAAACGGTTTGGCGGAAAAGGGTGTAGGGATAGCTAAAAAGCTTATGAAAAAGGCAAAGGACGATAAAGAAAGTCCCTATGTGCTTTTTCTGGAGTACAGAAACACGCCACTAGATTGTGGATATTCCCCTGCACAATTATTGCTTGGTCGTAGAACAAAATCGTTTGTTCCAATTACGAGTAAAGCGCTGCAACCAGACCAAGTTGACCCTAAAAAAGTCCGCCTTTCGGTAAATAGGTCAAAAGGTAAACAAAAACAAGATTATGACAAATCCTCGAAGGTATTAAAACCCTTACGCATAAATGACGCAGTGCGCATTCAACTTGGAAAAATTTGGAAACCAGCAAAAGTCCTGAAAAAGTTAAGTGAAAGATCATATCTTGTACAAACGAGGGATGGTAGTACTTACAGGAGAAATCGTCTTCATTTAAACCAAACAAATGAAGATGTATCAGATATTTGCCCATTTGATTTGAACATTTTGCAAAATGAAAGTTCCCCAAGCACCTCCGTACAGCATGAAACAAGCCCATCCAGTTATCAGGATAAGTCATATGTAACACGATCTGGCAGGGTTGTAAAGGAAAACAGGCATTATACTGGCGAGGAGTGGACGACTTGATATAGATAGTGTTAATTACTTGTATGAATGAGAGACACATACCGCTATGTAATCCGAGATGCTTTATGATATTCCCAGCAGACGATTTTTCTTATTTCCATTGAGAAAGATTTTTTAACCCTAGTCTTACCTTTATTTTTTTTTAAAAAAAGAAGGGAAATGTTCTATATATGTTTAATAACTACATCTACGATTGTTTGATAAAGACTATAGTATATCTTGAGTATGCGCATTATGTATGTAGCGTTCGTCTGCTGGACAACTTTCTTTAGTTCTTGTATTAAAGTTTCTGTAGTAAGCACGCTTGTGTTATTTCAGTTATTCTCAATAGAGAACCTTTGCAGATACATTACAAGACTCAAACACAAACACAACATGTTTCTCCAGAGAAACAATCACGAAAATAACATCGGAGCTAGACCCCGAATCGGGAGTAGCCGAGCACAAATTCAGAGTGTTGCAAAACGCAAACGAGAAATTCTCGAGGAGTACGAAAGTGGTGACTCTTGTTCTAAACGAATCAAAAGGAATGTCTCTTATGAAAACATTGACGCTCTGTGCTATAAATGGTTTCTGGATGCCACATCTCGGCAAATTAATGTGTCTGGTCCTCTAATCAAAGAGAAAGCTCTCAATTCGCTGCAGACTTAAATGACTCAGATTTCAAGGCATCACATGGTTGGTACCCACTGTCTGTATGAATGATGCCATGGATTATTTAAGTAAACTGAGAGAATTTGCTCTGCAGATTTGAAATGAGTCAATGTTCAAATGTGTTAATGACTTTGATGAGCTTTTGATAGATATGAGGGTTGCAAAAACTTCCAAGCAGACAACAATTGATAATTTTTTCCAAAAAAGACAGTAACAGAGTGCATGTTTCTTTGCAGAACAAATCATTGTGTTTCTGTATTTTTTTTAACAAAAGCTGCAATGTTTTGATTAAGCAACATTTAATTCTTTAAAGTTTTACATGCTTTCTTGCAAACCATGCTTTCTTGCAAACACTTTAGATGAACATAGTACAACACATGAAACTTGTGAGCACTATTATTATTAAATATGATGGAAAAGGAATGAAAAGGAAAATAAATCTTTTAAATAAAATCCTTTTATTCAAGTCTTTTTTTTGTACATAATGTGGGGCAGAAGTTCATTGTGACATACAAAAGATGATTCAACAAGCTAGAACATCATACAATACTGCAAAGTACCAACTATAATATGATAATGTGCGAGAAATAAGTACTGTGAACAGCAGCCAATCTGTGTACAGCAGCCAATTTGGGCACATCCCTTGACTGGCTGCTGTACACAGATTTGACTGTAGTATGATATAAATCTACATGCTTAGTATCACTTGCATTGTTTTTTTTTTGCCTCTAATGGGCGTTAAATACTGCAGTGTATGTGTTAACCCTTTACCACACAATCCCAACTTTCTCCGAACCTGCAATAAAAGACTTTTGGAAACACTGAGGGAAAAGGAGAAAAAGCTACAAGCATTTTCTCTTTTTCCCTCAATTTTTTCCACCCTGTCAACGACAGAAATCATCAATTTAGCAACATGAAATTTATCGTCAGCAAATGCTTTTAATTTAGTCCAGTCCAAAATTTTGTGGTTTTTGTAAAGAGTTAAAAAGCCACTTGTACAAGATAGATTGTTTGATCTCTTGGGTGGCTGTGGCTTAAAGTTTATTGTGAACTTGTGGCGATTATAGCCATCACATACAGAGCAGGAAACACTTAAGTGCAGATCAATGATCAGTTGGCACATGCAGTCTGATTTCTATATGCATAGAAAAAAGATTAAGTTGTCTTGCCTTGTGTCAATGAAATTACACAACATCCAAGATTCAAGACAGCACGGAACATAAATACTGTAAAAATGGATATTATTACAGGTCTAAAATTTCGCAGTTAACAAATACTGACCTTACGCATGTTTGAATTTTTAGCAAAAACTATGACAAATGATCTTGCTTGTGAAATACATTAGAAATCTCCATCTTTACTTCCATAAAACATGTTTAATTGGCAGTATTGACCGCCGCTAGACTGGTATTCTGGTTGACTTCGATGAAACAAGAGGACCATGATGGTCCTATATCGCTCACCTGAGTACCAAGCAGTAAAGGTCTAAAATAAAGAGAAATATCAAATATCAAGGTTCAAGGCCAAATGATAATGAAACAAGAGCAGCAAATTGTCGCAATTTGACTTGAGACTTCGAAGTTCCGTTCCGGACAAGCAAGAAATACTGTAAAAATGAAGATCAAAGTGGAATTACTCAAAATCCGCGCTAGGTAGAGTTATTGTTCTTGCGCAATGTACTCCATAATATTGCAACAAACATGCATACCAAGTATGAAGTCGTTCTGACTTGAGATGACAAAGTTATATTCCGGACAGGCACTAAATGCTGTAAAAATGACATTCAAAGGGAAATAACCCAACGACAGCACAAGGTAGAGTTACAATTCTTGTGCACTGCACTTCCAAATATTGCAACAAATAAGCATACCAAATTTCAAGTCATTCCTACATAGTTTTGCTCTGGACAAGCAAGAAATGCTATAAAAATATAGGTCAAAGGAGGAATAACTCAAAATTTGTGCTAGGAAGAGTTATGGTTCTTGTGCACTACACTCCATAATTTTTCAACAATCATGCAGATCAAATTTGAAGATGTTCAGGCTGTAGATGACAAAGTTATATTCCAGACAAGCAGAAAATGCTGTAATAATATGATGATTAAAGGGAAATAACTCATGGACAGTACGAGGTAGAGTTACGGTTCTTTCACACTGCACTCCATATTATTGCAACAAACACAAATGCCAAGTTTCAAGTCAATCGGACTGAAGATGACTAAGTTATGCTCCGGACTAAGAACTATTCTAAAGAACTTTCTAATTCAAGGGCAAATAACTCCAGTTGTTCTGGTCCGATTACACCCATAATCGAACTCATCCGAGATCTTACAGTCATATATATTTTGACGAAGTTTGGTACTGATTGGTTGATATTTGTAGATACTAGAGTGTAAACAAAGTCAAATATAGCAATTGTTCTAATTCAAGGGCAAATAACTCCAGTTGTTCTGGTCCGATTACACCCATAATCGAACTCATCCGAGATCTAATGGTCATATATATTTTGACCAAGTTTGGTGCCGATTGGTTAATAATTGTAGATGCTAGAGTGTAAACAAATGCAAATATAGCAATTTTTCTAATTCAAGGGCAAATAACTCCAGTCGTTCTGGTCCGATTAGACCCATCATCAAACTCATCCGAGATCTTATAGTCATATATATTTTGATCAAGTTTGGTGCTGATTGGTTGATATTTGTAGATGCTAGAGTGTAAACAAAGTGAAATATAGCAATTTTCTAATTCAAGGGCAAATAACTCCAGATATTCTGGTCCGATTAGACCCATGATCGAACTCATCCGTGATCTTATGGTCATATATATTTTGACCAAGTTTGGTGGTGATTGGTTGATATTTGTAGATGCTAGAGCGTAAACAAAGAAATGTGAACGGACGACGACGACGACGGACGACGACGGACGGTGAGCGATCACAATAGCTCACTTTGAGCACTTTGTGCTCAGGTGAGCTAAAAAGGCAATGATTAATGTCAACAAGAGTCCCAATCAATTGCTGCCTTGTGACCCGGTGTCTAGGTAAAGTATACTTGATGTAGCTTAAATTCATGCATGTAGATTTTTGTCAATATGTGAAAATTGCAAATATATTTCTTCAATGCGAAAATTTCCGGTTTTACAGTGTATGCTTCCACAAGAAATGCATGTACATTTGTAAAAACTGCCATGAACAACATGGATATTTCATAGAAACACAGAATGTCCATATGGAAAGCACTGCAAACAACACATTAAATATGGTAAAAATAATAAATGGTAATTGTCCAAATAACGACATAAAACATGTGGGAAAAGGAGCAATAGAGGGTTACAAGCATTTTCTCCTGGAATCAAAAGCCTTTAACCTATGAATGGTAAAAACACAGAATCCTTTGGTAAGGGGTCAGATAAGATACTTTGCTCAACATTGTCAGATAATTTTAGTTAAACAGAGAAAAACAGTTTAACTCTATACTAAATGTTGCTAACTCTATACGACAAAATTTTAGACTGGTTCAAATTGAAAGCATTTATAGATGACATATTGAACCAGCATTTTCTCCTTTTCTCACAAGGTTTTCAAAAGGCTATTTTTTCAGGGTCGTTTAAACTCTGGTTTGAGTGGTATAGAGTTAAATAGATAATTTTTGCCTTTGAAATAAGAGAAAATATTGTTGTTAATAAGGACTGCAGAAAACTAACCTCTTCTGTTCTTCCCAAAACAGGCTTATCATAAGTCTGCAAATTTCCCAATTGTTGTGCTGTTTCAGAACCACACTGCCGATTATTTCTTCTTTTCTGTACTTTTCTCTGCCAATTTTTGTGTTGTAGACTTTTCAATTCCTTCTGTAAACTACAACACTTTTCTGTAAGATCTTTTTCAAGCTCCCTCTCTCTATTCAGTTCTTCTTGAACACTTGATTAATAGAGGATAATGCATCAACACATTACCTTAACCCTTTACCAAACAATCCCTGGTTTTTACGACCCAGAGATAGAAGCCTTTTGAAAACATTGTGGGAAAAGGAGAAAATGCTGGTAACCAGCATTTTCTCCCTTTCCCACAATGTTTTCTACCCTGCTGGAAACAAATTTCAATTTTTGAGTTAAGTTTATTTTGTTGTCTGCAAGTGCTTTCAATTTGGACCAGTCTAAAATTTTGTCGTTTGGTAAAGGGTTAACCCTTAACCTGCTAAATAACTAAATTGAAACTTTCAAATTGATAGTAAAAACCCAAGTATTGCTCTATCAAAGTCATGTTTTTTAGGACAAATATCTCCTTCTTGGACAGCCTATATCAAAGATCAGACTGCACATTGTGTGCAGTCTGATCTTGATCTACATTGTCCGCAACAGGTCCTTGAGTCACGCTGTGCAGACTAAGGGTTAACATCTTAATAAGCATGAAACACTTTGAAAACATCCTTGGTGAACAAACATGAACACAAATTAAAAGATTTATTGATTGTATCGTGTTTAACACCATTTTTAACATTATTTCAGTTATCATGGCAGCCAGTGCACCTATCCATGGTTTCCTGGAGTTTTTGTTACAAGTACATTACACAATATTCCTTCCAAGCCATTGGCTCTTTCTCATATAACCATTGTCGAAATAATGATCAGCCATGAGACAGGAACATATCCTGTCACAATGAATATCATCAATCGTTGGGACGAAATTAGCCGACCTAAAGATTTGATAAACACCGCTGTTCTGTATTCTACCGATTGCACTACTGATTGGCTAAAATTAAAACACTGCAGCAAAGGAACAAATGATGCTATGTCTTTATCACAAAATCCCAGTTTTAACGACCCTGAGAAAGCGAGCTTTTGAAAACATTTTGGGAAAAGGAGAAAATGCTGGTAACCAGCATTTTCTTCTTTTCCCATAATGTTTTGTACCCTTTCAAAGACAAATTTTATTCTCTCAGCCACACTTAATTTGTCACCTGCAAATGCTTTCAATTTGGACAAGTCTAAAAGTTTGTCATTCGGTGAAGAGTTATGACCATTTCTTCAGTTGCCACAATGTTTTCAAGAAGTGATCTGCTGCAAGAAGAAAAGGGTCATGAGCTACAGCCCCTTTCTCCACTGTCTGCTTTACCAACAACATTTTCTATCTTTCCAAAGACAAATTCTGTTATTTGAGCCATATTAAATTTCTCACCTGCAAATGTTTTCTATTTGCACAAGTCTAAAACTTTGTTACTTGGTAAAGGGTTAGCTATCACAGAGAGAAATACACCAAACAGCATCACTGCGAAAGCAAGCTCAACAGCAAAGCAGGTTTAAGTGCTCACACATTTAACCCATTACCACACAATCCCTACTTTTGACGACCCTGAAAAAGAAGCCTTTAGAAAACATTGTGGGAAAAAGAGAAAATGCTGGTAACCAGCATTTTCTCCTTTTCCCACAATGTTTTCTACTCTTCACAAAACAAATTTCAAATTTTCAGTCGCTTTTATTTTGTCGTCTGCAAATGCTTTCAATTTGGACAAGACTAAAATATTGTCGTTTGGTAATGAGTTAACCGCTCTACATGATGACTGTATGATAATCAAGATACCTCACAAACTTTTCATCCAGCTTGTGCTTCAACATACAGAGTTCATTTTCCATTTGCAGAGTCTTACCACATTCTGTATTTAATTGTTGTTCACATCCTAATAAGAAAGATTAACAAGAACAAGCAAGGGTTAGTATTTGAACCATGCTCTTGCAAAAGGGGAATTAATGCATCTCCGTGATCCATGATACCTAGCATGTCATCACAGTATTCTGGAATCATAAAATCAATTTTGTAACACAATTGACTAAGTTATAACGTACACTGGTTCCTTGAGCCGCAGATAATTGACTGATAGCAAAATGTTTCAGTCCAGGTTAGCCTGCATGACCTGGATCAATACCTGTTACAGATGCATTAAGCCCCCAAACACAGCACCGTTCATTTGTAAACTGAAACACAAAGCAATTTGAAATTCAATGGACATTATAGTTCAAATCCAAAAACACGGTCTAAACTTTCAACATAATCTAGGAAATATATAACCCATAACCACACAATCCCATTTTTTAATGACCCTGACGAAGAAGCCTTTTGAAAACATAGTGGGAAAGGAGAACATGCTGGTTACCAGCATTTTCTCCTTTCCCCACAATGTTTTCTACCCTTTGAATTGCAAATGTCATGTTTTAAGTACCATTTAAATTGTCCCCTGCAAATGCTTTCAATTTGGATAAGGCTGACATCACGTCTGGCAAAATGATATTACTTTTTTGCAGCGCAAAAAATGAAGGTAATATTGAACACGACTTTCAGTCTCAGATATCAGTCTTGGATTTAGAATTGCAAATGCTTTCAACATAGTCAAGTTCAAAATTATATTATTCAAAAAAGATTTAATAACGCTGATAAAAATAAACATGATCACTAACTTTTCTTTTCTGCCTCGGCTTCAGACAGTCGTTTCTGCAGTTCTTGTTTATCCTTCATCAGAATGTCCACCTCTTCTTTCTTGTGTTCATATACCTGAATATCTAGAAAAAAAACTTTTGCACACTGACATGGCCTGCAGACAAATCTTTTCATCCTGAAGAAGACCTCTTGTGAAAACATCATAACAAAAGGAAAAAAATCACATAACAGTTGGTACAAATGAGCACAAGTTCTATGATAGGGTAGAAAACATTGTTGGAAGAACTTTGCTTTTCCCACCATGTTTACAAATGGCTTTTACCTCAGGTTCATTAAAACTGGATTCAGAGGTAAAGGGTTGACTCTTTACCAGACAACAAAGTTTTAGGAATGTAATCATTAATTTTGCAGATTTGCAGATTTAAATGTAGTTCAAATGACAGGAATTGTGCATGAAAAGATAAAAATGATTTCTAGAAAAAGGAAAAACCCCTGGTAATCAGCAATCGATCTCTACTTTAATTTCCCACAATGTTGTCAAAAATATTCTTCCTTGGGGTTGTTAAAATACAGTATTGTTTGGGAAAGGGATAAGTGATTATCTGCATTTTCTCCTTTTTCCAAGATATTTTGGGGTTTTTTTTTACTTCTAACAAGGATGTTTTCAAAGTTTTCTGCAAATTCTATCTAGAAGTAATAAACTCTTCATCACATGATCATGAGTTTCTATGACCCTGATTGACAGGACTTTTGAAAACATCGTGCGAAAAGGAGAACCAGCATTTTCCCCTTTTCCCACAATGTTTTCCACCCTTACAGAGACATATCCAATCATTTGAGCAACATTTAATTTGTCACCTGCAAATAATTTCAATTTGGATACATCTAAAATGCTGTTTGGTGAAGAATTAACTCTTACCACACGATCCCAAATTTTAATGACCCTGATGGAATGAGCTTTTGAAAACATTGGGAAAAAGGAGAAAATACTAATAAACAACATTTTCTCCTTTTTCAAAATGTTTTCTGCCCTTTCACAAACAAAAATTTTTATATCGTTAACATTAAATTTGTTGTCTGCATAAGCTTCCAACTTGGACCAGCCTAAAATGTTGATGCGTGGAAAAGAATTAATCCATAGAGGGTGTAATAAACCCAAAAGAAATTTTCATCCTAAAACTAAACCAAAATATTTAAAATTTCGTAGTTGCATTTGTCTACGGTGTATCAGCAAAACAGACACTGTAGATCAAAGATCAGGCTGCACATCTTGATCTACAATGACCACAATTACAACTATAGTTGTGAAAGGCGGTTAAATACAATTGGCAAGTACTATACATTGTATATAGAACAACAAACCCCTAAAAAGAAGATCCTCTTCCTTTTTCAATTTCTCTAACTCCTCTTCAGATCTTTCCCGACAAAGTTTTCCAGCATTGATTCCAGCGCCATATGACTCTGTAAAATCTCTAAGATCCCCACAAAACTTTGACCTTTCCTTGTCCAATATTATTTTAAGTTCTATCTACAAAACGACAAAGGTAAGGTAAATAGACTTGGAGATACATCTTTATTAAACTTGTTTTCAGCCAGTTTTTAGCCCATTTCATCTTTATTTTATAAAACTATAACCACTGTTGTATCTTCATGCAAAATGTTGCCCCTGACAGTTAATTCAATGCATAGATTATGACCAATAGAAAATACATTTCATTTTCTTGATGCCATCAAAGAAATCACTGTTGTGATGTTTCAGATTTTAAGTCAAAGATTTCTAATACATGTATTCCTTACACTATATACATGTACATGTATATCGGTAAATTATCTATGTTTACACAGCTGACTAAATTCTGAACCATTCTACAATTTATCAAATTTTAACAGCGTTTATTTCTCTCTGGCTGTACGGATGTAGCTTTAACTCTTTGCCAAATGACAAAAATTCTAAATGTTTGCATTTGCAGACAGCTAACAAAATGTAGACAAAAATTGTTTTGAGAAGGGTAGAAAACATTTTGAGAAAATAAAATGCTGGTTACCAGTCCTTCCAACAGTGTTTTCTAAAGCCTTTTTCCTCAGAGTCATTAAAAGTTGTGGTAAAAGGTTTAAGAGTTTGTGAAAACCCTTTGAATGTACCTTAATCTTGCAATTTTCAAACTCCAATGAAAATAAGATACATTCTCATAGCCTGATATGACACTGTAAAACAGAGAAGTGAAGAGACATGGAACACAGATACATGCATGTAAGTGAAATATGGTTGTATTTAACAGAAATAGCTGCAATGGTAAGAAGCTAAACAAATCAAAATATTTAAGTGACCCTAAAAACACTCTGGAAATAATAGCTTCAGCAAAAAAAAAAGCAACACTGCCTGGCAAGAGCACTAAACATAGACAATGCATCCAAATATCTCTAACAGTCTGTACTGAATGCATCCAACATTTCACTGAAGTGCTTAACCTCAGCTTAGGTCTATGTCCAACATCATCTTGAACCTATTTGAATACAGTATTATGAAATATGAATAAAAAGTATGGACAGTTCACATCATACAAGTGATGAACTGTACTTTCTCGCGATTACCTGTTTTTTGTTTAGGTCATCCAGTTCTTTTTCCAAATTCTCTTTTTCTTGTCTGTAGATATTTAGCTGAATGTCATCCACATTCAATAAACACTTGTGTTCACTTAATTCTCTCAGCTGAAAATATAATTTGTAAATAAAATAAGGAATTTATTCAAATTTTCCTGTGCTAATACGAGGGTGGAATGAAAAAATATGTGGACTTTCGTTACAGTAACATTGTTTTTACAGATAACAAGATTTAATATACATAATTATATATCAGCATTTTTTCTATATATCTCTTAAATTTGGATACGATAGGTCCAGTGGATCTCCCATACTAACCATTATCAAATGGTTAGTGTGGTGGTACGGGTGCTCGATAATGACATCAAAATGATGTTCCAACATTGACAAGTTATGATTTGTTTCTGTCCTCTCCCAGTGTTGTCTTTTAGAGACTCCCTGCTCTCCAAAAGTCTTTTATACCATTAAAAAACAAGAGATCTACTTATGTTTGAAGATCGATTAGCATCCTTCATCATTTTCATCATCTCTGTTAGTGTTTTCCCCAAGTCCATGCATAAACTTTATTCTTGCATGGTTCTCTTCCTGTGCCAGGGCCCCCAATTTGATCTTACAATTATTGCATAAGCCTTAAGTCTACTGGCTGTATTTCTAAAATACCCAACGGATGACGCTCAAATTTGCAAGGTTACATATGGCTTCATCACATAAACAGACAACGTTTGGTTAAATATGGCGCCAATTTAGGGAGCCAACAGAAATATTAACAGAATGCAGTGTAGTCAAGAAATGGGTTGAAACCCGGGGTACCAACCCAGGACTATTTAAAGTTGAATTTTGTTAAACACAAGTATTATACATCAATGCAAACCATCTGACTAAATAAAATCTATTATGGCATTGAACACTCCACTGGTTAGTTTGCATGGATTGAAACATTACAAGAGAGCCATGCTCTGTGAAAAGGAGGCTTAATGCATCTGCAAAAAGTATCTATCCATGTCAGCCTGCACAGCCCATGCAGGCTGGCATTGGTTGAAACTTTTTTCTTTTGGTAAATGTCCTGCATGTCCAAGGACCATTCTAAGTAGCTGTTGGTTACACAAATAGACTCATGGATCAATAATTAGGGGATGACTAGCTTGGTATAATAAATCAAGAAAGAATTTAGCCACCTATTGTCAGAGCATGGCTGCAGTACTTTTAACTCCTAAAATGCTTTTCACAACTATAGTCCCATTTGTGGCAAGTGTGGATTAAGATTAAATGGCCTAAAACATGCAGTATGATCTTTCATCTACATTGTCTGCTTTGCTGAAACATTTTGGGCAACCTTGAAATTGCTCTTATAAATTAGGATCTCACTTCTAGAAAAAAGTACCTGTTGAGTTTATTTCGTGTTCTAAGGGTTTTTTTTTCCAAACAACAAAATTTTAGCTTGGACTAAATTGAAAGCATTTGCAGATGACGAATTACATGCAGCTAAAATGATGATTTCTGTCTTTGATAGGGTCAAAAACATTGCTGGAAAAGGAGAATCAAATCATTTGAACTGCTGTTATTTTGTAGTCTGCATGTGCTTACTATTGGACAAGTCTAAAATCTTATTGTGTGGTAAAGAGTTAAACAGCCTGTATATTTTTTTTTCAGACCATGAAGGTAATAAAGTAACTCTTTACCACACGACAAAATCTTAGACTGGTCGAAATTGAAAGCATTTGCAGACGACAAATTAAAGATGGCTCTAATGCTGGAATTTGTCCTTCACAGAGTAGAAAACATCGTGGGAAAAGGAGAAATGCTGGTTACCAGCATTTTCTCCTTTTTCCACAATGTTTTCAGAAGTCTTCTTTCCTAGGGTTGTTAAACCCTGCGATTGTTTGGTAATGGGTTAAAGCAATTAATTAAGAAGGAAAATGTTGCAACTAGATCGAAGACTACCTTTTTGTTCAGTTCTTTCTTCAAATCCTGGCACTCTTTCTCATTAATTTTCAGTTTTTCTTGCACAGATGAGATACTTTGTTTAACTGTATAAATATAAAAACTGATCGTGATTTGAAGCACACGTCAATTATGAATAACGGTACCACAATAAATTTACAGTAGACACCTTTGAAAATATCTTTGTTAAATATGGACCATCAATATGAATCTAAGTTCAAACTATGTTTAACTCTTCACCACAAGACAAAATTTTAGACAGATCCAAATTAGAAGCATTTCCAAAGGAAAGAGTAAATGTGGCACAAGTAATGGGAGTTGTCTGTAAAAGACAAGAACACACTGTGGGAGAAGAAGAAAATGCTGGTTAACAGCATTTTCTCCTTCTCCCACAATCTTTTCAAAAGCTTTCTTTCTCAGGGTTGTTAAAACTCAGGATTGTGTGGTATAGGGTTAACTCTTAACCACATGACAAAAGAATAAAATTCGGGTTACCAGTATTTTATCCTTATCTTACAGTGTTTTTATAAGGTTTTTTTTTCTCAGGGTTTTTATACCTACAGATTGTGTGGAAAAGGGTTAAATGTACAAAAAACTTCTTTTAAGTCTGTGCAGTTCTGAGCTGCCAGCAGGTATCATTGGAGGGAAAAAAAGGTAAAAATGTGCCTGCTGTTGAAGACCATGCTCTTCCAAATCTTTACACATGGCCAAGGTTATTTGAATCAATTCAAATGGTTACACACAGCTTCAGAGTATCTGGATGCGGTAAATGCTGGGGTTAGATGTAGGTTTTCCCATCAAAATGTGGAATGCAAGTCTGCATTAAGGACCCATGTCAACCAACCATTCTAAACAAGTCCTATAGTCTTATTCTCCAGAATTTTCTAAATTTAAAAGTAACAATTGGTTCAGCCAACCAGAAGCTGTGTTACTTCCAAATTTAGAAAATCTTAGAAATAAAGACTAAGAATGTTCTTAACGACGTACGCAACAGTTTCCATTTTCACGCTTCATGTAACTATCATGCTCACCTTTTACTCGAAAAATGGTGAGCACCTAACACAATTGATCTTGCCACACTTGTCAATGTCTGCAGAATGGAAAAACCAAGAACTAAAACAGGTCATTTCATGTCAGCAAAATAAAGAAAAAAGTATTTGAATCAAGCCAAATAGTTATGCGAGGCAAGAATCCAAAATTACGCTTTAATAAGATCGGACTGAAAGTCAAAGTGAATCACCTAACTACATCACCTAACAACGGAAATATGGACACAGATGCTACTACTAGCTCTTTATCGTATCGTATCATCGAGCTAAAACAGCCTTTCAGATGCAGATGCTTTCAGTTTGGTCTAGTCCAAAATTATGTCACTTGGTAAAGACTTGCAGAAAATGAGGGGCTGTACATAACTCTTTCTCCTTTACCAGGTTGTTCCTTAGCTTGATGAGTCTGCATCAGACAACATTAGAAAACATTGATGTCAAGAGGAGAAATTGCTCCTAACATTTGATTTCTCTTCTTCGCACAATGATTTCTGACCCATCAAAGAACTGTGATACATCAATACCAGGTTTTGGTTTAGTGTCTGCAAACACGTCAAATTTAGAAGAGTCTAAAATTAGTCGTTTGGAAATGGGTTAAAAGCTAACATCAGTATTACATTCATATGCTATGAATTGGTTTATTATGACCAACAAACTTGATTCTTATAAACATTGTTGTATTGTTGAAAAAATTGAGATAATTTACTTCATATAATGTCTTTGTCTTTGACAAACCCTACATTTACTCATTAGTTAGTGCCCCACCCACAAACTTAAAATGTATTTTCTTAAAAAATAAGGCTGGTGATCTATTTGTTTTAAGCCTGATTCTTTTAGTTTAGTACCTGAATATTATTTATAGAAAAAATAAGAAAAATCTGAACGTTAGAACATTTAAAAAATTAACTTTAAAAGATACTCTTTGTTTTTTTTGTTTTTTTCCAAAATAAAGGTGTTTTAGCCATAAGTTGAGGGGCTTTTTTTTTTTTTATTAAATAGTGATACTCAGTATACTCTAAATTATTTTTTTCATTAAATTTGATTTTTCACCAATACAATGACATAAAATTTGCTTATAATTGTTGTCATTTAAAGAAATATACATAAGACTTAGTTTTCATAGGTGAAATTTCATCCTGAACTGCCGCAATGCAGGGTGTACTAAAAGAAATATTCAAAGAATTTTCCCAAAGCTGGTGACCCCCTCTTTTTATCCCCAATTTTTGTAAATCAGATAATAAACTATCACCAAACAAAGTTTCATGAAATTCTGAATGTTTTGAAAAAATGGTGAAACTGTAGCGATCGTCTTTAAGAATGGTTGGTTACTAGGACTCAAAATCTCCTCAACCAAACTTAAGCAAGGTCTTTTGAAGGGGTCCCACATGACACAGTAGATGGTATGATTTAGATCTAAATGCATTGCAACACCCGCTATGTTTACTTTTGGCCTCTACTGGGCCTTTAAGTTCATTTCCAGCTCACATTGGGTGCGTTCAGGGTTCTACCATTGGTGCCTATTGGTACCGTTGGTAGCCGTCGGTACCCACGGTATACCGATGGAAATTTTGTTGGTAGTCAATTCTCCCGCGAGTAGACAAGTCGGGTAGCTTTGGTAGCCTCGTTTTGAGTAAATTAAGATGGCGGAAAAATATGAAAATTATCAAGCCCCAGCTGTTCTCATTCCCCTAAGGCTACCAGTTAGCGACGACAGAACTTACAAAGTTCTTGTGAAACAGGAGAAGATTCCCTTTATTGCTTCTAGTAAGTAGTGTGATTGTTGTTTTCATAAAAAATATACACTACAGAAGGTCGAGAGACCAGATTGGTTAATTCAGAGACATAGATTATTGTATGTCTCTGGTTAATTGGATTCGGAATGCCTGAATAGTTGAATAGCTGCTTCGATTATAAGCTCAGTGTTAGTATTTCCGAAGTTGTGGATTCTAGTGTAAGAGGCAGCTGAAACATTCGTGGCCCGACCAGGACTTGAACAAGTTGGGGACAAGTCCAAAAAGAGCTATAATAGCCCGAACGAGCTATAATGAGAACAAAAGAACGACAAAATGTTTTGATTTGCATAGGTGTTCTGCTGAATCTTGGAAAACTCGACCCCAAGACAATTCGACCCCAAATTGAAAAACCTAAGACAACTCGACCCCAAGACAACTTGACCCCAACTCCTTGGACAATTCGACCCAAATAAGAATTTCAAAATATGATGGATAGATACTTTATTAAATGAAGTTAAATGGTGTTGATTAATTAGCTTGTATTCTAGGTACTTACATTGCATTGAACCAAAAATAAAACAGATACAGTTTATTTTCGCACCTATATTGTTATTTTCGCAAGTGATTGCAACCACGTATATTTTGGCCAATAATTTTTTTATTTACGATGCAAAATCAACCAATATTTGGCTATAAACATTTTTTTACATGCTTTATAAGAACATAAACCAAAATTTTAATCAAACTTAAACATAAAAAGGTACAGCCTACAAAGCTGTATAGCTGCTTCTAATGTTTTGATTTGCATAGTTGTTCTTCTTATCTAATGTAGGTGGAATGTATACGGACTTCTGTTACAGGTGGAATAACAAGACAATAGGTTTTGTTCATAAACAAACTCCACTTTTTTAGACCAAGACAATGATCTCACAACATTATAAAAGTGTTTCATAATCAGTTTTGTTATTAATTGACTGTTGATCTTTAAGAAATGTGGCTCTCCTATATTGCAGGGATGAGACTTCTAAACTTATGAAAATTTGAATTTCAGAAATTGATCTCAAATTTTTATTTTTCACAGATATTCGTTGTTTTTCTTTGCAGATCGAGCCCTTATCATTAACTTCTTGGTCGAGAATTACCCAAATGACAATGGTACCGATGCCATCTATATTGATATGGACAAGGTACGCAATCCAAACCAAACACCAGTCGGAAAGGGTGACACTCAGGAACAACCCATCGCCTGTAGCAGCAAAAGTGGGGCTGTGGAAGCATCCTCATCTAAGGTATCAAGATATGACTGGCCAGTGGGAGAAACGAAAAAACTACTCGTGTCAATTAAAGATAACAAGGACAAGTTTGAGGATGCCAAAAAAAAGAACAGTGTATGGTCCACAATTGCGGAAGAATTGGGAATAGCCGATATCACTGGGCATCAATGCAGAGAAAGGTATTATACCTTGAAGAAAGCCTACAGGAAGTTTGTTGCAGACTCAAACAAAACTGGTAACAAAAGGCCATAGCCATTCATTTATAAAGAATAAATGGCCGACATTGTTAAGGATGACCCAACATTCACTCCTGTTGTAGCAAAAGGCACCCTTGGTGTAGCTTCACCTACTGATCAATCTGAATCTGATGCAGATGGTAGTGCAGTTAGTGAGGAAAGTGGTTCAGTTAGTCAACCGAAGAAGAAGAAGACCCAAGTGGAAGAGCTTAAAGAGTATATGCAACAGCGTGACGAGAGATTTCTAGAGGCTCTCAGCTCTATGAATGAAAAGCAGAATAAATTAATGGAGAAGCTTATTGAACTAGAGGCGCTTGAGCGCCTGTATCGCTCCACAGGCCTGATATTTCTATAATGGCGAAAGGAAGTTTTTAACAATTATCATTCAATCCTGCATTTTAGCTCACTGAAGAAACAATTTGGTAGACAACCCCCATAGGAACTTACCTGCAAAACAACAATGAAATCCAATGAATAGTTTTAGAGAAGAAATTTTTCAAAGATTTTACTTTATACCATAAAAGGAAAATGAGTCTCCCATAAAAGCCATGTTTTTTGACAGATCTTTTTTTTTTTAAGGAATTCTGTAAACCTGTATCTAAGGAACATTCCTGCAAAATAATAATGCTATCCAAATAGCGGTTTGGGAGGAGAAGATTTTTAAAGGTTTTTTACTTTGGTTGCCATGGCAACCAGAATTCTTCATGGAACACAATTATTTGAAGGAATTTGAAAGAGGACCACCAAAGGAACATTCCTGTGAAATTTGGTAAAAATCCAGTCAATAGTTTCTGAGGAGAAGTTTTTTAAAGAAAAAGTTTACGGACGCACGCACGGACGAACGGACGCACGATGGACACAACGCCATGACAATAGCTCTCTGGCCTTCGGCCAGTGGAGCTAAAAACTATAACTACCTGAATACTACTAAAATTATGCTCTTAAAGCTGCTCTACTACAGATTTTTATTAAAATTTTACAAAATGAGATTATCAACTTTTTAACCCTTTACCACACAATCCCGACTTTTAACAACCTTGAAAAAGAAGTCTTGTGAAAACATTGTGGGAAAAGGAGAAAATGCTGGTAACCAGCATTATCTCCTTTTTCCACAATGTTTTCTATCCATCCCAAAACAAATTTCATTTTTTTCAGTCACATTTATTTTGTTGTCTGCAAATGCTTTCAATTTGGACCAGTCTCAAAATTTGTAGGTTGGTAAAGAGTTAAGCAGTATTTGTTGTTCTTTCCATATGGGAAGCACGCTTTTCCAGTTTTGTGAACTGTACCAACTTCTAATCTGCTACCATAGTAATTTACTTTTTATAAAATAAGAATAAAGCGTTACTAGACACATTATTTTCACCACTAATAAGGCTATTTTTTCATTTTCCAAAAGGATTTTTCTTGCCATACCATGTCATTTTTAAACATCTGAAGACAGTCTAATTAGAAATTTGTATATTGAGAAACAGAAATATTTGTCCAAAATCTGCAGTAGAGCAGCTTTAAGCATGAGTTGAGCTCATTTTTGAAAAGTTGACTTTGATTTTGTTTCATTACAATAACATGAGGTACATGTTGTTAGAAATGTTGATTTTTGAGTGTCTTTTTGGACAGATTGTTTCTAGTCATTTAAAAACTTGAGAAAGTGTTTCATAATATTTGATTAGAATCTATAAAATCACGTGTTCATCGGTCTTGTTTTAAATTGTTACAATACTCGAGGCAAGCTCATAGCTATGCTTTTGTAGTATAATCAGAGCAGGAATGACCTGCCTCGCTCTTTGCTGTTGATCATCCGCCATGTTCTGTTCTGTTCGTTGAAAATTCCTCCGTTGATTTTGCGGAGCACCCCAGAAATCTTGGGTAAAAGGTAAAAATATCCAATATCAGCGACACACTATATTTACACAATATGCCTAGTAACACAGGCCACTTTCAGCTCCTTATTCAGTAATGTACAATCACAAAATTTCTTTATATTTACGCATACAGGATCATATATTCTTCTTCTCCCTTATATGTAGTACTTAACAGTTCCTAGACTTTTCTATTACATGAGTTTATTTGTTTATTATCAAGAATTTTTGAACGTTTAAAATGAATGTCAAAAATGTATTTTCTAGTATGATACTCAAGGACTTCTATAATTTTACTCTCAATAACTAGATGGTCACATAAATCGGGATGAGTGCAGTCCAGACACAGCTGCGTAAATATTACAGGATCTAACGACTTGATTGTCTCAATATTTGTATTCAGGATGCCTGCTATCAAGCTTATAAATTTTATTCTTGTATCAGAAAGTGATTTACATTCTGATATGAAATGTTCTCTTGTTTCTGCATGCATTAGACAAAGTCCACAAGTTGGGTTGACCTCAAACTGGTTAAACTTAGAGCGATTTGACTGGAGGGTATACGTGCCAGTTAGAACTTTTGCTTTAACTTCTGCTCTTTGAATATCCTGGATGTTAGGTCTAACAGTAGCATATAATGGATGGATTTTTCCAACTTTTAATACTGAAGAATTGATATATTTCAGCAATGGTTTTTCGGAGATGTCATTTTTCCAGTCACTCTCTACTTTACAGTGAATAGCTCCCCTTACCATGTTTTTCCAAGTTTCTTTTGTTGGAGTATTATTAATCAATTCATAGGCTGTGGGTAGCCTATATTCAATCAAAAGTCTCCGGCATACTGAAATCATGCTTTTTTCATCTATTTGCCTAACTGCAAGTTGTCTAATTACGACATCGTATTCTTTTGTCCCGGGTGAGGATAATATTGAAAAAAAGAGATTCAGTAACTTTTTGTGAATTATTGAGACTACAGGAGGGATCCCAAGAAGAGAAGTTACAGCAGTAGTAGCAGTGCGATCTGGGAGATGTTGTATCTGTCGAAGAATCTTGTTTTGGAAAACCTCCAGCATGTTTTCATCCTTTTTTGTTAAAAAAACAGTTTCAAGTCCATAGACAAATCTTGGAATAACGTATGTTGACCACAAGTGTGCTTTTACAGTTTGAGAAATTCCTGTTTTTCCATGACAGCCTGCTCCCATAAGTGAGTACACAGTTCTTCTTCCCTTATCAATGCAGTCCTGTATATCCGTTTTTCCATCATCTTTTCTTACTATACCAAGGTGGATTGTAGAGGCTGCCTGTTCAACAGTTTCTCCCTGCAAAACTGGTTTTTTAAACTCTTTACTTGAATTGTATTGAAGAATTTTACTTTTGGATGGATTTATTTTGTATCTATTGTTGTTACTATATATTTGCACTTGTGTTACCATATCATTCATTTCTTCAGAAGATGTCGACAATAAGGCTAGATCATCTGCACATGTGACATGTTGGATGTCTATTGTACCAATTGTGATCCCATGAAAATTTCTTTGGAGTTGTAAGAGTAAAGGATTGTTATATCTCTTATAGTGTCCAGCTGAGAGCACACCTCCTTGTCTGACACCCTGTAGGAGTGGAAATCGTTCAGACATTGTTCCTTTCCATTCAACTCTTGAGGTCATGTCAGTATATATGTTCTTAATAAGTAACCATTCAGAGTCTGGAATACCATCAGAGTAGAGCTTATGCAATAATATTTCATGAGATACCACATCAAAAGCTTTTTGAGTATCTAGTGTAGTTAAAAACATTTTCTGCCCAGCATTTTTTGTTTCCACTTGGCATTCAGTTAGGAGAAAAGCAGCAATAAGACAAGATTTGTTTTTTGTAAATCCATATTGAAGTTCAGATTGAGCTTCAAGGAACAACTGTTCATGTCTTGATATTAGTATTTGTTCTAAAATTTTAAGAATAATTGTAGTAACAGAGATTCCCCTATAATTTGATGGGTTATCAGCATTTCCTTTTTTATGAACAGGTGTCAGTATTCCTACTTTCAGTTCTGGTGGGATCTGTGTAGTACGAATGATGGCATTTACAATTTCAAGAAGTGGGTTAAGTACAATATCTCCTCAAAGTTTTAGATGTTCAGCAGTGAGGCCAAAAATGTCGGGGGCCTTGTTATTATTGAGCGCTAAGATGGCACTTTTGAGCTCTTCGACAGTAGCAGGATTAGGCTCAACATTCCTTATACTAGCAATTTTTTCCATTACTACAAGGTCGTTTTTGATGTTTTCCAGATACTTTGCACAGAAGTCTTTGTCTTCCAGAGGCTGGGATAAATGTTCAAGGTAATTTGCCCAAGCTTGTAATATTTCTTCTTCATTGTCAATTACTTTGTTATTAATGGTAAGGAAGTCTGTGGATACACTTGTAGTTGCCCGCTGTTCTTTTATGAGTCTATAAAATGTTTTATCATCACCCTTACTTTTCATAATATTCTTCATTTTTTCTCGTTTCAATTTGTTAATAGCTTGTCTTTGTGCTTTTCTCAAAAGTTTTTTCGCTGTTTTCATCTCCAGGAAGTTTTTGTTTTCTCTGTCTTTTACAGACCCTCTTTTCTTCCACTCCCACCAGGCTTGTTTACTTTCATTTACTGCATGCTTTATAGAGACGCTGACAACTCTGAGATTTTTCCTTGTTGATTTAATCCTTTTTTGTGGTATACTTTCTTGTTTGTTTACCGACTGGTACCAATTTTCGTTCAGAGTTAGTTGGTTACCGATGGTACCATCGGTAGCCGATGGTAAGTAAATTCGGATACCGATGGTAGAACCTTGAACGCACACATTTTGAGCATTTCCCCCAATTTGGTTCCAGTTCTTTTTTTCCCCGCCAATTTGGATCCAGTCCAGCCTCGTTTTCATAATCTTTTTTTTTCTGGCAACAGCTTCGGCAACTCTTCTACTGTACAAGCAAAACATACATTGAATGATTTCCGACTGGTTGGATCCATAACGTTCGTTTATTCCGATCTGCGCTACTGTTCAATTCTGGTCCTTTTTTGTTCATTCCGGTGTAGGCCTATCCGTGCACCCGAAACGGTGTCATGAAAGTGAGCTAATACTGAAAAAAGAACCTGAAGCTTGCTATCGGACCAGGGATCGTATGTATATATAGGATCCCTGATCGGACCAGAAAGAAAGGAAAAAACTTCAATTTTATTCCCACGTTCTGTTAAAGCTGCTTTTCTTCCTAGTGCCTCCTGTTCTGATTGCTTTATTTTCTCAAAAAGGTCGTCTACAGAGACATCCATGATTCGGCTGCTATTTATTGTTTTCCGCATTTGTAACTCCTCGGCGTTCAACTCGCGAGGAAAAGGGAAACCAATAATACCGCAATACGAATTTACTCAAGTAATCCGATTCAATACCATGATGTCATTTTCACGGAAATCATCTATAAATAGATTCAGTTCCGGGTATTGAGAGAGTGGTTTTCGGCCATATAGAACTTGAGTAGAGTATGGGAACCACGAGTTAAGGTTTGTGTGTGTTGTTAATGAGTAATTCTTGTCATTGCTAAAAATAACATGTAGCAACCACTATTTTCGTAACCAGTATAAAACAAGCGGAACCATGGCAGAGGGCGGAGAAGGCTTCACAGTGGTTGGAGAAGAAACAGCACAAGTTTTACAAGCAAGTCATAATCATATCAGTTTAGCAGACGAAAAAAAATCCAACGACATGGATGCTGTCGACTACATATTGCAGCGATCAATCAGGTAAGAAATATAAATTCTGATAAATTCTGTTTCCTGGTCCTGGCACTTGTCTTATGCCCGATTGCATAACATTTGAAGAAAACATGAACAGAGTGTGATGCGTGCTAGATCTCGATCTAAGTAGAAGGAGTACTTGCCAAAGGTGACATTGTCAGCATTGGATTTCTATCAATAGATCAACATGGGCATAGCAAAAATAGAACTAACTCATGGCTATTCCTCTCTTTTCCACAGTCTTTTTACACTTATTGTGTTAATTAGATCTCACTATTTGGAAAATACAAATTGCGAGAGACTCTTACCTAGGACCACTGGATTAGAGGATAAGTGCTCTTTTAGTCCAAGCTTTACGGACTGTTTGTCATCCATGTTTTGCAATGTCAGTCACTACTTTCCCTTCCATTTTTTTTTAGAGCTACTTGATCAGTTCTTAAGAACCATTTTGTCCTTTCAACCTCTTTTGACATGATTTTTGGTACTATACAGGCCATTAAACCAGGGGATCACTGATTCAAATCTCCACCTTGGCAAAGATCAGACAGAAGATAGTCATTGCAACAGGATTCATTCCTCTTTCACTGCTGATCATTATTTTTTGGAAAGCAGCCAATGGCTTGAGAAGAAAGTACAAGTATGAGAGAAGAAACTCCAGAAAAGCATGGATAGGTGCATTGGCTGCTGCAAATTAACTGACTTAATGTTCAAAAATGTTTTTAGTAGATAAAACAATTGAAATTGAATCAGACATTTTTCTATGTGGGAAAAGTGAAAAACCGATCTTGAAAAAATAAATGCATTGAACATTTTTCAAGTTAAAAAAAAAATGAAAAAAAAATAAGTTCTGTAGATCTTCCTATCAAACAGTGTAGATTCAGGATCAAGTAGCATGCTTTATTTTGTCTTTTTTCCATGTAGTGACACACTTTTAATTTTCTGTACAGTTTTTTTTTTTAACCCTTTTCTACATTTGATATTTTGCTAACCTTGATGAAGGTGTATAGAATATTGTGGGAAAAAGAGAAAATGTTGGTGACCAGCATTTTCTCTCTTTCCTACAGTGTTTTTAGACATATCCCATTATTTGAGCAACATTTGATATGTTGCTTGCAAATGTGCTCTCAAAATGGAGGAGTCCAAAATTTCATTATCTAATGAAGTTGCATGTAACCTGACCAAGTTACTAAATTCTGCACGAGACCAAATGGGGAGAGTTTGCACATGACAAAATTTATTAACTCTGTACCAAACGACAAATTTTTAGACTGGTCCAAATTGAAAGCATTTGCAGACAGCAAAATAAATGTAACTGAAAATTTGAAATTTGTTTTGGGAAGAGTAGAAAACATTGTGGGAAAAGGAGAAAATGCTGGTTACCAGCATTTTCTCCTTTTCCTACAATGTTTTCAAAAGGCTTCTTTTTCAAGGTCGTTAAAAGTCGAGATTGTGTGGTAAAGAGTTAAATATGTCTCAAAAGGTGAATACTGTCATTGATATGGTAGAAAATGTTATGGGAAAGGGATAATAGCATTTTCTTCTTATCTCACATTGTTTTCAAAAGCCTTCTTCAGGGTGATTTAACTCTTTACCACACAATAACATTGAGTTGTAGACTTGTCAAAAATGAAAACGTTTGCAGGCAACAAAATAAATGTGACTCAAAAATTGAAATGTGGTTTGGGAAGCTTTGAAAACATTGTTTGAAAAGGAGAAACAGCATTATACCCAGGATTCCTTGGGAAAGGGTTAAACATGGGAATGATGGGATAGTTTGGTAAAAAGGTTATTTGTCAATTTTCCAGCGAGAGAGAAAATGAGCTTCGGCAGATACAGAATAACGAACGTCCGGTCACAGGCCAGGCCTACCGTCAAAACATCGATCAGTTTCTGGCAAAGAACATGCAGCTGAGAGATAGTGTGGAGGCTCAACATGCGTCTGGGAAAGAGAACGTTCCTCTCAATTCCATGAATGTGGAAGAGCACCGCCCGGAGGCTGTCGTGATAGAAATTCAGGGCCTGTCCCAACAGCAGAGAGTGTCGAATGTGTTACAGACGGCTGCCTTTCGACGACATTTAGAGGGCATCATCAGGGGTAGTTTAGGTACTGTTGCCAGAAACAGGAGTACAGCCTCGTCGGCTCGACCTTCACCTTCCCCTGCGCCCACTCATCCCTCCACGCCAGTTCGTGATCAGGTAAGTTGTCTTTTATTTGTGAAGTCAGGTGATACCCCTAGCAATTAAACCTTCACCATACAAGTTTAAATGACCCCTAAGGAGAAGGAATTTTAAAAACATTGTGAGAAAAGGAGAAACATCATGGGAAAGTCTTAATTAAAAGACAAAAGTCTGAGCATATCCAAATTTAAAGCAGTAGCAGACAACAATTTCAGATGACAATCTGTTATGTATGGTTGGTCTAAGCATTAGTTGTTGGTGGAAGTCAGAAAGTAAGCAAAAGATAGGGTGACTGGTGACCTGGCAACTTTAAACCTAGTTTTAAAATTCGTTTTTCTACCAGGGACCAACACTTGAACCGACCGTACAATAACTTGTAATGTCACAATACTAGTAACTTCCATACTTTTAACTGGTATGATTTAAATTTAAACTCATTTTAACACCAGTATTGTTACTTTTGACCACTTTTGTGCTTTTAGGATTATTTGCGAAACTGAGTGCTGTTGTTCAACTTTCACACAACTCTCCTGTATTTCAGACTCCACAAAGAGACCCTCTACCAGCAGCCGAGACACTCACTGAAAGACGGAACAGTGTTTCTAGTGTCAGCTCCTCAAACAGTTCAACAACCAGTTTTATGGATTACAATACAGGAATACAAGATCCAAGAGGTATAACTTAACCCTTTACCACACAGTCCCAAGTTTTAATGACCCTGACAGAGAAGGCTTTTGAAAACATTGTGGGAAAAGGAGAAAATGCTGGAAAACAGCATTGCTGCATTTTCTCCTTTTCCCACAATGTTTTCAATCCTACCAGGCAGAGAAATCACCATTTTAGCAACATTTAATTTGTCATCTGCAAATGCTTTGAATTTGGTCAGTCCAAGATTTTGTCGTTTGGTAAAGAGTAAAAAGATGGTATGCTGCAAACAAAAAAAAGTTATCTGCTGGTGATAATGAGTTTTCATTTGAACCAGGCTCTGTGAAAAGGGGGTTTAATGCATCTTCAAGAGCTGTCAATCAAGGTCAGCCTGTGTGAACTTAATGGACTATGCAGGCTGATCTCGGTCAAAAGTTTTTTTCTTTTGGTAAATTCTCTGCATGTCCAAGGACCATTCTATCTCAACATTCAGCACGTTTTTAGACAAAATGGATTTTATGGCACGATAATTATGTGATGACTTGCTTGGTAAAATGCATCACAGAGATGCAATAAGTCCCCCTTTTGCCAGAGCATGGCTCATTTATATTTTGGTTTCTAAATATAGATAGATATAAAAGACGGTCATTTTTAGGCGACAGGCCTAATTCTTTACCAAATGACAGAATTTTTAAGACTTGCCCAAATTCAAAGCATTTTCGGATGACAAATCAAACATGGTTTAAATATTTAAATTCGTTCATTACAGGTTAGAAAAAATTGTGGAAAAAGCTAAAAGAATCGCATGGTAAAGGGTTAATGATATTAAATTTGTTTTTTAACAGGTCTACTAGCCACTCCTTTTGCTCAGAATGGGACAGCCCCACCACCCCCGGCGCCAGCCCTGCCACCCACAGAGTATTCCTTGTAAGTCAAACAGTCTTTTATACAGTTAGAATTGTATGGACTTTGCAGGAAAGAAAATCAAGTTAATGATTGATTGATTGTATGGTTTTTTTATACCATTTTCAACATTATTTCAGTTATATTAAGGTCGCTGGTACACCTATATATGCTTTACTGGGGTTTCTTTTTACTAGTAATTTGCACAACATTCTTGCCAAGCCACTGGCTGCTTTCCCACATAACCACCACTGAATCAATGATCAAGGGTGAGAGAGGGATGAACTGTAGTGCAATGGCTGTCATCAAACCTCTGAAAACAAACCAGTGATCCGCTGATCTCAAGTCCTGTACCCTACCAACAGTGCTACCAGGGCTCTGCAAATCAAGTTAAACTCATATGAGAAGGTTAACATTAAATTTTTTTGATAATTGACAAACAAGCTACCTGTCATGATATTTTCTGAAAACTTCTCTTGGAGAAGTAGCAAAAGTCACTTGCACAAGGGAAAACGTTAAGACATGTTGAGTTTAAATGCTCTATTAATTTAGTAGAAGCATATTGATTTGGAAGGAGGCAAAAAAGAAACTGGTTTTACAAGAAAAATTTGTTTGTGGTGTGCTGCAGACCTACTTTCAATATGTTTTCTCAAGGGCAGTTGATTTTTTTTTTAAATGAGAGTATCTGAATCACTGTTTCATCAAGGAATACTTTCAATCTTGGAGGTTCTAGTATTTGTTGTTTTGGAAGGGTTAAAATTTCCTAGGAGGGTTAGGGGTGAGAATATATACAAGGTTTGTTTACCTATGACTATAGTAACATTTTTACACCTTTTTTTTTTAAGAGAGACACCACTTGATGCACTGAGTGTAGTACGAGAGTTACAGAGAGAAGATCTAATCCAGGAGGTCAGTGAGCTTGTACATCGAAGGCTCGTCACATCTACGCTTGAGGGAGAATTCAGGAATGTTTTAGAAGTCCATGTTGGGGTATGTTTCAATAGAAATCTTTTACACTCAAACTTTCATTAATCTTTTTAGTGACAAATATAAGCCCAAGCTGATAGCTCAGTGCTTAATGCACATGAGTTGTGACCTGGTAGTTGTGGGTTCCATACCAGTTAAGGCAAACTTTCTCTCAATTTTTTGCCGCTCACCTCTGATGCATGTGGGAAGGAGATATTGCAGATAACTGATTTCTCCCTTCTCCCACTCTCTGTTCAAAAGCTACACAGTATTTGATGTGTAACGTGTACACCAAGATATCAGGGAAAATGCCTCCCAAGGAGCCAGCTATATATCGACCCTGGATCAAATTAGGGAATGAGTCAACCCGCCAAAGAAATGTCTATGTGTATTGACTCGGTCAGACTGGAATGAGTCAGTTTACCTGACTGTCTCACTAGGTACCTCAGACCTAACACTGGATTGGATCTGTATTCCAACCCAGCCCGGCTGGAATGAGTCAGGAGAACGATGCTGCGACTTGACACAGGCCTTATCTAACCTATTACTGTAATGGGTCAGCAAACAGTCTCGATCTGACCAGAGTGAGTCAACACTTACTCTGTCTCTCTCAACTAACCTGTCATGGGAATGAAGCTGTGTACTGACTCAGTCAGATTGGAATGAGTCAACCCTGTATTCACTACTACTGAATACTGTGATCCGGTATTGCTTGTTAGCTATTAAGACAATACAGCTGAACCTGGCCTGCAAATATGTCTGAGTCCAGGTTGCACTTCTGTATGTCTCAAGCAGCTTACCAACGCACTACCAAATTATCCTAATAATTAGCAGTCTTCGCAGAGGTGTTCAGCAATGTGTATTCCTCGAAGAGCAGAAAGCAACTCCCTGTCCACAGCGATTTTTGCTCTTTATATAGTACAACCGTGCATGCGCACTTACTACTGACCTTTGACTGCAAATCATACCACTTGAAGTACTTCCGCCACACCGGGATTTAGCAATACTATTCTAAGAGCGTTTTACGCGAATATAGATCAGATTGGCCTTAATTCAATAAAGAAACAAAGTTCAATCATTTTCAACACAAGAAAGACTTGTAACAATCTGTAACAACTTACATTATCAGTGAACTTGAGGTTTTACTGTGCTCACAGACAACCGGAAATTTTCATGTGTAATCTAAATCGAAAGTAGGGTCATGTGTAAAACTACGGAAGCTGGTCGTCTTCGTCACAGGTGTATATAAATGCCTCTTGTGTATAAAAATTCTTGTACCAAATATGTCTGAGTCATACTCTGTAAAAATAGGGATTTAATGCATCATGATTGGAAACTTTTTGCTACTGGTTAATTTTCTGCATGTTAAAGGACCTGTCAACCTCATCATTAAGTTGGCTGTTAAACAAAATAGATTTTATGTATCCATTACTTGCTAAGTAAAATGCATCACTGTGATGAGTTTAACCCCCATTTCCTAGAGTGCAGCTGATATTTATTTATATTTCCTATCACATCTCCTTTGATAATTATCTAGGGGATAAAAAAGGCATAAAATATCAACCAAATTACATGTAACATTTTACAATGCAATCGAAAGTTTTAACAAAATTGAGAAATTAGGCTCCGGAAAACATTGTGAGAAAATGCTGATAACCAACAATTTCTCCTCTTACCACTATGATTTCTAGCTCTTATCAGCCAGTTTTGATAAAAGTGTTCAGTTGGCAGTATTAACTAGACTGGTGTTCTGGTTGACTTTGATGAAAAAAGGCACCCATTGATGTCGACAAGGGTCCCAGTCAATTGTTCCCAAATGACCCTTTGCATAGATACAGTATATCCTAATGTAGCTTAAATTTATGCTTTGCAATTTCCTATCAGTACATAAAAGTCATGAAGATTGCCATGATGAAAACATTTCCTATTTTATAGAAGAATAACAAATTTATCGATATTTCAGGAAAGGGTGCAGGCCACAGGTACAGATGGACAGAGAGTGGCAAACTTTGTTAGATCTATACCACAGAGTCAACAGCACATACACAACGATTTCTCAGAGCTTGGTATTTCTCCACCAGGGGGAGATAACTGGGACAATGTTTCCGTTACAAGTATCAGTGCCACAGCTGTACCTTACACACAGGTTTGTAGTTTATCTCTTACTTGCACTCAGGTTTGAAATTAATCTGTTCTTTTATCCTTGACCACACAATACAGAGTTTTAACTACCCTGTGAAATGAAGCTTTTGAAAACATTATGGAAAAAGGAGAAAATACTGGTAGCTAGCATTTTCTTCCTTTCCCACAATTTTCCAGTAGATCAAAGACAAATTCTATCAACTGTCCACATTTAAATTGTCATCTGCAAGTGATTTCAATATTTGAGAGTCTAAAATTTTGACCTGTGGTAAACAATAAGATTGTTTCATAAAGGGTTAAACAAATTGGATAACAGCTATTTATGGAATACTAATAACTGTAAAACCAAATGTTTGCGTCATAGAAATCTTTGCAAAATTTGGCATATTGATAAAGATGGTAAATATATCCACCAGTGTAAATTTAAGCTACATTTAGGTATATCTTTACTAAGTCATGGGGTCATGTGGAAGTGATTGTCTGGGACCCCTGGGAACTTCATGGGGTGCCTTTTTCATCAGAGTCTACCAGAATACAAGTCTAGTGGCACTTAATACTGCCAATTACATATGTTTCATCAAAGTAAAAAATGCAGGTTTATTAGACTGAGAAATAAGTGCAAGATTGTCTGTTGCAGTTTTTGCGGCAATTAAAATTTGCATAAGGCCAGCATTTAGTAATCTGTGAAATTTTAGACCCTCAATGATATGCATTTTTACAATATATTATGTGTTTTACAGACTAACCTGCATCTTAGTCGAGAGATTGCTTCACTAAAGAGCCAGTTACAGGAAATGAAGAACATGATGAAGATCAGTTTTGATCTTCAGTTAGACATCCAAAGAGCCATCAGACAGGAGGTCGCTGCTGGAATCGCTGCAGCTACAGGTGAAGCATTGTTATTTTATTTTTTTTTTCTTTTTTGCTTTTAATTCTATTTCTTATACCTCTTTCCCAAATGACAAAATTTTGAACTGGACCAAATTCAAAGCATTTGCAAGCAAATTTAATGTAATTTAAATTATAAATTTTAGCTTGGCTCTTTTAGAAGAAAATGTTGAGGTATTGTCACAGCCCTGTCGTCTTCTGTGTCACCTTCATGGAAGAACTTAGACATTTTAAAATACTATGTCATTTCAGAGGATATTTACTTCAAACTTGGAATAGTTGTTCACTATCAAAAGGGAAACCCATACAGTAGGGGCAGGTAACCATCAAAGTATTTTTGACACAATTATGCCCCTTTTTCAACTTGGAATTTTCACTGAAAACCAATCTAATTATATAAACAATTGCAGCTAAGCTTGGTACTAGCATGCATTGCTCTTATTGTATGCTGGTTACCGGCATTTTTTTGCCTTTTTCCATAAGCCTTTTTGTCTGCAAACTAATTCAGTATGGACAAGTACAGTGTAAAATTTTGCTGTGTAGTAGACAATTTAGAACAAACCTTTTTCTGTCTATTTCAGGTCAGTTAAATCAAGACACCAACCAAACAACTACGATGCCAAAATCAAAGCCAGTCAGTGACACTCACTGTTTGATTTGTTTGGACAATCACAGTGACTCCGTCCTCTACCAGTGTGGTCACATGTGTGTTTGTTTCCCGTGTGGCAGACATCTGATGGACCGAGGTGCTAAATGTCCGGTGTGCCGAGCACCAATAAGAGACATTATCCGGGCTTATAAGTGCAATGAAGATTAAGTCATTAACATAAAGGTTAATTTCTAAATCAGCCATTAACTATGAATGACGACTTAAGCAGTTTTTGTGGATGGCGTAGATCAAGATCAGACTGCACAGAACATGCAACCTGATCTTGGATCTGCACCATCCTGTACATGATGCTAGACTATGATTCAATGCATCTTCAATAGAAGTGGAAATTAACTTGCCATCCTTGAGTAAGTAAAATTTCTTGAGTAAGTAGTGAATGAGTTAAATAGCACAAGTGATTCATGAGATAAATATTTGAAGGATTGAGAAAATACTGTGGGAAGAGGAGCAATTGTTTGTTGTGAGCAATCGGTCCTTTTGCCACATTCTTTTTCATGGGTGTATATATTTATTAGTGTATATGTGAATATGCCATTGAAATCCATATCCATACCATTCTATTGTAGAAAATTTACATATGGCTCCTCAAAATTTATCATTGAGATGTAAATGAATAAATAGATTAGACTTCAGAGTTTAGTTGAAGGAGTTAGACGACTTGATGTAAAAATTGGTAAGTTAGGTTCAATGTCGGCAAAGTCTGTACAATGTGTATTTACATTTGTGTCACGCTGTGTGACAAGATGGCTTGACCCCTTTCCTCTCAATTCAAAATTTTAACCATTCCTAGAAAGACACAGCTATTGAAAACATTGTGGGAAAAGGAGAAAATGCTGGCAACTACTAGATTTGCCTTATGTAAGCAAACTTTATAAATATTTTTTTTTATACCCCCCACAGCGAAGTTTGTGTCTACGGACAGACAGACGGACAGAGAGCCATGGCTCTCTGTCCGTCCGTCTGTCCGTAGACACAAATTTGTCCGGCGAAATACTCTGACAGTTTTTCAGATACTGAACTCAAATTTGCACACAGTGTTCTTATATATATGAAGTTGTGCATGTGCAGTTTTCATGACCCTGGTGTGATTTGTTGTGGAATTATCACCCCTTGAACTTTTTTCAACTCTTACTTTTGAACTAAACCATTCTGCTTCTTGTGACAAAGACCTGTTTTGTGACAAGGAGCTGGTGGGGGGTATGATCATGTTTAGTGATAGCTGTAGTTTCTTTTGAATGATGTGGAGGACACTGTTGAAAAAGTGTTAATTACTTGTAACAAGCAATTAATTTTCTTGCCATATTTTTGCCTGTAATGTTTCAAAAGAAGTCTACTACAAAGATCTAAAAAGGGTCATATTTGTGTTCATGGTTCAATTACCTGAGATTCTAGACTTAATTTTGTATATATAGTGAAGAAGCATTCCAAAGAGAAAGCATTAACTGTAACATTATCTTGTATGCTTAACCTAAAACAGTTTCTGTAAAGTATAGAAATGTACATTAATTTTGCAGCCCATAATGAAAACTCAATTATTACAGTTCCAAAGTTCTGTTTGTTAGAATAAAATATCATAAATTAATACATTTTAGATCCAACATCAGACTGCAATTTCTGTGTGGTATGATCCAAATCTACATTGTAGAAAGCACATCAAGTGGGACAAGGGTTAACTCTTTACCAATCAACAAAATTTTAGACTGGTCCATATTGAAAGCTTTTGCAGACAAAAATGGCAAAAAAACTGAGATTGGCCATTGGAAGGGTAGGAAACATTGTGGGAAAAGGAGAAAATGCTGGTAACCATCTGATCTCAGTTCCACTCATTTTGTCTGTAACACATACCAATCTGATCCCAGTTCCACTCATTGTCTGTAACACAAATCAGTCTGATACCAGTTCCACTCATTTTGTCTAACACCAACCAGTCTGATCCCAGGTCCACTCATTTTGTCTGTAACACCAACCAGTCTGATCCCATTTTGTCTGTAACACAAACCAGTCTGATCCCAGTTCCACTCATTTTGTCTTTAACAAACCTGACGGATCCCAGACCCACTCATTTTGTCCATAATGTAAATCTAAACTGTTTTTGACTTTTCCAAATTGAAAACATGTGTAGACATCATGTAGAAAGTTACCAACACAAAGGAAATACCTTTGAAAGAATGCTGTAGTGAAAAGTGTGTATAATGGATACTTTTCTTTTACCAGTACTTAGCACAGTATTCTTCCCATGCCATTGGCTGCTTTTCCACACAACCACTGTCAAAGTTGCAATGACTGTCGTCAGTCCTCCAAAAGAAATTGGACGAGCTGGGGATTTGAACCAGCTACCCCCTGTCCTGTGCACAAGCAACTAGGCTACTGGGCTCAGCTGAATACATTTGCAGAAGACAAACTACAAGTAGTTCAAAAGATGACTTCCGTCTTTTATTGGGTAGAAAACGTGGGAAAAGGAGACCATGCTGCTAACCAGCATTTTCTGCTTTTCCACAATGTTTTGAAAAGCGTTCTTCTGTAACCCTTTACCACACATTTCCCAGTTTTACCGACCTGGAAGAAGAAAGCTTTTGAAAACATTCTGAGAAAAAGAGAAAATGCTGGTAAACAGCATTTTCTCCATTTTAAACATTGTTTTGTATCCTTTGAAAAACAAAGTTCATGTTTTGAGTGACTTTCGTTTTAATATAAGCAAATGCAATTAATTTGGACAAGCGTAAAACTTTTTCATGTGGTAAAGAGTTACGGGTTGTTGAAACTCCAGATTTTGTGGTAAAGGGTTAATTTGGAAACTGTCTGAGTGAAACAATACATGGAAAAGAGAAGAGTGTAGACCATGATCAGACTGCCTGTAGGCTCTACATGCTCCACATTCTACCACAAAATACATAAAGGATAATTTTTTCGGTCAAAGATCGAAATTTATTGCATCAAGTGAACATCATCGGTAATATTTTCACGTGTGGTGCAGCCATGAGTGAAAATATTACCGCTGATGTTCACGAGATGAAATGAATTTAGATTGATTTTATGGTGTTTAATGCCGTTTTCAACATTATTTCAGGTATATTGCGGCGGCCAGTGCACCTATCCATGCTTTTCCTTGAATCTCTTTTTACCAGTGCTCTGCACAATACAAGGATCCATGAAAATCGATATTTGTCCAATCAGGTCATCGCATTTATTTTACCCGATGTGTAGCCTTGTTGTCTGCTATTTCGGCTCCCAAACAAACGACTGTTAACGTTGGAGGGATGTGATAGTTTTTATTCATTTTGTGTTTTAAACGCTTGAATTTAAGAAAAAGTTTAAAATATGTGCTTTGCGAACGTGTACCGCTGACGTGAGATCACGCAGAGGCTGTAGACAAGTTTGAATTATGATAATGACTGAAAATGGGACATATGCAAAGAGTTCTGATCAGCGCTACATTACGCAATGGATTAATTAATGCTTTAGTTTTTTTCCCCTCTGAAAGATTCTGAAAGAGACAAAAATGTTTTAAAGTGGAAAACAAAGGTAAAAATAGATCTATATGAAATACTTATAAAAATAAAATATGTTTACTTGAATATCTAACCTTTTTCAGTAACCTATGCACATCCAAAAAGTGGCACTTGTCATCAGTGTTTCAGTTTGATGTTAATCATAACCCTTGGTGCATGAAGAATATGCTGAATGTGTAGATATAGATGAGATTGCAAATAACATGCAGTTTAATCTTGGATTAAAAGTATCTATTTACAATATGCATATTGACGTGTATTCCTCACTACATATTCCTCACAGAAAGTAGAATTCAGTTTTGAAATTAAGTCTGTGTTCTGTACCGGGGGAAGTTCAGCTAAAAAGGCAACTTATGTCAATTAAATATACTTTTTACATAGTCGTATTGAAGTGGATAAGCACATCTGCCATTTCAAAGGATGTGTCGGTAAACTGTTAACCGATAAGAAGTGTGTTTGATTGCACTAATCAACTTGACCACCCATTGTCTTCAGTATATCATAATGTAAAACAAACTACCGTCACTGATATTAACAAGTTTGTTAATTGACAGCACACTTAACACATTTTAAAATCATAAATCAACCCTTTTTCCCTTAACCTGAAATTGAAATTTTTCATAGTCAAGTCATAGTCAATTTTTCATAAACTTACACCTCTCTGTAGAATTAGACAATCTGTAATGTTTTCGAAATGCTTGTAATTCAGTGTTGTTTATTTGGGTATGATGTTGAGATGACTTTACAAGCCTTACGAAAACAATAATTATCTTTAATTCTATTATTTTGTGGCAAAACGGAGGTTTGTTGAGGTGTTTTATTCTTTCTCATAGAAGTTCAAAACTTTGCTAAAACAAGTAGATCTTTTACATTGTCCGTAGCCCACGTAAATCGCCCTTTTTGTATATATCTTTGTATAAATTAGTCCAAACATCTTTAAATTTCTACGGAGAATTCATCATCGGCAGAAACATAATTATGATAGAGTTATCTTTTCCGGAATTTCATTGCGAGAAAGTCATGACAGCAGGATTTAAGTAGCCTATCTACTATACTGTATATGTATTTACTGTGGTTGTTCGATTGCACTAATCAACTTGCCAACAGTAACCAAGGAAGTCGGTTTATCTTATCACCACGGATCTATGTATTTTGTTTCCATGCCACTGGCTGCTTTTCCACATAACCATGGTCGAAACAATGGTCAGCAATGAGAGAAGAATAAATCCTGTCGCAATGGCTATCATCAATCCTCGGAAAGAAATTGGCCGAGCCAGGGATCGAACCCACGACCCCCTGTTCTCAAGTCCTGCACGCTACCAACTGAGCTACCGGGCTCGGCAAAAAAAATTTAGATATTTCACCTAAAAAAACAAATATTTACTTCATGCTTCTAAAGAACCCCTTTTTTTCGGGGGTGGACCTTACATCAAATCCAGTACAGTTGTTTTCGGTAACCCCATTTGCATAACAACACATTACAATATTACGTAAAGCATGAGAAATGTTGGGTAAGTTATGTCATATTTCTATCTGGTTGAATGGCACACGCTTTGAACCTAGATAACTAGTGCGCCGTAACTACTTTTTCTGCCTTTAATTGAAGAGTTAAGAAATAAAATCTGTATTTTTCCACTGGTCATAATCATGAAATATAGAACAATATTCCACTGTTATTTCTCGATAACCTACCAAAAAGCTTGAAATAAAATACACATATTTCACATAGCAGGATAAGGCTAAATGCAATAAACAAAATCAGCAACAAGCTTTCATACAGATAAAAAACAACAAAATCACCATGAGAATATTTTATTTTTCTCTTTTATAACAATATTTTATGTTAACCATTATTATAGGACAGTTTACAGTGACAATACCACATCATGTAACATACATGTACAGTGATACAAATGTTCCTTTAACTCTACTAATTGACAAAATTTCAGGCTTTTCCAAAGTGAAAGCACTTGCAGATGACAATTTAAATGTGGCTCAAAAGATTTGTGGGAAAAGAAGAAAATTCTGGTTACCAGCTTTTCGGTTTTTCCCACAATATTTTCAAAAGCTTTGTCCTCCAGGGTCGTAAAAATTTACAACTGTTTGGTAAAGAGGAGTCTTTTGCTTGTTTGTTTTTATTGGAGTTTAACACCGTTTTAACAGCTTAGGTCAGATCACAGCAGTCAGTGCACCTACGCATGCGTTTCCTGGCTTTCTCACACCAGTACCAGAGGTTTTTGAAAACATTTGTAACCAGCATTTTCTCCTTTCCCAACAATCCTTTCTATCCTATCAAAGGCATAAATTATCTCAGCCACATTTAATTTGTGCTTTCAATTTCATCATGCCCAAAACTTTGTCATATGCAAAGGGATTAACCCTTTCACAGACAAATTACAGGCTTTTCCAAAGTGAAAGCATTTTGCAGGGAACCAATTTGAAATTACTATACAAGAGCTTAGGTTGTCTGATACAGTAGTTAACATTGTGGGAAAGAAGAAATTGCTTGCCACAAGCAATTTCTCCTTTTCCCACTATGTTTTCATTATTGGGTCAAAACATGGGACTGCTCGTTAAAGAGTTACCTATATCAACACAATTTTAATCATTGAAGTGCTGAATAAACCCCCAAGAAATACATTAACCCTTTACCACATAATCCCGAGTTTAAAGGACCCTGAGAAAGAATCCTTTTGAAAACATTGTGCGAAAAGGAGAAAATGCTGGTAACCAGCATTTTCACCTTTTCCCACAATGTTTTCTACCCTTCCCAAAATGAATTTCAGTTTTTGAGTCACATTTATTTTGTCATCTGCATATGCTTTCATATCCAGTCTAAAATTTTGTCGTCTGGTAAAGAGTTAAGTCTAGAAATTAGATACATAAGTGCAGTTTTAAGAATGTCTAGAATGCCCCAACACAACTGACAATTCTTATTACCGCTAATCCAACAGAGTTGTCTCTCTTTGAGCACTTGCGCATAAATGTAAGACATATGGTAAGACAATGAACTAGTTTCGCAAGACAGCACAATATTATCAGAACCTAAAAGGTGTCTGTGGCATAACCAAATCTTTAACTAACCTAAAATAGGAAAAGAAAATGAAAAATGAAAGGTTTAATATAAGCCATGCTATGTGAAAGGGGGCTTAATGCATTTGCAAAAAGCATTGACCCCTATCAGCCTGTGCAGTTCGCACAGGCTGACCTGGGCCGATACTTTTTGCTATTGGTCAATTTTCTGGATCCGTGATCATGTGATGACTTGCTTGGTATCATGCATAACAGAGATGCATTAAGCCCCCTTTTGCCAGAGCATGGCTCATATAGTTTTAAGATACAGTATCACAAAGAAATGTGCCTGTGTTAGTACAGATGGTTGCGTTCGATTGTACTTCATATGAATGCAATGCCATTGATTTTTGTTTACTCGTGGTCCCGGTAGAAGGTCTAAATGTGCCTTAAAATTGAAGAGTTCCCCTAATAAGAATAAGTATTTAGACCATAGATCGGACTCTACCCTTCTTGTATGTCTGATCTTGTTCTATGCTGGCCATAAAGGCTACTAGTTGTAGAAGACACTTCAACTCTTTACCAAGTGACAAATCTACTGGTCCACTTTAAAAACACCAGCAGACAACAGATCAGATGTGGCTCAAATAACAGAATTCGTCTCTGAATAAGTATTAAACATTGTGGGAAAAGGAGAAAATGCTGGTTACCACTATTTTCTTCTTTTCCCACAATGTTGATAGTTTTCTCTCTCGGACTGTAAAAACTCAGGAATGTCTGGCAAAGTGTTAACTGTTTGTATTACTCTTAACTCATTTCATCCTGAAACTAATTCACAGCACAATGCATTGAAAATATCCTTGTTAAACATGGATAACCGTCATGAACATAAACTAATGGAACCATCTAAAAACTGTGGTAAAAGGAGAAATTCCTATTTCCAAATATTTTTCCTTTTTACCACAATCTTTTCAAAATCAAAATACAGGAAGAAAGATGTTATCTGTAGATTGTAATGTTTTAAACTTACAATGTTATAATATAATTCCATCTGTAAGTTCAGGCTTGAATCTGTAATTTAACTCTTTACCGAACGATTTTAGCCAAGTCCATGTCCAAAGCATTTGCAGACAACATAATAAATGGAACTCAAAAATAGAAATTTGTTTAGGTATGATAGAAAACACTGTGGGAAAGGAGAAAATGCTGGTTATCAGTATTTTCTCCTTTCCCTACAATGTTTTTAAAAGCTTTCTTTCACAAGGTTGTTAAAAGTTAGGACTGTAGGGTACAGAATTAGATTATGATTCTGTTGCAAGTGAACTGGTGTATGAATCCCTGTCATTTTTTAAACACAACACAAATTACTTGCAAACAAATACATGAGGGGCGAAATTTAACCACAATCCCATTCTTCAAAGAATTTTGGTCAATTTAAGTGCCCAAGTTGCAATCCCTGATTCACTTGCACTGCATTGTGCACTATGTATGAAACTTTCATTTTAGCAGATATGACAAAAGTTTTACAAGATGACAAAATTTTGGGCCTGTCCACATGATAGCATTTGCAGACAACAAATCAAATGTGGCTTGTGTGATAAGGCTCAAGTTTGAAAAGGTTGAAAGCATTGTTGAACATAAGGGGGTCAATGGCCTAAAGAGCTCACCTGAGTAAAGTCATCTAGGATTGATAAAGTTGAATGATTGATTGATTGATTGATGTCTTACGCCACTTTTAACATTATTTTAGTCATTTCACCAGTACTAGGCTAGGGCTCTGAAGTGTCTTGCCCAAGGACATACCCACTAAAAACCCAATGGATCCAGTGAGACTCCAACCATGGGCCTCCGGGTCACGAGTCCTATACTTTACCACTGAGCCAGGCAGGACCCCCTGATAAAGTTGAGGACATCCTGGTTGTGATGTAAGCACATGATTGTTAGTGACCTACTTTTTGATCCAACGTGACCACATTTAAAACTTATTCAAGATATTATCAAGACATACATTCTGATGAAATTTCACGAGTCTCTGATTGAAAATATGGTCTCTAGAGGGAAAACAAGGTTTTTTTCTAAGATTTGTCCTGTGACCTACTTCTAGATCCAACATGACACAATGTTGAACTTGTCCCAGTCATCACCAGGACAAACATTCTAGCCAATTTTCATGAGTATCTGACTGAAACTGTGGCCTCAAGAGTGCACACAAGCTTTTTCTAAGATTTTTCCAAGTGACCTACTTTTTGACCCATGTCCAAATTTCAGTCTTGTCTGAAATATCAAAAACTCTCTGACAAAGTTTCATCATGAGTATCGGACAGAAAATATGTATTCTAGAGTGCACACAGGGTTTTCTGAAACTTTGTCCCAGTGACCTACTTTTTGTCCTAACATGATCCAATTCAGAACCCACACTAGATATCATCAAGACAAACATTCCTTGCTTCATGAACATCAGATTGAAAATGTGGCCTCTAGAGCACAAACAAGGTAATTGTTGACAACCACATGACCCACAACAGTCAAAGTATGATCACAAAAGCTCACCTTGAGCACTTTGTGATCAGGTCAGCTAAAAAAGAGAAATAGTTTGAGACCAGCATTTTCTCCTTCACCCATGCTGTTTTCACAAGATCTCAAACTTTCGGTCACCAAAGATGTGACTGGTTATTCTGGGACTTTATTAGTTGTACAGTCAGGTGGCAGAGGACTTGGAAACTTGTTCACGGCTGTGGTGAATCATGTCGCCCCAAGCCAAAGGCAAGGTGGCGACATTATTCATCACAGCCGTGAATAAGTTTCCAAGTCCCCTGCCACCTGACCGTACAACGAATTTATTATACTGCAAAGTTTTACCATTCCAACATGTGTTAAGTGAAATTTACCTGTTTCTTGGTTTCAAAAATTGAGTACCTTAACGAAGTACAATTTCCCTTCTGAGTGCCCCAATTCAATGAAAACTGACGTCACTCGGAACTGATGTCACTGAAACCTTGGTAAAACGTGCAGTTTGGTGCATAATCTTGATGTTAATCTTGATTGATCCCACCATTTTGGATGTTGTGTTAAAGTGTAGTCACGTATACGGGGCCCCCGAAAGGGAAACTGCTTTTACGTTGGTTTTTGCCAGTGTACATGATATATATGTTCAGGGCATATTATCCAATCATATCACATGAAATTTCTTTGCAGTATAATAAAAATTGTTATCTAATTGTTTGTCAACCAGAAAAAACAATCTATCCCTTAGTATTGAGGACTTTTACTACTTTGCAGATCAAGATCAAAAAGCAAAGCATGTGCACTCTGAGCTTTGATTTATACTGCTCATAATTTAATGTTATGTAATGGTAATAAAGTGTCAGAAAATTGCAGAAACATGGACTTTTTTACTGGTCTGAAAATGTCCCTTTATCCACCTATAACTAAACAATTAATTGTTAATCCGACCCTATCAAGAATCCTTTTACTTGCATTTTCTCTTTTGCCCGCAATGTTTTCCACCCTAGCAAAGACAAATCATATCATTTGAGCCACAGATAATATCAATTTCAAACAGTCTTTGTTTTGCCTTATAAAGACTTAAGCATGTGAAGGTTTCCAACATGTTCAAGAAAACTCATAAAGGATCAGCTATTTAACAAATCTACAAAACTACCATATAACATAATACCTCCTTTTGATTAAAACAAAACATAATACCAGTCATAAACAAAAGTAACCCTTTGGCTGCTAAGCCTGACTCACTGACCTTTTACGTACAGTGTAGATCAAGATCAAACTGCACAGAACATGCAGTCTGATCTTGGATCTACACTGTACGATATGGAGATATTTTTCTCCAGAAAATAAGTTTGAAATAACATTAATTGGGTTTTTACTATTGGCTTGAAAGTTTTATTAAACATATTTAGCAGGATAAGGGTTCAGCACTTTTAAGTCTGTTGAACACTAATTATACGCACCAAATCTACCACTATTTAACTCTACAACGCATGTTACTGTTGCAGACAGTTTAGATCAAGTTTAGACTGCACAGAATGTGCTGTCTGATCTTAGATCTACATTGCTTAATAAGAGATTTTCTGGCAAAAACAATTTTGAAATTCTAACATTCCCAGTTTAACACTGTATACCTAAAAATGTCTCCTTTTTTTTTTGGCACTCGGTGTGATTAAAAATAATGCATGCTAACTTTGGTAAGCCAACCCGATCTTTACATGAACCATGCTCTGTGAAAAAGGGTTTTAATGTATCCATAATTATGTGATGACTCGCTTAATATAATGCATCGCAGAGATCCATTAAACCCTCTTTCGCCAGAGAGCCACTCATATATTTATCACCAATCAACCAATACATGGTAAAAGCAATTTTCTTAACCTATCACTGCTGCAAACAACCTTTATTGTCCTTAACCCTTTACCAAACAATCCCGGGTTTTCACGACCCTGGGAAAGAAGCTTTCGGAAAACATTGTGGGAAAAGGAGAAAATGCTGGATACCAGCATTTTCTCCTTTTCCCACAATGTTTTCTACCCTTCCCAAACTAAATTTCAATTTTTGAGTCACATTAATCTTGTCATCTGCAAATGCTTTCAATTTGGACTAGTCTAAAATTATGTCGCTTGGTAAAGAGTTAACAGCTTGTTATAGCAGCAGATAGCATGTTAAAGGGCAATCTCTCCTTTTCCTGCAGTGTTTTTCCCAAACAAATTGAAAACAAAAACATGCTCATTTACGTATGTTGATAATTTTTATCACATATCCTAGTTTTAGATTGGTCTTACAGTTGCCTATGATGTGAAGAGTATGTTACAGAAAATCTCCATCCTTATTTTACACTGAAAATATAAAGCTATGATATCAATTTGTGACATTTTGCACCAAGTTTAAAATATGAAAAAAACTAATTCATTGACTGAATGGTGTTTTACGCCACTTTCAACATTATTTCAGTCACATCACTGCAACAGCTCACATATTTATGTATTTCCTCCATTTCACCAGTACTACGCTAGGGCTCTAAAGCATCTTGCCCAAGGATAGTCCCACGAAAAACCCAATGGACCTAGTGAGGCTGGAACCCAGGGCCTTTGGGTCTCAAGTCCTTCACTTTGCCACTGAGCCATGCAGGACCCTAAATTTGAAAATGAAAAAAAAAAAAAAAAAACCTCCTTTTCACTCATTGTACACTAAATACCTGTCTCGCAGATAACTTACGAAAATAACAAGGCAGAAGCTTATATTACTTGTTCCGAACAATTTCTTTTGCAACAATATTTTCAAATGTATTTTGGTTTTTACTCTATACCATACAACAAACTTTTAGACTGGTCCAAATTTAAAGCATTTTCAGACAACAAATTAAAGGTGGACTAAATGACAAAATTTGTCTTTTATAGGGTAGAACACATTGTGGGATATTGAGAAAAATCTGGTAATCAGCATTTTCTCCTTTCCCCACAATGTTTTCAAATGCCTTCTTCCTCAGGATCATTAAAAGCTAATTCAGATGTCACTCTAGTCAAACACAAAGGCAACATAAAAATCCATGCAAAAAACAACATAAATAGCAGCACTGTAAGTCTACATAAACAATCTAACAATCTACTAAACAATCAATTAAGCACTTTTCCTAATATAGTGTTGAATATTACTGAATCAAAACAAGACCACCGCCTGAGGGTCCCAACGCTCAGCTGCAAGTGCTTGATTTTCAGTACAAATTCTAAGTCAAAAAAGGGGCATAACTGTGTCAAAAACATTTTTATGATTATCTGTGCCTGTTGTATTGGTTCCCTTTTGATAGTTGACAACTTGTCCAAGTTTGAAGTAAGTATCTTCAGTAATGACAGAGGCATTATGAAATGTCGAACTTTTTGAAAATGTCAGTTTTTGCACCACAGCGGCGCAGACAACACAAGGGCTACTACAATACCTTGACGTTTTCTTCAAAAACAGCCAACAAATGTGACAATCTAAAATGTCAAATGCTCTCAGACTATTCCATACATGACTGTAAGGACCAACTTCTCTACACATACTTCATGCATAATTGTACTGATAACCATTTAAAGAGTTTGTCCAGGGCAGTATGATGGAAATGTTAAGTAAAGGATAAAAATAATAATGTCCATGTAATATGACATTGCATGCCAGCTACTAAAACAATATCCCCATCTGTCTTCAACCACCATCTCTTGCAACAAATTTGCAGCAGATAACTTTATACGCAAAGTTGTAAAATTGGACTGATAATCATGAATTAACTCTAACGCATCCTGATTTTAACCCTTAACCCATTACCACACAATGATGACTTTTAACACCCCTAAAAGGGATGGCTTTTGAAAACACTGTGGGAAAAGGAGAAAATACTGGTTACCAGCATTTTCTCCTTTTCCCACAATGTTTAATACCCTATCAAAGAAAATGCATTTCATATGAGCCACATTGAAACTGTCATCAGCAAATGCTTTCAATTCGGACAGGTCTAAAATCTTGTCGTGTGGTAAAGGGTTAAAGGGCATTTCACAACAATATTTGCCAATTGGACCAGTGTAGATCATGATCAGACTGCACAAAACATGCAGCCTGATCACTGATCTACACTGTATGCTTTGCCGAGACATTCTGGATAAGAGCAATATGAAAATAGCAATTACACATGAGTCTTTTTTCTTGATTGAATATGTCCCCATGGTCTATTTGGTGCTCTATGGGTTAACAAACCTGAGGAAATAGCCTTTTGAAAACCTTCTGGGAAAAGGAGAAAATGCTGGTAACCAGCATTTTCTCCTTTTCCCATGAGGTTTTCTACACTCACAGATAATTATCATCTGTTCAGCTAATTTTGTCATCTACAAATGCTATAAAGTTTGACCAGTCTAAAAGAAATTTTCATTTGACAGAGTTGAAGTGAAATAGATAAATGCATGTGAAAATTTGGAGGCCAAAGGAGGAATTACTTGTTACAAATGTTTGCCCTTTTCGCCATATTATTTTCACACTGGTCCGTTTCAAGACAAAACACTAGTCTTCAGGAGGTAATGAGGCATGTTTCATAAAGATTTGGCAACAAAATGGAAAACATGTCAACTTCTACCCAATAGTCCTTTTTTATCAATGACCCAGAGGAAATAATCTTTTGAAAACTGTTGAAAAGGGAAACAATGCTGGTTACCAGCCATTTCTCTGTTTGATGATTTCTACTCTTTCAAGTACACATCCCATCATTTCTTTGTTTTTTTGGAGAGGACAAGTCTAAAATTTTGTTGTTATGAAGAGATTTACCTCTTTACTAAAGGAAAAAATTTTCCACCACTCCAAATTGAAAGCATTTGCAGACGATAAAGATGGCTAAAGTGAAGAAATTTGTCCTTGATAGGGTGGAAAACATTGTTGGACAAGGACAAAATGCTGGTTAAGAGCATTTTCTCCTTTTCCAACAATGTTTACAAGTCTTCTCTATAAGGGTCATTAAAACTCGGGACTGTGTGGTAAAGGGTTAAATAACCTGCCCATATTTGAAGGTAATGATGGAATTTGTGTTTGGCAGTAAAGACAGTGAAAACGAGACAAAATACTGGTTACAACAATTTTCATACCGGTTACCAGAGTTTTCTATTTTCAAAAGTACTTTACAATCTTGTTGTAAATCTCCCTCTAGGTTATTAAAACATGGGATTATCTGGTAACAGCTTCAACAGTCAGTTATGAATCCTGTGAACTAACAAAATGTGATTTAACAAAGTTCAACTTATTTCATGTTCAATTCAATGGCACAATTTGGTTCAGTGAAAATTTACTTACAATCATGAATCAAAACCATATTAAGTACAAACACAACCTCCTCTCCATACCTTAATTAATTAACTCTTTATCAACCCTTAAAGCTTGTTTCATGACCATAGTCGCCTTTGCGGCCAGTGTAGATCAAAATCAGATCTTTGATCTACACTGTCCGCTTTGCTAAGTCTTTACAGACAAAAGCAACCGTGAAACTGCTTTCATTTGGATCTTATTTTTTGACTGAAAATGTCTCTTGGGTTTATATATTGCTTAAAGGATTAAAATCTGAAATAGACTGACTGCAAAAAACACGCAGTCTCATTCTGAACCTATTCTCTCAGCTTGTTTAGTCAAGCCATTAACATAAAAATCATGGAGTTTCAGTGGTTTTTATTCTCAGCTGTAAAAAGAGCTCAAGCTTATATATTTGACAATGAATGAGTTAACAAATAAGTTTCATCAAAAAGGTATTGAGATTAGTGCTGCAAAATGCAATTAGGCCAAATTGTATGACCCTTTACCAAACAAACCCCTATTTTTATAACCCTGAAAAGGAAGGTTTAGAAAACGTGGGAAAAGAAAAAAATGCTGGTAACTAGGATTTTCTCCTTTTCCCATAACATTTTCTACTCCTTGAAAGACAAATCCAATTATTTGAGCCAAATTTTTTTTGTCGTCTACAAATGGTTTCAATTTGGATAAGTCTACGATTGTGTCATCTAGTCAAGAGTTAAAACAGACAAACAACAACAATTACAGAAGCTGACATTTATAATAATCAACCTTAAGAAAGGAAGAGCTTAATAGGAAGTATTACGAAAATGGAAAGTTGCTTTTGTTTTTGATTCTGCGCAAAGAAACATTTACCTTGCACACTTAACGAAAACATGTTAAATGGACCCATCATAAACCTAAATAACGGACAAAAAGGAGAGAATAAGTTGTGGAATGAGAAGTGATGATATTGAATAGAATGAAAAACTTTAGGGTACTGCAACAATAATTGTTAGTGCCCAGCAAAAAAAAAATCCTTTTTCCGTCAATGTTTTCAAAAGCTATCCATTACAAGTTTCTTTTTGCCTTGCAACAGATGGCCTTTGACCACATTTGGGAAAAAGAAGATATTGCTTTTATCTGGCAGCTTCTCTTGCTGGTTGTTATGTATTATGTATAAACTTCTGTCAGTCTGATTATCTTTATTTCACACGTTATCTGCAACAATTTTGTTTCTCACAGATAAACTCAAAGTGTCTTGTACTCTGGTCAACAGCTTCCCTAGTCCTTGCTTACAACACACAACCTTATTTAGTGGATAATGTAGATTAAGATCAAGCTGCACTGAACATGCAGTATGATCTTGAGTCCACAGACTCAATACCTGTTTTTGATGTTCTGACCAAAAAGCCAAGAAGCCTTTAAGATGCTAGAGTTAAGTCTTTTTCCTAATTAACTCTACCGAACAACTAAACTTTGGACTGGACCAAACTGAAAGCATTACAGACAACAAATTAAATGTTTCTAAAATGATTATTTCTGTCTTTGATAGGGTAGAAAACATGGGGGGAAAAGGAGAAAATGCTGGTTACCAGCATTTTCTCCTTTTCCCACAATGTTTTCAAAAGCTTTCCTTCTCAGGGTTGTTAAAACTCGGAACTGTGTGGTCAAGGTTTCACTATCGATTTTCTTTTTCAAGCACCCAGGGGGTCTATCCTGAGCATTTTATTCCACAAAATTCGTTAATGCCGCCATTTTCACTGTAACACATGCACCCTTTGCTCCTTCCCATTTTTTTCCATCCTCCTATTTCATTATTTCACCCTTACACTAACTTTTCGTTTACTTATTACTTTCAAGTTTGTTTCCATGAGTGGTGTACACAACTTGGTTTCGGTTTCCGTTCCTACGTGTATTAGAATTAAACTAACAACTCTATTCCTTTGACTGAAATATATACAAATTATTTGTGGCCGCAACGGCAAGGACATTGTCTCCGGGATGCCAGGCTGCGTGAAGTATTTTCCTATTAAAATCTAAACAGTCTACACTAATTTCTTCTTTCTTGCGCTTTGCACTGCTACACACTTTCCTGGGTTTAAGTACAGTCTTTGGTTTAACATTTTCTCTACTTGCTTCTAATGTGACATCACGTTTGGCTTCACGGTCGAACATTCGGAAAAAGTTATTGTATGATCCTGTGATTATATGTCTGAAATGGAAAAAGTTACTTCGTTGTTACTTTACTTCAGTGAATCTCACTGACATAGTGTGTGTAACACTCGTTTTCATATCAAAGCTTATTGACAAAAACAAAATTTTGGAAACTTCAAGTATTATACAACACACCGTAAGCTTCACGAGTCATGACAGACAATTCACAGCCAACATTTTAACTCTTTAATGAACAATTAATTGTAGACATGTCATTATTCAAAGTAATTACCAACCAAAAATTTAAGGTAGCATAACTAATGGAGTTATTGTATATAACAAGAAAACATTGAGGGAAAAGGAGAAAATGCTGGTTACCAGCATTTTCTCCTTATCCCACAATGTTTTCAAAAGCCTTCCTTCTCAGGATCGTTAACACTTTTTTTTGAAAGGGTAGACAACATTTGGGGAGAAGGAAAAAAATGCTGGTTACCAGTATTTTTTTCTTCTACCCACAGTATTTTCAAACAATTGTTTGGTAAAGTGTTAAAATAATAGAGGTACTTATCCATACATTTACTCTTTACCAGACAATCTCAAGTTTTAAGGACACTGAAGAAGAGGCCCTTCGAAAACATTATGGGAAAAGGAGAAAATGCTCCTTTTCCCATGTTTTCTAACCTATCAAAGACAACTTCAATCATTTAAATCACAGTCAAATTGTCTTCCACAAATGTTTTCAATTTAGAAGTCTAAACTTTTGCCGTGTGCTAGAGTTAACACCCATGCCGTGTGGTAAAGAATGAACACCCAACACTTACCTATCATTGCCACTCCATGCACACTCAAACTTATCAAAAATACAGTCATTTTCATACAGTGAACACAATTTACTCCTAAGGTATTCATGTACTTGGAAAGTCTCAATTGGTTTCGAGTCCATTTGTAAATCCCACACTTTGACTGACAGATAGTCCCGCGTCACCATGTACCGCCCGTTATGACTAAATTTTACATCAGATATACTGGAAATAATCTCGGAAAAGAAGCTTCTATTGGTTGGGTCCTCTGGCTCTTCAAACACTGCAATAAATCAACACTTGTATGAGAGTAAAAGTTCCATTTTGAGTAATCATCATGGAAAAACCATCAGAAATTGGGTTTTCTTTCTCTGGTTTAGTGATTAGTTTAACTTAACAAGAGTTCTGCATGCGGGTACCAATGTTTGGCTGAAGTTACTTTTATAAATAGACTTATATTCAGTGAAAATTCTAAGTCAAAAAGGGGGCATAACTGTGTCAAAAAAACTTTGATGGTTACCAGCCCTTAATGTATGGGTCTCCATTTTGATAGTTAACACCAAGTCAGAGTTTGAAATAAATATCTTCAGTATTAACAGATATGAAATGTCAGTTTTTGCACAATGAAGCAGACGACGACTTCAACAATAAAGCTATGACAATACCTCAACATTTTCTTCAAAAACAGACAAGCTAAATTAGAACTGTTGCAAAGCGGACAAATAACCCCCACCAGCATCTTGTCACTGAAGCAACGCAATCAGAGAACAGCAATGATTTTCAAAACAAAGATCACCTGTGACCTTGACCTTTGACTCATGCGACACAGAAATAATAAGAAACATCCTTGGATCATGGGCAACACTTGCAGGGTTCATTCTAGAAATCAAATCTATGGGGCCGATCGGCCTCCTTATCAGAAAAAGTAGGGGCCATCGGAGAAATTCATAGGGCCTAGGGAAAACTATCCTAAATAATGAACTTTAATTTCATCTTTGCAATCAAAAGTAAATTTTTGTTCCACTACTGCCCTAATAATCCTTTCCCTCCGAATGCTTCACACATGTGCATGTGAGAAATTGTGTAAGCTTCAGCCAGCATATCGCTTTCAGGCTAAGAGCACAAAACACTGAATATTTTGTGTTTAGTTACAGGTATCGAATTTCTTTTATTTATCCACTGGCAAATTTTAGCAAATGGCATTTTTTTCCACTCGCAAAATTAAAATTGGGACTTGTTTGTTTTTTTTTTGAAGCCCAGCATGCCTATCAATTGAGGAGAACGGAGTGCCAGTACAAACTGTTCAATTCTTATCTATTTCTTAACCTGTCAACTAGTCACAACAACCAAACAATATAAGAACCTGAATTGATATTAAAACCATGATTTAACTCTCAATTCAATTCCAGTTTAATATCTGTTTTCAAACAGTTAAATTTCCATAAAATTTTCAATGGTGGATGATTTTGTTAATGAGTATTATGGACGTATCACATCCAAATATCTGCGTGTCCGATAACTGGTAAGCGAGTCCACCATTTACGACTTGGCTATCGTTGTTATTTGTGCATGATAATTATCTTTTCAGGAAAGACTGACAAATATTTCTGTTTTATAATCAGAAAATGAATTCGCTTAACCTTTTTTTTTGTATTATCGTGGTATTGGCCGTGAGTGCAGACGAGCTCACTTGGCTCACGAATTTCGGATAACGAACGACAACTCAGAGGTTTCAATGGCAACATGCAAAATTATTTATAGCCGTTGAAGGGTATTCTCAGTGCAACATGACTGATGTTTATCCAGAACGAAAGGAAGTACTTAATTTGTATTCATATGTAAAATTAAGTACATTTTGGTAATTGATCTTCAATAATTTGCACTCGCATTTTATTTTTTTTGAGTGCTTGGAATTTTTTCCTCACATTTTCCAATTCTGACTCGCATTTTGCAGGTAAATACATGGGAATTTCGAACCCTGAGTTAGTGCCATTGAATGACAAAACGAAATAATCTCTGTAGAGAAGTGTGTTGGCTGAATTACAGACAAATTTCTTCCTGTCACTAGTTTTGTACCTAGCAATGTCTTGTTTATCAATTATTGAGAAAATTTGGTTGTTACCTTGACATTACTTCTTTGGTTATATGAGCAAAAATTGTGAAAAAAAATATCGGCTGAGACGTCTGCTGTATGATAGAACTAACACTGTGTTTTATCAGGTTTTCAGGTATGCCATTTCCGATTGGATATGGGCAACACACCCACAGAAAAAACCAGTAAGAGCCCTCGTAACAATTCACCAGTCATATGTTGGCTCCACCTAGCAGCCGCACTTAGCAGCCAATATATAGTGTGAATTGGAGAACAAATATTCATTATCAATTTTACACCTTGCGAAAAATGTGCACCGGTTCGGCTCTGATTTAAGATTTCTGATGTGCCAAAGATGAAAAATATGCACCAATGGCGAAAGGGCATGCTCTAGAATGAACCCTGCACTTGTATAAAGTTTCATGATCCGAAGTCAAACAATCTTTTATTAAGAGTACAGAAACGATTTTCAAAGAAAATTATTCAGTGATTTTGACCTTTGTTTTATGTGACCCAAAAATGATAGGGCATCTCCTTGGGTCATGGGTAACAGTTGTATAAAGTTTCAGAGTCCAAGGTCAAACAGTTTTTGAGTTGGAAAATGGAAACGAAAAAGTCTACAGACAGACTGATTGACAGACAGATGAACAGACAGACATGGGGAAACAAGTATAGCCCCTCTACTCTGTAGGTGGGTGGTATAAAAAGTCTACCTATGTTTTGTTTACCAACATGTGAGAAAGATAAGGCAAAACAGACAGAAAGTAGTGCTCTACAGCAGTGTAGCATAAGGGAAGACCTACACTTGGCATGTTTATCACATAATGCCTGATCCCTCATATCACAGAGTCGAATGGTTCCTTTACTACTACTATACACAAACAGGTTACACTCGGTGGGGTGGAACTCGGAGGCGGTGATTACTTCCGTTAACTCCTCCATATTGGCAGGTTTAATATCAACGATATCTGAACACACGGTCAAGGAAAAATTTTATATACATTGAAGCTTTCATGATTCTAAATATATGATGATTCTCAGTAACAAACACTTGGACCAACTGTTCAATAACAGATTGTCATTTCTTAATGTATGGGTCGGTCAAAAAGTTAGTTGCTGGCAAAGACATTAATTTCAAAACTTGGTTAAAACCTGCAAGGTGACTGTATCTTTTGTTTACTTTTTGGCTAATTTTGAAATTCCTTCTTCTGCCAGCCATCAACACTTGGACAGAACACACAATAACAGATTGTCATTTTCAAAATTTTCAATACTTTTAAATGGTATGATTTAAATCTAAATGCATTTTAACACCTACATTGTGTTTTTGGCCACCACTGGGGCTTTAAATAGTGTTTCAATTGTATTTTAACCCTTAGACTACTAAATCTGACTTTATAATCTTTTGCAGCCAGTGTAAATCAAGATCAGACTGCACAGAATATGCTGTCTGATCTTAGATCTACTTTATCCAATAAGGAGATATTTTTCCCCCCCAAAAAAAATAAATTTGAAATTGCAATAGTTGGGTTTTTTTTTGACCACTGGCTGGTCAAGTTTCATGTCACTTATTTCGCAGGTTAAGGGTTAAATACCATGGCACCAAGCCACTTTTTCATGTTTGCTGGATTTACATTTAACTCTTTTGTTCTCGCATTATTTTGCTTCCTCAGCAGAATATCTCGCCCTTTGAGTCTTTTATTTGCCTTGAAAATAATCAAAAGATCGATTTCTTGTTTTCTTTTTCATACAGACATTAACTCTGTTATACGGCGGCATCGTAGTACAAGTTTTAATTGTTACAATTTTCTGTAATGGTAATAGATCTAATGTTTACATAGAAGCTGACTTTCAAGCACTTGAGAAAGAAAGGATTAAAGAATGGAGCTCTTCAGTAAATTGCAAGAGAACAAATCAAGAGGACATGCTAAGCTAGTAAAGTTAGCAGGGTTATCAAAACCAAAATTCTCGGTTACAAATCCAGTACCTTGACCAGGGTTCATACAGGCAAGGCCAAGTAAAATTCAAGGACTTTTCAAGAACAAATCTTTACGTTTTCAAGGACTAATTTATGAATAATATTTACACATATTCGTGAAGTCAGTACATCATTTTTGGATACAAAGTTAGCAATAATTGGAGCACTAGATGATGCAACAGGCCCAGCAACGGTAGCTATTGGGGGTGGGGGTACTATCAGGTTGTCACCTGGGGCGAAAGATGTGGTCGCAGTTTGTGTTTTATTAACCTTGGTTTCCTCTTTAACAAAGACATTTGTGAAAATCCCGAACACAGACTTCTGTAGTTTCCTACGCCCCTCTCCCTTCGCATGTGACCGCAAGGCACTTTCACCCATCCGTGCCATATCGATATCTTTCCTACATGCTAGACAGTGCGCCTGATATCTTCGTTTCCTTTACCCATGGATACCCTTTCGGCCTGTCTCTGCTATAGATACACTTTCCCATTACGATAAAGAAAAAAGTTTGAAAGTTGAATTCAGGCTCCTCAGAATCATTTCAACACCATTTTGGTTTTACTTAAGTCTGGATATTGGAATTGACTTTTTTCACGGATAAAAATGAGCAATCGATCGTAAACCAGTCAGCAAGGGAGGCAACGCAAACATACGAGTACGAACATTCGGACCATATATGTTCAAACTTCGTTTTCGCCCCCAGCACATTCGCCCATTTTTATTATGGCGCTCTCGCACGTCTGTCATTGCTTAAAACGTGCTGATTTCCTTCTAGAAAGTCCTCTATTGACTTTTAGGCTGATTTCAAATGTCTTGAATACAAGAAAAAGTGAAAGTACTTTTCAAGGTGTATGGCCATTTTTCAAGCACTTTTCAAGGCAAATTTTGTTTTCAAGGACTTTTCAAGACTGCCCTTCATTTTCAAGTACTTTTCAAGCCTGTGTGAACCCTGCTTGACCACTGAACCCTTTCATTCTCAGCATTATTTTGCTTCCTCATCAGTGTATCTCACCCTTCAAGTTGTTATTTGCCATTTTTTGTTTTGTTTTTGACATTGACACCAACTTCCTGTTACACGGTGTTGTAGTGTAAGTTAACTCGTTAAAATTGTCTGTTATGCTAACAGATATAATGTATATATAGAACCGCGCTTGAATGCGCACTTGAGAATGAAAGGGTTAACAACTGAAGCACCTAGAGAAAATCTGAGAGTTTCAGTCGATGTAACTTTTAAAGGATACTAAAACTTTGATTCGTAACTTCTAAATGCCACAGGTTTATACGTAGATCATCCGCTGATAAGTATGTCTCTAAATCACTGTTCACAGAAATAGAATTAATATGGTAGGTATGAGCATTGGCAAAAATGCGTCGTGGACTAGCTTCAACAAGAAGTTCCATAGGTTTGAAACTAGGTACCCGTAAAGTGGTGATAGTGTTAGGATCTCTCAGTATACCAGATTCATCCTTCAGGTTGTAGCCTTCAGCTCTCTTGTCCTTCTCTGTCACCTTCCACAGCTTTATGGTCTTGTCTAAAATAGGAGTACAAAAAATTCTAACACTCTTAGTGAGTCTACAAGAAACATTTACTCAGTCAACAAAACACATTTGTAGCAAATTGAATGATGTTTTGACCTGAATATAACCCAGAATATCAGTGTAGATGTGGTGTCCATGGTTGTGAGGTAGAGCGTCGGCCTTGGAACCACAAGGTCCCAAGTTTGATACCCTGGAGCGGGCATCAACTTTTGGATTTTTCAATGGCCCACACATTCTGCACGAGTACTGGTGCAGTTCCCAGGAAGCAGAATCAAGAGAGATTAGTGTAAGTTGTAAGAACTTGTTTCTCGATCGATGTAATATAAATGTTTAAATTAAACTAGTGTAGATCAAAAATCAGACTGATAGGAGACAAAAATTAAGGTTGAATTTTTAAAAGGACAAGAGTATCGTGTGCCGATGCCAATGCTTAGCTGCCAATACTTGATTTTCAGTCAAAAAAGGGGCATGACTGTGTCAGAAATACTTTGACGGTTACCTGCCCTTGTTGTATAGGTTCCCCTTTTTATAGCTAACAACTTATCCAAGTTTTAATCAAATATCTTTAGTAATAACAAATATTGTAAAAGGTCGCAGTTTTTGTACATTGATTGATTAATGGTGTTTTACTCTGCTTTCAACTTCATTTCAGTCATATCATGGCGACATCTCACGTATTCATGGTTTCCTGGGTTTTACCAGTACTAGGCTAGGGCTCTGAAGTGTCTTGCCCAAGGACACTCCCGCCAAAAAAAACCAGTGGATCCAGTGCGGCTTAAACCCAGGGCTTCCAGGTTACGAGTCCTACACTTTACCATCGAGCCACACAGGACCCCTAGTTTTTGTACAACGACGACATAAGCAACAACCCAAACATTAACTCGACAACAACTTGCCGTTTTCTTCAAAAAACAGCTGAGCTAATACTTACCGTTTGTGGAGAGCAGGAAATTTGCTGGGTTGCTCCTCCTCAACCATCGTATCTTATTGATTTTCTCCTCTATCTCTAAACTCTTTAAGTAATCAAACTCCGGCTCATGACTTTGGAATGTACTGTAAACATTATACTCTCCCCTACCAGCAGCACTGTGTATACCCTACACAAAACCATCAATATCAAACCTTTAACATGGGAAATAATTTCACACTGGTTAACTCTTTCCTAAACAACATTTTAGACGGGTCAAGTTCAAAGTATTTGCGTATGACAAATTGCATGTGGTCTGAATTGTTAGATTTCTCTTTGAAAACATCATGGGAAAAGGAAAAAATGCTGGTGGTATAAATTGTTAGATTACCATTTGAAAGGGTAGAAAATATTGTGGGAAAAGGAGAAAATGCTGGTAACCAGCATTTTATCCTTTTCCAACAATGTTTTTAAAAGCCTTCTTACTCAGGCTCATTAAAACGTGGCTGTGTGGTAAAAGGTTAATTTGGAAAGCAATTGCAACAGGGATGTAAAATTCCACACGCCCACTCGCATTGGCAAGTGATCTTTGACATCCGGCGAGTACAAGGAATACCTGACTCGCCCGGGCGGGTGCATTTTCTGACATATTACATGCACTTTAAGTCCTTAAAATTCGGCAAAATTTCAGTCCAAGAACTGCTAATCAAACTGAAGTTTATATCAGTTATTTAAGTTTTGTCTAGTTACAAACCATAACATTCATACACAGTGTCAATTTCGCCACGCCCAATATGCATCAAATCTCTACAGCGAACCAATCAGGTATCACGTACGACATTTAGTCGCCGCCCATAATTTTAATAGCCACGCTTTGATTCTGCATTATATACTTGGTATTTAGCAACGACCTCGGGACGACTCAGGAGTAAATCCGGCTGTCTACGCTTTAGTATTTATTTCTTTTCTTACGGGAATAGCAGAGGGAATTCCAAACTGGTTCAATGGTTTTCTAGAAATATTCTGAATAAGTGGCATGACCTATTTGTCATTAAATTGATTGAATCACTACAGATGCATTACAAAGAAGGTTATGTAAGAAGATAATTACGTGAACAAATTAGGTTGATTTTGTGCTCGAACGGTAAGTCATTTGATCAGAAAATTTGACCGTGCAGATAATCAAATTTTAGTCACGGCGTAGGGAACACCGTCTGTTTGTTTACATTACCTTTAGAAAATGAATTCTTCTCTTTGCATGATGTTAATGAACAGGCAGTTCAATAAAAAGCTGAAGACCAGACATGACAAAATTTCTTGACATGTATTTTAGATCAAAATTACGTCACAGGATAATTAATCATGTGAATTTCAATACTATTGGACAAATATTTCACTAAAACAAGAGGGCCATGATGGCCCTGAAGTCGCTTACCTGAGCCTTTTGACCAAACATGATCCATTTTAAATCTCTTTCAAAAGTGTACACACGGTTTTTCTAAGATTTGACCTTGTGACCTAGTTTTTGACCCGACATGACCAATTTTCAAACTCATCCAAGGTATCATCAAGACAAACATTCTGACCAATTTTCAAGAGTATTGGACTAAAAATGTGGCCTCTAGAGCAAACACAAGGTTTTTCGAAGATTTGGCCTAGTGACCTAGTTTTTGACCCAACATGATCCATTTTCGAACTCGTCTGAGATATCATCAAGACAAACATTCTCACCAATTTTCAAGAGTACTGGACTAACAAGAGGGCCATGATGGCCCTGAAGTCGCTCACCTGGGCCTTTTGATCAAACATGACCCATTTCCAATCTCTTAACAGATATTAAGACAAACACTCTGACAAACACTCATTAGTATTGGGCTTACAAATATGGCCTCTAGAGTGCACACAAGCTTTTTCTAGAATTTGTCTCAGCGGCCTACTTGACATGTAGAAATTATCCAGACATACATTCCGACAAACTTTCATGAGTATTTGAGAGAAAATGTGGCCTGTAGGGTGTACAAAAGGTTTTTCCGAGATTTGACCTAGTGACCTAGTTTTTTATCCAACATGACCCATATTCATACTAGTCTAAGATATTATCAAAACAAACATTCAAAGCAAATTTCAAGATTATTGGACTGAAAATGTGGCCTCTAGAACGTACACACGGTTTTTCAAGGATCAAACTTGGTGACCTAGTTTTTATTCTACGTGACCCATTTTCAAACTCATGCAAGATATCATCATGACAAACATTCTAACAAAAGTTTAAAGAATATTGGACTGTAATCATAGTACAAAAGGTTTTTCCGAGATTTGACCTTGTGAACTAGTTTTTTATCCAACATGACCCGTTTTCATACTAGTCTACGAAATTATCAAGACAAACATTCTGACTGAATTTCAAGATTATTGGACTGAAAATGTGGCCTCTAGAGCTTACATATGGTTTTTCTAAGATTTAACCTGGTGACCTAGTTTTTGACCTGACATGACCCATTTTCAAACTCATCCAAGCTATCATCATGACAAACATTCTCACCAACTTTAAACAGCATTGGACTGAAAATGTGACTTCTGGAGCGTACACAAGGTTTTTCTAAGATTTGACCTTGTGACCTAGTTTTTGACCCCACATGGCCCACTTTCAAACTCGTCTGCGGTATTATCAAGACAAACATTCTGACCAAATTTCAAGAGAATTGGACAGAAAATGTGGCTTCTGGAGCATACACAAGGTTTTTTTAAGATTTGACCTAGTGACCTAGTTTTTGACCCAACATGGCCCATTTTCAAATTTGTCAGGGATCTCATCAAGACAAACATTCTGACCAACTTTCAACAGTATTGGACTGAAAATGTGGCCTCTAGAGCGTACAAAAGGTTTTTCTAAGCTTTGACCTGGTGACCTAGTTTTTGATCCAACATGGCCCTCTTTCAAACTTGTTCGAGATATCATCAAGATAAATATTCTGACCAACTTTCAAGAGTTTTGGACTGAAAATGTGGCCTCTAGAACGTACACAAGGTTTTTCTAAGATTTGACCTGGTGACCTAGTTTTTGACCCGACATGGTCCATTTTCAAACTAGTCCGAGATATCATCAAGACAAACATTCTGACCAACTTTCAAGAGTATTGGACTGAAAATGTGGCCTCTAGAGCGTACACAAGGTTTTTCTATGATTTGACCTGGTGACCTAGTTTTAGACCCGACATGGCTCATTTTCAAACTTGTCTGAAATATCATCAAGACAAACATTCTGACCAACTTTCAAGAGTTTTGGACTGAAAATATGGCCTCTAGAGCGTACACAAGGTTTTTCTAAGATTTGACCTAGTGACCTAGATTTGACCCAACATGACCCATTTTCGAACTTGTCCGATTTATCATCAAGACAAACATTCTGACCAACTTTCAGGAGTATTGGACAGAAAATGTGGCCTCTAGAGCATACACAAGATTTTTCTAAGATTTGACCTAGGGACCTAGTTTTTTGACCAGACATGACCCATTTTCGAACTCATCCGAGATATCATCAAGACAAACATTCTGACCAAGTTTAATGAGTATCGGACTGAAAATGTGGCCTCTAGAGCGTACACAAGGTGAAAAAGTTGACGACAGACGATGCACGACGCACAATGGACGCTGGACACAGCACGATCTAAATAGCTCCCCATGAGCACTTCGTGCTCAGGTGAGCTAAAAATGTGACCTCTAGAGCGTACACAAGGTTTTTCTATGATATGACCTTGTGATCTAGTTTTTGACTCAACATAACCCATTTGCAAACTCATCTGAGATATTATCAAGACAAACATTCTGACCAACTTTCAAGAGTTTTGGACTGAAAATATGGCCTCTAGAGGATACAAAAAGTTTTTCTAAGATTTGACCTAGTGACCTAGTTTTTGATCCGACATAACCCATTTTTGAACTCGTCCGAGATGTCATCAAGACAAACATTCTGACCAATTTTCAAGAGTTTTGGACTGAAAATATGGCCTCTAGAGTATACACAAGGTTTTTCTAAGATTTGCCCTAGTGACCTAGTTTTTGACCCGACATGACCCATTTTCAAACTCGTCCGAGATATCATCAAGACAAACATTCTGACCTAGTTTCATGAGTATCAGACTGAAAATGTGGCCTCTAGAGCGTACACAAGGTAAAAGTTGACGACGCACGACGGACACAGCACGATCACAAAAGCTCACAATGAGCACTTTGTGCTCAGTTGAGCTAAAAAGCGGGCGAGTAGAAAACTCTGCGGGGCAAGTAACCTTCAACACCTACTCACCTGGCGAGTAAATAAAAAAAATAATTTTACATCCCTGTGCAAGTGACAAAATTTATCAAATGTGGATTGAATTTTAGGATTCGTGTTTGAAAGGTTAGAAAACATTTTGGGAAAAGCAAAAAAAAAATGCTGGTTACCAGTATTTTTCTCCATTTCCTAAATTATTTTCAAAAGCCTTCATGGTAGGTAAAGGGTCAACCCACTATTTGATTGCTTGTCTTGCCTTGCTATCTATCAATTTTGAGAGAAAAAAAAAAAGGAAAAGGGGGGTGGAGGACTGGAAAATTCCTTACAATGAAAAATTCTCTCTATTTGCCACAAAATTTTCACATGCCACCATGGATCAAACCTAAATGATTGGTAGGTATAGCTATTTATAAGAATGTTTTCAAAAGCTGCCAGCTGCAATTTAGCTTGGATGTGTGAGCAAGCTCTTGATTGAATCCTTTACATACCAATGCTTAAAGGACCAACAGTGGCAAAAAAAGCAGAAATGCTTTCCATTTGGCCAAGTCCAGAATTTAATCATCTGGTAAAGAGTTCATCAAGAACAATATTGTTTGTTTACCTTGTTGTCACGCTGAAATATCACAACACGTCCACCTTTATCTCCAGTGGCCAACAACTCTCCATTGCTGTTGAATTCTACGCAAGAAATGATGTCAGCTGAAACAAAAGACCATATGTTGAAGAGAACAGATTGGAACATGAATTTACTATGGTATATAAAAAAATTCCTTTTAATCATAGAGTATGTGCTTAAGACAAAATTTTACGAAATGATACAAAGCTGGTAGTCAAGTGTTATTTAGAGGCTATCATTACCTAAAGTGATGTACCCCAAAAGACACAAACAAACAAGAGCACCACATGCCGGTGCTAATGCTTGTCTGCAGTTGCTTTATTTTCAGTGAAAATTGCAAGTCAAAAAAAGGGGCATGACTGTATCAAAAATACTTTGATGGTTACCTGCCCATGACATATGAGTTCCCCATTTGATAGTGAACAACTTGACCAAGTTTGAATTAAATATCTTCAGTAACAGAGGAGATAGTATAAAGATTTTAAGTTTTAGAAAATGTCAAAGCTTTTGCATGACAGTGGGGATGACGACCTCAGGGCTACAACATTACCTCAATGTTTCCTTAGAAAGACAGCCGAGGGAGTGATAGCATCACAGTCAGCATGGGCCTAAAAAACTTATTTTTGGTTACAAATTCACAGCCTATTCAAGTAACAGGGAATCAAGCACAGCCCAAACTGCCCATACATAAAGATTAACAAAGGGAAATGGCTTGTCACCAACAACATTCTGTAATTTCTTCAAGTTCAACGCAGTGGTAAGCTGGTAGAAATAAAACCTATCAGTCATTGAATGTATTGTGCACTGAATTGTCTACAAAATGTACCGACTTTTGCTTATCTCTCTAAATCTAGAATCCAAATTACAACAAAACTTTTCTGTATTTATGGTTCTTTGGTTCCCTAGCAGCAATGTCTTCCACCCTATTAGCACCAATAGGCATGAACAAAATAAAGCACAGAAGCTATCAATTTTGCTCACAAAAAATTGGCCGATCCATATATTTGAAAACAGTACACTTGCTTACATCAATTGCCATGGAATCCTGGCTTTTCATGCTGGTTTTCAATTTAATTTGGCACTGTCAAATTCAATTGAAAATCAAAACGAGACCAAGAAAACGGATTAGTCTGCTTACAACTGACTGTTCAATCCAAACGTCCACTTCTTGTGAAAATCAGCTCGACAAGGAAATGAGCCCTCAATGAGAATGAGCTATTTAAAAGTTATCGTCCAATCAGAATGGCAATTTCATGTTATCAGCCTGAACAGCAGACAAAATCTCTTCTTGGAAAAAAAAAAATACCAAGAAAATGGAAATATTTGGGTACAATTCAGATTCGCAACTTAGAGAAAGATAAGGAGTTTGGTGTCATTTTGTTGTTTATTCATTGCACACAATGCATTGATAGGTTTCATTTTAACTCTTTCCCTCACTGTAGACGACATCAGAACCTTTTGTCGACAGTGCAGATCAAGATCAGAATGCAGAGAATGTGCAGTCTGACCTCTGATCTACATTGTCCACCACCTTCTATTAGTTTAAGGCCAAACTGTCTCTTCATCTTGGAATAAAACAATATTTACAGTCAATGGAAAAAAATAAATCTTTTACTTGGTAGTGAAAGAGTTAACCAGCCTATCATGACGTTGAAGAATTTAAACGATCAAATGTCAGTGACAATCCTAGTCGATTCCCTCTTTGTTACCTGAATATAGGCAGTCTTTTCTCCGGTGCCCTGCAACCTTATTGTGCCATGACAAACCCAACACAAGAGCAAATGAGAGATGTCATGAACACCTTATCTGCTAAGAGTTGATACATATATAGAACAAAACCCAGAGGGATGTCCAACATTCTTTAAATGCAACCTCCTTATGTTAAGACTTCAAGCAAGGAAAAAGTACATTACCAAAGTCATGGACTGCTAACTTTGTCTGTAATTTTGATACCTGATATTGATATGGTATGTTGACCTTGAGTGCATAAATGTGATAAGAAAGAGGGCGAAAATCTTACAAATTAAGACTTGTACAGCGTTTGGAAATATATAATGAACCCTTTCCACTTAACTTCCGTTATCATTTTTGCACAAAAATACTGGAACTACCTTCGGTAATATCCTCCTCGATGGTTCCTTTTACTTGAGAAAAACACCACTGGATCTCTCCCCCGTTTCCTGAAAGTACAAGAAACGAAAACTAACGGACATGTACATCAAAAACCAACTATGACACAGTTTTAATAAAATTTTATAATTAGATTTGGCAGTACTAAGGAAAAAAGTTCTTGAAGCACGTACCCGCCATATCGTGAACCAAATTCTTCAACGAGACAACGTTATTTTGATTTGACTCAGTTCCTATCTACAGGACAGGCACGTAGCATGCTCATAAAATTGAGATTAATACGGATTGTTTTCCCGTTCAGACGGGAATAACATTTTTCAAAATGGCGCACTGAAGGCCGTTTATGGAGCAGTGACGTCAGACACGAACTTTTGTCCGGCTTAGAAGTTACTTCAACGCTTATTAGCGTGGGACCAAAAACTAAAGCTGCATATGCTCACTCTCTTTTACTTTAAAGCGCTTCTTCTTAACTATTCACAAAGCAATGGTTCATACGAATTCTTAACATCTTTACTATCAACAGGGAGAAATATTTTTCTTTTTGTTAAACCAATTGCTCCCTTTTCCAAGTTGTTTACAAAAACCGTTAACTGCATAAAGTAGACACATAAACCACAAAAGAGTTAACCTTCCCCCAGGCGGGACACGAACCTTATCATAACAGCGGGTAACATTAAAGAGGATTTACTCTTCACCAAGCGATTTTAGATTTTGTTCTCAACCAAACTGAAAGCATCTGCAAGCGAAAAATTAAATGCAGCTAAAATAATGACATCTCTCTTTGATGTGGTAGAAAACAGAGTGGGGAAAAAGAAAATGCTGGTTACCAGAGTTTTCTCCTTTTACCCCAGTGTTTTCAATAGGCCTCTCCCTCAGACTCGTGAATGATCGTGATTATTTGGTAAAGGGTTAAAAAGTGAATAAATGACATCCTCGAGCATCTCATGAATCAGGGATCGTATATAAGATCCCTGCATGAATGGAATCCATACTAACTCATAAATTGACTGATGAATGCGGTTCTAAAGATAGAATCTATTTTTAAGATCCTTACTATCTCTGAACAAAATATATGTTCAATTTTTTCAAGTGGCGACAGTTTTCTATGGTAATACGTTTTTAAAACGTTTTAAATATTTCTCTCTTTTCCCACCCTACCAAGGCACGGGCTGACGGAGAGTGCGAGAGCGGGTTGAGGTGTCTTTGAAATCACGTCATGTGGTGGCATCAGCTGAAATTTCGTGTCAAAATTTAAGATCTTGTCCCTTTATTTCCCTCTCTCAAGGGTGTGAGGTGTTGTCTCGTTTTTTTTTTTTACAAGACCGACCTCCAAAACTTTAGCTTTGTTAGGCGCATCATCAGACTATAAGTAGGGAACCAATCCAACTCTCAAATATCAATGCATGCCTTCCTTTAATTATCGCCTTACTATTCACTCCATCTGAAATCAAAGCGTTGAGAACGCTGATGTGGCATTTGTCAAGGAAGCCACTGTGTAGAATTAATAATTTGAAAACAGGAGGGCCATGATGGCCCTGGATCGCTCACCTGAGTCAATAGGCGAAATTCACTCCACGTGTGTAATTCAATTTCTGACCAATTGTCTGGTCAATTGAGCTTAAAATGTGGCCTCTGGAGCGTCCACAAGGAATTTCCTGAAGTTGACCTAGTGACCTAATTTATCACCCGATGTGACCCAATTTAGAACTCGTCAAAACATTTATCAAGACAAACATTCTGAACAGTTTTCAAGTTAATTCAGCAATAAATGTGGCCTCTAGAGTTCCCACAAGGTATTTCTTAAATTTGACCAAGTGACCTAGTTCATGACCCCAGGTGACCCAATTCCAAACTCACCCAATATTTCATCAAGACAAACATTCTGACCAATTTTACAGTCAATTGAGCAAAAAATGTGGCCTCTAGAGTGCCCACAAAGTATTAGTTTAATTTAACCTTGAGACCTAGTTTATGACCCCAGGTGACCCAATTTTGAACTGACTGAACACGTTGTGCTCAGGTGGGCTAACAAACTTAGAACAGGTTCACTACATACCAAATAACAAAGCTCTATGCTTTCCAGTTTTAGAAAAGAAGAATTTTAAAGTTTTCCTTCTTTGTTCCTTTGTTCGAACTTGTGACCCCCGGGGCAGGGCCAGTTTTGACCCCAGCGGCATCATTGAACAAACTTGGTAGAGGTCCACTAGGAATTGCTACATACCAAATATCAAAGCTCCACACCTTCCAGTTTTAGCGAAGAAGAATTTTAAAGTTTTCCTTCTTTGTTCCTATGTTCGAAATTGTGACCCCCGGGGCGGAGCCAGTTTTAACTTCAGGGGCATCATATGAACAAACTTGGTAGAGGTCCACTAGGAGATGCTACATACCAAATATCAAAGCTCTACGCCTTCTAATGTCAGAGAAGTAGATTTTCAAAGATTTTGCTATTTTTTTCCTTTCTGTTGCCATAGCAACCAGAGTTAAGGGTGGAATTCAATCTCTTGAACAACTTTGGTAGAGCTTCACTCAAGGAACATCCCTGCCAAATTTCACCAAGATTGGCCTAGCAGTTTAGGAGGAGAAGATGTTTAAAGGAATTGTGGACAGACGGACAGATGGAAGCCGGACAATGACCGATCACAATACCTCACCTTAGTACTTCGTGCTCAGGTGAGCTAAAAAAAAAAAGAGAGAAATATTATTTAAATGTTAACTTGAAAATCAACCTCCTAAGCAAATTAATACGTATCCTTGGTTAAAGGGAGATTACTGGTGCCTAAGTTTGTGTATTGGTGGTCTCCCTTTGATCTTTCAAGAGGAGTCAGGAGTAACGTCCCTTGACGGAAGGATGCACGATGGGTAGAGAGAGAAGCCATGTAAATATATTGAATTCAATTAAGTTTATACCTGAATACTATGATTTTGAGATATCTTTGGCCGTCAGGACCTAATTCCCAACATTACAATAAAGTTTTCTTCCTGTAAATATTCATGCACAATCAAATGAGTAGCGTGCAATCATGGGACGAACAAGCCCAGGGACGAACTGGTTTTGGAACGAACAACCCCGGAAGCAAAGCGGTCAGAAGACAAATTCTGTGCATATCATTGCACCAATAGAAGGCTATGAAGAGGTGAACCTATTTTTACTCAAAAAGAAGTATTTCCACGATCGATAGCCTTTTGCAGTTTATTTCAATACGCCATTTCCAATTATATATCTGAGTGCTATTGAAAAACTCATTTGTCATGAAAAATTGAGTTTAATTGGGTTTACTTCCTTCGGTTTTGGACAAAATACCATACATAGTCTTCAAAATTCAATATTGAACATTTATTATTGATCTTATAGTGGCATTGTCTTCGACAAATGCCACAAAAAGGTTAACCTTTTTCCTAACAATCTACTGTTGTAACGAACCTGAGGAAGGAAGATTTTGAAAACATTCTGGGAAAAGGACAAAACACAGGAAAGCAGTACTTTCTCATTCTCTTACGTTCAACCTCGGATAGTAAAGCACTATTTTGAGCTATACTTAACTCTTTAATTTACGACAAAAATATAGACTGGTCCAAATTGAAAGCATTTGCAGGAGACAATTTTAATGTGGCTCAAATGATGCAGGTTTTCTTCGATAAGGAGAAAACATTGCGAGAAAAGGAGAACATGCTGGTTACCAGCGTTTTCTCCTTTTCCCACAATGTTTTCAAAAGACTTCTTCCTCAGGGTCGTTAAAAGTCGTCTTTGTGTGGTAAAGGGTTAATTAAGTTTCCGGCGAACCTGAATATAATGGTTATTGACCTTTGACCTACATTATAACATTACTTCCTGGTTTTGACATCATCGAATGAATAAATAGATCTACGCGATTGGTCAAAAATGTGGACAGGTCTAACCCTTATCATGTCGTTCGCGACCATGGATGACTTTTGCGGAGAGTGTACGACAAGATCAGCCTGCACATACGTGCAGTCTGATCTTGCTCTACGCCCTCCGCTGCTTTATTGGTAGTTTGGGTCATATAAGCCGAGCCCAATGCCCGTACATTTAATAGCAAAATATATTTGTGTAATCGTCATCAATTTTTATCTGGCAGGATAAGAGTTAAAATAGTAATCTGTTCAAGATGTATCGAGATAAAAGAAAATGATTATTTTAACAAGAAGGCCATTGGCCCTAAGCCGCTCACCCGAGTAAACTCATCTATGGTTGATAAAGCTGAAGAGATCCTGGTTGTAGTGATGTAAAAAACATGCGTGTAAGTGCAAGTGACCTACTTTTTGACTGATTTGACTTCCTTTTTAACTTACCAGAGATATCATCCAGGCAAACATTCTATTAATGTTTCATGAGTATCAGGCTGAAAATGTGGCCTCTGCGTGCACATAACTTTTTTGTAAGATTTGGCCCAGTGACCTACTTTTTTGTCTGTTGTGACCCAATTTCATACTAACCAGAATTTCATAAAGACAAGTTTTGTGACCTAGTTTCATGAGTATGAGGCGGAAAATGTGGCCTCTACAGTGCAAACTAGTTTTTTTTTTTTCTGAGATTTTGCCCAGCGACCTACTCATTGATCCACCGTGACCCATTTCAAACTTGTCCAAGATATCATCAAGACAAAAATTATGACTAAGTTTCATCAGTATCAGACTGAAAATATTGCACCTACGTTGCACACAAGGTTTTTCTAAGATTTGGCCTAGTGACCTACTTTTTGACCCGACTTGACCCAATTTCAAACTTGTCCGAGAATCATCAAGACAAACATTCTGACTAAGTTTCATGAGTATCAGGCTTAACTGGAGTGCACACAAGGTATGGCCCAGTGACCTACTTTTTGACCCGACATAACCCAATTCCTAACTTTTCTGATATCATGTCAAGACAAACATTCTGACCGAGTCACAAGAGTATCAGGCTGAAAATGTGGCCTCTAAAGTTTAAAGTTCTGTCTAAGATTTGGCCCAGTGACCTACTATTTGGCCCGACGTGACCAAATTTTAATATTGTCCGAGATATTATCAAGACAAACATTCTGACCAAGTTTCATGACTATCAGACTGAAAATATAGTCTCTGGAGTGCACACAAAATTTTTCTAGGATTTGACCCTATCACCCACTTTTTGACCTGACACTACCCAATTTCAACCTTGTCCGAGATATCGTCATGACAAACATTCTGATTAAGTTTCAAGAGTATAAGGCCTAAAATGTGACCTCTAGAGTGTACACATTGTTTTTCCAAGATGTAGCACAGTGTCCTGCTTTTTGACCCGACGTGACCCAATTTCGAACTTGTGCAAGATATCAACAAGGCAAACATTCTGATCATTGTACAAAAGTATTGGGCTGAAAACGTGGCCTCAAGAGTGCACACAAGGTTTTTCTGAGATTTAGCCCAGTGACATACTTTTTTACCCGACGTGACTCATTTTCAACCTTGACCGAGTAACCATCAAGACAAACATTCTGACCAAGTTTCATGAATATCGGGCGGACAATGTGGCATCTACGGTGCACACAAGGTAAATGTTGACGACCGCACGACACACGACGGACACAGCACTATCACAAAAGCTCACCTTGAGCACTTCGTGCTCATTTGAGCTAAAATGATGGCCTTGTGTTACAAGCAAAATGAAGAGCCAAAATCAAAGCGGCGGCTAGACACAACCATTTGTTAGGAACATGTTCCAGTCATATCAAGGCAACAGTTCACCTATTTACGTCTTCCATGAGTTTTCATTCTTTAGCACACAATCCCCAGTGAAAAAATAAACGCCTTTAGAAAACATTGTGGGAAAAGGAGAAAATGCTGGTAACCAGCATTTTCCCCTTTTTTCCACAATGTTTTCGGCCCTTTACAGACAAATTTCATCATGTCAGCCACATTTAATTTGTCGTCTGCAAATGCTTTTAGTTTGGACGAGTCTAAAATTTTGTTGTTTCGGTAAAGAGTTAACAGTACCGGGCTTGGGCTTTGAAGTGCCATGCCAAATAACACTCCTATGAAAACCTGTAATGCCGGTAAAGATCGGACTCAGTACCTCTGGATCGCTAATCCAGCCCTCTTAGCACTGAGCAATACATGGCACCGTCATTTATTATTGTATGGTGTTTAACTCCGTTTTCAGCATTATTTCACTTATATCGTGGTGGACAGTACACCTATCCATGCTTTCCTAGATTTCCTTTTACCAGTACTCCACACAATATTCTTTCCAAGCCACTGACTGCTTTCCCAAAAAACCATCGTCGAAACAATGGTCAGCGGTGAGAGAGAAATGGATCCTGTCGTAATGACTGCCATAAATCCTCGGAAAGAAGTTGGCCAAGCCGGGAATCGAACCAGCGACCTCCTATTCTAAAGTCCTGTACGCTACCGACTGAGCCACCGGGGCTCGGCACATTGCACCGTCAATAACGACATGATATGTACAGCCTAGCTAGAGTACTCAGGGTCCGTTTTCACAAACCGTTCTTAAGACTGTTCTTTAGAATTAGACTATTCTTTGTCTAAGTCTAAAGAACTATCTAGATTTGAAAGTATCAGATCAGAAGTTGTGTTACTTTCTAATTTCAGGCAGGATTCGTCCGGATAACAGACGCATCTGACTTTTTTTCTTAAAGTTTCTCGAGATAAGCTAATGTCAACACACAAATTAACCATGCTCTGTGAAGTGAGGTCAATGCATTTGCCAAAAATATCGATTCAGGTCAGCCTGCTAGGACATTCGGCATACCTCGGGTGAGTTAGATGTAGGAACGGAATCGGCCGAGTTGTGACGAGTGCCTGCGAGGACTGCGCAAAGGTGGACCTGGGTTAAATTATTTTGTTATTGGTCAAATTTCGATATATAAAAGGACCAGTGGACCTCATGATTCAATCAGTTGTTAAAGAAAGTGGATCTTATAGATTACTTCTTTGATATAATGCATCCGTGATGGAAATTCATTTACCCCTTTAAACTCCCCCCCCCCCCCGTTTTGCTAGAGCGCAGCTGAAATTTTTCTGACACGCTGCATAAGTTAACCGCGTGTACAACAAATCCGCGGCTCTACGACGCTGAGGCCGAAGGATTTTTCAAAAGATTTGGGAAAGGAGAAAAATGCAAGTATCCAGCATTTTCTTCTTTTCCCAAAATGTTTCAGTGTCTGGTTACCAGCATTTCCTCCTTTTCCCACAATGTTTTCTACGGTTTCAAAGACAAATCTCATCACCTGAATAAAAGGGTACCTGAGATAAAAGTTAACCTATATAGGTGTTATCTGACTGATGTAACTTAAAAGTCTCAGAAGCGAACAAAAGTAAACAAAGCGGGTATTAATTTGCATGTAAATTTAAATCATATATTTCAAAAGCATGGAAATTACTGTGAAGATGGCGATCTGTTATCGTACGGTTAGTCCAAGTGTAACTCGATAGTAGAAAAATGAATTTTAGAATCCGATTGAAAAAGTAAACAAAAGATAAAGCGACCTGGCAATTTTAGATGTACATGTACAATTCAATGAAAATTCAATTTTCTGCCTGCGACTAACAACTTGCGCTAACCTTGCAATAAAAGATTGTCACCTTCACAATAATTTCCACACTTTAAAATGGTATGATCATGATGTAGATTTAAATGCACTTTTACACCCGCATTGTTCACTTTTGGCCGTAATTTGGGCTTTAAGCTTTACCATTTACCACACTGTGTTTCCAACGACCTCGCGGAAGAAGGCTTTAAACTATATATTTACCAAACGACAAAAAAAATTTGACTCGACCAAACTGAAAGCTATTGCAAACGACAACTTGAATGCAGCTCAAATAATTATGATTATGTGATAGGGTAGAAAACATTGCGGGAAAAGGAGAAAATGCTGGTTACCAGCATTTTCTCCTTTTCCCACAATGTTTTCAAAAGCAAAAGCCTTCTTCCTCCGAGTCGTTAAAAGTCAGGATTAAGTAGTAAAGCGTTAATAGCATTGTGGGAAAAGGAGACGATGCTGGTAACCAGCATTTTATCATTTTCCAATAATGATTTCTACCCTTTCAAAAACAAACTTCATAATTCTTGCCATCTGGGTAAGTCTACTGTTTTCTTGCTTCGTAAAGTTCATCCTTTACTAAACAATCCCTAGTTTTAACGACCCTGAAGAAGAAGCCTTGTGAAAACATTGTGGGAAGAGGAGAAAATGCTAGAAACCAGCATTTTCTCCTTTTCCCACAATGTTTTCTACCCCTTGAAAGATAAATCCCGTCATTTGAGCCACACTGAATTTGTCGTCTGCAAATGCTTTCAATTTTTACAAGTCTAAAAGTTTGTCGTCTGATACAGAGTTGAGTAAATAGTTATCTGCAGACGAATATTTGAGATCTATAGCAGACAAACTTTGGTAAATATTGTAGTTAAGGAAAAGTTACGGCGATTTTCCGCCTCTCACCTCTGATGCATGTGAGAAAAATAGTGAGTGACTTGGAAAGAAAGTTGTGTCAGTACTGGTGTGAGAAAGCAAGGAAACACATGCGTAGGTGCACCGACCGCCGTGATATGACCCAAAATGTTAAAACCGCGTTAAACTCTAATATTAACAAACAACATAAACTTTCCACCATTCGACAATTTTCCGCATTATGTGGAAAAAAAACAGTGGCTTCGAAACAGTTTTATACGCGGTACTGGCAAAAAAAAAACAAGTGAAATGCCTGAACAGATACACTGGCCGCCGTAATGTAAATGTTCAAGACTGAGAAACCGAGCCACGGTAGTTCAGTCGGTAGCATGCAGGACTTGAAAATAGGAGGTCGCTGGTTCGATCTCTGGCTCGGTCAATTTCTTTCCGAGGATTGATGAGAGTCATTACGACAGGATCCATTCCTCTCTCACCGCTTTCCATCGTTACGACGATGGTTATGAGGGAAAGCAGACAGTGGCTTGGAAAGAATAAATTGTGCGGAGTAACTGGTAACAGAAACCCCAGGAAAGCATGGATATGTGAACTGGCCGCCGCGCTATCACTGAAATAATGTTGAAAACAGCGTTAGACACCATACAATCAATCAATCATGGTTGAGACAGCGTCAAACACTTAACAAACTCAGCTGAGTGGAGCACGAAAAATGTTTAAGCATTGAAGGTTACCAAAAATAACTCTGTAAGCATGACTGATCTCAAGGTATCAGTGTCCTATAACTCATCAATAAAGTAAATCACAAAACAGATAAATGGCTTAGTTAATGTATACCTATACCATACTGTGTAATCAAAGCGTTGAAAACACTGGTGTGGCATTTGTCAAGGAAGCCATTGTGTGTAATTAATAATTTGAAAAAAAAAGAGAGAAATATTATTTAAATATTGGCTTGAAAGTCAACCTACTAAGCAAATCAATACCTTTTTTGTTTGAAGGGAGAGTACTCATGCCAAAGTTTGGCTTATTTGTGTATTGATGGTCTCCCTTTGATCATACAGGAATAGTCAGGAGTAATATCCCTTGACGGTAGGATGCATGATGGGTAGAGAAAGAAACCATGTAAATTTATCGAATAAAATTGCGTTTGTACCTGAAAACTATGATTTTGAGATATCTTTGGCCGTCAAGATCTAATTCCCAACATTACAATCAATTATTTCGATCAGTAAATATTCAAGCACAGTCAAATGAAGTAGCGTGCAGTCATGGAACGAACACGCCTAGGGAAGTTGGTTTTGGATCCAACAAGCCCGGAACCAAGCAGTCAGCAGACAAATTTTGTGTATATCATTTCGCCCATAGAAGGCTATGAGCTGTTGAAGCCATTTTCAATCAAAAAGAAGTATTTCCACGATCGGTGGCCTAATTCTGTTTATTTTAATACGCCATTTCCAATAACACATCTGAGTGCTATCGAAAAACTCATTTGTCTGAGAAAAAAATCAGTTTAAGGTATTAGACCTCTAACGCTTCTAGTGCAACATGGAATAAAATTTCTTGTTAGTTGATAAATAAGGAATTATACTGATATAATACTTTTGCACATTTTTAACCGACCAGAAATTCCTTTGATGTCTATCTTGAAATTATTTGTTGATACTTTTGTTAGTTTCCTGAAAAGGGAGGTAATTATTATCTCCCTTTGTAATGAGAATATAGTGGTTTTAGATCTATAAATGATAATTCTAAGAAGGAAAAAAAGGAAAAAGTGACTCGGTTAGAGTAGTACAATAATTCTCATTTTTAATCATAGCAAATTCTGTAGGATAATGTTATAGTGGAAATAACTGTTTTCCATTAGGGGTCTAATACCTTAATTGGGTTTATTTCCTTCGGTTTTGCACAAAACACGACACTTGATCTTCAAAATTTAATATTGAACTCATAGTGGCATTGTCTTCGACAAATGCAACAAAAATGTATTTCATATGGTATCTAATTTCAACCCTTCCTACGTTAGTCTTCATCTAAGTATGTTTGTACAAGTATGATGTTTAACGCCGTTTTCAGCACTAAATGTTTGACTTGCCCAAATTGGAAACCACCAAGTTCCCCCGAGTTTTAATGAGCCTAAGATGAAAGTCTTTTAAAAACATTGTGGGAAAAGGAGCAAATGCTGGTAACCAGCATTTTCTCCTATTCCCACAATGTTTTCAAGGCAAGCTCCATCATTTTAGTCATATTTAAATTGTAATCTGCAAATGCTTTAAATTTGAACAAGTCTGCGGTTTTTTTTTTTTTTTTTTTTTTGCTTTGTTTTGTTTGTTTGTTTGGTAAAGACTTAAATATGGCTTGAATGTCTGAATGTGACTTTGAATGGGTAGTAAACATAGTTAGTAAAGTATAAGATCAACGCTCTGTGCATTTTGATCTTGATACGTGGCGTCCTCGTTTTCACCTATGGCGCATAGAGGGGTTAATGATCGTTAAAGTCACATTAATATTGGACCATGCTCTGTGAAAAGGGGATTTAATGCATCTATTAAAAGGTATGGTTCCAGGTCAGTCGGCGCAGGCTGACCAGTATCGAAACTTAATTGCTTTTGGCAAATTTTTCTGCATGTCCGAGGACCATTCTACCTCATGAACCAGCTGTTGTTAGAAGAAATGTGTTTTATGGACCCATAATTATGTGATGACTTGCTTGCTATAAAGCATCATGGAGTTGCATAAAACCCCCTTTCTCAGACCGTGGCTCATGCATGCGTATCTCAAATTAATGGTTGAGTGATTGAAAACTGTTTTACACCGCTTTCCTGAACATTACTTCAGTTACATCCAAGTGACAGCTCACCTGTTCACTTACGTGTATATGGGCCATGCTCTGTGAAAAGGGGACTACGTGCATCTGCAAAAAGTATCGACTCAGGTCTGCCTGTGCAATTCGCGCAGGCTGACCTGTGTCGAAACTTTTTGCTTTTGATACATTTTCTGCATGACCTAGCACCATTCTACCTCATGAATCATTCGGCTGTTAGACGAAATGGGTTTTATGGATCTTTAATTATGTGATAACTTGCTTGGTTTTAATGCATCGCGGAGATGCATGAATGGATGAATAAATGATTAAGTACTGTTTAACACCGCTTTCCAGAACATTAATTCAGTTACATCAGCTCTAGGCTGGGGCTTTGACGTGCCTTCCCAAGGACATTCCCACGAAAAAAAAAAGTGTCATAGGTGAGAATCGAGCCAAAGACATCTAATTACTAATCCAACACATTTATCACTGACCCAGAAGGGACCCCTTCAGTTGGCAACGTACAGGATCTGTATTCACGAACTATTCTTCACCCTCAAAACCATTGTGGGAAAAGGATAAACTGCTGGTTACCAGTATTTTCTCCTTTTCCGACAATGTTTTTTACCCTAACAAAGACAAGTTTCATCAATTGAGCCAAATTCAATTTATAGTCTTCAAAAGCTTCAAATTTGGACGGCCTAACATTTTGTCGTTGTGCATAGAGTTAAGAAAACTCTCAATCTTTTTCTCGACAAGTTAAAAATTAGAGAGTCCCACAATTTTTGATCGGCTAAAGCAAACGGTTTAACCAATTAAATTCTGTGTTGCTTTCTAAATCTAGAATTAGACTTACATTGATATTACTGAAACAGCATTTTAAAAAAAGGCGTTAAACAACAAACAAATAAACAAACAAATATATATTTAAGAAAGGATAGACAGCGTAAAATTGCCAGCAAATAGGGAGGGACCCTTAGAATAAACATGTCTACATTTTTGACCAATCACAAATTTCTTTTTATTCAGTTGTTATCAGTACCAAAAAGTAGGTCAAAAGCCGGCAAATTCAGCTACGCCGAAAACCCCTCCGCGATGGTTATCATAATGTCGTTAAAAATCGTTAAATGGCTGGTATTAGATTCCGTAACATCGTTATTCAAAACGTATCATGAACACAATACGGACTATCATATATAAACCACAGGTGTCAATGTCATCATACAATATCGGGGCCAACATATAATCAGTTAGGATTGAACTCAATATTGTACAAATATAAACCCCACTCGATAATGTTTTTATCATCGGAAAATCTCATTCAAGTATTTATACGGGTATGCGTGTGTTAGTTTAGTAATTAACTTTTTTTTAATTTGAATTAAATTTCCACACTAAAGTAAGATTCAGAATTGCACAATGGATAAGTAAGTGCGCCTTGTAGATGTAAACGTGACATTTTGATCCTGTTTCAGTACATAATCTCATCAGGGTACGTGATTTGAAACCTGTATTGTCAAACACAAACAATGATATAAACTGACAATGAACGGTTTATCACGTGACAGCTATACGAAATAATCCTATATTACCAGACAATAGCTCGTTTTTCACGACCTCGAAGGAGAAGGCCTTTGAGGGATAGCGCACCCTAATGCAGATTCCTGTAACATCGCCTTTCATCGCCAAAAAACGTACGGATTTGGCTTTGACTCGGGTAATCCGTAATCGTTCGGCCGACAGACGCTGATTCCCCGCATCGATTACGGATTACCCGAGTCTTAGCCGAATCCATACGATGAAAGGCGATGTTACACGAATCCCATTAGGGTGCCCTATCCTTAAAACTCTTGAACGAGCTTTTCGAGATCAAACTGCTCAGAACAGACAAATTACCCCGCCATCTCTTTTGAGACACAATGTGTCGTCTGTAAACGCTTTCGATATGGACAAAGTAGTGGAAAACATTGAGAGAATGTGGTTATCCGCATCTTCTCCTTTTCTTACAATAATTCAAAAGCTTTCTTTAATTAACCCTTTACCAAACGACAAAATTTTGGACTTCTCCAAATTGAAAGCTTTTGCAGGCGACAAATTTAATGTAGGAAGGATAGAAAACATTGTGGGGAACGGAGAAAATGCTGGTTACCAGCATTTTCTCCTTTTCGCACAATGTTTTCAAAAGCCTTCTGCCTAAGGACTCGTAATTGTGTGGCAAAAGGATGAGAATCGTGTTGAACGGGTATATTTGAGAGGCGCTCCGAGGAAAGACGGTTTAATGCATCCCCGTGAAGCATTATACTAAGCAAGCCAGCACATAATAATGAATTAATAGAATCCATTTTGTCTAACAATCGACTGAATCATGAAGTAGAATGGTCTTTGGACATGCAGATAATTTACAAAAAGAAAATAGTTTTGATCCACGTATGCCTAACCCTCGGAACAGTGAATAATTTTACATGAAATGAACGGGTTATAATAAGATAAAGGACCTGAATACTTCAGAGCGATTTGACCACACTATTTCATGTGATATCTGACAGTGTAGATCCAAGATCAGAATGCTCCTTAACAACCGAGATGAATTGATGTTGATATTCATTTCAAGTAAAAATAATTGCATTTTCTGTCTGTACTGAATGAGCTGAGTTGCGAAACTATGCGATAATTTAGAGACTAACTAGATAATCTTAAAAGCGACGTATCATTTATGTAAATTTCTCCGAACGACATTGAGAAGTACCATAGGGTGGCAGTAAACAGTTTCGGGCGAGGGGATATAATTTGAATAGATCAAGGTCAAACCTGGACACAGAGGGAAAAGTAGGCTTATAGATTGTGTTTTTGATGAGGGGAAAAACACTGATAGTGGAGAGAATCCGAGATGTTGTAAAGTCATTGAAAATATCACAAAATTTGTCTTTTGACAGTAAAATCTCATGAATTCGAGAGTTATGCCATATTGACACGACAAGCGTTTTTTTTTTTTTCGTCGTATTTAACCCTTAGGCTTCTAAGCGTGACTTGCTGACCTTTTGACGACAGTGTAGATCAAGATCAGACTGCACAGAACGTGCAGTCTGATCTTATATCTACACTGTCCGTCAAGAAGATACTTTTCTCCAAAAAAATAAGTTTGAAGTACCATTATTCGGGGTTTTACTACCGGCTTGAAACCTTTTCAGCAGGATAAGGGTTAAAATAGGGTAGGGTCACAGTGTGACAATATTGCTCAAAATTGGTACATGTTTAATCCTTTGAATACCGTGTAAATGTAATGAAAACAGTCCATCCCATGCAAATGGTGTGAGCAATTTAACATCAAACCTTGGCAGAACACCATCTATAAGTTTAGTATTTCAACATTTGATTTCAGTTACATGTACATAAAGCTTTACTTACGCCGCTCTCAACATTATTCTAATCAAATGACGGCGACGTACAGCTGATTCACTCATATTGCTTCCTGGGTTCCAGTACCGAACCTAGGCTCTGAAACGCCTTGCCCAAGGCGCACCTTTCGGAAAAAACCAAGTGCCAGGACTCAGGATCGAACCTAGGGCCCCTAAATTGACGATCCTACAAGTTAACCACTGACCCCTCCCACCATTCACAATAACCCTGCACGTTACCTTCTCTGTGCATTGATGTACATGCAGTTAGCAGCCTGAAAACAGTGTTGTGGGTGGAAAGCTGATCGCCATCAGTAAGCAAAAATGTGGTTGAAGATGCTTAGAGATACATCTTTACAGCCAGGGAGAAAAACGCTGTAAAAATTTGGTATTGTGTAGAATCCAGTCAGATGTGTAAACATGGATAAATTATTCAATATATAAGGTGTATGGGATAAAAAAAAAAAACGATAGGGATTCGTCTCCCGTTTAAAACTGGAAACAACCACAGTGATGTTTTGGATAGCCTCTAGAGAATGAAATGCATTTTCTATCCACCGTAATCTGCGCAACCTTTCAACCATCAGGGGCAACGTTTGGCATGAAGATACAAGAATTATTATAATGTTATAAAATAAAGATTAAACTGGTTAAAAAAAATGGATAAAAACTAGTAAAGATGTATCTTTAAACAGCAAACTAACAGTTAAACATTCATCACAAGGAAAGCGGTTTTAAAAGCGGATTTACATTAAAGTTATCTTGAAATCAAGATAAACAAAAGGGTCATTGACCAAGGTTTCGCACAAGTCTATTTTGGCCCTATCTTTTTTTAACCCTTTGGCTGCTAAGCGCGACTCATTGACTTTTTGCGGACAGCGTGGATCAAGATAAGACTGCACAGAACATGCAGTCTGATCTTGGATCTACACTGTCCGATAAGGAGATATCCCCAAAAATACATTTGAAAGATCAAAATTTGGGTTTTTACTATCGGTTTTGAAAGTTTCATTTCTTTTATTTAGCAGGATAAGGGTTAAATTGGACAATGAAAATCAAAGTTCAAGATGCACGTCCTGTATCAGACTACACATTATGTGATCTAATCTTAAACCTTACTATCAGTCCAGCCAATTTAGATCTACGTCATGAAAGGCACTGTTCAAGTAAACAAAACACCAGAGCCGAGCTCTGACAAAAGGGGGCTTAATGCATATCCGCGATGCATGATACCAAACCAAGCAATCACATACTTTTGCATCTATAACAGCCACATTTTTTAACAATCAACTTAATCATGAGGTAGACTGGGCTTTGACCAAACAGAAAATTGACCAATAGCGAGAAGTTTCGGCCCAGGTCAGCCTGCGCGGACTGCGCAGGCTGACCTGAGTCGATACTTTTCGCAGCTGCATTAAGCCCCCTTTTCACAGAGCATGACTCGTCAATATGTAAACATAAACCACGTACTTACCTATTTTATCGGGTTTTTCCCTGTGGCTCCAGGACCTCGATCTCTGCCGATGACTCAAAATGTTCTGTATTTTGGACAGCTGCTTGTTGCCAAATATTGGCCCCTTTTCCTTCGTAGGGGACAACATGGCTAATATCACACTTCACAGTTTATTTCTCCCTTTCCGTTTTGTATAAAATGTTAGATAACAATGTAACTAACGTTAAAATAACAATAACGATTCAGTCCAGTATACAAGCCATCACGATCAGACACGAGCTATTTTTATCTGTGAAATATACATGAAACCATATCGTGTCACCCTTTACTCCATTTCCGAAATCTGTCTATACTTTTTTTTTACTTAAATAATTTCCATAAGGAGTCAAAAATCATCATTTTTACATGTTGTGTTTTTCCAGCACTATTTATTCCTCATAGCGATATATGCTTGATAAGCCACTTTATCATGTCTTTCAAACCCTGACTATTTTTCAAAAAAAAAGTTCATCTGTTTTGAAGGTTAAGGTATTTTTAGATTATATACCGTTTAACCCTTTATCCTGATCATGCTAGATAAGTGAAATGAAACTTTTAAGCCGATAGTAGAAACGCTACTTTTGCTATTTTAATGGTAATTTTTGTGGAAAATGTGTCCTCGTCGGACAGAGTAGATCAAAGATCAGACTGCACGTTCTGTGGAGTCTGATCTGAATCTACACTGTCCGCAAAAGGTGCTCCAGTCGCTCTGCGGGTGAAAAACTCGTTCCTCGTGGGGTCACTTTATCTCTAAACATTGTTAACTCGTAAACATCATAGTCACGTAGATCCTCTTTTTTTTTGGAGACGACTTTTTTGTTTCTTGCATCAAACAATAAAAACACAATACATTAGGATTGGTTGATTGACTGATTGATTGTATGGTGTATAACGCCGTGTTCCACATTATTTCAGTTATATCGCGGCGGCCAGTGCACATATAGACTATGCCTTCCAAGAGTTTCTTTTACCAGAACACAGCACAATTTTCTTTCCAAGAAAACTGGCTGCTTTCCCACATGACTATCGTCGAAAATATGGTCAGTGGTGAGAGGAGAATGAATCCTGTCGCAATGACTATGAGCAATCCTCGAAAAGAAATTGACCATGCCGGGGATCGAACCAGCGACCCCCTGTTCTAAAGTCCTGTACGCTACCGACTGAGCCACCGGAGCTCGGCACACACCATGTTTTCAAAAGCCTTCCCTATCAGGAACGTTATAACTCAGGATTGTGTGACAAAGGGTTAACCCTAATTCACGTGGACTATTGATCTTCAGTGCACGGTGCGGTGACTTTGCTTCAAATTTTCTTCAGACAATTAATTCTAAACTTTAACCACACAATTCCGAGCTTTGAGGGCCGTGCAGAGGAAGGCTTTTGAAAACAATGAGGGAAAAGGAAAAAATGCTGGTAACCAGCATTTTCTCCTTTTCCTACAGTGTTTTCTTATCTTTCACAGACAAATTCCATCATTTGAGACATAATGGATTTGTCGTCTGCAAATGTCTTCGATTTGGAACCAATCTGAAATTTTTATCGTCTGGTTAGGGACGAGTTCCACATGTTAAAAAAAAAATTTTTTTTCATCTCTAAATATAAAAACTCGACCCAGGGCTTATCCTGGACTTTCTAATGGGGGTGAGTTGGACCCCTTTCTGTAGAAGAAAGAATGCAAATATTTAGAATTTTTGGGACATTTAGAGAGAAAAAAAAAAAAGATTTAAATTCAAAGAGATAGGTGTCAGGGGAAACCCTTTCGAATGCTATAGAAAACAATGCATAAATTATCTCCCCTGTCTAAATCAAAACGAGTTCACTCTAATTTTTTTTTCAAGAAAAAGCTGTCACCATGTCATTGATATAGTACACGTATTCTAAGTTTTAACTCTTTTACCAAACATGTCCGAGTTTTATCGACCATTAGGGAGAAGGCTTCAGAAAACACTGTAGGAAACCAGCATTTTCTCCATTTCCCACAATGTTTTTTACCTGTTCAAATACAAATACCACAATTTGAGCCACAGGAGAAAGTCCTGGTGAATCACCCCAATAAAGATTGAAGTAAAAAGATGAACTTTGATTACATTAAAACCCTGTAGAACACAATACCGACTTTTAACGACCCTGATAAAGAAAGCTTTTGAAAATATTGCGGGAAAAGAAGAAAATGCTGGTAACCAGCATTTTCATGATTCCCATCACTGTTTTCTTATCATTATTATTCTATTAGAGATAAAACCAATAATTTGAGCATTATTCAATTTGTCAATTGCAAAAGCTTTAAAATTGGACCAGTCTACAAATTTTCTCATCTGGTAAAGGGTTAAAACGTGAACCAGTCACATGACCTATGACTCTTTCTTCCTTATCTAATTATATACATGTATATTCTTGTTTGTTGTCGCCGAAATAGATATTTGAAAATAATAATTCACGAAAAGCAGCTTCTTTGATTACCACAATGTTTTCTTCAATGGCCCTATACACACTATCTCTTGCTTCTGTTGTCGATGCTCGGCCGGGTAGCACAGTGGTTACCGTATCTGACTCGTGACCTGGTAGTAGCGGGTTCGATACCTAGTTGAGGCAAACTTTCTTTTTGGCAATAGTTCGCTTCTCACCTCTGATGCATGTGAGAAAAAAAGTAGTCAGTGGCTTGAAAAGAAAGTTATGTCAGTACGGGTGTAAGAAAGCCAGAAAACACATGCGTAGGTGCACTGACCGCACTGATATTTATCCTAAGCTGTTAAAACGGCGTTAAACTCCAATACATGTACATGTACACACAAATACACAATCTGTTGTCGATTTTCACGTGGGAACAAATGGATCACTGACCTGTGGGCGTGATGTGAGTAAAAACCCTGTAAAACCTAATAACTGCTCCCTTTCACACCGGCACAACATGCTGATTCTCCTAAAATAATGTTTAAAGTCCTAAAACCAATTATAAAATTATTATAAAAACAGGATGCAGTCAACAGTATAAATTAACTAGCATACTAGTTAAAAAAAAAATACGTAAACTTGTACTCTATCAATCTAGCCTTTATTTACCATCAAGTCACTTGAAAGCTGTATTATATATACGGAGATAAGATGTGCCCTACTTTCACTTTAAGTTAAACCCTTAGCCTGCTAAGTGCGACGCAAGGACCAATTGCGGACAGTGTAGATCAAGATCAGACTGCACAGAACGTGCGATCTGACCTTGGATCTACATTGTCCGATAAGGAGGTTATAATTCCCCCAAAATTAACTTTGAAATAGTAGAATAATGGGTTTTTCTCATCGGCTTGAAAGTTTCATTTTACTTTTTTAGGCAGGTTGAGGGTTAAATGAAACTTTCAAGCCGATAGTAAACACCCAAGTTTTGGTATTTCAAAGTTATTTTTTGGAGAAAATACCTGGATACCAGACAGTGTAGATTCAAGATCAGACTGCACGTTCTGTGCAGTCTGATTTTGATCTACACTGTCCGCAAAAGGTCCTTTCGTCACACTTAGCACTACACTGATCTACATTGTTAGCAGCCTAAGTGTTAACCTGTTAAATGCCAAATTCATGAAACGGACAAAATAATTGTGGAAGACAGCTATAATTCATGTATTAGTATTCAGAGGTTTTTCCGGATAGAATACGTATCAAAGTATTCGACAGTGCAAATCTAAGATCAGACTGCACGTTTCGTGCCGCCTGATCTTAATCTACACTGTCCGGAAAAGCGACACAGGTCGGTTACAGCAATTAAAGGGTTAAATTTTTATCTTTCCTTAACTCCCTTTTCGGTCTGGAAAAAAAAAAAAAACTGTTGTGACCGTAATAAATAGGTTGAACGAGGGTACACGTGCGTAGGTAGCCCACAACAAAGTATACGCAAGACTATTTCCAAAGGTATTAGGGGGGGGGGGGAGGGGGGGGAGAATTTCCCTGGAGTTGAGGATTCTCCCCCCCTCTTGAAAATTTTGAACTGTAGAAGCTATTTGGTGGCCCTCCGGTGACGTTTTTTTTTTTGCAAATTTGACTTTCTTTTTAATATGCAAAGTCTACGCAATTGCGTTTTTGCGTACAGGCAGCTATGTCCCTGGTACATCAAGAAGAGACTGTACGAGCAGTCTGAACATACATGTAGATGATGTAGATCCATACTGATATTTTGTGAGATCTTTTTACCGAAACAGGTAAGTGGTAAAGGATTTTGCGATCGATTGACCGACATTTTAGACTGAAAGAAATTCTAAATCAAAATAGCTAGAAGAAAGATATAAGAAAGTAGACGAGTGACTGACTAATTCTTACATAACTTCGCCATTATTTTTATCATTTAGCCGATCTGGTAGCGTACAGGACTTGAGAACTAGGGTTGGATGGTTTACAAGCAATATAATATTTTGACCAAAATACCCAGAGGTCTGTCTCCTTTAAATCATCAATTTGTACTTTTTCCAAGATCACTCGCCCAAAATCCGAGCAGAATCTTACATTCCACAATACATCAGAATCACAGATTTCTCACAGATATGTCATAACCTATAGGATGTAAAGGATAAATAAGCATTAAAAACATTGAACAATAGACAACCTATATTTTAACCAAACTCTGATCTATCTCCCTTGGAATCAGCACTTATTATGTCCAAAATGTTAAAATGTCAAATCTTTGGCACAAAAATTTCGAGTTGAATCTCAATATTCCTAAATCCACCCGAACTAGGGCCGACCGAATTACACTTTTCCACAAATCCAATCACGAACTACGTCGTAAAGGATGGATAAACCAGTACACGTATATGATACAGTTCGTCGAACCATCGATACGTCGACCCCAACCCTTACAGCTCTGCGAAATGCTTTAACCCTTTACTATACAATCCAGACTTTTAACTACCCTGTTAAATAAGACTTTAGAAAACATTGTGGGAAAAAGGAGAAAATGCTGGTCACCAGCATTTTCTCCTTTTCCCGCAATGTTTTCCAAACTTTGAAACACAAATTTCAGTTTTTTTGTCATGTTTATTTTGTTATCTGCAAAAACTTACGATTTGGACAAGTCTTAAATTTTGCCGTTTTGTAAAGAGTTAATGGCGAATGTGTCCAATATAGATCACACTTCTGCAGTCTGATCTGAATCCACACTATTCAGTATTTTGTTAGATATTCTCAACTCAACATCTTTGAACACGTAAAAGTTTCCCTGAACAATGCGGCGAACTGACAACCGTCGGTAACTTTATTTTGCTCTAGATGAATTAACTCTCTATCAAAAGACAAAATATTAGACTTGTCCAAATTGAAATCATTTGCAGACGTCAAATCAAATAAAGCTCAAAACTGGAACATGTTCTCGTTTTTCTCCACGATGTTTTCACAAGCTTTTCTTCTGAGGGTCGTTAAGACATGACATTATGTGTGTTGAAAGGGTTAACTTACAACATACTGTCATCTTTCATTCGTCTTCCAGCCGAACCCATTGGAAAATTTGAAAACAATGTGGGAGAAGGAGAGATTCATCATAATGAATAGATTCTCCTTTTGCCTCGATGTATTTTGTGTGTGTGTGTGTGTGTGTGTGTGTGTGTGTGAGTTAAACCTGAACAGGTGCTGATTATCCATGTTTTACAACCAAAGTTGTCCAACTTGAGAAAGAAGACTTTAGAAAACATTGTGGAAAAAGGGGAAAATGCTGCTTAGTAGCCTTCTACCACAATGTTTTCTTTTCTATCAATGACAAGCCATATGATTTCAGCTACATTTCATTGTTTGCCTTCAAACGCTTTCTATATATGGACATAGTGTCAAAGTCTGTCGTCTGTTAAAGAAGTCATCCTTTCACCTGACTACAAAATTTTAGACTTGTCCAAATTGGAGGTGTTTGCAGACGACAAATTAGATCTGGCTCATATGGTGGAATTTGTCTCTATAAGCATAGAAAACATTGTGAGAAAAGAAGAAAATGCTGGTTACCAGCATTTCTTCTTTTCCCACATATTTTCAAGGGATTGTGTGGTAAAGGGTTAACTCTTTACAACACAATCCAATTGTAACGACCCCGAGAAAGAAACCTCTTGAAAACATTGTAGGAAAAGAAGAAAATGCTGGTAACCCTACAATGTTTTCTACTCTTCCACATTCAAATCTCATAATTCTAGCCACATTTAAATTGTCGTCTGCAAATGCTTTCAATTTGGACGACTCCAAATTTTTGTCGTTTGGCAAAGAGTTAATATATACAATGTACCTTTATCATGATCCATTTTACAGTCAAGTATCGTATCGTATGACTGAGCTGTTACATATTCTATGTAAGATCATATGGTCTGCAACAGGCGAAAAGGGGCATTCGGTCATTTGCGTATAGTGTCGTCCCGGATCAGCCTGCGCAGTCCGTGCAGACCAATCCGAGACGACACTTTCCGATCGTGTGTGATTTTCTGTTTCACGCAAGCCTACTATAGGACAAAATCTAATGTTGACGTAAAGTGCCGTCTCGGATTAGCCTGCGCGAACTGCGCCGGCTAATCCGAGACGACACTTTACGCAAATGTCCGAAAGCTCATTTTTGCATGTTGCAGACCATTTATTATACAACAGCTTGTTGCTACACAGTCATATTGAGTATTTCCCAGACGACAAAATTTTAGACTTGTCCAATTCCATGTTTTTACAGAAATTCTGTCAGCAGTCCTCCCGTCGTGCGGTTACGGACAAAGCCCCATAGGACAAAAGCCTCACGGACAAAAGTCCTATAGTACAAAAGCCTCACGGACCAAAGCCCCATAGTACAAAGGACACAAAGGACAAAAGCCCCATAGTACAAAGGCCAAATAGTACAAAAGCCCCATAGGACAAAAGCCTCACGGGCAAAAGCCCCATAGTACAAAAACCTCACGGACAAAAGCCCCATAGTACAAAGGCCACATAGTACAAAAGCCCCATAGTACAAAAACCTCACGGACAAAAGCCTCATAGTAGGCCTACATATGCTACGTAATACAAAAAACTCATAGGACAAAAGCCTCACGGACGAAAGCCCCATAGTAAAAAGGCAACATAGGACGAAAGCCCCATTGTACAAAGGCCACATAGGACGAAAGCCCCACAGTACAAAGGCCACATAGGACAAAAACCCCATAGTACAAATACCACGCAATACAAAAGCCCCATAGGACAAAAGCCTCACGGACGAAAGCCCCATAGTACAAAGGTCACTCTGGACAAAAGCCCCATATTACAAAGGCCACATAGGACGAAATAAGAAAGGCCACATAGGAAGAAAGCCTCATAGTGCGAAGGCAACACAGGACAAAAGCCCCATAGGACGAAAGTCACACGGACAAAAGCACCATAGGACAAAAGCCACACGGACAAAAACCCTGTAAGACAAAAGCCCCATGCACACAAATAAATAGACAAAAGCCTCATGATATTAAATTATGTGTATCTTCTTACTTTTTGGCTTTTTACTGTATGTTTGTTGTTCTTGGGGGTTTTCGTCCCATTGGGTAATTGTCCGGGGGACCTTTGTCCTATGGAGCTTATGTACATGGGCTTTTATCACTGGCTGCTTTTACTATCAAACAAAGCCCTGACTATGCCCAGTGGTTAGAGAGGACGATTTTCATTTACCACCGGATGTTGTTTTAGCCGGTCCGCGATTCGAGCTTACAACCATATCTATACCGTGCTCTGTGAAAAGAGGGCTTAATGCATCCGCAAATAGTATTGTATGGAAAATGTTTGCTTTTCGTAAATGTTCTGCATGTCAAAGGACCAGTCTACCTCAAAATTTAGTCGGTTGTTTTACAAAACGGAATTTATGAATCCATAATTATGATAAATTGTTTTGTAGCATGCATCACGGAGATGCATTAAGCCCCCTTTTGTCAGAGCATATGGCTCATATACATAGACCATCAGCCCCAAGTGTTAACACCAAACTTTCAAGCCGTGGCCTCATGTAGACAGCAAGCCAATAGTCACTGTCTTGTGCAGTAGCCTACAGGATAGAGAACGAATCGGAAAATCATATGTCGCGAATTCTTAAATATAGATTAGAGATTGTGATGCAAGCTGTTGGATCACGTGACCGCAGAACGGAATGTACATGATAGATCTGGATATTTTAACCATGCTCTGTGAAAAGGCGGCTTAATTCATCTGCGAAAAGTATCGACCCGGGTCAGCCTGCTCGGACTGTGCAGGCTGACCTGGGCCGAAACTTTTCGTTATCGTTCAATTTTCTGTATGTCCAAGGACCAGCCTACTTCATGATTCAGTCGGTTGTTAAAAAAGTGGATATTATGGATCCATGATTATGTGATGGCTTGATTGGTACAGTGCTTCATGGATATGAATTAAGCCCCCTTTTGCCAGAGCATAGCTCATTTATTTGTTATTAAACGTTGCCTTCAACACTACTTTGATAACTTTTAGGTGGCCAGTGCATCTATCCATGTTGTCATGATGTTAGAAGTTAGCAGAACCTTTTTTTTCCGAGTCACTCAGTCTTATCGCATTCTCAAACGTTGAAGGAATCCTGTCTATTTTGCAATCCGCGATTTAACCCTTAGGCTGCTAAGCGCGACTCACTGGCCTTTTGCGGACACTGTAGATCAAGATCAGACTACACAGAACGTGCAGTCTGATCTTTGATCTACACTTTCCGATATAGAGATATTATTCCCCAAAACATAACTTTGAAGTTGCAATATTTAGGTTTTTACTATCGAATTGAAAATTTCATTTTAGTTATTTAGCAGGATAAGAGTTTAAAAAAAGAGAATATGCTAGTATCGAGCATCTTGTCGTTTTCAATCATATGAGATACACCGAACTTGTAGCATATACATGTACCTACAAATGCTTCCAAGACAAGTGCCTCTAAAACTCGTCGAGCAAAATGTAGACTTTACCATCATAAAAGTGGTTTAAAACGATGGAATTTGTCTTTGATGGGACAGAAAACGTTGTGGGAAAAGGAGAAAATGCTGGTCACCAGCATTTTCTCCTTTTCCCACGATGTTTTTAAAAGGCTTCTTTGTCAGGGTCGTTAAAACTCGGGACTGTGTGGTAAAGGGTAAATTTTTTCTCTTTAACGCACAAATTATGGAAATTGAGTATTTAAAATAAATAAATAAATAAATAAAAACATTGCAGTCGCTATTGCTACTGTTGCGAATATAAATTCACCGTTTTATCCATTTTTCGGCGTAGCTGAATGCGCTGGCTTTTGACCAACTTTTTGGTATTATATTCGAATGAATGAAATGAAAGTTGCGATTGGTCCAAAATAAGGGCGTGTTTATTTTGCGGGGCACTGCAGACTTACTTGCAGGCAAATTAACGCCGTTTTTCTTTTTTTAATGACATTTCTTGTTTAAGTTGTTTTCTTGACTCTCTAAATGTAAACTGTATATAATTGGTTTCTAGAATTTAGAGGGAAATGTGCATATAATATTATAGCTATATGCCTGTAAGGTTAACAGATGATAATCTACAAACTTTAAACATGGAGAGCAGAGCTGCTCCGATAGACAGAAAATATGGACATACTGATAAACGAAATGGACAGAGGAAAGACAGATCTATACATACCAAGTGAGGCAGACTTCAGATAAATGACACGCATTCAAACTTATATTAGCAATTTATTTAAAACTTTACTAAATGAAAAATTGTAGAATCTTTAAATTGAACGCATCTGCAGAAAATAAATGATACAAATGAACCGAAGTTCTTTGATTGGGAATATAACATGGTAGGAAAATGAGAAAATGCTGACGACCAGAATTTTCTCCTTTTACCACCATGTATTCAAAAGCCCTCTGCTTGCTTCAGGACCGTTTCAACTCGGAACTGTGTGGTAAGGAGTAAGAAATCCTTCTTTTGTCGTAAGTCTTACTTACCTGTAGGTTTCATTAATATTCAAAGCACGTAAAGCGCCGTTATGTCATTAAATTACCATTAAGCCAAATCCATTTGGGCCATGCTTTTGCAAAAGGGGATTAAAGCAACTCTGTGATGCATCATACCAAACAAGCCACCACATAATAATAGATCCATAAAATTCATCTTGTCTAACAACCAATGAAATCTTGAGGTAGAGTGGACCTTTGACATACAGAAAATTGACCAATAGCGAAAAGTTTCGATCCAGGTCAGCCTGCGCGGACTGCGCCGGCTGACATGGATGGAAACTTTTCGATGATGTATTAAGCTCCCTTTTCACAGAGCATGGGTCATTTATTTGTCGGCTGTTACAGGGTTGGATTGTATTCCAAGTTTATTAGCATTTAAAGACCCAAACTTTGATAGAGAAATGCAGAGTATAGACCATATTTGCGATTGACGATAATGATTTGAATTTAATGTTTGTTTGTCTGTACTGGAGTTCAACGCCGTTTTAACAGCTTTGATCAGTTTTCATTCTTTTTTTGCAATAAATGAACAAAATATGGCCAAGTATGACAAGGTTTTATTGTGAACAACTAGATACAGTCAAAACCTATGTAGGAGATTGCTTACCTCAATCTTAGAAAATGTCGACGCAATACGACAATGTTTCTATATTGACATACCGCGACCCAAGGGCTTAATATTCAACAGAAAGGAAATGAAAAGGTTTGAACTTTATGTGCTTGTATATTGACGGGAGGGGTGGTCGAAAGGGAGAAACCATAAAATTAGCAATAGCTTGAAGCAAACTTAGTCAGTAATACACGTGAAAATAGTCACACTGATTGGGGAGGGGGTGGGGAAGACTGCAGACGTGTAGGGTTGTAATTTTATAGCAGTGACAACTTTTCTCTGTGGTGAGCATTGTCACCACTTTTTATATAAGGGGAGCAGTCAATCGGCTTGAATAAGGGGTACCTTTCACTAAACTGCGTAGATTTACGCTTTTTTTTTTTTTGTGGGGGGGGGGGGGGTGAGTGAATATACACACGTACAATCCCTGCTTTACCCAAATATATGAAGTGGCGTAAAGTTATTCCAATATACTTACATAAATCGTAAAGTTATGCAGTTCAGTGAAACTTGCTTTCAGACTTAACGCTTGCTTAAAATCAAAGCGTTGAAAACGCTGATGTGGTATTTGTCAAGGAAGCCATTGGGTGGAATTAATAATTTGAAAAAAAGCAAGGGAGAAATTATACTCAAATTTTGGCTTGAAAGTCGACCTACTAAGCAAATGAATACCTTTTTTTGTTGAAGGGAGAGTACTCATGACAAAGTTAGGATTATTTGTGTATTGGTGGTCTCCCTTTGATCATTAGGAGTCAGGAGTAACGTCCCTTGACAGTAGGATGCATGACGGATAGAGAAAGACTGATTGATTGAATGGTGTTTAACGCCGTTTTTTTCCAACATTATTTCAGTTATATCGCGGCGGCCAGTGCATCTATCCATGCTTTCCTGGGTTTTCTGTTACCAGTACTCCGCACAATATTCTTTCCAAGCCACTGGCTGCTTTCCCACATAACCATCGTCGAAACAACGATCAGCGGTGAGAGAGGAATGAATCCTGTGACAATGACTATCGTCAATCCTCGGAAAGAAATTGGCCAAGCCAGGGATCGAACTCACGACCCCCTGTTCTCAAGTCCTGTAGGCTACCGACTGAGCTACCAGGGCTCGGCAATAGAGCTAGAAACCATGTGAATATAGGGAATAAAATAAAGGTTGCCCAACTGTAATGGGCAATATGTCAAAATGAAGCGAAAAAAATCATAATTATTAACTTATTTGTTATTGTCTTGGTGTCTTAAATATGAAAAATCAGAAACATTGCCCGATAAAAAGTAAAGTTATACAAATTTTTGAAAATCCACCCCAATTCCAGACTCCGCAACAAAATTGACACCACCCCTAAGGAATTAAAATGTAAATATTTTTTTCAAATTTATGGTATTTTGTATCAAATTTGGTACTAGAAGACTCAGCACGTAATATTCTTTCAAGAGTACTAATAATTCTCTTGTAAATTTTAAAAATCAGAGAAAATATGACAAAACTAACACGAAGTGTAACAGGATTTTCTTTATTTTTTCTATTTTTCTGAGACAAACCCTCCAAGTTATTTTCAGAAATATCATACTTTAATGAATGGGGCATGGATAAACCATACACAGTTTTTTTCTAAAACCTATTTGGAACAACATATGTGATTTTCAGTATCTTTCACCGCACGTAACTAAAAATATTTGATTTTGAACATACACACCACTATTTTGACGTTTCCATAAAAATATACAAAAAACATTACTTAAAATCAATGATCTTCAAATCTTTCTTAAGTTCAAAACACACCACTTCCTATCTCTGTGAACTACTTATTGATAAATTAATCTTAATTAGTACTTAGAGATTTAGATTTACAATTTAAACCAATTAAATGACAAGATTTTGTTAATTTTACTGTGGTACACAAGCATGTCGGTCAAGAAAGATGCATATTGAAATCGCTGAGAAGAAATACATAGTAAAATGGTTTTTTAGACCTTTTAACATCATAAATCTTCATGCATAATATCTATAAACCTGCATAAAGCTTTAAACAAGACACCAATGCAAAGCTGAGTTGATTTCCTAGCACACATAGTAGGCAAAAGTAAATACGGGCAGATAACTCTCAACTGAGACAAACATTTTTGCTTATAAATGGCAGGCTGAAAGTTCCTAGTACATGTAATAATAAGGCACAGAGAAATCAATTACTGGCAAAGAGCAGAAACTAGCCTTAAGATTAACAACAAGATGAAACAAGCATTTTTTTCACACCCAGTCAAAGTCACACTAGGAGGTCAAATGTCAAGAGTATAATCAAAGCTGTTGTTCCACCGTTTGAGAATTTTCAAAAGACTTTGCATAAATCTTCATAATGAATCCTGGGGGCTTGCTACTGTAGCTTAACCAATTACCACACAACAAGAATTTTTGAAAACATAGTGGGAAGAGTAGAAAATGCAGGTAACCACATTTTCTACTTTTCCCACTATGTTTTCTTACCTTTCAAACTGAAATCTAATCATTCAAGCCACATTTAATTTGTGGTCTGCAAAAGCTTTCAATTTGGACCAATATAAAATTTTGTCATGTGGTAAAGAGTTAGTGGTCAAGTCACAAAGCCATGTTTAAGAACCCTTTACCAAACAATCTGGTGTTTTAACAACCCTGAGAAAAAGGCATTTGAAAATGAGGGAAGAGGAGAAAATGCTGTTATCAAATTTCTGGTGATCAGAATTTCCTCATTTTCCCACAATACCACCATACCAATAACAAATTTTTTCAATGAGCCGAATTTGTCATCTGCAAATGCTTTGGATTTGGAAAAGTCAAAATTTTGTCATTTGGTAAAGAGTTAAAGAATTTTAAAGTATTATGCACAAACATTCATGAACACTTTTTGCACAGCAAAGCCTCCAATGAACCACATTGGAGTATGACTGGAATACTCTGGTAACCACAGATTAAACGACTGAAAACAGTCAATATCCAATTGGAAACATTTATGAAAGCATTGTGAAAAAAGAACCATTTGCTCAGACAACCAAATGCATGTTTTTTACCATGTTTCCCACTCTAGTTACGACAATGTAAAATACAACAAAAGTGGGGTATACAAATATGAAAAATAACCATGCTTAATTGCAGTCTAAGTATTGTTTCAAATGGATAATTTCATAATATAACAACAATTAAAAAATGTTTCGGAATACAGATAGTACCATCTATAAATACTAATAAAACAGAAACACAAGGGAATGGCCGAACTTAAGTTGTTAGAACTTGTGGTCAAACCCCTTTGCCAAATAGTTCTGTGTTTGTATGTTATAAATATGATTTTGTACTAAAAATGGCAATAAAATATGTTTAAACTAATAAAACATACTATTCCACAAAAAGCATTCTGCACATCTTTTTAGTCTGATCCTGGTATGATCTTTTTAGCCTGATCCTGTTTCTAAACCATATCAACCTTTTCCAAACAAACAGGTATTTCAACAGCTCTGTAGCAGTTAACATTTCAAAAAGAATGAGGGAAAAGGATAGTTGCCCAGTACCTACATTTTCCCCTTTTTTCAAATGTTTTCAAGCCTATCCAATACTGAATGTTCTAATGCCTATCTATTTCAGGAAAATCTAAAATACTTATGACAAAATGATTGTAACATGACAAAAAACACATAAACATTGTCTGAAAAACATAAAAAAAATCAAAAGTTACAGTTTATCAAAATACAGAGACACTTTTGGAACTGTTTCTTCTAGAACTGGATTTCCAGATAAATGGACAGGTTTGAAATTGCCACGTTGAATAGCAGCTGGAATCTGTTTGGTATCCACATGTTGCTCATAACCAATACCTGTGAATGTGTATATATAATTGAGCCATGCTCGATGAAAAGGGAGCTGCAACTACAAAAAGAATTGACCCAGGTCAGCCTGTGCGGTCTGCCCAGGCTTACATGGGTCCACAATGTTTGCCGTTTGAAGATTTTCTGTATGTCCATGGACCAGTCTACCTCATGATTCAGTTGGTTGTTAGACAGAATGGAGTTTATAGACCCATAATCATATGATGCCTTGCTTGGTATAATAGATCATCACAGAGATGCATTAAGTCCCTTTTTCATAGAGCATGGCCCATATATAAATATTTATCTCTCCACTTGGTGACACACTGCCAGATTAATCACTGAGTGTATGTGATATTAATGATTTTCATAATTTGAAATAAAATGCTAGTTATTATCTACTTCGTTTAACCTGAACCTGTTCAAAATCATTTAATAGATTAATATTCTATTTTTATCCTCTGCATCGCTCAGCATATGTCCCGAATGGTAACGGACGGTTTAAGCCAATCAACCCTCAACCTACTGAATATGTTGGTTGAAAACTTTCCAGTCAGTAGTAAAAAAAGGAAATATTGAAACTTCAAAGTTATTTCTGGGAGAAATATCTCCTCACTGGATAGTGTAGATCCAAGATCAGACTGCACTGTCAATAGGTGTTTATAACCAAGAGTTGACACAATTTTATGCAAATATTACCTTAAATAAGCCATATTTAAATTGTTGTCTGCAAATGCTTTCAATTTTGACAAGACATTTTTGATACTCAAAAACCAAAATACAGACATATATGTACAAACGCGAGACTGGAAGATTTTCAAAATGCATGGCAAGATCAGGAAAAAAATGTGCCCCTGGCATCAAGCAATAGTTAACCCTGTACCAGATGATAAATTTTTTGCCTTTTCCAAATTCAAAGCATTTGTAGACAAAAAAATTAAACTTGGCTCAAATGATGATTTGCTTTCGAATGGGTAAAAACCATTGTGGAAAAAAGGAGAAAATGCTGGTAACCAGCATCTTCTCCCTTTACCATAGCATTTTAAGAAGTCTTCTTCCTCTAGGTCCCTAAAACATAGAATTGTGTGGTAAAGGGTTTAAATATGCAGCATGCTCCTAATCACACCATTCAAGGGTTTAGAAAAATCAACCTAATAATTTCTTATAGCCAAAAATCAAAGCATAGCTGATCATTTTGAATTTCAATTTCATTTTGCCTCCCTATCTGTTTCTGTAGGAGACAGCATTATTATTTTCATTAAAAAAAAAAGGCTTAAAAATGTAAAACCTACTGTATTTTTCTTATGTATGCCTGCTTAGCAGTTAGTTGGGTGGTTTCCACAGCCAGTAATTCAATTGCTTCTCCAGATCGCTCTTCCATATTCGTTAGATTTGCATCACTAATCGGCTTCAAAAAGCAGCCAGAAAGTTGTTAACTCTGTAAAGTCCAACCAGGCTATCAATCATGACTGTAAAAAAAAATGTTTCATAGGAATACAGTTCATTGCTTTACCATGTATTAAAGTTATACCTACTGTATAATGAAATAATTTGAAACTTCACAGTCTCTAGTCATAAAACAATGAAAATTACAAATTATATAGGATCCAGCAGTCTGCCAAGAAATTCTTTAATTGCTTATACTTGTGAAAATATTGTTGGCAAGCTGAGAGGTTGCTTTTTACAAGCAATTTCTGCTCTTCCCTGGACGTTTTCTGTGGGGTTTTTTTCCCCACCCAAATTCCATTTTTTTTTTTTCATAGAAAAGGTTTTGTCGCCTTTTCTAACTTTAGCTGGCAGGTTTTTTGATTTGGTATGTTGTAGAACATTTTAAAATTCATATAAACATTTGACAGTAACAAACAAGAAGTAGATGGAATTCTGAGGAGTATCTGCAATTTACAAGGGCCTGATTCAGCTTTTAGAATTTAAAGCCGTGAATGCTGCCCAATATGTTTTGGAGACTAGGGTCATCAGTGTTCCCACTGAAATTTTTATTTGGAGGTTTTGTACCCCTTACCATTGAAAAATGGGGGTATAAGAAAAAAAATGGGGGTAAAAATTCAGAAAAATTAGTAGATCTATGCCTACAACTCTAAATTGTTTTCTTAAATGCCTCATCCTCTTTCAGGTGAAGAACAATCATATAGATCTACAAAGCGAATTTGCATTTTTACATGTAACCAGGGATCGTATATTTGATCCCTGATGTAACAAATAGTAAAATAATTACTTGACAAAGTGATAACTAGTAGTCTTTATGCTCATCTTTTCACGTGCCTTTTGCATAACACTCAACAGAGCCATTGTCGAAGTCTGGCTGGTGACTACTGTACTCAATATGAATTCTGTTTTCTTGAATGGTTCTACTAGTATACCTTGCTTGCTTACAGGAACCCAAATCCGAAAGCTTCTAAAGTAGGCCTACCACATTTCTGAGCTATTACCAATATTAGTTTACAGACGAGAGACATTGACGTCGACAAAACACTTTTTCATAGACTGCGTTAAAGAAAGGAGACCTGAATTACGGATAATTTTTTAAACAAACAAGTCCCAGTCTGCAATTATTGATCACGACAATAAAGACCGAGTACGCCAACCATGTAAATGTTCTAAAAATAGAAAGCTGGAAATCCCAAATTTTTCTGATGATTTACATTTTCCGAAAAAGTTGCTTTTACATGAGCCGTTCTGTGCAAGCCTTTCCTACTTTTTATTTCGATCTTCGTCTGTATTTTTTGTGCGCGATTTCACACATAGGTTTGTTATTTTGTACGTTTTTTATTTTACTTGTACGTGTTTCACGTACGATTTTGCGTGATTGGGAACTCTGGGTCATTGTGTATTACATAGTTTAATACTTTGGAGTTCTGTAGTACGATAACTGTATCCCTTTGCTATTTCAGTTTTTCACCGATTGCCTCCTGGACCATGCCAAGCACAAAACAATGTCCAAATGTGAAAGGAAGCACCCTAAAAGTCTTCTGATTGAGACTATACATAGGAGGAAGGGCTTCAAGGAAGGGCTTACATTGTACTTGATTATATACATTTTTATACATGTACTGTATCCGTCCATTCAGCAATGTTTTTCACTGCAGAAAAAAAAAAAAGAGTCAGAGACATATGTACTGTACTTTAAGCAAACAACTCAGGTATACCAAATTTTTTGAAGATAAACAGAAACTATGACAGGTCTTACCTGCACCAGAGACATTGATGTGTATTGTATGTCTCTGCCTGAACTCAGTTTAGCACTAGCAACAAAATATGGGATTCTCTTGATTTGACGTGGTGAGTCTTACCGCAGGCCACTTAATGATAAAATCACGAAATTCACATTTAACATATAAATATCCACTGAGTCCTTTCTATATTTCTCCCACAACGCTGTCGTAAGTGAGGAAATGGGCCCAAGAAGACACGATTGACACGCTCTCAGTCTCGGGTTTTTCGAAAGAACATCGAATTCAACATCCGTCGGCCAACCTTCCAACTATCACTTGTCATCGCATCTTCAACATGAACACAAGCCTCAGGCAAAGGATCCACAAGCATAGTTATGGCAGTCTAAATTGGTCTTGTGGCAATACCTAGCATCTTTTCTTTTCTGTTCCGCGAGAATCGGCCTTCAGCGTCGCGAAATTGCATGACAACATCACCGGAAGTGTCCGAAAAATTCGTAATTTTTCGTATTTATTTTTTATCAGTCACATTAATCGACAACACAACTATAAAAATCTTATATCATTAATAAAGTATCATTTTATATTTAAATAAAGGCGATAAATAGTTTAATCATACAATGTCCGGCAGTTGATGTGAATGCCCGACAGTTCTCCGTAGCCAGGGATCTTATATACGATCCCTGCCGTAGCTTACCGATGCAGTCTGATTGTTGTACGTAAAATACCGATATTGACCGACATTGGCCGATGTTTCACGATCCCATTGCAGTTGGGCAACGTTAAGATTGTACCTAAAAAGCATGGTTTTAAAATATCTTTGGTGGTTAACGTTTAATTCCCAACATTACAATCAATTATTTCGATATATAGATATTCATTCCGAATCAAATGGAGTAGCGCGCAAACATGGGATGAACAAGCCATGGGACGAACTGGTTTTGGAACGAAAAAGCCCAGAACCAAGCGATCAGTAGACAAATTTAGTATCACTGCGCCAATAGAAGGCTATGAGTGAAGCTAATTTCAATAAAAAATTAGTATTTCCTTTATCGATGGCCTCATCCAGTGTATTTTAACATGCCATTTCCAATTACATATATGAGTGCTACCGAAAAACTCATTTGTTTGAGAAAAATTGCGTTTATTTGGGTTTATTTCCTTCGGCTTTGGACAAAACACAATACATGGTCTTCAAAATTCAATCTTGAACTCATAGTGGTATTGTCTTCGACAAATACCACAAAAATATTTCACAGGAAGGTTCGTCTGAGACTTTTTGACAACGCTGCCACCACGCCAGTAGGGAAATATTCAATAACAAGGCGAAAAATATCAAGCACATTTAACGCATTATCTCCCGCTAGATGACATTCTCTACAAATACACATCTATCTAATATGGGCATTATGGGTACAGAACCGGACTACTTTTCAAAACAACAACCGTTACTTTGAATTTCAAAATGAAATAAACGTTTACTCAATAAAACGCTACCTGGTGCGATTCATTCAGCTGTGATCGGCTAGCATGTAACCTATGCATCGGCCATTTATTAAAACAGCCCCTACATGCTTGGATAATAGGCTAACAGCTTCGCTGTAAGCCCTACTTTTCCCGAATATTTGGGGGATGGTGATGCGTCATAGCAGACAGGTCGAATCTTCGAAGAATATGACATGCGCAGACAAAGCATTTAACGTGTATCTTCACAGGTAATTGGCGGAACGTAACATAAGGGAGACAACTAAACTCAGAATCAAAGTACTTAATCATTATAACAATAGTCTACTATGGCGATGATCTATTCGATTTTCCGTTACCCCTCCCCCCGTCCCCCCCCCCCCGAAAAATAAATCCTGGATCCGCCCCTGATATCAGTTTGCGCGAAATTAATCGGCATATAACAGAAACACAACCAAGGACATTTAGAACTTGAGAAAAAAAAATGACAGATATTCAATCTTTAATGTCATACTTGAATGTCAAATAGTTTTAACTGTAAAATATCAACAGTGATTGTTTTTTCTATCTGGATTCCTATACATGAGCCATGCTCTGTGATAAGGGGGTTTAACGCATCTACATAAGGTATCGACCCATGTCAGCCTGCGCGTACTGTGCAGTCCGCGCAGGCTGACATGGGTCGAAACTTTTTGCTAATTGTTAAATCTATTGCATATCCAAGGACCATTCTACCTCATGATGCTGCCGGTTTTAAGACAAAATGAATCTTAAATATGGATCCATAATTACTGGTATGTGATGACTTGCTTGGTACAGATTTCATACAGAGATGCATTAAGCCCCCTTTTCATAGAACATTGCCCATATTAAATACGTAAGAACCCTACATATATGTTCTATCATATGCAAGGACTCAACTCTTTACATATGAGCGCTCTGGCAAAAGGGGGCTTAATGCATCTTCGTGATACATGATACCAAGCAAGTCATCACATAATTATGGATCCATAATAGCCACTTTTTTAACAACCGTTCTAATCATGAGGTAGACTGGGTCCTTGAGCATACAGATAATTGACCAATAGCGAAAAGTTTCGGCCCAGGTCAGCCTGCGCGGACTGCGCAGGCTGACCTGGGTCGATACTTTTCGCAGATCATAGCTCGTATGTATCTAGTGTGTTCCAAGATGAGTCTCCATACAGGCTGCTACGCCCCTGAGAGGAGAAAAATAATTAAACACTCAAGGTATGGTATTGGCCATTGCTTCCAGCACAGCTTTGAAATTGAAATTTTCATTGAATTAATGAAAATGAAAGCAGTCAGATCTCTAATTTCGCTTAGGCTACATATATTTCCAAACAATGTTTTCCATTATTTGTTGAATACTCCAATGTGTTTTGTAACATTCCAATGTTGTGTGGTGTCCGTGGTTGTGAGACAGAGCGTCGGCCTCGCAACCATAAGGTACCGAGTTCGAGATCCGGTAGCGGGTGTCAACTTTGAGACTGTTCATTGGCCTACACAATCGGTGTGAGTACTGGTGTAGTTCCTAGGAAGCAGAATCGAAAGAGATTAGTAAAAGTCGTAAAAACTTGTTTCTCAATCGATGTAAAAAAAAAATTGTTTAAACTAACCTGCCAAAGGGAGGTATATACATGTACTAATAACCTTTTTAATGAAAATGGAATGGGCATTTACTTACCTTAACAATTTAACTATGAGATGTCGCTAGACATCTTTTGTGGATGCAAAGGCCTAGAGATACCACTATTTAGGTCAATCAGTTGTAAATAACTTAATTCCATACTTTTAAAGTACCGTACGATATTAAAGGGATAGATAATTTTTTGACAATAAATTTCAAGCTTTCGTTAGTTTTCCTTTTTTACGTCAACAACATAACCATGTGTCAATCTGTTAAACAAGAAAATGCGTGAAAGAGAATTTTTGAAGGTGAAAAAAAATTCATCCTCGAGGCGAAGCCGATCCTGTGCTAAAAATCGAGTGTGTCTTTCTTTGCGTGCGTCTGTATTGCTTTCAAACTTAATTCTTTCACAGAACCATCCCATTATACCCTTCATCAAAACGAGATGAATTATTTTGTCGTTTCGAAAATTTAGTTGAATTTTGCGTTTTCGCAATCTGGTTAATAGTCCCTATAAAACAAGTCGGTGCAAATTTATACGAGTCATGCTTTGGCAAAAGAAGGCTTAATGCATCTCCATGATGCACGATACCAAGCAAGCTATCACATAATTATGGATCCATGATAGCCACTTTTTTTTAAACAACCGACTGAATCATGAGGTAGACCGGTCCTCCGACGAACCTGTACAAAATTGACTAATAGCGAAAAGTTCCGGTGTAATGCAGAGAAATGACCCTCCCCTACAAAATGACCCATGGGTCATTTCACTACGTAGAGGAATGACCCGGGTCGTTATTCTACGTAGAGAAATGACCCCAGACTGTAGAGAAAGGACCCTCCTCTAGCTGTAGTAGAATGACCCCCTCATGAAAAGAAAGGACCGCCGTAGAGAAAGGACCCCCCCTTTTTTTCCCTGTAACATTGTCGTTGCTGCTGATGCTGATACTACTACTACTACTTCTACTACCCCCTCTTTGCCTTAACATTGTTGTTGCTGCTGATGTTTCTACTACTACTACTACTTCTACTACTACTGCTGCTGCTGCAACTACTTCTACTAGAGGGGGGTCCTTTCTCTACGTAGTGAAATGACCCATGGGTCATTTTGTAGGGGAGGGTCATTTCTCTGAATTACACCGGCCCAGATCAACCTGTGCGGAATGCGCAGGCTGACTTGGGTAGATATTTTTCGCAGATGTGTTAAGCCCCCTTTTCTCAGTGAAAATTTGTGTATTTGACTGGCACGATAACGAGTAAAACAAAAGACTCTGAGATATCTGCACCCCACTACATGAGAAACTGAGGACGGTTTGAAGACGTTGTCTGCGCATGACGCATCACCCATCCCATATACAAGGGAAAAGTAGAGCTTATACCGAAGCTATTACCCAAGCCTGCAGGGGACTGTTTTGATAAAGGGCCGGTGCATAGGTTACATGCTAGCTGATCATAGCTGAATGAATCGCACCAGGTTGCATTTTTATTTTATTGAGTAAACGTTTATTTGATTTTGAAATTAAAGTAACGGTTGTCGTTTTGAAAAGTAGGCCGGTTCTCTACCTTGAAATGCCCAAATTAGATAGATGTGTATTTGTAGAATGCCATCTAGCGGAAGATATTAGGTTTGAAGAAGTTTACCTTTTGTTGACGTTACGGTCAGCCAATCAGAATTCTGCTTTAAAGTTTTGGCGGGCACAAAACTTCTGAATTATCCCATGACGCATCAACTTCCACTATTGACCTCTACTAAGTCTGAAGCCTTAACCCTTAGGCTGCTAAGCCCGACTTAAGGGCCTTTGGCGGACAGTTTAGATCAAGATCAGACTGCACAGAACGTGCAGTCTGGTCTTGGATCTACACTGTCCGATAAAGAGACATTTTTCTCCAAAAACTAAGTTTAAAGTAGCATTATTCGGGTTTTTGTGGTATTTGTCGAAGACAATACCACTATGAGTTCAATATTGAATTTTGAAGACCATGTATCGTCAGAGCTCCAGATAAGAGGGAGTGATGGTATTGTAAATCCATTATTTCTCTTTGAAACCCTATGTTATGGGTACTCATTAGAATTGTCTCGATGAAACAGTTCTAATGAGTACCCACAAGATAGGGTTTAGTGGAGAATTATTAACATTTTCAATTTTAAAATCAAAATCACTCCCTGTATCTGGAGCTCTGTATCGTATTTTGTGCAAAGCCGAAGGAAATAAACCCAATTAAACTCAATTTTTCTCAGACAAATGAGTTTTTCGGTAGCACTCAGATATGTAATTGGAAATGGCATGTTAAAATACACTGGGTGAGGCCATCGATCGTGAAAATATTAATTCTTGATTGAAAATAGCTTCACTCGCCCATATCCTTCTATTGGCGCAATGATATCTACAAAATTTGTCTACTGATCGCTTGGTCCTGGGCTTTTTCGTTCCAAAACCAGTTCGTCCCATGATTGCTCGCTACTCCATTTGATTGGGCATGAATATTTATATATCGAAATGATTGATTTTAATGTTAGGAAATAAATGTTAACGGCCAAATATATTTCAAAATCATAGTTTTCAGTTACAAACTTAATTTTATTTGATATATTCACATGGTTTCTCTCTCTATCCATCATGCATCCTATTGTCAAGGGACGTTACTCCTGACTCCTCCTAATGATCAATGGGAGACCACCAATACACAAATAATCCTAACTTTGTCGTGAGTACTCTTCCTTCAACGAAAAAAGTATTTATTTGCTTCGTAGGTTGACTTTTAAGCCAATATTTGAATAATATTTTTCCTTTTCTTTCAAATTATTAATTCCACACAATGGCTTCCTTGACAAATACCACTTCAGTGTTCTCAACGCTTTGATTTACTATCGGTTTGAAAGTTTCGTATAAGTTATTTATCGGGATCAGGATTAACAGCAAAATATCAACAGCGATTGTTTTTCTATATGGCCTTCAACACGCGAAAAGGGACATTCGGACATTTGCGTACAGTGTCGTCTCGGATCAGCCTGCGCAGTCGGCGCAGGCTAATCCAAAACGACTCTTTCCGTTTTTATGTAATTTTCTGTTTTGCGCAAGTCTACTATAGCACAAAATCCAATGTAGTCGCAAAGTGCCGTCTCGGATTAGCCTGCGCGGACTGCGTAGGCTAATCCGAGACGACACTTTACGCAAATGTCCGAATGCCCCTTTTCGCATATTGCAAGCCATATTTGGGTTTATGGTATAAGCTGGAAAGTTTCATTTCACTTATCTAGCAGGTTAAGGGTTAACCCTTAATCAAACGAAAAAAAATTTACACGTGTACAAATTCAAAGCTATTACAGACGACAAATAAAATGTTGCTCAGTCGACCAAACCTGACTCTAAAACGGTAGAAAACATTGTGAGAAAGGGAGGAAATGCTGGTTACCAGTAATTTTTACTTAACCCACTATGATCTCCAAAGGATTTATATCCCCAGCGTCGTTAAAACATGGGATTGTTTGGTAAAGGATAAACAGCTGTGTTTGACAAGCTTATTGTCAGATTGTGATACAATACTCCCAAATTAGATGTTCTTCCTCATTGTTTTGTGATGTGTTCTCTTTTATTTTTTCTCAGCGCTTTTCCAGTGTATTGTTAATCTGACTGACTTCTGTCACTTGGGGGGTTTTTTTTTGCATTGGACATGTCATCATGCCTTGTCAGTATCAGTTTATCATTGTTTTTACTAATTTTCCTGTAGGCCGAATGAATGAATGAATGAATAAATGGATTGTGTTTTAATGTTCACACATTACTTTAGTCTTTCATCACCTGACTGAGGGGGAGGGGGTTAAAGTTGCATATTTCCCTGAATTTCTTGATTGAAAAAAAATATTGATCATGGTTCTTAATGGGGCATTAGACCAGATTTCCATTTGCATTATGGAGATTATGAAAACATTGTGGGAAAAGGAAAACATGCTGGTAAAGAGCATTTTCTCATTTTTTCACTATGTTTTCTTTCCTTTCAAATACAAATTCCTTCAATTCAGCCAACTTTAATTTAACATCTGCAAATACTTGCAATTTGGACAAGTCTAAAATTATGTCATTTGGTGAATAGTTGAGTCCCATTAAATTTTGACAAAAGCTGTCATCCACTTTTTTTCCTTGAAGTACATGTATTAACAAGCTTTCTGTGTTGCATGGATTGAATAAGAAATTTCAAAATGGTTACCAGCATTTTTTTGTATAAAGCAAAATACAAAAACATTGTACTGACGCAACATTATTTTGAATACCATTCAGCAGTTCATTATTATTTTTATTTTTCATCTTTGCACTCAGAAGGTCTAGACATTAAAGTTTTACCTGACCATAAAACTTAAGACTTGTCCATATTCCAAGCACTGGTAATTGCCTAATCAAATGCTGCTCTAAGGATCATATCAGTTTTGCCTTTGAAAGGGTGGAACATATTTTGGGAAAAGATTGCCAGCGTTTTTTTGATTCCAACAATTTTTACAAAAGCCGGATTACTCAGTGTTGTTAAAACACATGATTCTTTGGTACAGGATAAAATCATTTAAGAAAAAGGATGTTTATGTATTGACAAAAGCAATGAAAACCTTTCTCTGACTTTTTCCCACACAACAAAATTTTCCACGTCTAAATTGAAAATACTTGCAGACAACAAATTCAATAAAGCAAAAAAGATGACTTCTGTCTTTGAAATGGTAGAAAACATTGTGGGAAAAGGCCAGTTACCAGCATTTTCTACTTATCCCTTATCCCACAATGTTTTCAAAAACCTTCTTTCTTAAAGTTGTTATAACTCGGCATTGTTTTTTAAAGGTTAAATGGCATACGACTAAACAGATACCGATGCACTGAAAATAAATAGAGGATAACCAACTGGTTGTGTGTAATATTAAAAATCTGTCACTAGAATGGGGTGTGATGCAGTTGAAAAAACGAGTCCAAAGGACGAGTTTTTTTAACCACATCAAACCCCATTTGAGTGAGGTTTTTTATATCACACACAACCAGTTGAATTAAGAAGTAATCTTCTTTCTATCGTGGTTTATCGTTCAATAAACCACAGTTGTGAGTTATGAGGCACAATAAATAATCCACGAGCGCTATATATAGCCCTCGTGGATTATTTATTGTGCCTCATAACTCACAACTGTGGTTTATTGAACGATAAACCACGATAGAAAGAAGATTATTTCGATTCTAACACGACCAACTCTTAATCAAAGGGAAAAAAGTTCATACTTAGAGTAAAAACACGGATGCAGATTATATTTCATTGAATAACTTACTTACTTACTCTATGTAGAATTACGTCACTCTACATAGAATAACGTAGATTTTACCACGCTTTCGTTGCACTGTGTTTATAGTGCGGAATTCACGTGTCATGTTAGAATATTCTATTTATTATATTCCTAATTCATCCTTATTATTCCAGTAATTATCAAGAATGGTACAATATTAGCAATACAGGAAAAAGAAAAAAGTAGTTCAGACAAACATGCTAAAACTATAATATCACAAGTGATGATACCATATTTATCAGTGGTGTGATTCACTGTGAAATCTCAGTAATTCAATGATAGGAATATAATAAAAGATAAAAAAGAAACAAACTAGATCTAGTTTGTATTGCCAATATCCTTTAAAGATTATAGTTATACCTAAGTACATACATGTATATAGGTAACATCACTGGATGAAGCATTCAAATCATCATTTTAAAAAAAAAATTCAGCTTATCTGTTCACCAAAATTTATGTTAAATCTCTACCACATGACAAAATTTTAGACATGTCAGAATTAAAAGCATTTGCAGATGACAAGAATATTGTGACTCAAAAATTCAAATTTATTTTTGGTATAGTAGAAAACATTGTGAGAAATGGAGAAAATGCTGGTTACCAGCATTTTCTCCATTTCTCACAATGTTTTCAAAAGGCTTTTTTATCAGGGTTGTTCAAACTCGGGATTGTTTGGTCAAAGGTTAAACTAGGTGTCAATACTGTCTTCATCAATCAAACATGGGAAATGGCAAAGTCAGCTCATTAATAGATAAACATCACTTTTTTCTTCATACCACAAATCACTTTCAGAAAAATAGTGACACAAGGAGATATTACCTTTACCTGTAAAGAAAAATGCCTCTCTTAGGCAGATTTTTTCCACTTGTATTTGAGCAATGCTCTGTGAACAGGGGGTTTAAAACATCAGCTAGAAGTATAGATTTATGTCTGCCTGCAGAGTCTGGGTTGGCATTCACCAACCATTCTTCAGAATGTTCTTGTCTCATTCTCCAGAATTTTCTAAATATGAAAGTAACACAACTTCTGATTGGTTAACCCAAATGGTTTAGCCAATCAGAAGCTGTATTACTTCCAAATTTGGAAAATGTTGGAGAATAAAACAAAGAAAGCTCGTAAAAATGGTTGGTGAATATGAACTCTGGTTGTTATACAAAATATATTTCCTGGCTTTCTCACACCAGTACTGAGACAGCTTTCTTTCCAAGCTACTGACTACTGTATACGTAGATATACAGTGGCGTGTTGAAAATTTTGCGAATTACCATTACGGACGTTTTGCGTAGGAAAATGTTTGCGAATTCAAGACATGTGTTATTTTTTGGTATACCTGTGGTAAAATACGCGAACAAAAAAGTTTGCGAATTGTATGAATTCGCGAAATCACAAAAAATTTCTGTCGCAAAAATTTCCACTCATACAGTAATTTCTCACATGCATCAGAGTTGAGGGGTGAAAAACCGCCAGAAAGTAAGTTTGTCTCAACCAGGTATCAAACCCGCAACCACCAGGTTACAAGTCAGATATGCCAACCACTGAGCTACTCCGCCATGCGGTATTGGGTTAATCATAATCACACAAACACAAGTTTAAATGGCCTTGCAGTAGGACAGTGCAGTATTTGTAAAACTCTTAGAAATATGAGTACATGCACATGTAATTGTTCATTGGCCTGTAACATGCAAAAAGGGGCATTCCGACATTTGCCTGAAGTGTCTTCCCAGATCAGCCTGCACACTCAGCGCAGACTAATCTGAAACAACGCCATTCAATTTTATGTAATTTTCTGTTTTGTGCAAGTCTAATGTAGGACAAAATCTAATGTAGTTGTAAAGTGCCGTCTTGGAGTCCTTGCAGCCTGATCCAATACGACACGTTACGCAAATGTCCGAATGCCCCTTTTCGCGTGTTGCAGGCCAATTATAAGCTCACACTAAAGTGCTCAACATAAACCACATAAAGTTACAACTACTGAACACTTTTGTATCAGGAACACCACATGGACATGACGGATAAATATAAAATTACAAATGTAGAACAACTGTGACCTAACCTTTTACCACATGGGAAAATTTTGAGCCCATCTATATCGAAGGAATTTACAGGAGACAATTCAAATAGTTTTCAAATGATAGCAGAATCCCTTGAACAGTTGGCAAACATTGTGGAAAAAGGAGAAAATGCTGGTTACCAGCATTTTCTCCTTTTCCCACATTGTTTTAAAAAGGCTTCTTTCAAAGAGTCAGGATTGTGTGGTAAAGAGTTAGAGAAAGCTACATGACACTTTACCAAGTGATAAGTTTTGTACTTTTCTTAATTGAAAGCCATGATATTTTCCTACAATGTTTTCGAAAGGCTTCTTTCTCAGGATCAATAAATCTTGGGATTGAGTGGCAAGGGTTAAAGCACTAAAAATTAGCACATCACAAAAAAAGCACTAAAAATTAGCACATCACATTGTAGTACTTTTGCGGAGCCCTGGTAGCTCAGTCGGTAGCGTACAGGACTTGAGAACAAGAGGTAGAGGGTTTAATCCCTGGCTCAGTCAATTTCTTTCCAAGGACTGATGATAGTCATTGCGGCAGAATTCATTCCTCTCTCACCGCTGACCATTGTTTCGATGATGGTTATGTGGGAAAGCAGCCAGTGGGTCGGAAAGAATATTTAGTGGAGTACTGGTAACAGAATCTCCAGGAAAGCATGGTTAGGTGCACTGGCTGCCGCAATATAACTGAAACAATGTTAAAAAGGGCATTAACCAATAAACAATCAATCAATTGTAGCACTTTGTTTTCTGTAAGTTAGATTCAACCTTTACCTAATAAGCCTGTGTTTTTGAGACCTTGAGGAAAAAAACCTCCTGAAAATATTGTGAGAAAAGGGGGAAATGTTGATATCCTTTTCTCTCATGGTTTTTCTTTTTTACATCTATTTTACAATTCTAACATTTTTTAGTCTACATTTAAGTCATACCATTTAAAAGTAAGGAAATTAGTGTGAAGATGACAATCTTTCATTGTACCTGTTAGTCGCTGGCAGGAAAATGATTTTTAAAACAAGGTAAAAAGTAGACAAAAGATATAACAGCCTCGCAACTTTTGACCTAGTTGTAAAATTCATTTCTCTGCCAGCGACTAACACTTGGACCGACCATACAATAACAGACTGACCTCTTCACAGTAATTTCCATACTTTAAATGGTATGATTTAAATTTGAAAGCATTTTATGATCCCTTTGTTTACTTTTGACTGCTATTGGGCCTTTAATTTGTAATTTTTTAATGATATTTACATTATTCTATTCACGCTCAATCTATCACAGACACTAACAGACATTGCACATATAAAAATATTACATCACAGCTAAAAATAGTACACTACATGTATTTACACTTCAATTAAAAACATGTTTCTAACAATGTAACAAACATGAGTTGCTATCAAAAAATGATACTTATGGCTACTTTTATGTTATTTTGTATAAAAAACATGAGAAATACGACAGTATGAATATTGAATTCAATTGAGCTGTGCTCTGTTAAAAGGTGGCTTAATGCATCTGCAAAATGTATCGACCCAGGTCAGCCTGCGCAGTCTGGGCAGGCTGACCTGGGCCAAAACTTTTCGCTATTGATCAATTTTCTGTATGTCAAAGGACCAGTCTGCCTCATGATTCAGTCGGTTGTTAAACAAAATTTATTTTTATGGATGCATAAACTTGTGATAACTTGCATGGTATAATGCATTGTGGAGATGCATTAAGCCCCCTTTTGTCAGAGTATGGCTCAATTGTTATGTACCACACATGTGTCACAATCATTCTACAACAAAACAAACCATTATCAGTCAAGATTCAAACCTATCTTCCCCTCACTGTCCATATTCACAAAGCATTCTATCACTACCAAACCAGAGGTACCCTGACACTCATCTCAAGTCCGTCCATTTCGTAACTATGCACATCTGGCCTTGTTTGTATCTAGGATCCATTTTGATGCACTGTCAGTCACACGATCTTAAACATGGCAGATTTCATCCACAGGTTCTTGTTAATCTATTTATATGGGCATGGCCAGGTTTAACTACATCTAACCTTGTCTGTATCAAGGATCCATTTTGATGTACTGTCAGTCACATGATGATTAACCATAGAAAAGTTATTCACATGTATCAGCCTGTTGGTGAAATCTGCCAGCCATGTCAAAAATTAATGTACAAACTCTTTGTCGATGTCAATGTATCTAGAAAGATTTCAACAGAAAATTTTGACATGTATTTTCCTTTTTCAAGTAGAGCCATTACAATTTTAAGAATGGCAGAGCGGTGTATTTCCAGCTGAGAAAAATTTATGTACCTTGAAGGTGCATATCACCCATCGTAACACAGCCAAGGGATCTGATCAACTAATCACCCAAGGTTTGCTGAATAGTATCCCTTGTCCCTCGGTCACCACTACACTCAGAACAATGAAAATAACATAACTTTGAAAAACAGAAAATTTACGCCTGATCAACCAAATATTCCGTATTTGGAAATGTTTTGTAATCTCATAAAAGAGAGTTGAGTTTACCGACAAATATCCTCATACAGAGCACTGCAAATCACATATAAAAGCAAGTAAGCCTTCAAAACTATGAGGAAGTGCTGTGACCAGCATTTTTCTCCATTTTAGATAAAGTTTTCAAGAACCTCTTTCTTCAGAGCCCTTGACTCTTTACCAAACAGTCCATGCTTTTTACAACCCTGTGTGAGAAAGTTTTTGAAAACAATGTGGGAAAAGGAGAAAATGCTGGTGGAAAAGCATTTTCTCCCAACAATGTTTTCTATCACTATCAGAGAACTTAAGCTCATTCTCACCAATTTTAAATTTGTCGCTTGCAGATGTTCTGAATTTGGAAGTGTTCTTATGTTGTTGTGTGGTAAAGAGTTAAAACAGTTTTGACAGTTACAGGTATGTAAGGAATTACTGTAAAAATTTAATAGGTGGAACTGTATTTCGTTTATCAACACCAGAACTCAATATTTTTAAATCTTGCGAAACCACAATACTTTTGTAATCTTGGCAGCAACCTCTAGCTCTTTACCACACAATCCCGACTTTTTATGACCCTGAGACACAAAGCTTTATGAAAACATTGTGGAAAAAGGAGAAAATGCTGGTTACTAGCATTTTATCCTTTTTCACAATATTTTCTGTTCTTCAAAAAACAAATTTCAATTTGTCGTCTGCAAATGCTTTTAATTTTGACAAGTCTAAAATTTTGTCATCTGGTAAAGGGTTAAAGCACCTTTCACTCCTGTTGTTAACTTTGCAGCTAATGTCAAGATCAGACTGCACAAAAGCTGCAGTCTGATCTTTGATCTGCACTGTCCTCTTTGCTGAAATACCACAGACAAAATACAGCCACCAAATAGCAATTATCTCAGCCCTATTCTAGAATGAAAATGTTCAGTGGGTTTATCCTGCCCTTTCAGGGTTAAAACATTGTGGAAGCAGGAGTTAATTCTCATAAAAAGCAATTTCTTCTCTTACCTCATATACATTTTACTGTATATTAATTAATTTTTTACCATACAATCCTAAGCTTTAAATACCTTTAAGAAGAAGGCTTTTGGAAACATTATGTGAAACTGAAACTACCTACCAAAATCAGAAATCATTATTTGTGCTACATTTGATTTGTCGTCTGCAAATGCTTTCAATTTGGTTTAGTCCAAAATTTTGTCGTTTGGTTTAAACTTGAGCAGTGCAGTAATTATATGGAAATTTTCAATTCGGAATATCAGCAGAAATGTTGTAATTTCAAGGTATATTTGACCAGAATTTTGTACAAAATATCAGATAGTGTACATCAAAGAGAAACAGTGGAAGTCTAAAATGAGACAGCACTTTCCATGCATTCTGGGCCTGAATTCACAAACCATTCTTTGTCTAATTCTAGATTTAGAAAGTTATACAACCTCCAATTGTGTTACTTTCAAATTTAAAAAATCTTTTGGAATAAGACTAAGAATGTCTGAAGAATGGTTGGTGAATATAGACCAAGATCTTAACATAAACTGTCAGAAAAACCAACATAAGTTGTGCATACAGTTCCCAGGGTTTGATTCCTTTTTCATCATTGGCTAAGATTTTAGACAACAATACTAGAGTGATTAGGTACAGCTATGGCAATACTAAAAAGTAATTCACAATGCATGTTTAAAGGCCCAGTAGTGTCCAAAAGTAACAATGTGGTTGTAAAAATGCACTTAAATTTTATTAATACCGTTTCAAGTATAGAAATTATTGTGGAAATGACAATCTGTTATTGTATGGTCTGTCCAAATGTTAGTTGCTGGCAGAAAATTGAATTTTAAAATCAGGCAAAAAGCAAAAAAAAGATAGAGCAACTTGGCAACTTTTTACCTAGTTTTAAAATTCTTTTTTTCTGCCAGAGACTAACACTTGGACCAACAGTTCATTAACAGATAGTCATCTTCATAATAATTTCCATACTTATAAATGGTATGATTTAAGTTTAAATGTTTTTAACATCCATTTTGTTTACTGTTGACAGCATCTGGGTCTTTAAAAGCTGATGATTCACTGCGGCATTTCAATGGACTCGAAATCCTCGATGACAATCTTACTCCGACGGCAAAAACAGAAGCATCTTGCAGCACTCATACACTGGTCTCGGCGAGAAAACTGGCTTTTCTGTTGTATGTTGGCTCTCGACTTCTTTGATCTAAGTGACAAGGACTGAGCGTTATCATAGAAATTCAGCTCTTTGATGTACCTATAATACAGAAAATCTGTATTTAAACCCTTTACCACACAATACCCAGTTTTAAGGACCCTGTAGTAGATGGCTTTGAAAACATTGTGGGAAAAGGAGAAAATGCTGGTGACCAGCATTTTCTACTTTTCCCACAATGTTTTTTACCCTATGAAACAAAGAAATAATCGTTTCAGCTACATTTATTTTGTAGTCTGCAAACACTTTCAATTTGGTCAAGTCCAAAACTTTGTCATTTGGTAAAGAGTTAAATCTTAGAGCGGCTTATAAACAAAACAGACTTTTTCAGTCCAGTTGCGTGAGCTAAATTATTGCACTTTTAAGTTTGCTTATGTGCAGAATGACAAAGGAAAGCCAATAAGGTAGACCACAGATACATTTTGTGCAGTCTAATCTTGATCTACAGTGGCCACAAAGGCAAGTATAGTCATGAAAGGAGCTTTACCACATGTGAAAATGTAGACTTGTCCAAACTGACAGCACGTTTAGACAACAATTTAAATGTGGCTCAGAAAATGAATTGGTCTTTGAAAGGGTAGAAAACATTGTACGAAAAGCATCTCCTTTTCCCACAATGTTTTTCACAAAGTTTCTTTCTCAGGGTCATGAAAAGTCCGGTTTGTATAGTATAGACAAATTCCATCATTTGAGCCACATTTAATTTAAAGTGTAGTCTGAAAAAATCTTTCAGTCAGGACAAGTTTTCTTTAATATTTGAAGTGGGGTAAAGGGTTAAATCTTTTTTCAAATGGGCTAGTCTAAATTGAAAGCTTTTGCTGATGGTATACTAAACGTGACTCAAAACCTGATTTATTTTTTAAAAGGTACAAAACATTGTAGGAAAAGGAGAAAATGCTAGTTACCAGCATTTTCTCCTTTTTCCACAATGAATTTGAAACGCTTTTACCTAAGGGCCTTTAAAATTCCAGATTGTACTGTAAAGGGTTAATCAAGTATAGAATAGTGACCCTTGAAAAAGCTTTACAAACTTACCATTCTGGAGGCCATCTGTGTCTCTCAATGAATTTAACGCTCTCTGATGACAGTAATTTGTGGAAGGGTTTACAATAATTCTGCTTTAGAATCAGGTACCTATTACACAAATACTTCATACACCAGTCTGTCAGCTTGGCAGCATTGTGAAGCTAGAAAAAAAAGACAAAATAGTTTGATTGTTTGATTGATTCTTTGGTGTTTTACCCTGTTTTCAACATTATTTCAGTAATATTCCGGCGACCAGTGCACCTATCCATGCTATCCCGGAGTCTCTTTTACCAGTACTCCGCACAATTTTCTTTCCAAGCCACTGGCTGCTTTCCCACATAATCATTATAGAGACAATGGTCAGCGGTGGGAGTGGAATGAATCCTAATGCAATGACTATCATCAATCCTCAGAAAGAAACTGGATGAGCTAGTTATTGAACCCATGACCCCCTGTTCTCAAGTCCTGCATGCTACCGACTGAGCTACCATGGCTCCGCAGATTGATTGAATGGTGTTTCATGCCACTTTCAACATTATTTCAGTCATACCACTGAAAGATCTCACATATTTATGCCTGTCCTGGGTTTAACTAGTACATGTACAAGGCTAGAGCTCTGAAGAGGTGCTTCATCTAGGTAGCTCTTTTTATTTGTCAAAAAATTTTTAAACAGATTTTAACTTGTTACATCTCATCTTTAGGTAGAAGACTTTTGTAAAACATGGTGGCAAAAAAACAAAAATTTCTTGTTACAAGCAAATGTCCTTTTCCAATAATTTTTCCACATGTAAACATATATCATGCTTTACTTAATGTAGACTATTCCTATTTACAAACATGTTTTTAATTAAACTTAGCAGGTGCAAATTTGTTTCAATTGCTTCCTTTCCCTGAATGTTTTCCATCTGATTCAAGACGCAGTTGTCAATTGTAGTGACTTTCCTGGTGCTTTTATTGGATTCAAACAGCATGATAAAATTTGATATCACACCAGACAATGAAGCAAGATGTCAAAATTTTCTTGCGCGGCATTTTCTCCTTTCCCACAATGTTTTTTACCTTTTCTAAGACATCTTTCTCCTTTTAGGCCATAACAAAACTATCCTCTGCAAATGCTTTTGATTCGGACAAGTTTACATTTTTGTTGTGCAGTAAAGAGTTAACTCTTTACTAAATGACAATTTTTTAGATCGCTCCAAGAGAAAAAGCAATTGTAAACGACAAATTAAATGTAGCTCAAATGATGATTTCTGTTTTTGATAGGGTTGAAAGCATTGTGGGAAAAGGAGAAAATGCTGGTAACCAGCATTTTCTCCTTTTCCCACAATGTTTTCAAATGCCGTTAAAAAACAATGTTTTCAAATGCCGTTAAAACAGGGTCGTGTAAACTTGGCATTGTGTGGTAAAGGGTTAAACAAATTCTACAGCAGATATACCTTTGCAGGCTCTACCAAGGTCAAAACATCTTCAATGATATCCTCCCCACTTTTATCTTCGTCTGTCAGGTCATCTACAACTCGGGCTTCGACGAGGGTCACCAGTCTTGGCAGACATAATCGGTTGGCCACTTCTATAATTCCCAGACAGTTTAAGGTTGCCCTTGCTGGGCATTCCCCTGTGCAGAGAAACTCTCGAATTGCCAGGAAAATATCCTTTGAAATCCCAGGTAAAGAAATCTGAAGATAGACATATGGAGTACTGATCACTGTGTAAAAGAGTCATGTGACCAACTTTTCTGAAAACACGAGCAAATACGTGTAAGCAATCAATTTCAGCCCAGAATTGTTTGATTTGAATATTCATACTTTTAAATAATGAGAAATTTGCATTCAATTTGACCCCAGAATTGTTTGATTTGAATGTTCATACTTTTAAACAATAAGAAATTTGCATTCAATTTGACCCCAGAATTGTTTGATTTGAATATTCATACATTTGACCCCAGAATTGTTTGATTTGAATGTTCATACTTTTAAACAATAAGAAATTTGCATTCAATTTGACCCCAAAATTGTTTACTTTAAGCCTTTAGTGGGCCTTTAAACAAGGCTTTAATGATTACTTCTGAAAAAGATGGTAACCAGGATGTTTCTAAAAGCCTTGTTTCTCATGATTGTAAACACTTGAGACCATTTGATAAGGATTTACAAAAAAATATGCATGCTATACATTCTTTGAATGAGGAAGGATTTTGAAATTGTGAAGGAAAAGGATAAAATGCTGGTGACTAACATTTTCTCTTTTATCCCACAATTTTTCCAACCATTTCTAAAGCAGAAATTTAATCATCTTTTGAGCTGCACTAAATTTGTTGTCGCAAATGCTTTTAATTTGAACAAGTCTAAACTTTTGTCGTTTGATTAAGAGTTAATTCTGTACCAAACAACTAAGTTAGACTGGTTCAAATTGAAAGCATTTGCAGACGACAAATTAAACATGTCTCAAAAACTGAAATTTTGCCTCTGGAAGGGTAGAAAACATTGTGGGAAAAGAAGAAAATGCTGGTTACCAGCATTTTCTCCTTTTCCCGCAATGTTTTCCAAAGCCTTCTTGGTCAAGGTCATAAAACTTGGGATTAAAAAAAAAAAAAAAAACTTACGATATCAGCAGAAGCTTCGAGGAAGTTAGCATTAAACATGGCATACATCATCTCACATCTCGCCATCAACAAAGGTTTGTGTGCTATCACAACTCCATCATCCATCTGAAACTTCACGTCTGGAAGAAAAGTACACGTATCTACTTTTTGAATACCATTTTGTCTCTTTCGAACGCCCCTGGGAGCATTACGTTTTCCAAAAGGTTGGATTAATAGTGGTAAAATGGCATAAAAAATTTCTAAAGACGACGATAACATTACTGTCCTGGGTTTAGTCAGCATCGACTGCGAAGTGAGAAACCCGCTGTATTAATGAAGAATATCGATTTTACCACCGATCATGATTCATTTGGCATGATAAATGTGAGACATTGGTCTTTGATACTCTCACTTTCTTAAATTTTTTCTAAGTTAATTGACGAATTTTGTGTTACCAGAATTTTATAACATTATTGGAAGCCTACCTACATTCTGATGACATTGATTTGTGAAGTAGTTAGGACTATGCTGATGCCGTAAGTTTATTCCAGCTGATTTATTTCACCTCTATCAATGGATTGGGCATCTGGTAAGCCCATTTTTTGTTAAAAAAAAGCTAGGGGAGCATTAATTCAAGGGGGAGCGATAATTAGAGACATTATGGTATAACATCTACCAAATATCTACTTACCAGAACACTGCATTGATAGCTAAGCATTGTAACAATTGTGTTTAGTTGATGGCTTAATTTCATAGTGCCCCATTTGCAAATTTCTGCCATTATTGCAAAAACAGTTTTACAGTATTAAGTGAACATAGTTTATTGCAATACTTTTCTACAAAGAACTTGAGACGGGAATTGTTTCACAGTATCTTAAGGGAGACGAATGAATTCATCTATCAAAGGTTCAAGAGCCCAAGTGTTGTGGGAAAAGAAGAACAAGAGGGCCATGATAGCCCTGAAGTCCCTCACCTGAGTCTTTTGACCAAACATGACCCATTTTCAATCTCTTTGGATATTATGACAAACATTCTACCAAGCTTTCATAATTATTGGACTGAAAATTTGGCCTCTGGCTTGTGCACAAGCTTTTTCTAGAATTTCTCTCAGTTACCTACTTTTTAGCCCAGCATGGCCCATTTTGCCATTGTAGATATTATCAAAACATAGATTCTGACCACCTTTCATAAGTACTGGAAAAAAATGTGGCCTCTAGAGCGTACACAAGGTTTTTCTAAGATATGACCCAGTGACCTAGTTTTTTACTCAATGTGACCCATTTTCAATTTCATCATATTGATCATCAGGAAAAACATTCCAACTAATTTTCATAAGTATTTGACAGAACATAATGACTCTAGAGCTAAACAAGCTTTCTAAAGATTTGACCTTGTGACCTAGTTTTTGACCTGGTATGACCAATTTTCAAACTCAGTCTAGATATCATTATGACAAACATTCTGACCAACTTTCATGAGTACTGCATCAAAAATGTGGCCTCTAGAGTGCACACAAGGTTTATCTAAGATTTAACCTAGTGACCAAGTTTTTGACCTAACATGACCCATTTCCACACTCGTCTGAGATATCATCAAGACAAAAATTCTGACCCACTTTTAAGAGTTTTGGACAGAAAATGTGGCCTCTAGAGTCTACACAAGGTTTTTCTAAAATGTGACCTAGCAACATAGTTTATGACCCGACATGACCAGTTTCAAACTCATCAGAGATATATCAAGACAATTATTTTGACCAACCTTCAAGAGTTTTGGACAGAAAATGTGGCCTCTAGAGTGTATGCAAGGTTTTTCTAAAATTTGACCTATTTATCTAGTTTTTGACCCAACGTGACCCATTTTCAACCTCGTCCGAGATATTATAAAGACAAATATTTTGACCAACTTTCAAGAGTTTTGGACTGAAAATGTGGCCTCTAGAGGGTACAAAAGGTTTTTCTAAGATCTGACCTAGTGACCTAGTTTTTGACCCCACATGACCCATGTTTTGAAGCAATCCGAGATTTTATCAAGACAAACATTCTGACCAAGTTTCATGAGTATTGGACTGAAAATATGGCCTCTAGAGCGTACACAAGGTAAAAGTTGATGACGGACGCCCCACAACGGACGCCCGACACAGCACGATCACAAAAGCTCACCTTGAGCACTGTGTGCTCAGGTGAGCTAAAAAGGAGATAACCAGGAATGTCCCCTTTTCCTACAATGATTTCCACAATTCCAAAGACAAATCCTGAGTCTCATTTATTGTCTCCAAATGCTTTCTATTTATTTTGAATCTAACATTTCTGCATCTTAAAAAGAAGGAATTCTTGAAAACATAGAAAAAAATAAAGAGTGGTCAAAGTTAAAAGCATTTCCAGACAATAAATTAAATAAGGCTCAAATGATCAGATTATGAAAGGGTGAAAACACTGTGGGAAAATGAATTCTTGAATGAGATAACTGGGTACAGTAATTTCAATTCATCACAGCTTTCTAACGAAACTTTACACAAATTATTACATAATTTCACAACATACCTGAAAATAGTTCCCTTTCTAAGGCAATATCCCGAAGATTTCTCTTTCTATCTTCGCGGAATCTATTCTCTAATTCCACATTGAGAAACTGCTCATTTGATTCTATGTTTGAAATCATCAATAAGAGATCTGACAGTTGAAACAGCCGGCAAGCAATCTTCACCTCATTCAAGGCATCGAAATCCTCCATGACAACCCCCGTGTATAAATATTTCAACACATACTGGAACGCTCGTGGTGTTATTTCAGTGTTCAGCTTTATTACTGTTTGTCTCATAATTTCTCCTGGTTTAAATGGATTCTCACAAGGCTTATTTTCTTCCATTGATAAAATTGCAGGACAAAGGCTGCTGGGATTGAAAGTCTGCATGTGATTAGCATCATCTTCAGCTGTACGATTTGCGTGTGCTGTCATGAGAAAGTCATTATCAATGAGAGTACATGCGTCCGTGAACAATGTAGTGTTACTGTGACTAGATAAAGACCTTTTCAGGCCAACAGTTTTCTCCTTCTTTGCTTTCAGATCAGTGATCTTCTGTAAACTTTGCATAAAAAGAATATGGAAGATCTTAGCGCTGATGACAAGACAGATTTTATGGGCACGAAAACACTGACCCTGAACATCAAAAACAACGTCTCCTTCCGATTCATTGTGCAGGAGCTTACACAAATCATCATGCAACGATTCTGCAGGAACTTCGACTTTTGTCAACAATAATGGTGGTAGTTTCATGGGTGCCTGAATTTGTGGGTATTTTACTCTGCGTAACTGTGAGCTCCAGAATTTGATTTTCCGTTTTTCAACAACTCCAGCTCTGATTACATTTAGAAACACCTCCTCAATTCCATATTTGTTCAGCACACTGCACTCGTAGTATGGAGCCCCTATCTCCTTGGCAACAGCTCTACCCTGATCTGGGGTGATAATATCTTTTTCTTCCACTACCCTAGAAACACAAGACAAACATAATTATGTACGAAACAAAATACACTGAGCAAACTAGAACAGCGATGGACAAAGTGCATCTAAATGAACAGAGTTTATATTGAAAAGTAATTGCCAACTCTTCATTCCTGGGTATTTTGACATACAAAAGGCCAAGAACCTTTTTATCGTATCTCGAACATGTAATGAACAGCCAAAAATTTGGAATTTGTTATTTTTCAGTTTTACAAAAAACCCAGTGAATCAAGTGAGGCTCAAACCCGCGATCTCCAGGTCACATGTCCTACACTTTACCACTGAGACACTAAGGACCCCTAACATCAGTTTAGATCCACAGAAGGTAAGGGATTGTACAAAATATAACTGTCAGAACAAGCTGCTCAGTATTATGCAACTGAACTATTGACAGATATCACTCATCTATAAATAATACACATGTGACCTCCACATAGATTTTACCCTGTATCTCACAACAAAATTCTAGACTTTGTCCAAACCTAGGATTATGTTGATGCCCTACGTTTACTCCAACCGATTTACTTCAATTTTATTGATGTACTGGCTGCTTGGTAAGGCATTTTTAGTTGAAGCTGGGGGAGCTAATCAGAGGGGGAGTGATAATGAGGGACATTTTTGGTATTTAACAGAGCTCCAGATAGAGGGAGTGATTTCGATTTCAAAATTGAAAATATTAATTATTCTCAGCTAAACTCTATGTTGTGGGTACTCGTTAGAATTGTCTCGTCGAAACGATTCCAATGAGTACCCACAACATAGGGTTTGGAAGAGAAATAATGGATTTAGAATACCATCACTCCCTCTTATCTGGAGCTCTGGTATTATCCTAATAAAAATCTTTGAAAAGTGATATGGGAAAAGGAGCCAATGCATTCCATACCAAACTGTAACCATACCCTACCTGTACATTAATCCTTTATGAACTTTCTGATATGTTTCATCTCTATATAAATATCTTAGATCTGCTTGGCACCCAACAATAACTACCGGTGTTGTCGGAGCACGCCGCTTGATTTCTGGTATCCAAATCTTTCGTAGGTCATTGTAGGAACGAGGCATCCCGACACTGTAGCAGAGTAGCACAACATCTGCTCTGTAATAAGAAATACAGAAATAGGAATTTTTATCTTTGTAAGCCAAGGGAGAATACTCTGCCCAATATCTCTCATCACTCTTGCCTGACAATCACTCTTTATTTGTTTGTTTGTATTTGTTTGTATTGGAGTTAAATGCTGTTTAAACAGCTTACATCATATCACCACTATCAGTGCATCTATGCATGTGTTTCCTGGCTTTATCACTGATATAAATTCCTGTGGGAGTCCCTGGCTACTTTTCTCGCATATGGTGAGAGGTGAAAAATCAATGGAAAGAAAGTCTGCCTCGACCAGGTATTGAACCACCAGGTCACAAATCAGATACACTAACCACTTAGATACTCTGCAAGGGTCTTTTGTTTGTAATTCATGCAGTATACTGCGTGTTGGATTTCGGTTGTCTTTGCCCTTGATTTACAATATAAATTAACAATCTTGTATCAAAGTTAATTCGAAAAGCAATATCCTAAATCTTCTCTAATCTCTTCTCAAATTACAAAATTTTAGAGATGTCCAAATTGAAAGTGTTTGCAGAGGACAAGAAAAATATGGCTCAAATGATGGAACTTGTCTTTGTAAGAAAGAAAACACATAGTAGGAAAAGGACTACCTGCATTTTCTCCTTTTCCTACAATGTTTTCAAAAGTCTTCTTCCTTAGGATCATTAAAACTGGGAATTGATTGGTGAAAGACTAATTGTTCTATTACACTGAAAGTTGACAACTGTAGTGTTGCCTTTTTAGAGTTAGTTCTTCCCTATATACTCGTACACTGAAAACTTTTACCATGATTATCTATATTTCATTGTCATCTTCTAGCTATTTGAAACTGAACATTCTAGGTTGGGGCCAGAAATAAACAAGAGGGCCACTGGCCCTAAAGTGCCAACCTGAGTAAAGTAATCTGGGGTTGATAAAGCGGAAGAGATCCTGATGAAAAACATATGAGTGTAATTGACCTACTTTTTGACTAGACATGACCAACATTCAAACTGGTCCAAAATATCATCAAGATAAACATTCTATTAAGGTTTCAGGAGTACAGACTGAAAATGTGGCCTCTAGAGTGCACACATAGATTTTCTAAGATTTGACACGGTAACCTTCTTTACGACGCGACATGACCCAATTTCATAATTATCCAAGATTTCATCAAGACAATCACTCTGCCCTAGTTTCATGAGTATCAGGCTGAAAATATGGCCTTTAGAGTGCATACAAGGTTTTTCTAAGATTTGGTCCAGTGACCTACTTTTTGACCAAAAATAACCCAATTTCAAAAATGTCCAAGGTATGATCAAGAAAAGCATTCTGTTTAAGTTTCAAGAGTATCAGGCTGAAAATGTGGCCTCTAGAACACACTCAAGGTTTTTCTTATATTTGGCCCCGTGACCTACTTTTTGACCCAACGTTATCCAATTTCCAACTTGTCCGAGATTTTATCAAGACAAAATTTAATATTCTGACAAAGTTTCATGAGTATCTGACTCAAAATGTGGTCTCTAGAGTGCACACAAGGTAAATGTTAATGACTGCACAAATGATGACATACACAGCACGATCAGAAAAGCTCACCTTGAGCACTTCTTGCTCAGAAGAGCTAAAAAGTGACTTGATTAGCCAAGGGTAATAGAGGAGCAAAGAGTAGCACTCCCCCACCTATCCACCCCCCCACACACATACATACCACAGGGACTTGGCACATGATAATTTGTGCTTAAAGACAACATTTCGATAAAAAATCCAAATATCTGTAAATATTTACAGATATTCAGATTTTTTATCGAAATGTTGTCTTTAAGCACAAATTAAGTTAATTTAACACAAATTATCATGTGCCAAGCCCCTGTGATACACACAAGCTAGTGATGATAGAACTTCAATACATCATTAGATAAACCGGACAACTTACCCTCTGTAAGCAAAGCCCCGATCTTTGTCATGGTAACCAAATGTATCCCACAGTCTAAGGGACACATATCCCCCATCTATCTCTACCACAGATCTCTCCAAAATCTGCAAAATGAACAGAAACTGAACACTCTTTCATTTTTTACCAGATGACAAAATTTTAGACTGGTCCAAAGTAACAGCATTTGCAGGCAAGTTCAATATTGCTTAATGGTGATGATCTGATAGGACAGAAAACATTGTGGGAAAAGGAGAAAATGCTGTAACCAGCATTTTCTCCTTTTCCCACAGTGTTTTCAAAAGCCTTTTTACCAAGAGTTGTCAGAAGTTGGGATTCTTTGGTAAAGGGTTACACATGAAAAAAAAACACAATGCAGGTGTCTATATTGAAAGCAAGTCCAGGTGACAAAATTCAACTGTTGTTCTGATGATTGCATTTGTCTTTGATAATGAAGGAAACATTGTATGGAAAGGAGCAACAACGTAAGATTACTTGGTAATGGATGAGCCAGTGGCTTGGAAAGAATATTGTGCAGAGTACTGGTCAAAGAAACTCCAGGAAAGCATGGATAGGTGCACTGACCTCTGTGATATAACTGAAATAACGTTGAAAATGGAGTTACACATCTTACATTTAATTAATCAACCTCTCACTGCTGATCATAGTTTTGTGCAAGGTTATATGGAAAAGTAGCCAATGGCTTGGGAAAAATATATGTGAGAAGAGCAGGTAAAAGAAAGTCCAGGAAAGCATAGATAGATGCACTGGCCTATGTGATATTTATAAAGTTCTGAAATAATGCTGACAGCAGACAATTAATCAAAGTCCTCAAAATTTGGAATTCAGTATTGAAGGGTTAAATGACAAACCATCATTTTCAAAATGAGTTGGTCTGCCATTTTGTTCATGCTGTAAAGATTTAACTCCTTACCAATCCAAAACAATGTGTGAAAGGTAGAAAATGCTTGTAATAAACACTGTCTCCTTTTCCCAAGATGTTTTCTACCCTTTGAAAGACGTGTCTCAAGGTCCTATCATTTCGGCCATGTTAAATTTGTCATCTGCAAATGAGCCATGCTCTGTGAAAAGGGGGCTTAATGCATCTGCGAAAAGTTCCCACCCAGGTCAGCCTGCGCAGTCCGCGCAGGCTGACCTGGGCCGAAACTTTTCGCTATTGATCAATTTTCTGTATGCCCAAGGATCAGTCTATCTCATGATTAAGTTGGTTGTTTAAAGAAGTGGATATTATGGATCCACAAGTATGTGATGGCTTGCTTGGTACCATGGATCACGGAGATGCATTAAGCCCCCATTTGTCAGAGCATGGCACAAATGTTTTAACCCTTTACCTCCCAATCAAGATATTTAATGACCCTGAGAAAGAGACCTTTTGGAAACATTGTGGGAAAAGTACAGAGTGTTGGTAACCAGAGTTTTCTCCAATTTCAAAAGCAAATCCATCCATTTGAGCCACATTCTATATGTTGTCTGTAATTGCCTTCAATTTGCATCAGTTTACAAACTTTGTCATGTGGTAAAGAGTTAAAAACAAAGAGTCCAAAATTTTGTCAATAGTTAAAGACTTGAAACTTACTGTTTTATCGTTCCGATAGTGATCATGTGCCCACACTGTAGATATATGGGTCTTCACCAACTGTTCCAGGGTGTAATCTGTATCACACGCCCAGGCTGTGATGAGACACGTCTTCCCCACCCCACTGTCTCCGACCACCACACATTTGATGAAGTCGTTCAATACGGTGGCCGGATACAACTGTTGGGTGGTCGCCCGCTTCGGAGCAATGGATGGCGAGTTCTCTACGTTGTACATTTGTCATGCCTTGTCCACAGACTTAAGTCTGACAATCAATAGAAACAAGAAATATCCTTAAAAAAAGATAGACAGCATCAATTTGCCTGCAAATAGGCAGGGGTCCTTAAAATAAACATGTCTTAACATTTTTGACCAATCACAAATTTCTAATTATTCATTTTTTATCAGCACCAAAGAGTAGGTCAACAGCCAGCAAATTCAGCTATACTGAGAAATACACTTATTGGGTATGTAACTATATTAACTATAGGTACCCTTTTCTGGTTATCATTTGAAAATATGATGGAAAACATTATGATTAAAGGTGAAATCGCATGTTATGAGTAACAATGGTTTTAAAAAGGTCTGCAGGAAAGTAAGAGGAAAAGAGCTGTATTTGAGGGCATATGCCACTATTATTTCTGTGCCTTTTTCAGAGCATGTCTCCATTTCAATAATTTTTATAACTCTATCATATTCAATCGGTTGCTATATACATGTAAGTGAGATAGTAAGCAGATAAACCAGTTCGAGTAAGCAGATAATATCATAAAAGTATTTTTTTTTTATCTGTAATATATAATATTTTTATATGTTGCCTTTTCAAAATGAGGAAATCACAGACACAGAAGAAAATCAGAGTCTACAGATGATCAGGATACCAAATCATGCCAAAATAGATATTCAAAAAGAGAGGTACCTGCTGATTGATTTTGTCTATGACTCTAAAAAATATACAGTATCTCATTAAAAAGCACCACTTGCTATGACTTACTTCTTTTTAAAAATTTTTTTTACAAGAAAAGGTAATATTTCTGTGCAAAAATTTTTTAAAATATCTGTCCCCAGGCCCTGAAAATTTTTTCAATGCAAGAAAATGATCAGAAAATAAGATTTGTAGACACCTTATAACATATCTAATTGCTACTGCAATCTGTCTACGGCCTTAATTCCTTAATATAATCCTTTTTACTATCTGAAAACATCACAGTTCTAGGAATAATCATTTATTTGAGCAGTATTTGTTACTTTAAGAACCTTTAAAGTTTGAAATTAAAGCCTATTTTCTGTAATTTTGTCCTGGAAAATATACCCTAGGGGGCAATGCCTTTAGTTTCACAACCTCAGAAAGAAAAAAAAAGTCAAAGTGAAAGTTTCATGGGCAATCATAGAGTAAAGACAGAAACTATGAAAATTTGATCATCAAATCCTAATAAAGGAACGTGCTAATTCAGCGATAAAATTCGAGGGTTATGTCCTTCGAAAAACTGTTATCTTTGTACTTTTTGATGCAACATATACTTCAATTTGGACACAAGTCTAAAATCTTGTCATCTAGTAAAGATTTACTCTATTGGATGCAAAGGAACCAACAGAATGCCAGCTAACAGAAATGGATGCTGAAAAGCAAATCCTTCAAATTTTACACCATAAGGATCCAAGATCAAACTGTGCAATCTAATCCAGTTCTACTGTAAAACAACTGGAATTTATCCTTCATATATTTACAGTTAAACCTTTATCACACCACAAAACGCTAGATTTGCTTGAATCGTAAGTTTTTGCACACAATAAAATAATAGACTTAAAACTGGGAATTCACCTCTGGATACTTAGAAAACATTGTGGGAAAAGGTGAAAATGCTGGTAACCAGCATTTTCTCCTTTTCCCACAATGTTTTCAAAAAAAGGTGTATTTTGGGTTGTTAAAACTTGGGATTGTGTGGTAAAGAGGTAATGTAGTGGGAGAAAAAATATGCATACAAAATAAATATCTACCCGAATGTGTTCACAGGTCAAGCACAGAATATTTGCAACTCAACACCTTGTGACGACCGCACCAATGCAAACTTGTGCAACTATTATCATACCTTTGTAAGTTTTATATCAGATCCTTCATGTATCGACAATTTTGCAACATTTCTGCCTCAAACACCTTTAATCCCTTTACTACACAATCTCAAATTTTAACAACAAAGAGAAAGAAAACTTTTGAAAACATTTTGGGAAAAGGAGAAAATGCTGGTAACCAGCATTTTCTCCATTTCCCACGATGTTTTCTACCTATTCAAGTACAAATACTATCATTTGAAAGCATTTGAATTATTGTCTGTAAATTCCTTCAATATAGACAAGTCTAAAATTTCGCCATGTGGTAAAGGGATTACTCTTCATCAAATGAAAAAAATTTGGACTTGCCCAACGCCCATATTAAAAAGTTTTGCAAAGGATAAAATAATGGCGACTCAAAAATAGAAATTAACTTTGGAAAGGTAGAAATTAACTTTGGAAAGGTGGAAAAGGGTTTAAAAAAAATGAGCAAAAAACAGATAAATAGCTCATTATGACTAATTTCTCCTTTTTTTCACCCTGTTTCTATTGTCTTGGTAACAACTTTTTTTTTAATTTCTTCTATTTTTTTCATTTTTCTATGTTGGACATCTATGTTATTTTATACAAGGTTTTAGGCTTGTCCAAAATCAAAGCACTTGCAGAAGGAAAATTGTAGATGGCTCAAACGATGGGACTTGTCTTTGGAAAGTCAGCAAACATTGTGGGAAGGGGTAACATACTGGTAAGTGTTTACCAGTACTTTCTCCCTTTTCTAACAGTATTTTCAATAAAACGTTTTCTTTAGTTTTGTTTAATCCTTTACCAAACAAGAAAATTTAATACATCTCAAACTTGAAAGCAGTTTCAGACGAAAGATCAACTGTGGGTCAAAGGACGGAATTTGTTCTTGAAAAGGTAGAAAAAATTGTGGGAAAAGAAGAAAATGCTGGTTACCAGCATTTCCTTCTTTTCCAAAAATGTTTTCAAAAGTCTTATTCCTCTGGGTCATAAAAATATGGAATGTCTGGGAAAGGGTTAAATATAGGATTGTTTGGCAAAGGGTTAACTTTGTAACACTGGACAAATCTTTGAATTGTCCAAATTGAAAGCATTTGCAGATGACAATTTATATGTGGCTCGAATGATGAAATTTGTCTTTCATTGTCAGAAAACATTGTGGGAAATGGAGAAAATGCTGGTTACCAGCATTTTTTACTTTTCTCACAATGTTTTCAAACAGGCTTCTTTTTCAGGGTCATTAAAACTTGGAATGGTCTGACAAAAAGTTAACTCTTTACCGCATGACAGAAATGTAGACTTCTCCAAATTGAAAGCATTTGCAGATGACAGTTTATGTATGTCTCAAATGATGAAATTTGTTTTTCATATGGCAGAAAACATTGTGGGGAAATGGAGAAAATGCTGGTTACCAGCATTTTCTTCTTTTCCCACAATGTTTCAAAAGGCTTCTTTCTCAGGATCGTTAAAACTCAGGATTGTTTGGCAAAGAGTTAAAGCAAATACATCTATCTGTTCGGTACAAATAATAGCAGGTATTTACTGCTACATGCACTTCAATACTTTCATCAAAGGGACAGATAAGAGGAAAATTTTCCGTTTCAAAGTGTAATATCTACCATTATGAATTCTATCAAGTCCACATAACATAGGTTTAGTTAAGTTGATGTTGATTAAAAATCAAGAAATGCTTTTGTTTTAAAAGACATAATCTGCTTGATGGCTTGATCTTCAAATTTTTATCTAATTTGTCTATGTAAACCAGCGATCCCCTGGGCCCCGTTTTACTAAGGTAGTTACCAACAAAATTTTTCTAAGTTTTACGCAACTGTAGTATGGTGGCATATTTCTCCCACGAGATACAAGATAACTATCATGATTATTTTAGAAAACTATTGCAATAAATCAAAGTTTCCTGGAAATTTTATCTTTTCATTTTATCTAGATAAAATTTCCAGGAAATTTTGATTTATCGCAATAGTTTTCTACAATAATCATGATAGTTATTTTGTATCTCATGGCAGAAGTATGGCACCATACTACAGTTACGTAAAACTTACGAAAATTTTTTACGTAACTACCTCAGTAAAACGGGGCCCTGGTTTCCATTTTCGACCCCAAAAATGAAGGATCAACCAGAGTGAAGGTTTTATGAATACTGTATGAACACATTGTGGCTTAGGTTAACTTTACCGAACAACAAATTTTAGCCATGTCCAAACTGAAAGAATTTGTGGACAACAAATTAAATGTACTGATAACTCAAAACATGAAATTTGTCTTTCATAGTGTAGAAAACATTGTTGGAAAAGGAGAAAATGCTGATCACCAGCATTTTCTCTTTTTCCCACAATGTTTTCAAAAGGATTCTTCCTTGGGGTCATTTAAAGTCAAGATTGTGTGCTACAGGGTTAAGGACACTTTCCAAATTGTGAAAAAGTTCTCATTTTGAAACAATGTTTTGAAAAGTAAGCTAGTGGAAGATATAAAAACATCCAATCAATCATAAGTCAATATATGACAGATACTAACAAAGACCAACAAAGGCATAAAACTTTAAATGATTAATGAAGATGTATCACAAAATATTAACTTTTAAAAAATGCATCTAAACTCCTTTTCGGTCACTTTTTAACCCATTTCATCTTTATTTTAATAATCTATAATCATTCTTGTATCTTCATGCCAAATGTTGCCCCTGACTATTGCATGGTTACACAGATTACAATAGATAGAAAATACATTTCATTTTCTGGAGGCCATCGAAGAAATCACTGTTGTCATTTCCTGTTTTATATTGAAGATTTCTGTTATATATATATTTATCCCTTATACAATATTTATCGGTAATTTATCAATGTTTACACACTGGACTAAATTTTGAACCATTCTATAGTCTATCAAGTTTAAACAGCGTTTTCTTCTCCCTGGCTGTACGAATGTAAGGTATCTTTAACAAAATGAAACCATATTTTTAAAGCCCTGAAGAATAAGGCTGCTGTAAACATTGTGAACAAAGTGATATGTCAGTGAGAAGGATTTTTCTTATTCTCAAAATGTTCTCTAAAATTTTGCCGCTTGGCGAAAAAGAATGAGGCCACTATTTTGTGTGACAGTCAAGATGAAGACAGCACATTGTAAAAATTCTCCCTAGGGTTGCTTTTTTTTATTCAAGTTTTGCTGATAATGGATAGCAAATGAAACATGCTATTTGATCAATGGTGTTGTATGGGATAGAAAATGAGTGCCGTGGTATATGGGAAATATACACGAGCATTAGCAAGTGTATATTTCACATATATCACGGCATGAGATTTTCTATCTACCTTAGACCACGTGACTATTTATTCGTGCTTTTCATGTCAAATATACATGTGTGTATGAGATAAAAAGCTTGTTACAAAATGGAGTCATTCTGTTTGTTGCAATGAAAGGTCTTGCACCAGATTCAAAAGAAACAAATAAAAGGTATAATTTCTATCAAAATGCTAAATTATTCATTAGGATATTTAATCAAGGTAAACCTTATTGTGGAGTTTCAAGATCGAACTAGTATTTGTCTTCAATATTTTGAAAACGTTACGTTTCGACTGAACTTTCTATTTTATTACGAAAAACATAGAATGTTTTTGAGAAATAATGTTCTTTTTTATCAAGTATGTTCAGTACGTGAATTTCTGCCCGGCCTGGTAGCTCAGTGGCTAACGTATCTGACTTGTGAGCTGGCAGTTGCACGTTCGATACCTGGTTGCGGCAAGCTGTCTTTCCCTCCATTTTTAGCTTCTCACCTCTGATGCATGTGAGGAAAGTAGACATTTGGAAAGAAAATTTTTGTCAGCACTCGTGTGAGAAAGCCAGAGACCATATGCATAGGTCCATTGACTGCCGTGATATGACCTTACAGCTATTAAAACAGCATTAGACTCTTAAAAAAAACAAACTCAAGAGCGCAGTGGAATTTCTTATTTTTTAGTTAAAATGAATTTTTACTTTTTTTGAATTATAGAGAAAAATTGCCTAGTTTTGTTATGGTATGAGAAAGGCAGGAAACATATGCATAGGTTCACTGACCGCCGTGATATCATCTAATACCAAAATTAGTTTTTTCCTTACTGGAGTCTTATTTTTTCTTCTGTCAAAAACACACTCCACTGACAAGGTTACTTTAGTCAACTGATAAGTAAGTGCAATACTATTCTAAGTGCTTCTAAGTGCTTGTATACTGTATACGTACTTAGAATAGTGTTGCTCTCACCGATCGAAATGCTGTATCCGATCCCCTGAAGCATATTTTCCAAATTGTGTTTTACCGCAACAGGTACATTTTGCTCTGACTCGGTACTGCGAACAAAACTTGTCAAAATTCATGTGCAGGATATACTAGCATTGTATATCCAGATATACAACAGTGGGAGTTGTATCTTCTATATATACTTCTGAAATACTGGTCGCTGATTGGTCAATTCGATACATGCGTGGTCTAATTCAGAATAGACTGCAACCAATGGTTATCCATATATCAGGGATTACAACAATGGATAGCAATATTTAAAGCATTTAAAAACAGTTTGGTAAATGTAGCTCAAATGATGGGAGTGTCTTTGAAAGGGTAAAAAACATTGTGAGAAAAGGAGAAAATGCTAGTAACCAGCATTTTCTCCTTTCCACACAATGTTTTCAAAAGCTTTCTTCATCAAAATTAAAACTTAAAATTATATGGTTAAGGGTTTACCAAGCCATATGTCCATTTCTCATTACTAGTGGCCGTCCCAGTAGCTCCGTGGATAGTGTATCTGACTCGTGACCTGATGGTTTCAAGTTTGATACCTGACTGAGGCAAACTCTTCCACTAATTTTTCACCTCTCACCTCTGATGCATGTTAGAAAAAAGTAGTCAGTGTCTTGGAAAGAAACTTATGAAAGTGCTGGTGTTAGACAGCTAGGAAACATATGCGTAGGTGCACTGACCACCGTGGTATGACCTGAGCTGTACAAACAGCATTAAATTACAAACAAACAAATCACATTACTAGTATAAGAGAAGCCCAAACATAATGAGGACAGGTGTTTCTAATGCATAATTTGCCCCCATTTGTCACAATGATTCATTGCTCTTGTCAGATATACTTGCAGCTTGCACCATTCTCTGTCTTTCCTCAAACCCCCCCCCCCCCAACCAATGTTTTCTACCCTTCCAATTAATTTTGTTGTTTGCTAAAAGTATTCAGTATTAACCAAGGGCATAATACCCATTAAGTACAATATGCATGCGTGTTAAAAATTCCTAGACCAAAGTTGAAAATCACATCATATACATATACAGATTTTTCTCTAGATCTGTTTGCCTTTTCAAACTATACTAACACACAAAAGAAACTGTGCATAGAATTTTAGGCTATATTCCCTGGGATCCTTGAATGAAAGTATACAAGTTTGGTACCGAGTTTTAGATTATCTAATATCCTACAAGGTGGTGCAACTTCTTTTTCAAAAAGCGATTTGTATAGAGGTGTGTTGATCGTAAAAGCGTAGTAGGGGTCAATATAAAAAATACACAAATAGTGATATTGGTGTTATTGTGAGTAAAACTAAGGTTAAAGACTCTGCTAATGGCCAAGTTGTGATAATTTCATTAATGTCGGGTATGACCTCCATTATGGCGTATTACCTGTACAATACAACATATAGGCAGGTCTAAAATTTTGTTGTGTAATAAATGGCTAGGGATTCGATATCAGAAACTGATGAAAACTATCAAGATTGCCAAGAACCCATTGTGACAAATAGAGAAGATTCTAACCAACAGAAGTTGCTCATAGAAAACTTTACCAAACAACGAAATTTTAGACTTGTCCAAATTGAAAGCACTTGCAGACGACAATTCAACTCTTATCCAAACAACAAAATCTGAACAGAAAGCATTTGCAGACAACCAAATAAATGTGACTGATACATTGAAATTAAATTGGTTACCAGCATTTTCTCCTTTTCCCACAGTGTTTTCAACAGGCTTCTTTCTCAGGCTCATTAAAAGTCGAGATTGTGTGGTAAAGGGTTAAATGTGACTCAAATGGCAAAATGCAATTTAAACTATGAGATTTGTCATTGAAAAGGTAGAAAACATTATGGGAAAAGGAGAAAATGCTGATAACCAGAATTTTCTCCATTTCTCACAATGTTTTCCAACGCTATTTACCTCAGATTCGTTAAATTCCCCTACTATGCTGTAAAGTATAATCTTACTGCTACAACAATTTCAAAGGCAAGCATCGAAATAAATCTTTATCAAAGATAAGAGTCTTACTTATGTTTACAAATACTGCAGTGCACAATTTCCTAATTATTACAAATTTATCCCTTTCGGTACACACCAAGCAGACTTTTAACAACCCTGGGAAAGAAACCTTATGAAAACATTGTTGGAAAAAGAGAAAATGCTGGTAACCAGCATTTTCTCCTTTCCCCACAATGTTTTCTACTCTATCAAAGAAAAGTTCAGCCATTGTTGCTACACTGAAATTGTCACCTGCAGGTGCTATCAATTTGGACAAGGTTAAAATTTTGTGGTCTGGTAAAGAGTAATTCAAGGTTATTCACATTTACTTATATACCTCATAATAGAGAGATACAAAAAGGGGGAGGGGGGGGAAAGCGGCTATTGCAAGATTTCAAGTGTAAATTTTAGAGTGTGTAAAGTTTGAAAACCCTATGGCTAATGACAAAATTATACACTGGTCCAAATTCTAAGCATTTAAAGAGGACAAACTTACTATTGAACAAAATTAAGAAATGTGATTTTGAAAGGAGAGAAAACAAATATATGAAATATCAACATAAAATGTGACACACAAGTGCATGTTAAAACATTATGGAAGAAAAAGAATTATGCTAATCAGGTGTGATAAAACTCATTGAGCATTGTGTTTATGTCGTCCAACAACAAGTTGCAGAGCCGTGGTAGCGCAGTCGGTAGCGTACAGGACTTGAGAACAAGGGTTCTCTGGTTTGAATCCCCAACTTGACCAATTTCTTTCCGAGGATTGATGAAAGTCATTGCGAGAGGATTCATGCTGACCATTGTTTCGAGAATGGTTATGTTGGAAAGCAGCCAGTGGCTTGGGAAACAAGAGGGTCTTGATGACCCTGTATCGCTCCACTGGCTTTTTAACCCTTTACCACACAAATCGAAGTGAAAGAGAAGGCTTTCAAAAACACTGTGAGAAAAGGACAACATGTTGTCAGCCAGTATTTTCTCCTTTTTCCACAAAGTTTCCTAACCTATCAAAGACAGAAATAGTCATTTAAGCTACATTCAATTTGTCTTTTTGCAATGGCTTTAAACTTGGTACAGTAAAAAAAAATTGTCATTTCTTAAAGAGTAAAATTAACGTATCATGCGCTTAATTGGCATTGACAAAGACATACAGCATAAAAAGTCTGTATGGTAATAAACTTACTTTGAAAACATAACCTCCACCCCGCCTGCCAAACAAAAAGAGACATATCTTTTTAAATGCAAAGATAATGTCAGTGAATGCAAGCAGGTTTATTCATTAGCATAAAAGGTGAAGTTCTGAAAAAATTTGAGTGATAGAAACCTTACTTTAAATTAAACATTCCATTCATGTGAGCATAACTATTAGCATCAAAATAAATCACTCTCCCTTAAAACAGAACATTTCCTCTCCAAAAAACTTGAATACCAAACTCCAATAATGTATAACTGCAGTTTGATAATCAAGGGAGGTAAATAGTAACAAACTTGATCTTGTATAACAGGAGTTACTTCCCTTGATTACTATTTCAAATTACAGTCACTATATAAGCCCATGTTAAACTTGTGATCCCCGGGACAGAGCCAATTTTGACCCCAGGGCTACAATATGAAGAAACTTGATAGAGGTCCATTAGATAAAGCTACATGCCAAACTTGGTAGCCCTGGGCCTTATGGTTTCAGACAGGAAGATTTCCAAAGATGTTCAATATTTTTTAGTTTTGTTGCCATGGCAACCAGAGTTTTTGAAGGAATCAAATTTTCTTTCAAGAAATTCTAAAGAGGACCATGGCAGGATCATTTCTGTGAAGTTTCATCAAATTTGGATGGGTAGTTTCAGAGAAGAAGAAGTTTGAAAAAAAAGTTAACACATGCATGGACGGATGGACGCACGCACGGACGCACGACGGACACCGGGCCATGACATAAGCCCGCTGGCCTTCGGCCAGTGGAGCTAAACAAGAGGGCCATGATGGACCTGGATCGCTCACCTGAGTCAATAGGCGAAATTTCACTCCACGTGCAAAATTCAATTTCTGACCAATTGTCTGGTCAATTGAGCTTAAAATGTGGCATCTAGAGCATCCACAAGAAATTTCCATAAGTTGACCTAGTGACCTACTTTATCACCTTACATGACCAAATTTAGAACTCATCAAAATATTTGTCAAGACAAACATTCTGAACAGTTTTCAAGTTAATTGAGAAATAAATGTGGCCTCTAGAGTGCCCTAACGGTATTTCTTTAATTTGATCTAGTGACCTAGTTTATGATCCCAGGTGACCCAATTTCAAACTCATCCAATATTTCATAAAGACAAACATTCTGACCAATTTTCAAGTCAATTGGGCAAGAAATGTGGCCTCTAGAGTGCCCTAAAGGTATTTCTTTAATTTGACCTAGTGACCTAGATTATGACCCCAGGTGACCCAATTTTGAACTCATCTCAGATTACATCAAGAGAAACATTTTAACCAATTTTCAAATCAATTGAGCAATAAATGTGGCCTCTAGAGTGCCCTAAAGGTATTTCTTTAATTTGACCTAGTGACCTAGTTTATGACCTGAGTTGACCCAAACTCGGATTCATGTGAGATTTTAACAAGACAAACATTCTGACCAATTTTCAAGTCAATTGAGCAAAAAATGTGGCTTCTACAGTGCCCTAAAGGTATTTCTTTAATTTGACCGAGTGACCTAGTTTATGATCCCAGGTGACCCAAATCCAAAGTCATCTGAGATTTTTAATCAAGACAAACATTCTGACCAATTTTCAAGTCAATTGGGCAAGAAATGTGGCCTCTAGAGTGCCCTTAAGGTATTTCTTTCATTTGACCTAGTGACCTAGATTATGACCCCATGTGACCCAATTTTGAACTCATCTTAGTTTTCATCAAGAGAAACATTTTAACCAATTTTCAAATCAAATGAACAATAAATGTGGCCTCTAGAGTGCCCTAGAGGTATTTCTTCTATTTGACCTAGTGACCTAGTTTATGATCCCAGTTGACCCAAATTCAGACTCATGTGAGATTTTATAAAGACAAACATTCTGACCAATTTTCAAGTCAATTGAGCCAAAAATGTGGTCTCTAGAGTGCCCACATGGTATTTCTTTAATTTGACCTAGTGACCTAGTTTATGACCCCAGGTGACCCAAATCCAAACTTATCCGAGACTTCATCAAGACAAACATTCTGACCAAATTTCCGGTCATTTGAGCAATAAATGTAGCCTCAAGAGTGCCCACAATGTATTTCTTTAATTTGACCTAGTGACCTAGTTTATGACCCCAGGTGACCCAATTTTGAACTCATTGAACATGTTGTGCTCAGGTGGGCTAACAAACTTAGAACAGGTTCACTACATACCAAATATCAAAGCTCCAAGCCTTCCAGTTTCATAGAAGAAGAATTTTAAAGTTTTCCCTTTTTTGTTCTTATGTTCAAACTTGTGACCCCTGGGGCGGGGCCAGTTTTGACCCCAGGGGCATCATATGAACAAACTTGGTAGAGGTCCACTGGGAGATGCTACATACCAAATATCAAAGCTCTACACCTTCCAGTTTTAGAGAAGAAGAATTTTAAAATTTTCCTTCTTTGTTCCTTTGTTTGAACTTGTGACCCACGAGGTGGGGCCAGTTTTGACCCCAGGGGCAGCATATGAACAAACTTCTTAGAGGTCCACTAGGAGATGCTACATACCGAATATCAAAGCTCTATGCCTACCAGTTTTAGAGAAGAAAAATTTTAAAGTTTTCCTTCTTTGTTCCTATGTTTAAACTTGTGACCCCCATGGCGGGGCCAGTTTTGACCCCAGGTGCATCGTATAAAAAACTTGGTAGAGGCCCACTAGGAGATGCTACATACCAAATATCAAAGCTCTGGGCCTTCCAGTTTCAAAGAAGAAGAATTTTAAAGTTTCCCTTTTTTGTTCCTACGTTCGAACTTGTGACCCCATTGGGCGGGGCCAGTTTTCACCCCAGGGGCATCATATGAACAAACTTGGTAGAGGTCCGCTGGGAGATGCTACATACCAAATATCAAAGCTCTATACCTTCCAGTTTCAGAGAAGAAGAATTTTAAAGTTTTCCTTCTTTGTTCCTATGTTTGAACTTGTGACCCCCGGAGCGGGGCCAGTTTTGACCCCAGGGGCATCATATGAACAAACTTTGTAGAGGTCCACTAGCAGATGTTACATACCAAATATCAAAGCTCTATGCCTTCCAGTTTCAGAGAAGAAGAATTTTAAAGTTTTCCTTCTTTGTTCCTATGCCCGAACTTGTGACCCCCGGGGCAGGGTCAGTTTTGACCCCAGGGGCATCATATGAATAAACTTGGTAGAGGTCCACTAGGAGATCCTACATACCAAATATCAAAGCTCTATACCTTCCAGTTTCAGAGAAGAAGAATTTTAAAGTTTTCCTTCTTTGTTCCTATGTTCGAACTTGTGACCCCCGGGGCAGGGCCAGTTTTGATCCCAGGGGCATCATATGAACAAACTTGCTAAAGGTCCACTAGGAGATGCTACATACCAAATATCAAAGCTCTACGCCTTCTAGTTTCAGAGTAGAAAATTTTCAAAGATTTTGCTATTTTTTTCCTTTTGGTTGCCATGGCAACCGAGTTATGGGTGGAATTCAATCTCTTGAACACTTTTGGTAGAACTTCACCCAAGAAACATCCCTGCCAAGTTTCATCAAGATTGGCCCTGTGGTTTAGGAGGAGAAGATGTTTAAAGAAATTGTGGACGACGGATGACAGACAATGGGCGATCACAAAAGCTCACCTTGAGCACTTCGTGCTCAGGTGAGCTAAAAATTGTGTTAATACTGGTGAAAGAAACTCCTCGAAAGTATGAAGAGATGCACTGGCCCCACTGATACAACTGAAATAGTGTTGAATCTGTGTTTAACAATCAATCAATCAAAATCAACAAGTAAACTATACTAAGCCTTAAGGATGTTACATGTAAATTTGTTGAGAAGTCTACACTAGTATTAATTTACCAACAGTTACTAAATCACTGTCAAAAATAAAGTTCACTACCTCTGTTAAACTGTTTTTGCTTGAATATTGTCAATGTCGGCTACTACACATATTTGCATTCAAATTATATTGCACGTCCAAAACATCAAGTTTTTACACTTACTGCAATCCTTTTATAATTATTCATGAATGTTTTTGAACGAATTCAAAAAAATATCACGGAAGGAAATATCAGTTATCTAAGTTAGTCAAACAGACAATGGTTTATCTCTTTACAGCACGATCCTGAGTTTTAGTGACCCTTATGAAAAAATTGTGGGAAAAGGAAGAAAATGCTGGCAACCAGCATTTCCTCCTTTTCCCACAATAAAAAACATTTAAGCTAACTTCAAATTGTTGACTGCAAAATTAATGCTTTCACTTTGGACAAGTTTAACCCTGTACAACACAACCACAAGTTTTAACAACCCTGAGAAAAAAAAAAAAAACTTTTGAAAACATTGTGGGATAAGGAGAAAATGCTGGTAACCAGCATTTTCTCAATTTCCCACAAAGTTTTCTACCCTTTCAGAGACAAATCCAATCACTAAAGCTACCTTCAAATTGTTGACTGCAAAATTAATGCTTAGACTTTAGACAAGTTTAAAAATTTGTTGTTTGGACTTAGCTGTTTACCACACAATCCTGATTTTTAACTACCCTTGGTGAGAAGGCTTTGGAAACATTGTGGGAAAAGGAGAAAATGTTAGTAATGAACATTTTCTCCTTTTCCCACAAAATTTTCTACCCTATCAAAAACAAATTCCATCGTGTAAGACACATTTGAATTGTCTGCAAATGCTTTAAATTTGAACAAGTCTACATTTTTGTTGTCTGCTACAGAGTAAACTCTTTACCAAACGACAAAATTTTAGACCAGTCCAAATTGAAAGCATATGCAGACGACAAAATAAATGTGACTGAAGAATTAAAACTCATTTGGGGTAGGGTAGAAAACATTGTGGGAAAAGGAGAAAATGCTGGTTACCAGCATTTTCTCCTTTTCCCACAATGTTTTCAAAAGGCTTCTTTTTCAGGGTTGTTAAAACTTTGGATTGTGTGGTAAAGGGTTACACTTTATTTCCCAGTTGTTATACCCTGTGCATTTTCAAGTCTTTTGTTCGGATAAAATCTGAATGCTTCATGCTGGATGCTTGATCCTTAACCCTATCCCACACAATTCCAAGTTTTTACTACCCCAAAGAAAAGGTCTTTTGAAAACATCATGGGCGAGGAAGAAAATGCTGGTAACCAGCATTTTCTTCTTTTCCCACAATGTTTTCCACTCTGTTAACGGCAAATCTGGATTTTGCCACAATGTTTTCCTTTACCAGACAACAATATTTTAGTTTTGTCCAAATTGAAAGCACTTGCAGATGACAATTTCAATTTTGCTCAAATGGCACAACTTTTCTTTTTTTGCAGACGACGAATAAAATATGACTCAAATGATGAAAAATGCCTCTAAAAGGGTACAAAACTTTATGAGAAAAGAAGAAAATAATGGTTCCTGGTATTTTATCCTTTTCTCACAATGTTTTCAAATGCCCTCTACCTCAAGATCATTAAAACTCTGTTAACTGTGTAGTAAAGAGTTGCGACACTTTTTATTTAGTCCTCTGCAAATACTTTTGAAGATGGACTATCCTAAAATTTCGTCACCTCCTAGACTAACACTGATCGTCTTCATACTTACAATATTATTATAATGTACCCTTTGAACACAATGTCACAAGTGATTTTTTGAAAATCCATAATGATAGATTGATAAATTGATTTAACTAAACCCCGCCCCTTTCCCAGGGAAGAGCTCTTAGTAACGCTATCTGCCCATTATATCAAATTAAAAACTTAACTCTTACCAAACGACAAAATTTTAGACATTTCCAAATTCAAAGCATTTGCAGACGACAATTTAAAGGTGGCTCAAAGGATGAAATATGTCCTTGATATGGTAGAAAATATTGCTGGAAAAGGAGAAAATGCTGGTAACCAGCATTTTCTCCTTTTCCAACAATGTTTTCAAAAAGACTCCTTATCTCAGGGTCATTCAAACTCGAAATTATGTGGTAAAAAGGGTTAATACATTAGTGTAGAAATACACCTGCACCCCACTGCAAAAATAGCTATTGAAAGAATTGTGGGAAAAGGAGCAATTTCCTGTAAAAGGCAATCACTCCTGTTCCCATGAGGTTTCCATAATCATGACATATTCTTCAGTCAACTTTTTAGGTCCTTTATTAACTTAAGCAGCTTAGATATATACATGTAACTAGAAAGCTAGACTATGCAGTATTGAACACTAATGCATTTACATGTTTAAGCCTTTAACACACAAAAAATCTTAGACTTGTCCAAATTGATTTCATTTAAAGCCAACAACTTAAAATTATGCAGCTCAAAAGATGACTGCTGTTGTTAAAATTAGAGAAAACATAATGAGAAAAGGAGGAGAGAACGCTGTTTAACAGCATTTTCTCCTTTTCCAGCAATGTTTTCAAAAGCCTTCTTCTTCCTTCTGAGTTGTTAAAACTTGGGATAGTGTGCTAAAAGATTAAATAAAACACATTTCTGTACAAGCTATTTTTGACTGAAACGTAATTACAAGGGATGTGAATTTTTATTTTAGAGCCATATGAGTTTTTTTTGTAGCCTGCAAAAAGCTTTCAATTTATGTAAGTCTTAACATTTTGTCACTTGGTAAGGTTTAATATCTTCAATTTGTTTTTTAATCTCCCCTGGAAGTACCTTAAATTTTGACAGGTCTTCAAATTTTGTCTTTTGCTAAAAAGTTATGCATATACTAATTATATGAGGAAAAAAAACAAGAGGGCCATGATGGCCCTCTATCGCTCCACTGGCTATTAAGTAAAAACACTACAAGCCAAACATTACAATATTCAGCAAATTGATTTCAAACACGAGGACATGCAAACATTTTTCTATCTAATCCTACGAGAAAGTTGTGATCCATTGGCAAAGCCAATTTTGATCGCAAAGCTATAATTATTTGAATCCTGGTGGAGGTCCACATACGGATGGACGCACAACGGACAACGGGCCATAACATAAGCCTGCTGGCCTTTGGCCAGTGCAGCTAAAAAACTTGTCTAGCACCAATCATGTATCACTGCAGCTTGATAATCAAGGGAGGTAAATAGTAACGAACTTTATCTTTCATAAAAAGTTATTTCCCTTGATTAATGTTTAAATTGAAGTGACAATATTTTGAAGCCCATGTTAAACTTGCGATCCCTGGAATGAAGGCAATTTTGACCCCAGACCTACAATATGAAACTAGAATGTGTGGTTATAAACAAAAAGATTTTTTAATCTTGCCCAATAAAAAGTCATGTAAAACAAGTTTGCTGAATAAAAGGCCCTGTAAAATATGTGATCCATGACACAGGTTTATCAAGTTTTCACTATAAAAGCCAATGTAAAACTTGTGACCCCTGGTGTGGAGTCAAACTTGACCCCCAAAGTTAAAATTTGGGCCCTCTTGGTAGAGGCCCATTATATAAAGTTACATGCAAAATTTGGTAGCCCTAGGCCTAAATATGGCTATGTACAAGTAGATTATTAAAGTTTCCTTATATAAGACCATGTAGAACTTGTGACCCCCTGGGGTGCGGCTACATTTGACCCCCTGGGCTATAATTTGGGCACCCTTGATAGAGACCCCCTAGATAAAGCTAAATGCAAAATTTGATAGCCCTAGCCCTTATAGCTAGATCCGAAAGATTTTCCTATATAAGCCCGCCCATGTAAAACATGTTACCCCCCGGAGCGAAGTCAAATTTGACCCTCGGCTATAATTTGGACACCCTTGGTACAGGTCCACTAGATAAAGCTACATGCCAAATTTGGTCGCCCTAGGCCCCATGGCTAGGTCAAAGAAGAATTTTAAAGTTCTCCCTATATAAGCCCATGTAAAACTTGTTATATAAGCCCATGTAAAACTTGTTACCCCCGGGCAGGGCCTAATTTGACCCCAGGGCTATAATTTGAACAATCTTGGCAGAGGTCCACTAGATAAAGCTACATGTCAAATTTGGTAGCTCTAGGCCCTATGGCTAGGTAGAAGAGGAATTTTAAAGTTCTCCCTAAATAAGCCCATGTATAACTTGTAACCCCCGGGGCGGGGCCAATTTTGACCCCAGGGCTATAAATTGAAGAAACTTGGTAGAGGTCCACTAGATAAAGCTACATGCCAAATTTAGTAGCCCTTGGCCTTACGGTTTCAGACAAGAAGATTTTCAAAGATTTTCAAAATTTTTCAGTTTTGTTGCCATGGCAACCAGAGTTTTTGAAGGAATTAAATTCTTTCAAGAAATTCTGAAGAGGACCATGGCAGGATCATTTCTGTGAAGTTTCATCAAAATTGGATGGGTAGTTTCAGAGAAGAAGACGTTTTAAAAAAAAGTTAACGCACGGACGGACGGATGGACGCACGGATGGACGGACGGACGACGGACAACAGGCCATGACATAAGCCCGCTGGCCTTCGGCCAGTGGAGCTAACCAGTAGCGTTCAAGGTCAGTGGCAAGAGCAAAAACTAGAGGCGCTTGAGTGCCTGTATCGCTCCACAGGCCTGATATTTCTATAATGGCAAAAGGAAGTTTTTAACAATTATCATTCAATCCTGCATTTTAGCTCACTGAAGAAACAATTTGGTAGACAACCACCATAGGAACTTACCTGCAAAACAACAATGAAATCCAATGAATAGTTTTAGAGAAGAAATTTTTCAAAGATTTTACTTTATACCATAAAAGGAAAATGAGTCTCCCATAAAAGCCATGTTTTTTGACAGATCTTTTTTTTTTTTTTTTAGGAATTCTGTAAACCTGTATCTAAGGAACCTTCCTGCAAAATAATAATGCTATCCAAATAGCGGTTTGGGAGGAGAAGATTTTTAAAGGTTTTTTACTTTGGTTGCCATGGCAACCAGAATTCTTCATGGAACACAATTATTTGAAGGAATTTGAAAGAGGACCACCAAAGGAACATTCCTGTGAAATTTGGTAAAAATCCAGTCAATAGTTTCTGAGGAGAAGTTTTTTAAAGAAAAAGTTTACGGACGCACGCACGAACGGACGGACGGACAGACAGACGGACGGACGGACGGACGGACGGACGGACGCACGACGGACACAACGCCATGACAATAGCTCTCTGGCCTTAGGCCAGTGGAGCTAATTACTCTATAACTCTTTACCAAACGACAAAATCTTGAACTGGACCAGATTCAAAGCATTTGCAGAGGGGAAATTAAATGCTGCTAAAATGGTGATTTCTCTGTCTGGTAGGGTTGAAAACATTGTGGGAAAAGGAGAAAATGCTGTTTTCCAGCATTTTCTCCTTTTCTCACATTGTTTTCAAAGCCTTTCTTCTTTAGGGTCATTAAAAGTCGGGATTGTGTGGTAATGGGTTAACTTGTTACCAAACAACAAAATTGGCTCAAATGATGAGATTTGTTGTTGAAAAGGAAGAAAACATTGTTGGAAAAAGAGAAAACACTAGTAACCAGCAGAATGCAAAATATCTCTGTTATTAGTAACTCTCCAATCATCAAACTGAAAACCAAATTTTCAAAATGAAAGGGTCAAAGCACTGTCCTTGCTGACCTCCATCAAATATTTCACCCCAAGTTTTTGTATTTTCCAAATCAATTCACTAACTGTTAACCTGTTAACTGTAAACCTTTAATCTATGCAATCACCATATGAGCAATATTTATTAAGCATTAATAATGTAAAATGTGAGCATAGATTAACACTTTACCACAGTGACACTATCCCTAGTTTTCATGACTCTGGGATAGATGCCTTTTGAAAACACTGTGAGAAAAGGAGAAAATGCTGGTAACCAGCATTTTCTCCTTTTCCCACTATGTTTTCTACCATATCTATAACATAAATCACCATTTGAGCTAAATTTTATTTGTCGTCTGCAAATGCTTTCAATTTGGTCAAGTCCAAAAGTTTGTCGTCTGGTAAAGAGTTAAATGGCCCTCAAGGAAAAGGACTTTTGAAAACTGTTTTAAACTTTGTAAGAAAAGTAGAAAATGCAGTTACCCAGCGTTTTCTCCTTTTCCCAATATGTTTTCTACCCTTCCATGAACAAGTTTGGATTTTTGAGCACACAAATTTTGTTGTCTGCTAATGCTTTTAATTTGGACAAGTTTATAACTGTTGGTAAAGGGTTCACTGTTTGAACCTTTAATCCATGCATTCAGAGCAACATGAGCAATATAAAAGCATCAATAGTAGATACATAGGCACCGATTGAAATACCATTCATGTTAAAATGACTCATTTAACATCCTGAAACCAATTTACAGCTGCCAACTTTGAAGTCATCCTTGCAGAATACAAATAAACAACATGAATTAACACATTACCAAACGAAAAATTTTTAGACTGGTCCAAATTGAAAGCATTTGCAGACGACAAATTAAATGTTGCTGAAATGATGATTTCTCTCTTTGATAGGGTAGAAAACATTGTGGTAAAAGGAGAAAATGCTGGTTACCAGCATTTTCTCCCTTTCCCACAATGTTTTCCAAAGGATTTTTTTTCCCAGGATCGTAAAAACTCCGGATTGTTTGGTAAAGGGTTAACTCAATGAAGGTTTAATACTTGTGAACAAAAGAAAACACTGTGGCAAATGGGGTTATTGCTCATTAAAAACAATTATCTTAGTTTGCATCACTGTTTTCAAAAGTGGTCTTTACTATACAATTTCAAGTTTTAATGACCATGAATAAGAAGGCTTCTGAAAACATTGTTGGAAAGGGAGAAAATGCTTGTTACCAGCATTTTCTATCAGTCGAAGTCTATGCAACCTTTCAATTATCAGGCGCAACATTTCACATGAAGATACAAGAGTGATTAATAGTTTGATAAAATAAAGACAAAATAGCTGAAAACGAGTACAGATGTATCTTTAAAATATGGATAATTAATATGAAATAAAGTCTGATTACAGTGGCTTTTTGAAAGGACAGATACCTTGTTTAGACTTCTTTTTGTCACAATGTTCTCACTTATGTTCTGCCGCAGTATTAACCCTCAACTAAACAATCTCGACTTTCAACAATTTTGAAGAAGAGGCCTTTTGAAAACATTGTGGGAAAAGGAGAAAATGCTGGTAACCAGCATTTTTTCCTTTTCCCACATTGTTTTAAACCCTTTAGATGCACATCCTATCATTTGTGTCACATTTATTTTGTTGTCTGCAAATGCTTTGAATTTGGCCACCGTCCAAAATGTGTCATTTGGTAAAGAGTTAACCTTTTACCAGAAGATAAAATTTTGGATAGGTCAATATTGAAATCTTTTGTAGAAGACAAAATAAATGCAGCTCAAATGATTGTATGTATTTCTGAAAGGTTAAAAAACATTTTGGGAACAGGAAAAAATGCTTGTTACCGGCATTTTCTCCTTTTCCCATGATGTTTTCGTCGAGCCCCGATAGCTCAGTTGGTAGAGTACAGGACTTGAGAATAGGAGGTTGCTGGTTCGATCCCTGGCTTGGCCAATTTCTTTTCGAAGATTGACAATAGTCATTGCGACAGAATTCATTCCTCTCTCACTGCTGACCATTGTTAGATGATTGTTATGTGGGAAAGCAGCCATTGGCTTGGAAAGTATATTGTGCAGATCTATTTACTAGTCAAAGAAAGTCCAGGAAAGCATGGATAGGTGCATTTGGCACCGCGATGTAACCGAAATAATGTTGAAAATGGCGTTAAACACCATACAATCAGTCAATCAATCGAACCATGGTATTTCTAAAAGCTTTCTATCTCCGTGTTGTTAAAAGTCGTGATTGTGATTCAAAAGGTTTAACATGATTTATACAGGTAGGAGAGTGATAAAGAAAGTACCATGTATTGATCTACCATGAATTCAAAATAAACTGGTTACAAATTGGGTAATACCCTCTTACTGTTAACCCTTTACCACATAATTCAGAGTTTTAACAAGTCTGTGGAAGAAGCCTTTTGAAAAGATTGTGGGAAAAGAAGAAAATGCTGGTTACCATCATGTTCTCCTTTACCCTCAATGTTTTCTATCCTTTTAGAGTTAGGTTTCATCAATTGAGATACATTTAATATTTTATCTGCAACAGTTTTGAAGTATGACAATTGTAAACTTTGTTGTTCGGTAAAGATTAAATGGAGCCTAAGTTGTTCTGATCTACTGATCAAATACTAGCACTTCAGCTCTTTTATCTTTACGATCATGTATTTTTGACAGATTTATGGTGGAAATAGTTTTATTAACCTTGACAAACAGAGAAACTACACTGATTTGCAGATATATTACAGTACAATATTTTAACTCTTTACCAAACGACAAAATTTTAGACTGGTTCAAATTGAAAGCATTTGCAGACGACAAATGGAATATTACTCAAATGGTAAGATTTGTCTCTGGTAGCATAGTAAACATTGTGGGAAAAGGAGAAAATGCTGGTCACCAGCATTTTCTCCTTTTCCCACAATGTTTTCAAAAGGCCTATTCCTCAGGGTCGTTAAAATTCAGTATTGTGTGGTAAAGGGTTAAACCTATACCATGCAATCCTGAATCTTAATTCACCAGGGTCATTAAAAGTCTGCACTGACGGTGTGGCAAAGGGTTGATTGAGCCAGGTATTTGAACCAATGACCTCACTGGTTGATTTGAAAAAATGACATCTTGTGATCTGCAATTTAAGTGATAAATATGACTCCTGGTAAATGAGATACATCCAGCACGTTTAAGTTTTCCTTTCCATACCCAAGCTGGTAACACAGAAGCCAATAAATTGTGAAAAAATGAACTTTACTGTACTGGAAAAGACCCCTGAAACATGTGCATTAACTGTCAAGCCTAGTTTGATTTCCTTGGAAGTGGGTCAATTGATATTTGCATTCCGAAAAAATGGAATTACAAGGAGGTAACACTGACATATTTTAATTATTTCGGTGTTTTTGAAACAATTAATAATTAGTCTATTTATAAAGGACCTTATTGTTAACTGACAAAGAAAAGATCGATGCGTATGGCCATTTGAAACGATGCCAGTATTTTGGTTTTTTACTCCAGATGGGACATAAGAGCAGCTGCTGCAGGGGCTAGCAACAAAGATAACATCGGAGCTAGTCCCCGAAACAGGGTTAATAAACAGATAACTACCAAAGATTAAAAAAGCAGACCACAACTAGGACAGTCTGATACGTAGTAATTGAGTAATTAAGAAATCGTTACAACCTGGCCCTGCCAGTTTACCCTTTTAAAGTGGTCAGCATGTTTAAGTCCCAATATTGAAGAATGCTTTGCAAAACATGGCAAAAGAAGAAAATGTCTATAACCAGCAATATCTCGTTTTCCCGTAATTGTTAATACCTCTTTAAAGACAAATACTTTACTTTGAATCATGCCTAACTTGCCGTCTTCCAATGCTTTCAATATGGTTAAAGTTCAGTGAAATAGCTAATGGGTGATAATAAATCAATGAGGGTAAAAATATATCCTATGAATAACCCACCAATGACAATTCCAAATCACACACTATACTCATCCATAATACTATTCTAGCTTTTATTGATTGCTGATTATCACATAAAAACGATATTTACCTGCCATTACAATTTACGCAACACTTGCATTCTTTATTTACAAATAGTCAGAATTTGCCTTGAGGTTTTGAGGTCTTTGTGTGTCCGTAATGTGTACACAAGATTTGATGACGTAGAGCACATTCACATGTCCGAAAGCAATGGCGATCGACCTGAGGAAGAATAAAGATTCGCTTTTAAAAGCGTACAACGATGTTGTTGCAGATAATAATGATATCGATTGGTTAGCAAATAATTTATTCTTTCATGAATTGAATCTTTTTTTATATAGAAAAAGGGCAGAGATATCTCTAACATGAAGTAACAGCGTCCACCGCCCATCTGTCAGACTGTATTGTTTACCATTGACTTCCGCATTGAGTCACCAAAAGCAATGAATAGTTACACTAAATGAAAGTGGGTAGAAAAAAAACTGTATTGGTGTGAAAGGCTATATGCTTTCAAATTGTTACTATGATGGTTTTATTTCTATAAATAGATGATTTGGAAGTTTTGCAGGAAATGCATCCAGAACTGCAGTGAGATGTACCCTTCTTGCAATGAAAGAGGTCCTGTGTGGGACAGTGGTACAGTTGCAGGATTCCTAACTAGGATAACTGTTTGGTCCTTACAGGAGCTGTAGGGATTTTCTCTGCAGTGGCTTTGGGCAAGACATTTCCAAGCCCCAGCCTGGTGAAACCTGGGGCACACATAACTAAGTCAACTGTAGCAATGATTTTACTGAAAAAATGTTTATTAACTCTTTACCATATGACAAAATTTTAGTCTGGTCCATGTTAACTCTTTATCATACTAGAAAAATTAGACTTGTCCAGATTAAAAGCATTTGCAGATGACAATTTAAATTTGACTCAAATGACAGGAACTTTCTTTGATAGGGCAGAAAAGATTGTGAGAAATGAAGAAAATGATGGTTACCAGCATTTTCTCCTTTTCTCACAATCTTTTCATGAGGCCCCTTTGAGTCGTTCAAAGTCTGCATTGTATGGTAAAGGATTAAACCAATTGTAGAGGATATCATAAATGTCACACAACACAGAGATTTGTCTTTCAAAGGATTGTAAAGTGCAATGGCCTGGTCACCCATCCAGGCACTAACTATAACCACGTTACTTAACTTGCACGGAGAGAACTGCACCAAACCGCATCGCTGTAAAAGCTAGCTCAACAGCAAGGCATGTTTCAAGTGCTTATATACCTAACCTCTCTCCGTGACAGGATAGAGGATGTAATAATTGAATGTTACTCAAAACATTGAAATTTTCTTTCAAAGGATAAAAAACATTTTGGAAAAAGAAGAAAAATGGTGGTTACCACCGTTTCCTTATTTTTGCAAAACATGTTTAAAAGCCTTCTTCCCTAGGGTCGTTAAAGGTCTGGGTTATTTGGTAAAAGGTTAAAGCAACATAAAACAACATACAATCACTATGTCCTAAAACGAATTACTCTTCAGAAACAAGTTTGCCGAAGATCTGAAAACATGCAGTCTGATTTTTTATCTACACTGTCCACATAAGTGAGACATAAAAAAAAAGCAACCTAATCAGTTATTTTGGTCTTATTTCTGGACTGAAAGTGTCCACGTTTTTTTGTTTTTTTTTCCACACTCTAAGGGTTTAGACTTAAGTAAAAAGGACAGATATTACTGAATTGTGAAAACAACCAAAATTTGAGGTACGAATAGTACATGTAAATTATTTTGATTGTAATTGCTCTGTTTATAATTTCAGGGTTGTGTTTACATATGAAGGACAAACTGCTGCTCTGAAGGTTGCTGAAACAGGAGGTACTTTATAAATCCATATTTCAATTAACACTTTACCAAGTGACAAAATTTTAGACCAGTCCAAATTGACAGAATTTGCAGAAAACAAAATAAATGACTCAAAACTTGAAATTTGTTCTGGCAAGGATAGAAAACATTGTGGGAAAAGGAGAAAATGCTGATTGCCAGCATTTTCTCCTTTTCCTACAAGTTTTTCAACAGCATTTTTCTCATGGTTATGAGCTTATGACTCAGAACTTAAAATTTGTTTCGAGAAGAGTAGAATACATTGAGGTAAATGGTTACCAGGATTTTCTCCTTTTCTTACAAGGTTTTCAAAAGGCTTTTTTCTCAGGGTGATTAAAATTTGGGATTGCATGATAAAGGCTTAACTTAGGGGTCCCCAAAACAAAAACTCAAAATACATTTTCAAAAACATCTATGTGAAATAGGGTTAATGATAAGAATTTTTGTATTGACTATATTACACTGTAAACAGAGGTGGATACTAGTATTTGATATTTTCTAGAGGGTGGAATTGGTGACATGGTAGATGAACTAAATGGAGCAAAAATCATGTACGCCTACTGCAAGGTGATGGATCCAAACACAAGCCTTCCTAAATATGTACTTATCAGCTGGGTGAGTTTACCCATTACTGTTACAGATATTTAAATTCAAGTGCATTTTTACATCATAATTTTTTACTTTTTGCTGCTACTGGGCCATTGACTTACAGAATGGACAAACACCTGAAAGGAGGAAAGTAAATTAAATGTATCTCTAATGATGATTCCTGTCTTTGATAAGATAGAAAACATTGTGGGTAAAGGATTACCAGCATTTTCTTTTTTCCCACAATGCTTTCTAAAGACCTCTCTTTCATGATCGCAAAAACTTAGGATTGTTTGGTAAAGAGTTAAGACATTGGGGAACAAAAGCTGTTGAAAGCATTATAGGAAATGATAAAAAGCAGTAACGACCAGCATTTTCTCCTTTTCCAACAATGTTATCTACCCTTCCAAAGACAAATCCCATCGCATGGGCCATAGCTTGATTCAGCATCTTCAAATATTCACAGTGAAAACAAGTCAAAAATTTTTGTCTGGGAAAAAAGTTGCCAGCTGCATAGGTTGCTCTGATGTAAAATTTCTTTGGAACAATCCTGCAATGATAGGTAGTAAAGAGTTAATACTTCTATTTTAGCTGTGCTCTGACATTGCTTGGTTTAACTCTTTACCAAATGACAAAATTTTAGACTTGTCCAAATTGAAAGCATTTGCAGACGATAAAATAAACATAACTCAAAAATTGAAACTTGACTTTAGAAGAGTAGAAAACCCAATTATGGGAAAAGGAGAAAATGCTGGTTACCAGCATTTTCTCCTTTTCCCACAATGTTTTCAGAAGGCTTCTTCCTCTGGGTCATAAAAACCAGAGATTGTTTGTTAAAGAGTTAATGCATCTCTGTGATACATTAAACCAAGCAATTCATCACATAATTATGAATCCATAAAATCCATTTTGTCTAACAACCTGCTGAATCCTGAGCTAAAATTATCCTTGGACAGGCAAAGAGTCTACCAAGTTCAAAAAAGTTTTGACCCAGGTCAACCTGTGCTGGCTGACCTGAGTTGATGCATTTTGTAGATGCATTAAAGCCCCTTTTCACAGAGTATGACTCATTTATATTTTACAGCAAGGAGAAGCTGCCCCAGAGTCCATGAAGTTCAAATGTGCCAATCATTTAAGGGACGTGCAAGGGTTTTTGAGGGTAAGGCAATCTTGTATAATTATGTCCACAGGCCACTAAAACTCCATTGGTTTATCACAGAATACTGAAGTTTTTATTACACGGTCATCGGACACAGTTACAAAAAGTAGCACATTGGTGAATCGCAGCATACCATATTAGGTTATTTAACATGCTCAGGTACAATACTGTGAGGTTATTTAACATTCTTGGGTACAATACTGAATTCTATTGGATGAGACAGAGTACACTGCAGAACCAGTTTATATTTTGGACAAGGCAACAGATAAATGTATGGGTAATTAATGTGAACTCTTTAACTGACGTGAAATTTTTCGTATTCTAGCAAATTCAAAGCATTTGCAAATAACAAATAGAATGTAGCTCAAATGATGATGTCTGTCATAGATAGAGTAGAAAAGCATTGTGGAAAAATGAGAAAATGCTGATTACCAGCATTTTCTCCTTTTCCCATAATGTTTTCAAATGTCTTTTTCTTCAGGGTCATTAAAACTCAGGATTATGTGGTATAGAGACAATGTTTAGGATGTGAGTAGTTGTGAAAATATGAAAAAGTCGGAAAAAAAGTAATATTGCAGATGAATATGTGTCAATGCTTAACCTACTAAAAAACTTAAATAAAACTTTCAAGTCAATAGTAAAAACCAAATATTGCTATTTTAAAGTTATTTTTGGGAAAATATCCCCTTATCGATCCAAGATCAGACTGCATGTTTTGTGCAGTCTGGTTTTTATCTAAACTGTCTGGAAAAGGTCCTTGAGTCGGGCTTGGCAGCCTCATGATTTTGTTTGGAAAGACTTTGCCAACTTAAATTCTAGTTTGAAAACTGTTTTTTCTGCCAACAATGGAAACTCTGACAGGCTTCACTAAACATATTGTCAGACCCATAAAAATATCCATACTTTTAATTGGTTTGAATTAACTTTGTGTACTGTTTGACTCCTGAATTTTCGTCAAACTGAAAGCATTGGCTGACCACAAAATAAATGTGATCTAGAATTGAAATTTGTTTTTGAAAGGTTAGAAAGCATTATTTGAAAGGGAGAAATGCTAGTCACCAGCATTTTTTCCTTTTCTGACAATGTTTTCATAAGGCTTTTTCGGCTGAGTCATTGAAATTCTGGATTGTGCGGTGAAGGGTTAAAGCTAGGGAGTATCTGGTAAGCGCAGCTGTTTTTAATGAAAACGATGAGTTAAGCCCTGGCATTGTCGTCTGTGTCATCATGAGAAAACTTTGACATTTTGTAATATCTCTCTTATTACTGAAGATACGAGGGCTGTTTGATATGTAATGTGTATTGTACCACAGCGCAATAACGCTTTGCACGATTTCGTGGATGATGATACGCTTGAATAGCTCTATTCAATACCTTTCCAACGGTATAAACACGAGCCTTCAGCTCCGCATAGTTTTAAACTTATAGTCATTTCAATAGAGCTAGTCGTTGACCACTGTTGTAAAAATGGTTGGGAAACGGATAAGAATATTAAAGAAATTAGAGCTTATATAAAAGTTCGCACAAAACTCGGTCATTCGGTAATACAGATTTTTACTGAATTGGGGGAAGTTTATGGGTCTGATAAGGTATCTTATGAGACAGTTTGTAGTTGGAGAAAGAAATTCCTGACTGGCACAGAGTCCGTGAAAGATGCAGCAAAATCTGGCCGACCTGTGACTGTAACAGGCAAGGCAAATGTCTCAAAAGTCAGGGAAATAATTGAAAGTGATGGCAGATACACGATTCGTGATATTGCCAACACTGTTGGCATATTGCTATTGCGGGTGCATTTCATTTTGAAGCGTATTTTGAAAGTACAAAAGATTTCTGCCAGATGGATACCGCATATATTGACTGATGACCAAAAACGGGTACGAGTACAAACCACTAAGCAATTGCTCAAAATGTTTCCCAAATTCAATCAAAGACAATTTGCAAACATTGTTACTGGTGATGAAACATGGGTTCACTATTTCGAACCAGTAAGAAAAATTGAAAACAAAATATGGCTAACTAAACACGGTAGAAGGCCCGTAGTTGGCAAAAGAAGCATAAGCACAAAGAAGGTTCTTTATTGCATATTCTTCTTATGTGATGGTATAGCCGTACAAATTCCGGTGCCGAAGGGCAAAAGTGTTGCAGGTCGGTATTACCGAGATGTTATACTAAAAAAGGTCAAGAAATATTATCTTAAACGATGCCCTGTGTCAGGATTTAGGCATGTTCGTCTACTTCATGATAATGCTCCATCACATACATCTGAGCTTGTGAAGCAATTTTTGAAGTCGGAGACGGTTACCGTCTTGCCACACCCACCATACTCTCCAGATCTAGCCCCATGTGACTTTTTCCTTTTTCCAGAACTTAAAAAGTTCTTATCTGGTCGTCGTTACAAGTCCCGACAAGCCCTTGGCTCAGCCATCAGTCAGTGCCTCAGAGGTCTACCTACATCAGCATACCGTGACGCATTTCAGAAATGGATTCAGAGATTGAAATTATGTATTTCAAACCGCGGAGAATACTTTGAAGGGATGTAATGTTCATTTCACTATTTGAGTCGAATGCTTTTGAGATATCGTACAATACACATTACATATCGAACAACCCTCGTATGTACTCCAAACTTGGACACGTTGTTCACTTTCAAAAGGGAAACCTATGCAGCAAAGGCAGGTAACCATCAAAATATTTTTGACACAGTTATACCCTGTTTTTACTTAATAGAATTTTCACTGAAAATAAAGCATTTGCAGCCATTCGTCGGCACCTGCATGCCATGATCTCGTCTGAGGGTGCTGTAGAAAGGTTTATTGCAAAGGAGGATTTGTTTTCATATGAAGCCATGGTCACTCCTAATTCCACAATATTGTCAGGAAACTGTTTATAGCAGAGACATGAAAATTGCATTTAGGGAGAATTCGTTGATGTAGCTCAGAGCTGTTTATTTCTCTTACCTCAGCCTGTCCATGTGACAGTACATGCCAGAACAGAAGATGATGTCGATGAAGACGATATTGTAAAAAAGGTTGCTAAATCCTCTGGTTCCCAATACAGTATTCACAAAGAGAAAGCCAAACCTAAGGATCCAGTAACCCCTGTTGTAAGTAACTACTAATGGTTTAGAATGCATAGTGTAAACATTTACCATACAATCTAATGTGTTTACGAAACTGAGGCAGAAAGCTTTTGAAGAAAACATGGGCAAAAGCCATGTAAGCCATGCTCTGTGAAAAAGGGAGCTTAATGCATCTGCCAAAAGTATCCAACCAGGTCAGAACGCACAATCCGCACAGGCTGACCTGGGTCGAAACTTTTTGCTGTTGGTCAATTTTTGTCATTTCAATGGACCAGTCTACGACATGATTCAATCAGCTGCATGTGATTCATATGCTCATATTCAAATATATTCAAATTGCTTATGGCAAGTGATGACCCTTTATGACCATAAAATCTTTCAAATGTTGCTGTTGCAAGACAAAACTTGTGTACGAGTGGTAATGTGATACCATGCTTTTGTCATATTGTTTCTATGTTTTTATGTGGCAGACAGTGTTGTAGTGGTAGATCGTAGGCCTCTTACACTGAAAATTCCTGGTTTGAATCCCATGATGAGTGGGTTCAATATTTCGAACTACCCACATTATGGAGCGAGACCACATGAAGGTTTTCAGAAAGCAATTATTGGGAGTGATTAATATAAACTGTGAGAACTTGTTTCACAATCAATGTAAAATAAATGAGTTTAACTCTTTACCAAACAACAAAATTTCAGGCCAGCCCAAATTGAAAGTATTTGCAGACGGCAAATTAAATGTGACTCAAAAACTGAAATTTCTCATTAAAAGTGTAGAAAACATTTTGGGAAAAGAGAGAATGCTGGTAGAAAATGCTGGTTACCAGTCGGGTTTGTATGGTAAAGAGTTAAGCTAAAATACATTTTTATCTTTTTACAGGGGTCAGTCTATCAGAAAACTCAGGCAGCCAGAGATATCAATATGAAAGAACGAGACAAATTTTGGGCCAAAACAGAGGTATGGTAATCTTTTAGAATCTTAATTGGAATCAAATTCCTGAATCCGCCATTCTTATATGCAAAAAGTATCAACCCATGACAGGCTGAGCAGTCTGCACAGGCTGACCAGAGTCGTAACTTTTTGCTTTTGTTCCTTTTTGCATATCAAAGGACCATTCATCCTCAGGCTGACATGAGTAGAAACTTTTTGGTATTTGTAAATTTTACGCATGTCAAAGTACCATTCTACTGCAAACTCCTGTCAGTTGTTAGATTAACCCTTTCCCAAACAACAAAATTTTGGACAGGACCAAACTGAAAGCATTTGAAGTCAACAATTTAAATGTAGCTCAAATGATGATTTATGTCCTTGATAGGGTAGAAAACATTGTGGGAAAAGGAGAAAATGCTGGTTACCAGCATTTTCTCCATTTCCCACAATGTTTTCAGAAGGCTTCTTTCTCAGGGTCATGAAAACCAGGGATTGTTTGGTAAAGGGTTAAGTGGGTATTATGTATACATAATTATCTGATGACTTGTTCGGTATAATGCATCATGAAGGTGCGTTAATCTCCTTTTGCCAGGGCATGGCTCATATATTTATGCAGTATTCATGCTTTACCAAACAACCAGAACAGAAAACAGAAGGCTTTTGAAAACAAAAGTTGAAAAATGAGAAAATATTCTTTGACAGGGTAGAAAACATTGAGGGAAAAGGAGAAAATGCTGGTTACCAGCATTTTCTCCTTTTCCCACGATGTTTTCGAAAGCTGTCCCTCTCAGACAGGGTTATTAAAACTTGGGATTGTGTGATAAAGGGTGAATTCCAGCATGAGATAAATGAGTGAAATTTTGAATTTTTTTTGTATTTCCTTATTTTTAAGGATATAGAATAATGACACTGTGATATCAAGAACAGTGTATTGTAAATTATGATTATTACTATTTTATCACATAATCTACCTCGTTTTCAGTGTAATATGCCCATTACCAATTTTCTTATCGTATACATGTTTGATGTCACAAATGTGTGACAACACTTTTCGACATCGTTTTGTTCATATTTCAAAGAAGTGAATGGGTTTTATAGATAATGCTGCTGGTGCATCTGTGGATGGTTTCTGATGTATAATTTGTGAAATATGGTAATGTGGTTTAAAGAATCTGACTTTTGTTGGTGTTACACTCGTCAAGAAAAAAATGTTAATAAGCTCACCAAAGGCTAGCTTAATAACATTTTCCCTAGTCTCATTTAATAAAATTCTATCTCAAATACCATCTCATGTTAGATCCTTTATATCTGTTGAAAATGAAAAGAGATTATTTAGGGCTGAAAAAATTAATTTGCTTTGCATGTAGACATGAATTTGTTAGTCAAATATCCTTCAGGTAAATCGACAAAGTATTATGTAATCAAAGTACTGTAGGTAATCAACAAGACTACTTGGTTAAAAAAAAAAAAACCCTACTTTTGTATTATATCCTAACAAATTATGTGCTGTTAAATAGGCTGAGGAGAAGCAGCGTATCGATGATGATCGTCGTAAACAGTTAGTGAGAGAACAGAGCATAGAGTCTGAGCGTAAAGCTCGAGAGGTAGACAGATATTGTGGATGTAGTGATAGTAGTAGTAGAAAAGCATGAGTGGATTTAACTGCTTTTTCAATGTTTTTATCTCTGATGGGTGCAGTGAAAAAGGTTAAGGAGTAAACTGTGTCTGTAAAAAATAACTGTTTAACCTGTTAAATGGCATAGTTTTGACTACACAAAATTGAAAGCATTTGCAGACGACAAATTACATGTGGCTCAAATGATGATTTCTGGTTTTTGATTGGGTAGAAAACATTGTGGGAAAAGGAGAAAATTCTGATAACCAGCATTTTCTCCTTTTCCCAAAATGTTTTCAAAAGTCTTCTTTTTCAGAGTTGTTAAAACTCGGGATTGTTTCAATTTGTTTGGTAAAGAGTTAATCCTTTATCAAACAACCTGGAGTTTTAATGACACTGTGGAAGATGGCTTTGAAAACATTGTGGGAAAAGAAGAAAGTGCTGGTAACTGGCATTTTCCCCTTTTTTCCACATTCCACTATGTTTTCTACCCAACTATAGAAAACAAAAATCATCACTTGAGTCATGTTTAATATTTACGTCTGCAAACGCTTTTAATTTAAAGAGTTAAGACGCTTCTTACCTAGAAAATCCATCAGGGATAGAAACATCAGAGCGTGAATAAAGGATTGATTTTATAGTTTTACTAATATTCAGAGTTACAGATAGTTGGGGTGTTAGATGAAAATGAATCTTTTACTGCACAATTCTGTGTTTTAACGACCCTGAGTAGGTAGACTTTTGAAAAAAATTGCTGGAAAAGTAGATGCTGGAGGCTAGCAATTTCTCCTTTTTCCACCATATTTTCTTTCCTTTCAGAGAATTTTTTAGTATTTGAGCAACATTTGAGTTGTCATGTGCAAATACTTTCAATTTGGACTTACGTTTGTTCGTCTGGTAAATCAATTCTCTACCAGACGACAAATTTGTGGACTTGTCCAAATTAAAAGCGTTTGCAGGTAACAATTAAATTTGGCTGAAAGGACTGGATTGCTTTTTAAAGGATAGAAAATATTGTGGAAAGAGGAGAAAATGCTCAATACCAGCATTTCTAAAGTCTTTTTTTTTTTTCCTAAAAAAAAGTCTTCATCAGGTTCATTACAACACAGGGATGTATGGTAAATAGGTGAAAGCTAAACACATGTACATGTAACTGCAAATGTTAGTTGCAGATTGTTTTTCTAAACTTTGTTGCAAAGAGAGATTGCTTTAATTTTGCATTTATTCCATTTGCTACAATTATTTTCAATGTATTCATGTACCAAACTTCAAAAAAAAAAATATTTAAATGATTCAAGAATAAACCTCCTAATGATCTGTACCTCTGATATTTGAAGTGGGGTTGCACTTGTAGAGGTTGTGGTATAACTAATAGTTTGCATAATTATAAAATCACCATTTATAGTTTATTACTTTTGCTACACCCTGTATCAAACAATCCAAATTTTTAACAGCTCTAAGAAAGAAGGCTTTGAAAACATTGTGGGAAAAGGAGAAAATGCTGGTAACCAGCATTTTCTCCTTTGCCCACAATGTTTTCTATCCTTTTAAAGACAAACTGTATCATTTTAGCCACATTTAATTTGTCGTCTGCAACAGCTTTCACTTTGAACCAGTCCACAATTTTGTCCCTTGGTAAAGAGTTAATAAACTGAGTTAAGTGTGCCTGAAGTTTTGCTTTGTTTTGTGTATATTTATATGAGACATTCTCTGTGAAAAGGAGGCTTAATGCATGTGCGAAAAGTGCCAAATGACACATTCAAAGGAGGCTTCATGGATCTGCAAAAAAAGTCGTCCCAGGTCAGCCTGTACAGTACATGCGGGCTGACCTGGGCAGAAACGTTTTGCTATTGGTCAATTTTCTGCATGTCCAAGGACCAGTTTACCTCATGATTCAGTTGGTTGTTATACAAAATGGACTTTGTAGATTCATGATCATGTGATGTCTTACTTGGTATCATGCAACAAGGAGATGCATTAAGCCCTCTTTTGCCAGAGGCTCATATATTTGACATCACTAGGTTTCTAAAGATATCTTTTACCATCGAACACTAACTTTTTCCGCATCATCTCCTATTTTTCGTGGCCTAAGATGGAAGGTTCTCAGCCTTGCTGCAGACTATTTTTGAAACATTCCCTTTCTTTCTGTGAAAAAGATTTTAAGAAAAAGTAAATCATTAGATAGCATTCAGTTGTTGAGTTAGTTAACCCTCATCCTGCTATGTAACTAACATGAAACTTTCAAGCCGATAGTGAAAACACAAATGTTTTTATGTCAGATATTCTAGGGGGAAATATATCCTTGTTGGACAGTGCAGATCCAAGATCAGACTGCACATTCTGTGCAGTCTGATCTTGATCTACACTGTCCACCAAAGGTCAGTGAGTCACTCTTAGCAGCATAAGGGTCAAGGTTGCATCGTAGCAGATGAAGAAATGATGAAACATTAGCAACTCTCCCATTTTTCACCATAGTGGCCTAATAGCCTATCATGTGTTTAGTAAAGACTAAATGTAATGAGAAAATTTAAGAAGAAATTACATAGAGGATATTTGGTGAAAGATCGAACTTTATTTCATCGAGTGAACATCATCAGTAATATTTTCACATGTGGCACACAGCCACCAGTGAAATATTACCGATGATGTTCACTTGATCAACTGAATTTCGATCTTTCACTGAAAAAACAAATATTCTATTTATTTAATGCTTTTAACCTTTTTTGGGGAAACTTACATCAAAATCCAGTACAGTTCCTTTTGGTTATCCCCGTGGCGTACCACCTCCACATAGCAATGCATTACAGTATTACATAAAGCGCAAGAGATGTAGGGTAAATTACATCATATTTCCATCATGTTGGGAGGCATGTGCAATTTACGTAGGTAACTAGTGCACAGGAACTACTGCTTCCGCCTTCAGTTGAAGAGTTAGAATATAAAATTGGTATTTTTCACTGGTTGTAACCATGAAATATCGAAAAATATTTCACCGTTATATCTCGATAAACAACCGGAAAGCATGAAATAAATAATAGTATATAACATGAAAAAACTATTGTTTTAATTTCTTTGTAGTTTTGCTATTTGATATTCATACTTGTATATTTATGTAATCTCATCACATATTAGCTTATTTTATTTAGCCTTTTTTAGTTAGACTATAGCTTCTTTTTAGCTTGAATGGAACATTATACAAGGGGTTGAATTGACCATTATATGAGGGGCTGAAGTGGCTGCTTTATTATTTCATTTTATTAGCTTGGCTGTTTTGGTAGAAAATGTCGAGGTATTGTAATAGGTATTGTCATAGCCTTGGTATCGTTGTCATCAGCGTTGTCATGTAAAAACTTCAACAGTTCAAAAACTTTGACATTTTGTAATATCTCTGTTATTACTGATGGTATTTAGTTCAAACTTGAACAATGCGTTCAGTCAAAAGGGGAGCCCATACAAAAAGGGCAGGTAACCATCAAAGTGTATTGGACACACTATGCTCCTTTTTTGACTTCAAATTTTCATTGAAATTGGAGCAACTGCAGCCAAGCTTTGATACCCACATTTCGTTGCTCCTGTGTTGCTCTTGTTTTTTTTTGACAAGCTGAGGATTAGGGCAGGTAATTAAAGTCTTTACCAAACAAAAAATTTTTAAACTTGTCCACACTGAAAGCATTTGCAGATGACAAAATAAACCTGACTCAAACATTGAAATTTGTAAAAGGTTGTGGGAAAAGGAGAAAATCCTTGTTACCAGCATTTTCAGGATTATATGTTAAAGAGTTAAAACTTGAATGAATAGACAAGATATATATTTACATGTATGGTTTTCATCATAATGAAATGTTTTTCTTGCTTTCATTTTATCCTTTACTACATGATCCCGAGTTTTAATGACCCTTATGAAAATGGCTTTTGAAAACATTGTGACATTCTCCTTCCGCAATGTTTCTACTCTTCAAAGAAAAGTCTCACAGTTTCAGCTACTGAAATGAATTTGTCGTCTACAAATGCTTTTAATTTGGCAAAGTCTAAAATTTTGTTGTTTGGTAAAAGGTTAAATCAGTAATAAATAGTGTTGTGTTTTAATGACCCTAAGAAAGAAGACCTTTTGAAAACATTTTAGAAAAAGGAGAATTGCTGGTTACCAGTATTTTATCCTATTCCATGATGTTGCTATTATTTCAGACACAAAATACAGGCAGTTTAACATTTTATTTGTCTTGAGCAAATGCTGTCAAAATAGATGTGACTAGAATTTTGTTGTCTTGTAAAGAGTTAGATGAAACATTTGCTGTAAAGTACATTCATAATTAATTCATTCTTATTTTCAGTGATATTTCTTATTTAAAGTTGCTTTCTAACAGTCTGTTACCATTTCTTTGAAAATCTGATTATTCTTATTCCTTCAAAATGTAAGCCATGCTCTTTGAGAATGGGGCTTAATGCATCTGTAAAAAGTATTGACCCAGGTCAGCCTGCGCAGTCTGCGCAGGCTGACCTGGGTCAAAACTTTTTTCTAATGTTTATTTTTCTTGCATGTCAAAGGACCAGTGTACCTCATGATTCAGGTGGTTGTTATACAAAAAGGATTTGATTGATTCATAATCATATGATGACTTGCTTAGTACCATGCGTCAGGCAGATGCATTAACCCTTTACCACATGACAAATTTTAGACCTGTCCTAATTGAAAGCATTTGCAGATGACAGTTTCAGTGTGGCTCATATGAAATGATTTTTCTTTGATAGGGTAGAAAACATTGTGGGAAAAGGAGAAAATGCTGGTAACCAGCATTTTCTCCTATTCCCACAATGTTTTCAAAAGCCTTCTCTATCATAGGTGTTAAAAGTCGTCATTGTGTGGTAAAGGGTTAAATCCCCTTTTGCCTGAGTATGGCTCATATATATTTATACTAAAAAGTTTCTGAAAGAGAAAGGTTTTTCTATTCTTATTTCTTTAAAAAGAATACATGTACTTATTTCATATCTATGAAAAATTACAATGGAATGTTGAAACCTTGTTATGAAATATTTTACTTTAATGATATTATTTGAGTCATACTCTATGGAAAGGGGGCTCAATGCATCGCTATGATGCATGATACCAAGCAAGTCATCACATTTTTATACAACCCCAAAATCTGATTTTTTCAACAACTGACTGAATCGTGAGGTATGCTTGTCTTTTGACATCCAGAAAATTGACCAAAAGCAAAAAGTTTCGGCCCAGGTAAGCCTGCACGGACTGCGCAGCCCGACATGGGTTGATACTTTTTGTAAATGTGTTAAGTCCTTTTTTTACAGAGAGTGATTCAAACAAATTATTTTCAGAAAGAGGAAGCAGAGAGAAGAGAAAAGGAGGTACAAGAAAAAATGAAAGCTGTCAATCAACTGAGAAGAGCGGAACGAAAAGCAAGTCAGTCGGATATGGAGGAACAGAAAAAAACTTGGGTAAGTTGAAATTCACGTCGTTTTCAAGATACATATTTACTCGTTTTAAGATAGTTTTTAACCCATTTATCTCTATTAAACCCCCACCTACGAAGTCTGTCTGTCCATCCTTCCATCAGTCCGTCTGTCTGTAGACTTTTTCGCTGTGCTCTAACTCAAAAGCCGTTTGACCTAGGACCCTAAAACTTTGTACAAGTGTTGCTTATGATCCAGGAGGTGCCTTATTGTTTTTGGATCAAAGGTCAAGGTCACTGGTGATTTTTGTCTTGAAAATCTTGTCCATTCTCTGATTTTGCTGCTTCAGTGACATAGTGCTGGGGTGTGTGTGCTTGTCGGCTTTGCAGCAGTTCTAATTTTATCAAACTATAATCATTCTTGTATCTAAATGGCAAATGTTGCCCCTGACAGTTGTAAGGTTGCATAGATTACAAAGGCTAGAAAATGCATTTCATTTTCTTGGGGCCATTACAAATATCATTGTTTTGATAATTCCGGTTTTAAATTGAAGATTTCTTATATATGTATTTATCCCTTACACAATATATATCAGTAATTTATCTATGTACACAGCTGACTAAATTTTGAATCATTCTGCAAACTATCAGTTTTTTAAATCTTTTTTTTTTTCTTTCTTGCTGTAAGGATGTATCTTTAAACTATTGTCAAAGCTCCAAATAGAGAGAGTAATTTTGATTTCAAAATTGAAAATATTTTTATTCTCCTCTAAACCCTATGTTATGGGTACTCATTAGAATCGTATCATCAAGACGATTCTAATGAGTACCCACAACATAGGGTTTGGAAGAGAAATAATGGATTTAGAATACCATCACTCCCTCTTACGTGGAGCTGTGATTGTACTATGTAAGCTTAATATGTGATACAGGAAAAAGAGCAAGAAGAGTCATATAAAGAGGAAGAAGAAAGAAGGCTAAGAGGAGAACAAGCGCGTAAAGAACGAGCTGCGGAAGCACAGAACTTGGCAAAGGGCACATCAAATGCCAGGTCATTTTTTCAACGTAAAGAGTCACAAACGGAGGATGATACGCCTGTAAATAGAGGCCCGCCACCACCCAGGTAATTCCAGAATGTCAAACAATCCTGACTTTTTATGAACCTAAGAAAGGAAATTTTTGAAAACATTGTGGGAAAAGGAGAAAATGCTGGTAACCAGCATTTTCTCCTATTCCCACAATGTTTTCTACCCTTCCAAAAACCAATTTCAGTTTTAAATTCACATTTAATTTGTCATTTGTAAATGCTTTCAATTTGGACAAGTCTAAATTTTTTTGTCTGGTAGAGTTAACTCTTTACCAAACCAAAAAAATTAAGACAAGTCCAAATGAAAGGTATTTACCAACCACAAATTTACTGTAGCTGTTATAATAGAAACTGTCTTTGAAATGGTAGAAAACATTGTGCATAAAGGAGAAAATGCTGGTTACCAGCATTCTCTCCTTTTCTCACCATGTTTTCATAAGCCTTTTTCATCAAGGTTGTTTAACTCTTTACCACACAATCCCGACTTTTAACGACCCTGAGAAAAGAAGCCTTTTGAAAACATTGTGAGAAAAGGAGAAAATGCTGGTAACCAGCATTTTCTCCTTTTCCCACAATGTTTTCTGCTCTATCAAGGAAAAATTGTGCCATTTTTGCCATCTTAAATTTGTCGTCTGCAATTGCTTTGAATTTAAACAAGTCTAACATTTTGTTGTTTGGTAAAGAGTTAAAACACTGAAATTTTTAGTAAAGGGTTAAATCCATAACTTGTCTTGTTTTCAGAGAGAATTCTTTCCAACATGAGCCAAAATTTAAGACTTGCTCACTTTGTTGTCTCAGTACAGAGCTAAATATAAATTATGTAAACCTTTGTAATTCCAGAAAACTTCGACATAACTTTGGTGCAGTTGACCAGGAGGAACCACCTGCAAGAAAAGGTCCTATAGAGTTACCAAGGCAACAGCCTTCACCTCCACCAACACAACAATACAGGGAACCATCACCTCCACCAACACAAGAACCACCTGCCCCACCAGCAGGGGAACCGTCTCCAACACCTGTGTCTCAGGTACCAGCTCAGCAACCGCATACTAGAAATCTGTTGGCTGAAGGCTTGCCGCCACGACAACCAGATTCAGATGAGGAACAGGATGATGATGACTGGGGAGAGGATGGTGAGTATCGGGAAGAAAAGCAGACAATAAGGGGGATCATTGAAAAATACCCCAGGGATAATTGAAAAATACCTTGAAAATATGTTTCAAGTCTGCAATTGCATGCTGATAATATACTTGACCAGAGACTTTGATTTTAGCTAGGCTGTTTCCCAAAGAAAACGTTAAGGTATTGTCATAGCCCCATTGTTCTATGTGTTGTCGGGCAAAAACTTTGACATTTTATAATACTCCTGTCATTTCTGAAAATATTTACTTCAAACTCGGTCTAGTTAATGACCTAAACAGGAACCCATACAACAAGGGCAGTCAACATTGAAAATATTTTTGACGCAGTTATGTCCCTTTTTCAACTCGGAATTTTCCAAAAATTGATATTTCATGATATCTCTGTCATTAATGAAGATATTTACTTTACACTTTGACTAGTTGTTACCTATTTTTGACACAGTTGACTAGTTGTTACCCATTTTTGACACAGTTACCCCCTTCTTCAACTTTGAATTTTTACTGAAAATCAATCTATTTCTAAAAGATAACGCATTCGAGTGCTGGTACCTGCATAAGATGTTCTTGTTATGATGTATGAATTGTTCAGCATATTGTCAGTGAGAAACACATATACATGAATCTTTTTACAAGTTATTTGTTAGGGCTTTGGTGAACATAGAACTGTTAACCCTTTACCTTACAATACAGACATTAAACGACCCTTAGGAGAAAAATCTTTGAAAACATGGTTGGCAAAAAAGAAATGCTGGTAACCAGCATTTTCTCCTTTTCCCACAAAGTTTCCCACCCTTCAAATGACAACTTGTTTTTAATAACATTAAATATGTCCTCTGAAAGTGTTTTCAATTTGGACAAGGCCAAGATTTTGTCATTTGGTAAAGAGTCGAAAAAGGGAAACAGCCATTTCCTGACACAACTGCACACAACTCTTACTTATTTCAAACTGAAAAACTGACATACTTGAAGAAACTTTTCACTTAAAGGCTCATTTTCACCAACCATTCAATATAAAATTCTTTATCTAATCCACATGAAATTTATAAATTTTGAGATTAAACCAATTTTGAATTAAAACTGACTGAGTCTAACAGTGTAGGCTTGACTACACAAGTGAACAGTATAGGTGGAAAATGTTGATCTATGCTTTTGGAAAAAGCCAGGTTTTAGCCAATGGCATTGAAAGAGTTAACTCTTTACCAAACAACAGTACTATAGACTTGTCCAAATTGAAAGCATTTGTAGATGACATGTTGACATATTTAAAATAAAAAATATCTCTCTGACAGGGTAGAAAACCTTGTGGAAAAAGGAGAAAATGCTGGTTTCCAGCATTTTTTCCTTTTCACACAAGGTTTTCAAAAGTCTTCTTCCCCAAGGTTGTTAAAACTCGCAACTGCGTAGGAGAGCAGTAATAAACAAATGTTTTTTTATTCATGTCTTATCAAAGGTACACGCCGACACCACAGTAAGAGCCTGTATCTGAAATTAAATGCTTTTCTCTGAAAATATCTTCTTTTTTAATCAATATGGCTTTTACTCACATTTCTACCTATTGCAGATTCATATTAATTGATAATGCTTCCTTTCAAAGAAAACAGTTTCAAAGCTTTTGCTTTTCTGTATATCATAACCTCTAGAAAAAGGCATGAACTCAGCCATACTCTGTGAAAAGGGGGCTTAATGCATCTGCAAAAAGTATCGACCTGGGCAGAAACTTTTTGCCAATGGTCAATATTCTGCATGTCCAAGGTTTGGTTTACCTTACGATTCAGCCAATTTTAAAACAAATGGATTCTATGGATCCATAATTATGTGATGAATTGCTTGGTACATGTATCATGTATCATGGAGATGCATTAAGCCCCAGTTCACTGAGCATGGCTCATAGTAACTATGAATACTCGTTAAATTTGCAGACATGGACTTGAATATTTACATCTATCAATCTGTCAGCAGACCAAATTTGAAAACATTGTAGCAAAAAGTAAAATTGCATGACATTTGTGAAGAGCAATTTCTTCTTTACTACAATATTTTAACATGTATTAACTCTTTACCACATAGCTTAGTGATTAGGGTATCTGATTGGTGACCGGGTGGTTGCGGAAAACTTTCTTTCTGGCAGATTTTCACCTCTTACCTCTGATGTGTATGAGAAGGTAGTCAGTGGCTTGGAAAACAAAGTTGTATCAGTACTGGTGTGAGAAAGCCAAGAAACATGTGTAGGTGCACTGGCCACCTGGATATGACCTAAGCTGTTATAATGGCATTATACTCCAATACAAACAGACAAACAAACCGCATGACTAAATTTTAGAATGGCCCAAAATTGATGATATCTTTGATGAGTTCAAAAACAGGTCTTGTTGGGTCAAAAACAAGGTCACAAGGTCAAATCTTAGGAAAACCTTGTGTACACTCTACAACCTTTTGAAAGTTAGTCAGAAGGCTTATCTTGATAAAATCTTGAATGAGTCTAAAAATGGGTCGTAATGGGTCAGTAACTATTTCACTAGGTCAAATCTTTGAAAAACCTTTTGTATGCTCTAGAGGCCACATTTTTTTCTCCCAATACTCATGAAAGGTGGCCAGAATGTTTGGCCTGCTAATGCCTATGTTGGGCTAAAAAATAGGTCAATGAGACAGATACTAGACAAAAGCTTTTGTACACTCGAGAGGCCACATTTTCAGTCCAATACTCAGGAATGTCTATTAGAATGTTTAGTCATAGTATCTCGGAAGAGATAAAAAATTGGTCATATTTGGTCCAATGGCTTAGGTGAGCAACTTCAGGGCCATCATGGACCTCTTGTTTGGGGTTGCTAGAACTTGACATTGTTTGGTAAAGGGTTAATGTATCAAGGTTTGATTCGGGGAAAAAATCAAAATTTGTTTGCTCCAAGTTTAATTTCAGAGGCTTATTAGTTACACTTACTCTTTACCAGACAACAAAATTTTAGATCAAATTAAAAGCATCTACCCACAACAAACAACATTTTCTCCTTTCCCCACAATCATTCAAAAGCTTCTTTCCCCAGGCTTGTTGACACACAGGATTGTTTGGTAGAGGGCCACACTTAAACTCTTTGCCACTGGTGGACAACAGTTTAACTCTTTTGCCACACAACAAAAATTTAGACTTATTCAAATTGAAAGCATTTGCAGACGACAAATTATATGTAGCTCAAATGACTGGTAACCAGCATTTTGTCCTTTTCCAACAATGTTTTCAAAATGCTATTTTCTCAGCGTCATTAAAACCCGGGATTGTTTGGTAAAGGGTTAAATATGGCGCAAATAAGTACATTTGTTTCTGAAAAAGTTAAAGTTAAAACTTTGTGGAAAAAGGAGAAAATGTTGTTACCAGCATTCTCTCCTTTTACCACAATGTTTTCAAGTCTTAATTTCCCTGGGTTGTTAAAACTCATGATTGTGTTGTAATGGGTTGAAGCCTTATTGACTCTAACAGAAGCAACTATTACTGCACACATAGTGTGTTCATCTTTCTCTTATATCTACCCTTTACCTCACAAGCCAAAGTTTTAATATCCCTAAGAAAGAAGGCTTTTGAAAACATTGTGGGAAAAGGAGAAAATGCTGGTAACCAGCATTTTCTCCTTTTCCCACAATGTTTTCTACCTATTAAAGGACAAATACTGGCATTTGAGAAACATTTGAAATATTATTTGCTAATTCCTTCCATATGGAAGTATATAAAAATTTGCTGTGTGGTAAAGGGTTAATCAATCTTGAAAGCTTCTTAACTCTTTACCAAAAGACAAAATTTTAGACTGGTCCAAATTGAAAGCATTTGCAGACAACAAAATAAATGTGAATCAAAAACTGAAATTTGATTTGGAAAGAGTAGAAAACTTTGTGGGAAAAGGAGATAATGCAGGTACCAGCATTTTCTCTTTTTCCCACAATGTTTTCAAAGGCTTTCTTTCTCAGGGTCGTTAAAAGTCGGGATTGTGTGGTAAGGAGTTAAGAGAATGACACGTCTATATCACTATGGACTTATATGTAAGGTGAAAGATCTGTTTGCATCAATGTTCATGGTTTTTTTTTTTAACAAGGAGAAAAATGTCTGTTTGAATTGTGATTCAGGCACTGCCTTGTACAATAAATATAAGCCAAACTCTGTTAACTCTTCACCAAAAGCACAAAATTTTATACTTGTCCATATTGAAAGCATTTGCAGATGATAAAATAAGTGTGACTGAAAAATTGAAATTTGTTTTGGAACGGGTAGAAAACATAGTGGGAAAAGGAGAAAATGGTGGTTACCAGCATTTTCTCCTTTTCCCACAATGTTTTCAAAAGGCTTCTTTCTCAGGGTCATTAAAACTCGGGACTGTGTGGTAAAGGGTTAAAAGAGGGTTTAATGCGTCTCCATGATGCAATATACCAAGTTATCACATAATTATGGATCCATAACATCTATTTTGTCTAACAACTGACTGAATCCTTAGGTAGAATGGTCTTTGGACATGCAGAAGATTGACCAATAGCAAAAAGTTTAAACCCAGGTCAGGCTGCACAGACTGGGCAGGCTGACATGGTTCAATACTTTTTACAGTTGCATTAAACCCCCTTCTTACAGATCATGGTTCATATACATGTACAAGTATATTTATCAAAGATTAAACTTCTCTTATGCTTGTATGAGGGTAACATAGACAGGAAAGTCCAACCCGGATTCATCCATAGAAGCAATATTCCGTTTTAGAAAACTTCTTTCTATGAAAGAAAAGTATTGGCATTAGACAGGTAGCTTCAACTGTATGTCATTAACTCTTTAACACACAATCCCGGGTTGTAACGACCCTGAGGGAGAAGCCTTTAGAAAACATCGTGGGAAAAGGAGAAAATGCTGGTGACCAGCATTTTCTCCTTTTCCCACGGTGTTTTCTACCCTATCAAAGAGAAGTTCCACCATTTCAGTCACATTTACTCTGTTGTCTGCAAATGCTTTCAATTTGGACAAGTCTAAAATTTTGTCGTTTGGTAAAGATTTAAAGGCGCAGTAGTAACCAAAAGTAAAAAATGCTGTGTGTTAAAATGCATTTAAATTTAAATCATACCATTTAAAAGTATGGAAATTATTGTGAAAATGACAATCTGTTATTGTATGGTCGGTCTGAGTGTAAGTTGTGGGCGGAAACATGAATTTTTAAACTAGGTTAATAGTTGCCAGGTCACTCTATCTTTTGTGTACCTTTTACCTAAGTTTTAATTCTTTCTGCCAGAGACTTACACTTCGACTGGCCCTACGAAAACAGATTGTCATCTTCACGATATTTTCCATACTTTTAAAAGGTATGATATAGATTTAAATGCATTTTAACACCTACATTGTTTACCTTCTGCCACTACTAAGACTTTAACTAAAAACTCGTTTTTATAGATAAAAGCGACACATTTCACTACTTAAATATGCAAACTGATTTCTACTTTCTTTTTTATTGTCAAGATACAAGTAATATTCCTGCTGTGCAGCCCACACACATTCCGAAGCCCGAACCAGAGCCCCAGCAACAGTATGAGCCCGAGCCCCAGCAACCGTATGAGCCCGAGCCCAAGCAACACCAGGAGCCAGCAGTGCAGGGTGAGGGAGACCATGGAATTTGTGCAAGAGCCTTGTATGACTATCAAGCTGGTAAGACAGGCTTATATCTCTCCTGTTAATCCTTTACCACACAATTCCAACTTTAAACTCACTTCAGAGGCCTAGCCTAGTACTGATGGGACCGAGGAAATACATGAATATGTGAGCTGTCACCATGATATGAGTGAAATAACGTTGAAAGCTGCGTAAAACACAATCAGTCAACCAACTTTAAACGACCCTAAAGAAGGTAACTTTTGACAACATTCGGGGGAAAGAAGAACATGCTAGTAACCAGTATTGTCTCCTTTTTCCCTGATGTATTTTACCTTTACACAAACAAATTTTAATGTTTGAGTCACATTCATTTTCTCCTCTGCAACTGCTTTCAATTTTGGACAAGTCTACAATTTTACAATTTTGTTGTTTGTAAAGAGTTAAACCTTTAACACATGATAGTCCAAATTGAATGCATTTGCAGACAAAATGAGAACGGTGGATTGAGTGACAGCCTTTGTCTTTGAAAGGGTAAAAAACATGGTGGGAAAAGGAGAAAATGCTTTACCAGCATCTTCTCCTTTTTCCACAATGTTTTCAAAAGGCTTACTTCTCAGGGTCGTTAAAACTCAGTGTTGTGTGGTAAAGAGTTATTCTCCTGTATTCTTGTTACCTCATAGCCACCTCTAGATGACTTTTTCTTGTCTCACAGCTTGCCTGTACTAGAGAACCAATGGCAGATGGTGATATTTTGTGTAAATAGCAATGTTTTCTTTTACCAAAGTGTTTCATATGTATGAGCACATGTAAGAGTATGTATACTTTTTGTTGATTATCCATATTTAGCCCTGACCATACAATCCTGTGTTTAAAGATACACCTCTACAGCCAGGGAGAAACAACACAGTTAAAAGTTTATAGTGTATATATAATTCAGGGCTCCCGCTGTCGATCGCCAGTGGCGCCAAATGCGAAAATTAAGTAAAATTGGCACCAAAAATGAAGCACTGGAGAATGTACTGGCGACAAGCAAATGTCTATAAACAATCATTAAAAGATCTTAACTCTACGGTGGCACAAAAGTGACATGGAAGATATATTTTATACTACGTGCGCACGCAGTAGCTAATACGTGCGCACGTATTACTTATTACGTGCGCACGTATTAGCTACTGCGTGCGCACGTAGTATTAAATATATCTTCCATGTCACTTTTGTGCCACCGTATAACTCTGACATAAACTGTTTGTATCAAGTGTAAAGGAAGCCCGCGTTACTGTTTATCACACCTAATCAAGCTAGCATTCATTAACGGTTATGTCTAATTGCACACCATACTTGCATACACACCACGCAATGCTAATCAATCAAATATCGATTTCGCCACGCCCCGTTGAGCCCACAGAATTTTCCACACACTATCTACTGCGAACCAATCATACATCAGACACAAGATTTAGTCACCGCCCATGATTTCTAAAGCCACGCCTTGATTATGCCTTGCCTTGTCAGCGTCCTCTCACTGGCTAGCATTTTATTGTGTGTATTTAACGATGTCATTAATGAAAAACGTGATAATGTTATCGATCTGCTTATCTAGCGTAAAAATGACAGATTTTGAAGTTAGTTGCAAGCCGTAACAAAAATTTTATATCAAATAATGCGGAAAAACTTTTCTGTAAATTAATCGACATGAAAAATGGATCGTCGAAAGAACGTGAAAACTCATGACACAACATGTCAGTTTGACGTTGTCCGATCAGAAGCTCTTCAGACTGTCTTTATAGCTTTGATAATGACTTCAAACAATAAATTTACACAAATGTATTTATAAAACTATAAGTGAGTGCTAAAATACCTGTTTAATAATGAGGAAGAAACTCGGGTGATTTTATGACATGAAAATGCTGAATGATGGCCGTGGGGGGGGGGGGGGTTTGCACTTTATACGCCACTTTGTCTTACAGTGATAGCACTGGAACAAGTGTCAGAGAAGGTATAGGACACTCATACAGAGAGATAAGACCAGAATAAACGGACCTTTTAACAAATGTAACCTGTAGTATTTTTTCAGATAAAAAGAAATGATATATTAACCTTTTACCATACAGTTCCAAATTGCCTCTTTAATTTCATTAAAACTGAAGTCCTGAATTCTAACAGATTGGCAGTTATAGAATTACAGTGCTGTATTTCTGTTCAAATACAACTTCTATGTCCCTGCAGCTCACAACCTTGATAACTCTTGGGGGGAAAAGGCATGTACAACTGAGCAATGGATTTAGTAGCTTTAACATGGGCCAATAAACTGAAGTGTCTAATGTACTATGTGGCTACCTCAGTTGGCTCCTACTGGCCCCAATTTTTATGAGTTGGCGAATTTGATGGCGCAAAAATTAAAACTTGCAGGGGAAGCCTGGTAATTGTTTAGATGTCAGTCAGCTGTGTAAACATGGGTAAATAATCGATAAATAAGGTGTACGGATGAAAAAACTCAAGGGATTTGTCCTCATTTAAAACAGGAAATGACAACAGCAATAGCTTGGAAGGCCTCCAAAGCATGAAATGTATTTTCTTTCCATTCTAATCTGTGCAACCTTGCAGTGATCAGGGGCAACATTTGGTATGAAGACATGTGATTGATTATACATGTAGTTTCATAAAATAAAGATGATATAGGTTAAAAATTAGCTGAAAACTGGCTGAATACGAGTATATAGGTATATCTTTAAATAATGCTGAGAAAACACAGCATTTAGAAAACATAGTAGGAAAAGGAGAGATGCTGGCTACAATGTTTTCAAAAGCCCTCTTTGTCAGGGTCATTAAAACTCTGGATCATGTGGTAAAGAGTCAATTTGTCACAATATTTTCAGCCGATGAAACAGAAATCACCTTTGACCCAGATGACATCATCACAAACATCGACCAAATCGACGAAGGGTGGTGGATAGGTACTGGACCAGATGGCTCACGGGGAATGTTTCCTGCTAATTTTGTCGAGACCATCTGAGCATGCGTAGAACAAATCGACGAAGAACCATGGGTAGGCATAGCACGAGACAGATCCCGAGGAATATTATTGGCTAATTTTGTCGAGACTATCTCAGCATGCTTTGAACAAACAATGGACATTTATATATCAGATTTTTCTTACTGAAATTATTTTTGAGAACAATTGTAGATAATGCATTTATTTGAGTATCACTGTTGTTCTACAGTTTTGGATGTGACTAAAGTAATGGAATATACAAGTTTGTAGTGCAGCAAAAGGACAACTGCTTTCCATCATCCTTTACTGCTCAAATCACAATTACCCCTTTTCTAATTATAATTTAATCCTTTATAATGCAATTCTGAGTTTTCTCAGTATTTTCCCCTTTTTCCACATTGTCTTCTATATATTAATCATCGATTATATCATTTGGAACACATTTAATCCGTCTGCAAATGCCTTCAATTTGGATAGGTTTAAAATTATGTCATTTGGCAAAGACTTTACCCTTTACCACGCAAGCACCAGGGTCCATATTTACCAACAATTCTTAATAACGGTCTCTCCCTTATTCTTCAGAATTTTCTAAATTTGAAAGTAACACAACTTCTGATTGGCTAAACCTTTTGGTTGAGCCAATCAAAAGTTGTGTTACTTTTAAATTTAGAAAATCTTGGAGAATAGGTCAGGATTAAGAACATTCTCAATAATGGTTGGTGAATATGGACCAAGTTTTAACGACCTTGAGGAAGATGGCTTTTGAAATCATTGTGGAAAAAGGAGAAAATGCTGGTTTTATTTTTTGTCATTTGGTAAAGAGTTAAGTATTATTGATTAATAATTGTCTCTGTTCTTTTGAGCATTCATCCTTCATATCAATTGCACTAATATTGGGTATGTTTTAACTCCTTACCAAGCAACAAAATTTTGAACTTGTCCAAATCAAAAGCACTTGCAGAAGACAAATGTGAATCAGATAATGAAATTTGTCTTTGATAGGGAAGAAAGCATTATGGAAAAAGGGAAAATGCTGGTTACCGGCTTTATTTCCCTCTCGCACTATGTTTTCAAAAGCCCTCTCTTTCAGGTTAGTTAATACTTAAATGGTGAAAATTGTTTTTGAAAGGGAAGAATACATTGTGGGAAAAAGGAGAAAATGCTGCTTACCAGCATTTTCTCCTTTTCCCACTGTGTTTTCAAAAGCTGTCTCTGTCAAGCTATTTAAAACTCTGGATTGTATGGCAATAGGTTGTTTTGGCCTGTGAGTTAAATGTCAGCTGCGAACACTGGTCTCCACTCAGTGATATTTTAAAAACAAGAAATAGATACAAGAAAACTAAAGAACGCTCCCTGATATTTAGTTTTTTAATCACCTGTCACAATGCTTTTCTGTCCTTTAAAAAACAGTCCATTTGAAATTAATTGTAAGAGTGTGATATTTGTTTATCTGTATCCATTGCTCATATCAATCATTGCATGTATGCATGATTATGCCCCCCTTCAACGAAGTGGGGGTATATTGCTTTGCTAATGTCGGTCGGTCCGTCAGTCGGTCTGTCGGTCCGTCCGTTGGTCCGTCGGTCGGTAGACCTTACCTTGTCCGGATGATAACTAGACACAGAATTGACCTAGGTTCGTCAAATTTGGCACAGACATGTGTCTCGGAGTGTAGATGATCCCTATTGATTTTGAGGTCACTCGGTCAAAGGTCAAGGTCACAGTGACCGTCAACATGTTGATATATAGACCAAACCTTGTCCGGATGATAACTAGACACAGAATTGACCTAGGTTCGTCAAATTTGGTGCAGACATGCGTCTCGGAGTGTAGATGATCCATATTGATTTTGAGGTCAATTGGTCAAAGGTCAAGGTCACAGTGACTGTCATTATGTTGATATATAGACCAAACCTTGTCCGGATGATAACTAGACACAGAATTGACCTAGGTTCGTCAAATTTGGCACAGACATTCGTCTCGGAGTGCAGATAATCCCTATTGATTTTGAGATTAATTTGAGATTAATCCATCAAAGGTCAAGGTCACAGTGGCCTTCAACTTAATGATATTTAGACCTAACCTTGTCCAGATGATAACTAGACACAGAATTGACCTAGGTCCTTCAAATTCTGTACAGATATTCATCTTGGAGTGTAGATGATCCCTATTGATTTTAAGGTTAATCCATGAAAGGTCAAGGTCACAGTGACCACCAGATGATAAAGGGCCCACACTGCCGTTTGCCACTTGAGCCATTTGCTCAAAAAAAATTAAAGTGTCTCAAAAATCATCATGTGGCTCAACTTGTGGCTCCAACATTTTATTCGCATATTATCGGGGACGTAATAAGCATCGAAGTTGACTGGGAAAAAGCGGAAGTCGAACGCGCGTGCCGAAAAGAAAATCAATAACCCAGTCTGTGTATCGGCGACTGTTTACAATCTTGTATGTATACACACGGCGGTGTGTATAATTATGCGAACTGTTGACAGATTATCACATTTAACAATTGAAGTGGGCTATAAATCAAAAAGATGACATCGATATTTCCCAATCAATTCTTTTGATATCAGTTTATGAACTGTGCCACTTCCTGTATCAATGTGGCAGTAGGGGGGCATGACTGTTTTACAAACAGACATTTTGTTTACTTTGGTACGATGGCATAACCTTAGAAAGACCATATTGAAACTTTTCTAACTTATACCAATCAGTCTCAGTGTTTGTCTACAGAGCCTGATTTCATGAAAGAACTTAAGTTTCTTATTTTGCTCAAATCTGCTCACAGACTCCGTCTCTGACTTGAGTTGACTTGAGTTGGTTTTTTCAGACACATTTCACTAACATTAAGAGGCATGATTAATGTTTCAAATCCTGAGCTGATACAATATTTAAGACTCGGCTCAGGAAAATAAATGGATTTAACTCATTTAACAGACATTAGTCCATTATTTTATTGAGTTGAGTCAGAAACATTGTATCATCTCATGATTTATGAATGCTACTAGAGTATGTTAATGTTTGTGAACTGTGTCCCAAGTAACAAACTCAACATAAGTCATGAAACTGAGTCTGTTTGCAGATTTGAACAAAGTAGGAGGTTTAAATTTTTTTGTGGAACAGGGCCCTGGAGATGTAATTATACCCCAGCAAAACGAATGTTTTCGGGGGTATACTGGAATCAGCCTGTCTGTCCGTGTATCCGTCTGTGTACAAAATACTAGTAATTTTGTGTCGCGAACTCCTCCTACATTTTTGCTGCTATTGTATTGAAAGTTTGTTGATACATTGATTGTATACTGAAGTTGTGCAAGACGCAGTTTTCAATCATCTACTCCCTATGATTCAAGGGTAATCTCCCCTTGAACTTAGAAAATTTTTTGTTAAATTGCCTGTTTCTGTCAAAGCACTGGCAGGGGTATTAAGTCACATTTGGTGACAGCTCTAGTTTGTACTGGCTCCATGTGTTGGGTTGGTCCAAGGTTAATTACTCGAATTGAACCAGGTGCTTCTGATATGAGAGTTCCGACTCTCTTTTTCTATACTACTGCTTCAGATTAATCCTTTACCAAACAATCCTGTGTTTTAACAATCCTGAAGAAGTCGGCTTTTGAAGCCTTTTGAAAACATTGTGGGAATAGAAGGAAATGCTGGTAACCAGCATTTTCTCCTTATCCCACAAAGTTTTCTACATTATCATTGACAGAAATCATCATTTGAGCTGCATTTAATTTGTCGTCTGCAAATGCTTTGAACTTAGTTGAGTCCAAAATTTTGTTGTTTGGTACAGAGTTAATCACTGGATTTCAACCAGGTGCTTCTGATATGAGAGTTTCCACTCTCTACCCTATACTACTGTCTCTTATAATTGTCTCTAACAGGCTTAGGATTAACTCTTTACCAAACGACAAAATTTTGGATTGGACCAAATTCAAAGCATTTGCAGACAACAAATCAAAGGTGAATCAAATGATGAAACTTGCTTTTAATTGAGTAGAAAACATTGTAGGATAAAGAGAAAATGCTGGTTACCAGCATTTTCTCCTTTTCCCACAATGTTTTTAAAAAGCTTTCTTTCTCTGGGTGGTTAAAACCCTGGATTGTGTGGTAAAGGGTTAAGATTTTATGCTCACATATCAAGGCTCTAAATATATGTGTCTCTTAAAACAGTTTGATTTTCTATGATAAGTTTTTTTTTTGCTAAAGTGTAAAATTATTTTTTAAATTTCTTTTTACTCAGCATTTTTCAAAAAAGAAGAAAATAATAAAAGGATCATGCTTATGTTTTGAGATAAACTAACGAAATTATTTTTGTATATGTATATGGTTATGTTTTGATATTTGCTTATGCTAAAAAGCTGCCTGTTTTGTTTTTGTTTCCCATATTAAAACTTATTATTATGTTCTAAGGGTTAAGCAAAAAATCTGCCTGTTTTGTTTTTGTTTCCCTTTCAAAATCTCAAAATATGACAGCTAAAAATAGATTATGATTCATTCTATCAACCCTTTTAGTGCAGAACCCTGGATCTGCACTTCATGCATCATTGTGGTAAAAGTAAAAAATGAATTCGTTATGAGCCATTTTTCCTTCTACCACAATGTTCTAACATCTATCAGTATTTGAAACATTTTAATTGTAATGTTTCATCCATTGCATATAGAAGGATGTTTTTAACCATTTACCAAACAATCCCATGTTTATATGACCTTGTTAAAGCAGGCTTTTGAAAACATTGTGAGAAAAGGAGAAAATGCTGGTAACCACCATTTTCTCCTTTTCCCAATATTTTTTCAACCCCTCCAAGAGCAAAATGTACTTTTTTTGAGTCGCATTTAATTTGTTGTCTGTGAATGCTTTTAATTTGGACAAGTTTAAAATTTTGTCGTTTGGTAAAGTGTTAAAGTTGGTTTCAGAAAGAAATGACTTCACGTCTTGAAACAATGGAAAAATTGAGAGAGGAATATGGAGATAAAGAATTCCCTTTTCTTATGAAATTTTGAAATTTTCCATGATTATTTTTTTGTTTGTCTCCTTATAAAATTACATCAGCTCGATTTTGAAAATTGTAAAAGCTGCTTAAAGTAAATGGTAAACACCTCGGCAAAATTTCTTTAAAAGTATTTTTTCCCTTTTTCTCTTGTGAGTGATAAGTCTAATTAGAGAAACAGAAATATGAGTGATATTTGTAGATATTTAGCTCATAAATACCCTTATTGACAATAAAATTGTGTTCACATGTTAGTGTTGGGGAAGCATGACTGTAGGTGATATACATGTCTATGTTATGGTACTGTTGCTAGGGATAATAAATTTTTAAATCAACAATAAAGTTGGCTCTTAGTTTTATTAGCTTGGCTGTTTTGGAAGAAAATCAAGAGTTATTGTCATAGCCCTGGTGTCATTGTCTGCGTCATTGTCGTGCAAAAACTTGGACATTTTATAATATCTAAGTTATTACTGAAGATATTTACTTCAAACTTGGACAAGTTGTTAACTATCAAAAGGGGAATTCATGCAACAAGGGCATGTAGCCATCAAAATATTTTTGACACAGTTATGCCTCGTTTTCAACTTAAAGTTTACACTGAAATTCAAGCACTTGCAGCAGAGTGTTGGCATCCGCATGCGGTGCTCTTGTTTATTATGCCCCTGCCATTAAAATGGGGGGCATAAAGTGTTACCTCTGTCCGTGTGTGGTGTGTGGTTGTGTGTGCATTCTATAAACAGTACTTTTGTGTCCGGCAACAATGTCCTGGTGCATGATCAGATTCTGAAATAGTTTGGCACAAATGATCACCATGGATAGAAGATGTGCCATGTGCAACAACTAAGTGACAGCTCAAAGGTCAAGGTCACAGCCCTTGTGGGGGCAACCATGTCGGTGACACATTTCTATACCAGAATTCAGGGATATAGATCTACTTACAAACTCTTTCACTGCAAGCAAATGACAGAAAAAATTTTCTGTCAGTACAAAAACTCAGATAACGCTCAGTATCTCTCACACATCAGGCAGTGTAGATGAAGATCAGACTGCACATTCTGAACAATCTGATCTGATCTAGACATACATACTGTACAACAGCAATTTGGGTTGAGTGGTCTTAACCTTTTACCACACAATCCAGACTTTTAACGACCCTGAGAAAAAAACTTTTCAAAAACATTGGCATTAATTAACACTTTCCAAAACAACAAATTTTGGACACTTCCAAATTCAACGCATCTGCAGACAACAAACCTGAAATTAGTACAAATGAGCTGAAGTTCTTTGTTACAACCGAAAACGTTGTTGGAACAGGAGATATTGCTTTAACAAGACAACAATTTTTTAAGCCTGATTAGTAACACACCTGGCTGCAGAAAAACATGTCTATCTTGTTTTCATTTATAGCGAAACTATAAATGACGAAACGATAAATGGAGCGAAAAATTGTGGTGCAGTTTGTGAACACGGTAAAATGAAAGTACCTCAGTAAGGGGAAATTCGCGTTGATTAGATCAGCATTTTGATATTACTGAGTACAGTGAGCCCAAAGTATGGTGGTTTGTAGATATTTCATGCAAGGGAACTGCCGATATGGAAATAATTGCAGATTCGAACACCCGTCGGGGGGAAATCAAGGTAAGTTTACGGTAGCATTTGATTGAATGCTGGAAAAATCGTCCCCTGGAGAAATTGTCCCCTGGAGAATTCCTCCCCAAATGGCTTGGGGACGATTTCTCTGGAGAAATCGTCCCCAAATTAAATTTTGGAGATATCGTCCCCATCTTCAAAGTTCAAATAGATTGTTGTTTAAGTTGTCTTTGAAAAACATTTTTGAAGTTTTTTTTTGCTTCAGTATTTCCTTTTTGTAACGATTTTCTTCCGTCAAAAGCTATTCGATTACACTAATTGTTTATACGGCAATTTTCACTCTTAAAAGTTGTTGTTCATACCTGTCACAGCTTTACACCTGAAAGATTTTTAAAAAAGTTCTACTTGCTAATTTTGATTTTACAACAATCTAAAGGTATTTATACTCTTAAAACAATAATTTTTCGGTCGTTAAATGTATTTTTATACTAAAATTATGAATCTGCATCTCCCTCTACCTCTCTCTCATACGGCAAGGATAAATTTATGTAATGTATATGGGTTCCTGTCCTAACACCTGTCTGTCTGTCTGTCTGACTGTTTCTCTGTCTCTCTTCCTATCTGTCTCTCTCATCAGTCGGCAAGAGAAATCGATTATGCTTATTTGACTTTAGTGACTGTTACAAAGGTTCATCCTCTCATCGAAGAACTAAGTACATAAGTTATTTCCCTAGTAATGAAAGGCTTATCAGTCTTCCCACTAACGCAAATTATTGCGTTAATCACGTTATAGAATTGAAATTCACGTAACAAATTTTGGTTACACGCGAGACCTCACGTAAGAAAAAAACGTTAAAAAAAAATGCATTATCAGCTTAACTTGTGTAAAATGACAGGATTTGAAGTTAATTGCTACCCTTATTGATAAATTATTGTCAGATCACGCGGAAATACCTATCCATAAATTAACACACATGAAAAAATGCTGGGTGCACAAAACACGGAAACCCATGACACAACAAAATGTTCCTTTTGAGATTGTCTGATCAAAGTCACTTCAGACCATCTTTTCAGCTTTTTAATGACTTTAAGCGGTAAATTTCCACAAATTTCTTAATATAACAGACTTTTGTGCTGCAAATCATCCATATTGATTGCTTAACCTCTAGTTGAGAACCATTATTGTCATACCCTCTAATATGAAATCTTTTCCCCCAGATTTACAGCTCAGGGGGGTAAGTGTACCCTTGAAATAAAAAGCTAGTGGGAACACTGCTTATAGAGATATCAATGGTCCTTAAAAAAAAAAAAAATTAACCTCATACATAAACAGTACAAGGGGAAAATACACGGCAAGAACAAAGTCCTAGAGCTGGTTAAATGTATTTCCTTCTTTTCAGGGACGTTTTCGAAATTTCTGTAAAGTACTGTCCGGAAATTTACGTTTACAAGGGCAGGAGAGTTATGTGTAGACTGCAAGTAAACCAGCCCTTTCAGTTAATGTTTTCTGAACAAGGAATCGTCTAGAAAGTGTTTACTTGTACAAAATAAAGAAATCAGAGTCAGTAAACACTCTTACAGTGATCAAGTCAATGAAAACATTCACGATCGAAAGGCCGAAATGAAGCAAAAACTGTAAAACATAAATCCCAGCTATTTAAAAAAACAACTCAATACAAAAAAAAAATAGTTACCCTTGCAGAGAGAGAGAGAGAGAGAGAGATCAACGGACGAAAAAATATTATTCAAACAAATAAATTAACACCCTCATGTTGAATGATTGAGAGACAGGAGGGGGAGATCTACGAAGATAAAGACTGCTCTACGGTCGTAAAATTAAGATAAATAAAACAAAAATTAATATTCCTTGCCAAGTGATGGCAGGAGAGAGAGAAAAGAGTAGCGATACGGAAACAGAAACAGAGACATACGGAGAGAGTAATTTACGGACTGACACCCATTATAATACATAAAAGACCCATGCCGATTGAGAGAAAGAGAGAGGGAGGGAGAGAGATATTGATTCCAATTAATGACCGCATGACTACTGTTTATGAACATATATATTTTGTAATTGCTTTGGTTTAAAATCCAATTCAAACAAACAGGAAAAATTAAAAATCTTTCAGGTGTAAAGCTACTTGTGGAAGGCGTGACAGGTGTGAACAACAACTTGTAAGTGTGAAAATTGCTGTATAAACAATGGCAGTGTAATCAAATAGCTGTTGACTGAAGAAAATCGTTACAAATACTGAAGAAAAAAAAAACTTCAAAAATGTTTTTTCAAAGACAATTTTAACAACAATATGATTACATGAATTTTGAATATGGGGATGGGGGCGATATCTCCATAATTTAATTTGGGGACGATATCTCCAGGGGACGATTTCTCCAGGGGACGATTTCTCCTTACACCATTTGATTCAGTAGCCCCATATCCTCTTCACCTCAATTATCATGCATGTAAGGAGACCGGAGTTCTGTGTATTTCAGAATCCAGCTTTTTATATGATGTCATATATTTTATAAATTGGACAGACCTTATTTTATCTTTGAATGAAATTTGGTCCAATTCTGTTGTTCATATCAACAGCATTTTTCGAGAAATGTTGCCATGTTGACCTTTGTAAAATTTTGGACTACTTCTTATAGATCTATTATCGTGCATGCAATCAAAGCTTGGTTACACTAGTTTGCCAAAAAGCTGCAAAATCAATTATTTGTAGTGTAATATTTAATGAGGTTCACTTATTCTAACTGTGAAAATAAAAACCCTTTATTCTGCAGAATACCCTTATTCATTCATTAATTACAGTTTAGATAGAAAAAAGTCAAAATTTATTGCTTCAAAACATTTTCCTGTCTTTGCAGTTATGCTCACAAGTGTAAATTTTGCATTGTCATGTAAGTCACGCGACCTGTTCAGACACTGTAACCAAAACATTCGGCAAAAAATCACCTGTATGGAAGACATTTCATTGCACGATAATTGAGGTATGCACGATAATTGAGACTTGGCGAGAGAGATATATATTCGGACAGCACTTTTATAACCCTCTATCTAGATGTTTAACTGTAGAAAATATAGCCTTGCCTATATATGTGTCTGTAGGCAATAAAATAATAACGATGATTGCAAAGAGAACAGAGATAGACAAATTTGTAGAAAACTTCGATATAGATGAAAGAGAGAATTTTGGGGTATAATAGATGTGCATGAACAGAATAATGCTTGTTACCAACATTTTCTCCTCTTCCCACAATGTTTTCTACCCATCACAAAACAAGTTTCAAATTTTGAATTACATTTATTTTGTCATCTGCAAATGCTTTCAATTTGGACATGTTTAAAATTGTGTTGTTTTGTAGAGAAGTTCTAATTTTTGTTTGGAAGGTTTTTCTGAAACTGCACAGAGACAACTTTTTGGTGGGAATAAGGGAGGTAGAGGTCAGGGACCAGTAACTTTTGGACAAAACAGGTTTAAGTGGATCTCTCCAGATGCCCAGCAGCAGCAACAGACAAGAGCAGCAGCCACACAACAACTCTCTACGTCTGACATAGTGTATGTATTAACTCTTTACCAGTGACCAAAGAACAAAAGCTTTGACTTGTCCAAATTAAAAGCATTTGCAGACGACAAATTAGATGTTGCTCAGATAACTAAATTTTTATATGAAATGTTCGAAAACATTGTTAGAAAAGGAGAAAATGCTGGTTACCAGGAAAATTTTCTCCTTTTGCCACAATGTCGTCAAAAGCTTTTTCCCTCTGGGTTGTTAAAACCCTAGATTGTTTGATGAAGGGTTAAACCTGTTACCACACAATTGAGAGTTTTAATAACTCTGAGATGTTAAGACTTTTGAAAACATTTTCGGAAAAGGAGAATATGCTTGTAACCCGCTTTTTCTTCTTTTCCAACAATGTTTGTTAACCTTTCAGTAACACATCCAATCGCTTGGAGCCATACTTGATTTATCATCTGCAAATGCTTTCATTTAGGACAAGTATATAATCTTGATGTGTTGTAAAGAGTCAAAGTTTCTGTAGAAATGCTAGGTCCTGATACTGTAGTGTTTTTATGATGGGGATACAAGCTTTTGAACATGTGGGAAAAGGAGAAAATGCTGTTAACCCTTGGATACTGTACATACATCATTTACATTATATTTGGTTTGTCATCTGCAAATGCTTTCAATTTTGACAAGTTTGAATTTTACTCATTTGGTAAAGACATTAGCATTTGAAAACACATGATTTTTGTTTTTACTGCACTGAAAAATGATGAAATTCTGATTAAAACCGGTAAGCTGTACTCAGTTTTATTGACTGAACATTTTATTATATTCCAGCAAACTCATGTTCGGATCTAATGATATAATTATGATATATTAACTCTTTACCAAACAACAAAGTTTTAGACTAGTCCGAATTGAAATCATTTGCAGGTGACAGGCTAAATGTGACTCAAGAGCTGAAATTCAATTCATGAAGGTTAAAAAACATTGTAGGAAAAGGAGAAATTGTGTCAACCAGCATTTTCTCCTTTTTCAGCTGTGTTTTCAAAGGCCTTCTTTAAAGGGCAAATCCTAAAATATTTTGACCAGACTGTTTTTTTCCTTTAATCAGCTGCAAATGATGTCAGTTAAACATGTGTCCGTCATTTTTCATAAATACCAACCTGTAACATGCCATAAACCACGGCCGAATTGTCACGCTGATATACGGCCCTAAAAATGGTACATGGCTTACTTCCCCTGATTCGCTTATCTCCCGTGCATGTGTGACGTCATTGTCGAGTCAATCTGTGTATACCGTCAGTAGACATTAGTAGGAACGCGGATGATTGTATGCAGATATCTGAGTATTAACTGAGAATTGAGCCGAAAAAATGGTAAATTGTGCAGCCTATGGCTGCAACGTCGATTCAGGAACTCATTGAATTAGTAGTTTCAAATTTCCGAAGGAATTAAAAAGGAGGAAACTATGGATTCAACGTTTAAACCTGGGCCGGACAGTAGCGACAGATTTTTTGCCATCGGTTCATTCGAAATTGTGTCTGAAATACTTCGATGACAGTCAGTTCTTAATAAATCCAAAACACGCAAAAGAAGTTGGTTATAGGAATTTTAGGCTGCGGTTAAAACCTGACGCTGTGCCGACATTATTCGAAACTCCGAGTCGAAAGGAGATAGGCCTTAAACCGAAACTCCGAAAGACAGACATTCCGCAACGGCAATTTCCAAAAAGAAAATCCAACATGAAGTAGGTAATTTCTTTTTTCTTGAAATTGGAATACATGAATTGTTATTTGTACTAATTTACCCTTTTCTACATTACCGCTTCATTCTGAACAAAGAGAAAATGCTGCCGTTTTCTCCCTTTTCCAAATGATTTCAACATTTAACAAAATTATAGATTCATCCAAATTCATAACATAAATTTTGCAAATAACATAGTCGACATTGTTCAAATGATGTAAACTTTCAAGGGATAATAATCATTCTTTGAACAGCAAACATCATTTTCTTCCCACACTGTTTTTCAAACACTCTTTCTTTGGGTATTGGAAACTAGATCTAGGGTTTGTATGGTAAAGGGTGAAATCAGTATCTGGCTACCCCTAATCATGGTCATAAATGTAAATCCATCACCGACCAGTTGAAGCAATACAGGAAATGGTTACATAACATTTGCATATCTCACCCCTTTACACTGTAATGTTTGTTGGTGACAGTAAACCCATGTTACAGCTTTTATCCCATACACTACTTCTCTTTGACATTTCACTCTTAAAAATGATTTGACAACTTACATGCATTTTGAACAAATTATGAATTATACCTATACAATTTTGATTTGTGGATATTTCCTTTTCCTATCCATATTATTAGCTCCACTGGCCGAAGGCCAGCGAGCTATTGTCATGGCGTTGTGTCCGTCGTGCGTCCGTCCGTTCGTTCGTCCGTGCGTCCGTCCGTAAACTTTTTCTTTAAAAAACTTCTCCTCAGAAACTATTGACTGGATTTTTACCAAATTTCACAGGAATGTTCCTTTGGTGGTCCTCTTTCAAATTCCTTCAAATGATTGTGTTCCATGAAGAATTCTGGTTGCCATGGCAACCAAAGTAAAAAACCTTTAAAAATCTTCTCCTCCCAAACCGCTATTTGGATAGCATTATTATTTTGCAGGAAGGTTCCTTAGATACAGGTTTACAGAATTCCTTAAAAAAAAAAGATCTGTCAAAAAACATGGCTTTTATGGGAGACTCATTTTCCTTTTATGGTATAAAGTAAAATCTTTGAAAAATTTCTTCTCTAAAACTATTCATTGGATTTCATTGTTGTTTTGCAGGTAAGTTCCTATGGTGGTTGTCTACCAAATTGTTTCTTCAGTGAGCTAAAATGCAGGATTGAATGATAATTGTTAAAAACTTCCTTTCACCATTATAGAAATATCAGGCCTGTGGAGCGATACAGGCGCTCAAGCGCCTCTAGTGTCTTCTAGACAGGCTACTGAGAAAAATGTTTTGAACATGTCAGTATGAAAATTTTGAAAATGCATATAATTTGACACAAGTCATTTTCTCTGATAATCAGACAAAAGTGAGAAAATTAAAAATAACACAATTTTTTTTTTAAATTAAGAAACAGAATGTTTTTGACCAGGCTCACACACCAATTCTTTTACCTCAAAATTCTGATCTTCAACCACCCTAATGGAGAAGGCTTTTGAGGACAGGGTGAAAAAAGGAATAAGTCCTGATACCCAGAGTTATCTTCTTTTCCTACAATATTTTCTACCCTCAAACCTATTGTCAAGGCCACATTTGATCTGTGGTCTGGAAATACTTTCGGTGTGGAGTGGACAAGTCTAAAGTTTTGCCATCTGTGTAAGGGTTTAGCCTAACCCTTACCCAAATGATAAAAAATTAGAATATTTCAAATCCACACCATTTAAATATGACGGATAAAATGTGATTGTTTATTGGAATTTAGTTTAACTTAGTTTAACCCTTTACCAAACAATCCTTTGTTTTAACGACCCTTGTGAAGAAAGAACAAGAGGGCCATGATGGCCCTGTATCGCTCCACTGGCTATTAAGTAAAAACACTACAAGCCAAACATTACAATATTCAGCAAATTGATTTCAAACACGAGGACATGCAAACATTTTTCTATCTAATCCTACGAGAAAGTTGTGATCCATGGGCAAAGCCAATTTTGATCGCAAAGCTATAATTATTTGAATCCTGGTGGAGGTCCACAATATAAAGCTCCATACCAAATAATTCAGTTCTTGAATGTTATAAACAAGAAGATTTTCAAATTTTTCTCAATGAAAAGCCCTGTAAAACATGAAACCCATGAGACAGGGCTAAATCTAATAGCCTTAGTCTTTATAATGGTTAGTAACATGATGACTTAAGATAGTTTTCATTACAAAAGCCCATGTAAAACTGGTGACCTTGTGCCCCGTGGTGTGGGGACAAACTTGGGTCAAGGACTATAATTTGGGCCCTCCTTGTAGAGGCCCACTAGATAAAGCTACATGCAAAATTTGGTCGCCCTAGGCCCCATGGCTAGGTCAAAGAAGAATTTTAAAGTTCTCCCTATATAAGCCCATGTAAAACTTGTTATATAAGCCCATGTAAAACTTTTTACCCCCGGGCAGGGCCTAATTTGACCCCAGGGCTATAATTTGAACAATCTTGGCAGAGGTCCACTAGATAAAGCTACATGCCAAATTTGGTAGCTCTAGGCCCTATGGCTAGGTAGAAGAGGAATTTTAAAGTTCTCCCTAAATAAGCCCATGTAAAACTTGTGACCCCCGGGGCGGGGCCAATTTTGACCCCAGGGCTATAAATTGAAGAAACTTGGTAGAGGTCCACTAGATAAAGCTACATGCCAAATTTGGTAGCCCTTGGCCTTACGGTTTCAGACAAGAAGATTTTCAAAATTTTTCAGTTTTGTTGCCATGGCAACCAGAGTTTTTGAAGGAATAAAATTCTTTCAAGAAATTCTGAAGAGGACCATGGCAGGATCATTTCTGTGAAGTTTCATCAAAATTGGATGGGTAGTTTCAGAGAAGAAGACGTTTTAAAAAAAAGTTAACGCACGGACGGACGCACGACGGACAACAGGCCATGACATAAGCCCGCTGGCCTTCGGCCAGTGGAGCTAAAAACCTTTTGAAAACATTGTAGGTAAAGGAGAAAATGCTGGTAACCAGTATTTTCTCCTTTTTCTACAATGTTTTCTACCCCATCAAAGACAAGTCCAAACATGTGAGTAAAATTTAATTTGTTGACTCCAAATGCTTTCAATTCGGTTGAGTCAATAAATTTGATGTTTGGTAACAATTTAAACATGTATTTTACATCTCTTGAGAAACAAGTTCATACAACCCGTACTAATCTCTTCGGATACTGCTTCCTGGGAACCAAAACAAAACTTGTGCCCAATGTGTGGCATTTATATTTAACCCTTTACCAATCAATTCCTAGTTTTTACGATCCTGAGACAGAAGCCTTTTAAAAACATTGTAGGAAAAGGAGATAATGCTGGTAGCCAGCATTTTCTCCTTTAACCACAATGTTTTCTACTCTGCTGGAAACAAATTTCAATTTTTGAAATATTTAACTTTATTTTTGTCGTCTGCAAGTGATTTCAATTTGGACCTGTTTAATATTTTGTCGTTTGGTAAAGAGTTAAAAATAGAAAATATTGTGGATAAAGGACCAATTGATAGTTACCAGCTCTTTCTATGTTTTGACAATGAATCTGAAGTCGTCTATACTGCAATTTGACCGGAATGTCAGTATTAACCGCTCAGTCCCTAGTAGACGGTAGACCAATTTGAGACTTACCCAAATTGAAACAATTTGCATAAGACAAACAAGAACTGAACAAATTACAATTCAGAGTTTAAGACTTTCACAGAGAAGCTCTATGTGGAACATACAATAGCTATACATGTATGATAAATTTTTGCATTGAATGGATCATGTGGACAAGGTAAACAGCAAAAAAGTATTTCACACAGGTAGATCCCCTCTCCCTCTCTCTGATGTTCATGTACTTCTGTATGGTAAGAAAAACACCTAAAATAATTTTCAAATAATTTTGAGAATTAACTCTTAACAATCTCGGAACATATTCTTTTATCAAATTTCATGCTGGTTAACAGCATTTCAAAATATTCTTATTCTCATGAAAATCGTGATTTATTGTGTAACCCTTCACCCACGAGAGAATAAACTTGTACCCGTCAATGTTTACAGAATTCTTTACAAGGTACAAATATCAACAAGGACCCATCAACAAATAGTTAGAACTAACATCTCACGATTATCAATCGTAAAAGTCAAGAAAAGGGTTATTTGACATGAAACTAAAGTGTCGGGGAAACGTCTTCAAAAGAGTCGGGGAACTGTCTTGTCGTGGAACTGTCTTGAAACCGTATTTTTTTGTTGTTGTTTAATTCCGCCCGTTAATCTACTGAAAATGCTTCACGTTAAACAAAGTTTATACCATACGCTTAATTTTATCATGTATAGAATAATATTTCTGTAAGCGATGTTCGCCCCGTAATAGACGTATTTCAATAGCGCGCAATACTCAACACGTTGAAAAGTCCGGCACAACATCGTCATCAGTGGGCAAAAAGTTACTTTTATCCTCATCATCAGAAACTTAATAAGTTTCTTTAAAAATTGGCTCGGACATGTACGGCCTTATCGGCCCAGAATCGTCTATTTCTTCGTCTTCAATATCGCTCAGTTCACTATCGTAAACAACGTCCATATTGAAACAAGCTCTCCTATGACGTCACAAATCAAGGGACGCAACAATAAGTAAGGGAGATAAGCGATGCAATAAAAATTAATAAGCAGAAATATGAATTGAAAAAAAGTACTTTTACTAATTTTTTTTTCTAATTACAACATTACCAGGTTACCATTTGATAAGTGTAGATTTGAAAATTAACCATATCTGAAACTTGTTGATTTGCCCTTTAAGGTCATTAAAACTCAGAATTGTGTAATAAAGGTTTAAAAATTTATTCTCTATACAAAAACTCCAGGAAAGCATGGATAAATTCACTGGCTGCAGCTATATAACTACAATAAAGTGGACAGGTGTTACTGTATACGTGGATATATATGCGTGTTGAAAAATTTGCGAATTACCGATTACGTACATTCTGCGTTGGGAAATGTTTGCGAATTCAAGGCACTTGTTATTTGTTGTTATACTTGTTGTTAAATACGTGAACTGAAAAGTTTGCAGTTTTTTTAGATTCGTGAAATCGCAAAATTTCTACGTTGCAAAAATTTTACTTGTACTGTAACTCTTTACCGCAGGACAAAATTTTGGACCTAACGTAATTGAAAGCATTTGGAGAGGACAAATTAAATGTAGCTCAAATGACGATTTCTTTCTTTGATAATGTAGAAAACATATTGGGAAAAGGAGAAAATGCTGGTTACCACCCAACTTTTAACGACCCTGAGAAAGAAAGCTTATGAAAGCATTGTGGGAAAAGGAGAAAATGCTGGTGACTACCGGTAGCATTTTTGTCTTTTTCCAACAATGTTTTCTACCCTGTCAAAGAGAAAAATCATCCTTTTAGCAGCATTTAATTTGTTGTCTGCAAATGCTTTCAGTTTGGACAAGTCCAAAATTTTGTTGTCTGGTAAGAGTTAAAGGCAAGTTCCAGCATTTGAGCTACATTTGTCGTCTGCAAATGATTTCAGTTTGGATAGTAAAGCTATTTAAAATGTGTAATACAGGAGAGCTCTTGCTACTGAAGTACAGACGATGTTTGAAGAAGGTAAAATGTGGCCATTCACATGTATTGGATTTGAAAAAGAACTTCCAAGCTTACCAGGTAAGATATGTGATAAAAGTTGTTAAGCCTTTACCAAACAATTCAGTGTTTTAAAGGCCCTATAGCTGCCAAAAGTTAACAAATTTAGTTGTTAAAATGCATTCATAATTTAAATCGTACCATTTAAAAGTATGTAAATTATTGTGAAGATGACAATCTGTTACTGTATTGTCAGTCTGTTTATTTTAGTCGCTAAATGGAAAAATGAAATCTAAAACTAGGTTAAAAGTTGCCGGGTCACTCTATCTTTTGTTTACTTTATACCTGATTTGAAGATGCATTATTCAGCCAGCGACTAACACTTGGAACGACCACACAATAACAGATTGTCATCTTCATAGTATTTTCAATACTTTTAAATGATATGATTTAAATTACCAGTAGATGCAATTTACCACCTCAATTTTTGCTTTTGGCAGCTATAGGGCCTTTAATGACCCTGAAAAAGAAGGCTTTTGAAAACACTGTGGGAATGTTTAAAAGGGTGTCAACAGTTCCATATTCAATACTAGCAAAGGTAGAATTGGCTTTTAATTTCCATAAAACTTATTTATTTTCTTGGCTTGTCTTTTTTTCAGCTTCTTATCTTTTTATCTGAACATATTTATTTTACATCACTTGAGAGACAAATTCTTCCAAATTATACTAATCTCTCTCAATTCTGCTTCCTGGGAACTATATCAATACTCTTGTTAAATGTGTGGGCCAGTGAACGGTCCTAAGGTTGACTCCCACTCCCGGGAATCGAACTCAGGACCTTACAGTTGTGAGGCCAACACTCAACCTCACGACTATGGACACGGCATTTTTTTTCTTTTGGTATGCAGGAAATGTAGGAATTTATGTGTTATACGAATTCATTGAATTTTCTAGGTTTCCAAGATTTTTCAATGGAGGAGATACGGCTAGAGGCTTATGAAGCACAGAAATCAGGCAATATTCAAGCTTTTGTGAGTTTCTTCAATTCGTAGTCCAGATCCAGAAACATGTTTAATTAAATGTCCATAAAAATTTTCCTTTTTTATTGATATAACTTTCGTGAAAATTAAAAGATAGACAGTAGCCCTATGCAAATATGCCACAGTTGGTTATTATGTTGGAAATGGACAATAATTCAGTCTTTTTAATCTCTATCCTACCAGATTACAATTTTAATAAGGCTCAATTATTGGTGATTTTCTTTGAAAGTGCATAAAACATTGTGGGATATTGGAGAAAATGCTGGTTATAAGTATCTTCTCCTTTTCCCACAATGTGTTTAAAAGCATTCTTCTAGAGGTTGTTAAAATTCAGGTTCATGTGGTAAAGTGTTAAATTGATTGACAGGTAGTTACGCATAAACCCTGAACTGCTTAACCCTTTACCACACAATGACGCCTTTTGACGCCCCTGAAGAAGAGGCCTTTTGAAAACTTTGTGGGAAAAGGAGAAAATGCTGGTAACCAGCATTTTCTCCTTTTCCCACAAAGTTTTCTGCCCTATCAAAGAAAAGTTGCGTCATTTGAGCCACTATGAAATTGTCTTCTGCAAATGCTTTATATTTGGATAGGTCTTAAATTTTGCCGTGTGGTAAAGGGTTAACCCTTGTTACGGGAGACCACTCCTTCATGCATGGCTTAGTCCCGATTTAAATACAATACCTGACAACTGCGTTTGGGAGATATCTCTTTAGCTCAGTGGTTAAGGTATTGGTCTTCTAAACCTCGAAAAACGAGGATATTTGCCCGTCATGGGTTCGAATCCCGCCAGAGGCGGTTTGTATTTCAGCTATGCATTTGTTGCGGACTTTCATGTTCTTAAGATGGGGGCTCGTCCGGCATTGGCCGTTGAGCCATTTATCCCATTTGTTGTCCAAAAACGGACATCTGTTGTCTAAATAATAGACTTACTGCCTAATAAGGCTTTGAGTCATCAATAAATGATGACTTTAAGAGGGGGTGTGTTACGGGAGACCACTCCTTCATGCATGGCTTCGTCCCGATTTAGATATAATACCTAACAACTGCGTTAGGGAGATATCTCTTTAGCTCAGTGGTTATGGTATTGGCCTTTCGTCTGGGCGTTCTAGGGTTCGAATCCTGCCCAGTCCCTTTATTTCTGCCATGCATTTGTTCGTTTGTTTCTTTGTTACGGACCTTGTTCGTAAGATGGGGGCTCATCTGGGATTTGCCGTTGAGCCATTAATCCCATTTGTTGTCCAAAAACGGACATTTGTTGTCTAAATAATAGACTTACTGCCTAATAAGGCTTTGAGTCATCAATAAATGATGACTTTAAGAGGGGGTGTGTTACGGGAGACCACTCCTTCATGCATGGCTTCGTCCCGATTTAAATACAATACCTGACAACTGCGTTAGGGAGATATCTCTTTAGCTCAGTGGTTATGGTATTGGCCTTTCGTCTGGGAGTTCTAGGTTCGAATCCTGCCCGGTCCCTTTATTTCTGCCATGCATTCGTTCATTTGTTTCTTTGTTACGGACTTTGTTCGTAAGACCCTTTACCACAAAATCCCAAGTTTTAACAACCCTAAAAAATTAAGCTTTCGAAAAAATTGTGGGAAAAGGAGAAAATACTGGTAACCAGCTTCCAAAGAGAAATCTTAGTTTTTTTAGTCACATATAATTTGTTGTCTGCAAATACTTTCATTTTGGACCAGTCTGAAATTTTGGCGTTTGGTAACGAGTTCATGAATGTAAAATTGAATGAAAATCTTTAAATCTCAAACGTTTTGATTTCAAAGTTCAATTTTTTGAAAATACCTCAATGTATTGGAAAGTAGCACATTTTTTTGCCATTTAATTTTGATTTATACTGTCCACAAAAAGCATGTTTAGGTGTGCTTGTCAACCTAAGAGTTAACTGACAGAAAATGGTCACCAGCATTTTCTCCTTTTTCCACTATGTTTTCTATACTTCCAAAGAGAAATCTTAGTCACAAAAAGGGATTTAATACAACTCCATGACACATTATACTATGCAAGTAATCACATAATTATGGATTAAAAAAGATTCATTTTCTCTATCAATAGACTGAATCATGTGGTAGAATGGTCCATGGACATGCAGAAAATTTCCAAATAGCACAAATTTTCAACCCATGTCAGCATGCACAGATTGCACAGGCTGACATGTGGGGATACTTTTTGCAGATGCATAAAACCCCCCTTTCACAGAGCATGACTTATATTATTTTCAGGAACAAAAATTTAGAAGTCTTGTGAACAGTTTGATGACCCATCGTCAAGAACTCAAAGCTCCAAGTGTGTCCTTGAAACAAAAACTGGTATTTAGAAACCATTTATATTTTATCACATAACCTCCCTTGTTTTCAGTGTAATATACCCATTACGAATTTTCTTATCTTATACATGTTTGATACACATTTGTGTGACATCATTTTTGACATAATTTTGTACTTGTTTCATAGACGTGAAAGGGTTTTATGGATCTTACGGCAGGTGCATCTATAGATGGTTTTGTATCTTCTGATCTATAATTTGTGAAATATCGTTATATGATAAAAAGAATCTGACATTTTTTGGTCTTCGTGATAAAATTTTATTAAACTCATCAAGAAAAAATGTGAGTAAACTAGCCAAAGGCTCGCTTTATAACTTTTTCCCTAGATTCGTTTATTGAAATTTTATCTCAAACACCAAATCATGTAAGATCCTCTATTTCTCAACCATTTTCTTTCTTTTTAATTCGCTGTCTCTTCCCCAACTCCCTTTTTTCTATCTGCCTCTGTAAGTTTGATGGACTGTAGAAAATTATTATATAGTTACTCCCCTTGAACCTTTCAACATAGGTTTTGGCTTTCAAATTTACTTAACTTTCTACCATACAAGAAATTTTTAGACTTATCCAAGTTGAAAGTATTTGAAGATAACAAACTTACTGTTTTACTGTGATTATTTCAATAATCATTTAAAATAATTAAAAACATTGTGGGAAAAGGAGAAAATGCTGGTTACCAGCATTTTTTCCTTTTCTCACAATGATTTCCAAAGCTTTCTTCCTCAAGGTTGTTAAAACTTTGGATGATGTGGTAATGTATAACTTGTGTAAAGAATTTCTTTTATCACATAGCTACTCTTAAGTTAGCCATTTTATGATTGCAGACATTTTTGAAATCTGAGGCTCTTTTAAAAACAATTTTTACACTTGTTTATAAACTGTTATCTAAAATTTCATCTTAATTTGTATGATCCTCTGTTGCTAGTTAACTAACTACTATCTTTTCTTTTAAAATCTTTAAAATTTGACAAATTTTCACCGCTTTTAGCTCACCTGAGCTAGCAATAGTGCTATGTCCGTCGTCCATCATGAGTCATCCATTGTGCACGTCCAGGTAATTACAATTACTTTAGGTGCACTCTAGAAGCCACAGTTTTAGTACAATATTCATAAAACTTGGTAAGAAATTTTGTCCTGATTAAGGACAAGTTCAATATTGGGTTACAACTAGGATCTCTTCAGCTTTATCTATCCTAGATGACTTTATTTAGGTGAGCGCTTCAGGACAAATGGCCCTTTTATCTTTAAATATTTGTCTACATTTTTAATGCTACCTTTTATGATATAGCCTTTTCATTACTAGTCATTGTGGTAAACTAATCTGTGGCAGTATACAAGCAAATTTGTATATTATATGCAATTGTACATGTGTCATTAATCACTCCATAGGAAGTTGTTGTTACAGAGAATGGTTATGCATGTACAGTTATCTTTGTTTTTATTTTCATTTTTAGTTTGAGTTTATAGAGGATGTAAAGAAGAAAAAGAACTCTGGGTAATTTTTTTTTTTTTTAATTTGAGATTATAAAATAGTCCATTTACTCTGTATGAAAGGACGAAATTTTAGACTGGTCAGAATTGAAAGCATTTGCAGAAGACGAATTAATGTGGCTCAAAAGATGGAGTTTGTCTCTGAAAGGTAAGAAAACATTGTCAGACAAGGAGAAAATGCTGGTTACCAGCATTTTCTCTTTTTCCCACAATGTTTTCAAAAGTCCTTTTCTGTCAGGGTAGTTAAAATTCGGGATTGTATGGTAAATGGTTAAGCAAGGATTCAGATTAGACGTTCTTAAACATTCTCTCCAGTCGAAAGGAGTAGTTTTAACCTTTTTATTTCTCCACCACATTGTTAAACTTCAGACTTGTTCAGATTAAAATCTTTTTTCTGACAGTGACTTAGGTATGGTTGGAATGATAGGATTTGTATAGTAAGGTTAGAAATCATAGAAAAAAGGAGAAAACTTATGTTACTAGCATTTTCGTCTTTTCTCACAAAATTTTCAAAAAGCCTTGTCTCCAAACTTATTAAAACTTGGTATAATATGGTAATAGGTTGACCCTTTACCACACAATCCCAATAACCCTGAAAGAGAAGGTTTATGAAAACGTAGTGGGAAAAGGAGAAAATGCTGGTACCCAGCATTTTCTCCTTTTCCCACTATGTTTTCTACACTTTCAAAGATAGAAATCATCATTTGAGCTACATTAATATGTCATCTGCAAATGCTTTCAATTTGGTCGAGTCCAAAATTTCAATCTTTGGTAAGGAGTCAGGATACTGAGGACACACTCACCATTAGACATATTGCTGCATGCAGATGACTTTTCTAAGTAGCATTTTGTTGCTTCTTTGTAAACACTGTTACAAAAGAAGAAATTACTTTAAAGGGGGGAATATCGAGATTTTCATAATCTAACAAAACTTTAACTCTTTGCCAAACAACAAAATTTTAGACTTGTCCAAATTGAAAGCAATTGCAGATAACAAAAAAAATGTGACTCAAAAAATGAAATTTGCCATGGAAAGGGCAGAAAACAACAAGGGAAAAGGATAAAATGCTGGTTACCAGCATTTTCTCCTTTTCCCTCGATGTTTTCAAAAGCCTTCTTTCTCAGGGTCGTTAAAAGTCGAGATTGTGTGGTGAAGGGTTGAAAAATGTTTTATGGCGGAAATTAGGATGGTAATGATAATGTAAAAACATCAGTGAATATGAGATCAAAGTGTTGATGGTATTAACTTAATGTAGCCTTCTAAGTTGTAGATTTCAATCCAGAATTTTTTGATGGCTTGTGGCAGTATGATGACGTTATATTTGATGCTAAATATTGACTCTGATTTATTCTAAATTTATTTGTTTCAGATCATTAGGACAAACAGCCCTATTCAGTGGTAAGTTAAACATTTAAGTATGAAAGCAAGTAAATACTTGTTACCTGAATGTTAATTTTTAGCTTGGCTCTTTTCAAAGAAAACGACAAGTTATTTTCATAGCCCTGGCATTGGTGTTGTCTGCATCGTCATCATGGGAAACTTTGAAATTTCATAATATCTTTGTTATTAATTCAGATCTTACTTCAAATATGGACAAGTTGCTAACTATCAAAATGGAAACTCATACCACAGGGGCAAGTAACCATCAAAGTATTTTTTTACACAGTTTTGCCCCTTTTTCAAACAAGAATTTTCACTGAAAATCAAGCTCTTGCAGCCAAGCATTGGCACCTGCATTCGGTGCTCTTGTATTCCTCTTCAATTCATGATAGATATAAATAATTATGAAATAGTTGCAAAATTTCCTACACCAGTTTTACATCAAGTTGAAATGTACCTAGATAGTAATTGCTAGTTGAGTAGTGTAGTAGGTCCTCATGGCCCTCTTGTTTTAACTCACAAAAGCAACTAAGTACATGAAAGACTCTATAAAGGTCAAGTCACATAATTATAGGTCCATAAAATCCATTTTGTCTAACAATGAACCAGATCTGGAGGTAGAATAATCCTTGGAGAATCAGAAAATTTACCAAAACCAAAAAGTTTAAACCCGAGTCAGACTGGGCAGGCTGACCTGGGTCAATACTTTTTGCAGATACATTAACCCTTTACCACACAATCCCGACTTTTAGCAAACCTGAGGAGGGAGGCTTTTGAAAACATTTTGGGAAAAGGAGAAAATGCTGGTAACCAGCATTTTCTCCTTTTCCCAAAATGTTTTTTTCCCTTCCCAAAACAAATTTTAATTTTTGAGTGACTTTTATTTTGTCGTCTGCAAATGCTTTCAATTTGGACCAGTCTAAAATTCTGTCGTTTGGTAAAGAGCAACCCCCTTGTCACAGAGCATTGCTCATTTATAAAATCATGTGTTATTCTTGTAGTGTTAATAAATAAGCTCTGCTGAAGATAATGCATAATTCTTGTTATGCTGAAGATTTTTTTGAAATTTGTCTATAAAAGACAGGGAATTGGAATCTTTTATTTTTCATTTCATAGGTGGTCAGACGAACAGCAGCCCATTTGGTGGTGGTACAACAGGGGGGTTATTTGGGTCATCCAGAGGTCAGGGGTCAAGTGGACAGTTTGCTTTTAAAGATACAACAAACACATCCACTTTTGGACAGTCAGGTCAACAGAGTTTCTTCGGACAAACTTCCAGTTTCAGCCAGTCTACAGGGTATGATCAGACACCATCTTTTGGGACATTAAGGTTTGGTCAGTCTGCACAACCTCAAAGTGAACAGATATTTGGACAGACAGTCAGTCAGACTGGTTCTGGACAAACTATATTTGGCCAGACTGTTGGCCAGACTGGTACAGGACAAACTATTTTTGGACAGACAGTGGGCCAGTCTGGTGGAACAGGACAAACTATTTTTGGCCAGACAGTGGGCCAGTCTGGTGGTACAGGACAAACTATTTTTGGACAAACAATATCTCAACCTGCACCTTTGTTCGGACAGCCACAGACACCGAAAACTACATTGTTTGGTAAAAGTGAAACACCATTAAAGAGCTCATCGTTTCAAACTTCTACACCACTGTCGAATGCTTTTGGTGGTATGGGTTCACCATCAGGTACTGGGTTTGGTTCTGTTCAAGCCACAACAAAGACATCAGTGGAAGCAGACCCTGAGGACAGTGCTTACACCCTGGTGGATAAGTTAACGGCGGAGGAATTGGAGCAGTTTAGATCCCAGACTTTCACTGCAGGAAAAGTACCAATTAAACCACCTCCAAGAGAACTTTGTCTCTAACTCTCAAATCTCAAATGATTAAACCTTTTACCACACTATCCTGGGTTTTAATTACCCTGAAAAAGAAGCCCTTTGAAAACATTTTATCGCACAATGCAAACTTTTGATGATCCTGAAAGAAAAGGTTTGTAGGAGAAGGAGAAAATGCTGGTTTCCCACAGCGCTGGTTTCCCATCATGTATTCTACACTAAACACAAATTTCATATTTTAGCCACACTTAAATTTCCATCTGCAAGTGCTCTCTATTTGGACAAGTCTACATTTTTATCATGTGGTAAAGAGTTAACTCATTATCAATTGATTCTCTATTTGTATGTCCCTGTGGAAGAACGCCTTTACCAGATGACAAAAATTTGGACAGAACCAAATTGAAAGCATATGCAGACGATAAATGAAATATTGCTAAAATAATGATTTCTGTCTTTGATGGGGTAGAAAACATTGTGGGAAAAGGAGAAAATGCTTGTTACCAGCATTTTCTCCTGTTCCCACAATGTTTTCAAAAACCTTTTCTTTTAGGATTGTCAAAAGTCCGCATTATGTGGTAAAATGTTAAAGGAGAAAATAGTGGTACACAGCCTTTTTTCCCTTTCTCATAATGTTTTCTACTTTATCAAAGACAAATTACACAATTAAAGTTGCATTTGATTGGTTGTGGGGTCCTGCACGGTGAAGTGAAGTGTAGGACTAGTAACCTAAAGGCACGGGTTCAAGACTCATTTGGAGGGTCCTGTGTGGCTCAGTGGTAAAGTGTGGGACTCGAAACCTGGAGGCCCCGGGTTCGAGCTGCACTGGATCCACTGGGCTTTTCGTGGGATTTTCCTTGGGCAAGACACTTCAGAGCCCTTGCCTAGTACTGGTGAAACCCCTGACTTACATGAACATGTGAGCTGTGATGTGATTGAAATAATGTTGAAAGCCACATAAAACACAATTCAATTAATGAATCAATAGATCATTGCTTGATGGTCGGTCAATGCTTTTGGTATGGACGAGTATCAAATTTTGTTGTCTGTTAAAGACTAAAAGGCCCACTGGCAGCCAAAATTGAAGAACAATTTCTCCTTTTCCCACATTGTTTGAAAAGTTGACATCTTCAGGTTAAAACTTTAGATTATTTGGTGAAAGGATTAAACCTTAATCCTTTTAGAACATTTTAAGTAAAGCCACAATTACTTCGTTTTATGCAAATGAAGGAATGGTCTAAATCCTAGTTGTGTGCAAAAGGGTTATCCCTTCAACTGCTAAATAAATAAAATGAAGATTTCCCGCCAATAGCATGTACTGAAACCTGTGATTACTATGTGCTTGTTGCAGAAAAAAAAAAAACTCGTCATATCGGACAGTGTAGATCCAAGATCAGACTGCACATTATGTGCAGTCTGATCTTGATCTACTCTGTCCGCTAAGGAGCATTGATTTGGACTAGGTAGCCTAAAGGTTAACACATAACCTTTTATGGACAATTTTCTTGTCTTGCAGCTGACCTCTTTTGGGGGAAAAAATTGTTTCAAAGGAGAAAAAGCTGAAAGAGCAATTTCTGCTTTTGCCAGAATGTTTTCACATGTAATATTGTAATAAAAACCTCAATATTGATTGTCATTGTTTACATGGCTGTTTTAAGTCATTTGCAGTAAAAAAGTATGGAAGATGATGAGTTAATACTCTAACAAACAATCCCATGATTTACTGGCCCTGAACAAAAATGTTTGAAAACATCGTAGAAAAGGAGAAAATGCTGGTAACCAGCATTTTCTTCTTTTTCCGCAAAGTTTTCCAACTTCTAAAAATCAAATGTTATGTTTTCAGTAACATTTGAGTAATATTTGATATGTCGTGTGCAAGTGCTTTTACTTACACCGTTACTATAAATAGCACATTCGTGACTGCCTCTATATAGTTTATAATAAGACTCGGTATATACGATATAGAGGCAGTCCCTAATGTGCTATGTATAGTAACGGTGTCCGATAATGAAAATTTCAGTATCCCATGGTAGACCAATGGAGTTTCAGTGGCCTATGGTTATACTCGTATTAGTCATTTTTATTTACAAGGATGTTCTCAAAGTCTGCTTTAAGTTGTTTTAGATTGTAATGTGTTAACCTCTCTCGTGTAAACGAGTCATAGGAAGAAGGCCTTTGAAAACTTAATGGGAAAGGGAGAGAATGCTGATAACTAGCATTTTTTTCCTTTTCCAACAATGTTTTATATCCTTTCAGGAACAAATCCCATCATTTGAGCAAGATTTAATTTGCATTTACGAATGCTTTAACTTTGGAAACGTCTGAAATTTCGTTGTTTGGTAATGAGTTGATACAAGTCAGATTGAAATCACAGGCCCTCGAAGCTCCAATGGTTAAGCATGGAACGCCGAAATTTTCATTGGTTGATTATCGGACATCGTTACTAAAATTAGCATATTGGCGCATCGTCTCTATATCGCATATAGTGTTACTTTATTCGATATTGGGCTATGCACCAATGTACTATTTTAGTAACGGTGTCAGATGGCATAACAATATAGAAATTTTGGCTTCAGTGTCCTATGCTGAAATGAACATCAGAGTACATCAAAACTTTGTAACATGTTGTAACCAAGATAAAACCAGTTTTGATCAATGCTAGTCCCATTCCGTCTGTAGTAAAGCTGAACCTCAATTCTTGGATTTAAACATCTCCGTCCTGTGTCAGAAAACATAGCATAAATAACTTGTTGGTCGGTGTTCACTAGATCATGAGATACGAAATAATTTGCAGATCTTCGAAATTGTTCGGCATATTGTGTTATCACAGTTTTCTGTCCTAGAAACAGTCCACCTCCAATCCATACCAAATTCTCTTTGAATATACGATCAGGCTGTATCGACATGTTTCCCTGAAAAACCTGACTGACAGCTATTCGTGTTTCATTAAAATTCGGAGGCAATTGCAGCCGAAATCTGTTGTGTGTTGTTCTTGTACGAAAGTAGCCAAGGTCGATCCAAGCAAAATATTTTGTATTAAAGGGGTCAAGCTGCGTAGCCCATTCAATGACGTCGTATTTGGCATATTGGGAACACACATATGCAGAATTAACAGTGTTTGGAACAAACTTTGGGTAGTCCTTTTGGAAGATTATGGTTTCAATTTTTCGTTCATTTTGAAACGCCCATGAAGAATTCCTCTTAATCAACATTATTTTTGTTTTTGAGTCTTTTTGGCATTTTGATTTTATAAATTTGTAAAACAGTTTGCAATCTGTGTATATCATAAGGGGATTAGTCATCAAACACAATGTTCTAGACCATCGAAAGTACATTCGCTCAGTTACGTAATTACCTTCCAAACTCTTTGAGATTGTCCCCAAATTGAAATACGCAGAAACCATGGTGATATCATCAGCTATGCTTCCGGTTGAACTTCCGGTCTTTCGCACAGATGATGTCAAATCAATGACAAGCTGAAAAGAATAAAAGTCAACCCTTTTCGAAACGACAGAACTTTACAATCGTGTTCATTGAAAGCATGGCAAATGGGCGCAAATGATGCAGTTTGATTTGTTTATGACAGGTAGATCTACAAAAGATTGGGGGATAAGGAGAAAATGCAGGTTTAAAAATAGCTGCATTTTCACCTTCAAAAGTCTTTCTTATCAAGGTCGTAAAAACATGGTGCAGGGCTACAGATTTTTGTTACACAGATTTTAACCCATAGAATACTAAGCACGAACTAAGGCGCTCCATTGGGTATAGCCAATTAGAAGTTGTGTTGCTTTCAGTTTTAGCAATTCTTGAGAATAAGAATGTGCTTGAGAATTCTTGATAATGGTTCATGAATACAGATCTAGATTGCACTGTATGATCTTGATCTACACTGCCCCAGTAACACTTTGGTAATGATCTGATTTTAAGCTGACTAGAGTCCGTTATCACCAGCCATTCTTAAGGACGTTCTTTGTCTTATTCTTCAAGATTTTCTATTTTTGAAAGTGACACAACTGCAGAAATATTTGTCAACTTTCAAATTTAGAAAATCTTGAAGAATAAGACAAAGAACATCCTTAAGAATGGTTGGTGAATCCGAACCCGAGCAAGAAGTGTTCAAGGCGAGTAATTTCTAAGATCCTCTCCGTCATGCGACATCATCAGCCTTTTTCTCCTAAACCAACATACCAACTTCGTTTTTTTAATTAACTTTCACCATATGACATATAAATCGGATCATTACACCAAAACCAGTGTTTATGGAGCGACTTTAGAGACACTTCTAGCAAAAACACATCTGCTTTTCGAATGGGAAGCCATGGGTTCGACCAAAACCAAGACTTGTTGCTAGATTTCGTTCAGGACAATCAAGTAAGCTAGAGACCATTTTATAACGATTACTCTCGCCGGAAATTTGGTCGAGCCCTGGTAGCTCAATCGGTAGCATGCAGGACTTGAGAAGAGGGGGTAGTGGGTTCGATCCCCGGCTCGGCCCATTTCCTTTCGAGTACTGATGATAATCATTGCGACAGGATTAATTCCTCTCCCACCGCTGACCATCGTTTCGACGATGGTTATGTGGGAAAGCAGCCAGTGGCTGGGAAAGAAAATTGTGCAGAGTATTGGTAAAAGAGACTCCAGGAAAACATGGATAGGCGCACTGGCCGCCGCGATATAACTGAAATAATGTTGAAAACGGCGTTAAACACCATACAACCATACAAAAAAAACAACAACCGGAAATTTGATTTTGAATTTCTAGTTGAACGGCAGAAAATTAATGCAGCCATGTGACATGGTACCACAGTATTTGCGGTGTTTTTAGATTGTTATGGACATTGTTTTCAACAGCATAGTCAAGACGTCAGTTCACTTATTCATGTGTTTCCTGTGTTCCACCTGTAGTAGTCTGGGGTTCTGCAATGTCTTGCCCAAAGACAATCCCGAGACAACCAGCGCCACTAGGTAGAAAAGAACTCAAAACCTCTGGACTATATGTCAATAGATTAACGCTTTACCACACAATCGCGAGTTTAAACGACCCTAAAAGAGGCTTTTGAAAATACTGCCAGGGAAGGAAAAAATGTTGGTAAGTACATGTAGTATTTTCCCGTTTTCCCACAATATTTTCTGATCAAAGACAAAATCATCATGTGAGCTGCATTTAATTTGTCGTCTGCAAATGCTTTCAATTTGGTCTTTTCCAAATTTTTGTCATTTGAGAAAGTAAATCAAAATTTAGCCACGTCATTACTTCAATTAGAGAGCTAGATAGGTAATTTGCCGTTAACCATAACGCCTGTCAAATGAAATTAAAGAAAAAATACTTACCTTATCTTTGAAATTTCTACGTTGTTTCCATATTCGACGCAGAACGCAGAAATTGAAAATATACATAATTACATTAAGACAGATCAAACACTGGATAACTCGTAAATACCGAGCCTGAACCATGTTTTTTAAGCACCGAACTCTTACAACCCGAGACTGAAACACCGAACTTCTCTATGCTAAGACTAAGCCATGTTTTTGAAACACCACACTCTTATTTACCGAGAATGCAACACCGAACTCCTATATACTGAGATTGGGCCATGTCTTTGAAACACCGAACTCTTATTTACTGAAACTGAGCCATGTTTTTGAAGCACCGAACTCTTATTTACCAAGAATGAAACACCGAACTCCTATATAACGAGACTGTGACATGTTTTTGAAACACCGAACTCTTATTTACCGAGAATGAAACGCCAAACTCCGATATACCGAGAATGAGCTTTTTTTTTTTTAACACCGAACTCGTATGTACCGAGACTGGACCACGTTTATGAGCCACCGAGCTTTTTTTTACCGATACTGAACCACTTGTATGAAACACCGAACTCTTATATACCGGGACTAAGCCATGTTTTTTAAACATCTGTTTTTTACCGAGACTGAGTCACGTTTTTGAAACACCAAACTCTTATATACCGAGACTGAACCACGTTTATGAAACACCGAACTTTTATATACCTTGACTGAACCATGTTTTTGAAACACCGAACTCTAATATACCGAGACCGAACCATATTTTGAAGCACCGATACGATCTCTTTTGTGGAACCAACCCTGTCCCTTTTCCTCTTGTAGACAATTTGAAATGTCCATGGTCAGATTTATTAAGTACAGTAAAACTTTAAAAGTCTATTCACACGTGATCCATCTATATAGACGACTGTTTGAAAACATTGTGGTAAAAGGACACATACTCATAGGCAATTTATCCTCTTGTCCCAACAGTTTCATGTTTTCGTGAATTAAGTTGGTTGATTGATTGATTGTATGGTGTTTAACGCCGTTTTCAACATTATTTCAGTTATATCGCGGCGGCCAGTGCACCTATCCATGCTTTCCTGGAGTCTCTTTTACCAGTACTCCGCACAATTTTCTTTCCAAGCCACTGGCTGCTTTCCCACATAACCATCATCGAAACAATGGTCAGCGGTGGGAGAGGAATGAATCCTGTCGCAATGACTATCATCAGTCCTCGGAAAGAAATGGGCCGAGCCGGGGATCGAACTCACGACCCCCTGTTCTCAAGTCCTGTACGCTACCGACTGAGCTACCGAGGCTCGGCGTGAATTAAGTTGGAGAATTTCTCAGAAAAACAGAGAAAACGAAGGTAATGCTCAACACGATCTTTTTCAAATTGCTAAGGTCTCGTATATTTCTCTTTCGTTAAAAATGTCTGCATATGACAAGATTTGGATCTATATATGAACCATGCTCTGGCAAAAGGGGGCTAAATGCATCTCCGTGATACATTATACCAAGCAAGTCATAAATTCCGCTTTGTGTAACAACCGACTGTATCACAAGGTAGACTGGTCCTTTGAAACACAGAAAACTGACCAATAGCGAAAAGTTTCGGCCCAGGTCAGCCTGCGCGGACTGCGCAGGCTGACTTGGTCGATACTTTTCGCAGATGCATTAAGCCCCCTTTCCCTAGAGCATGGCTTATATATGAGGAAATGGGACATAGTTTTGTTTTCTTTTATACGTCACACTTGCCTGGCTTTCTATACTGACGGCAAACATTTGAAAACTCGAAACATGTTTTCGTTAACCAAAAGACTGAAATTTAACCCAAAGGCTGCCAAGCGCGAATTGCTGACATTTTCGGACAGTGTAGATCAAGATCAGAGTGCACTGTACGTGCAGTTTGATCTTGGATCTACACTGTCCGTTAACTCTTTCACTACTGAATAAATAAACTGCATTTTCTCAGAGGCAAAAAATACATTTCTTCTGCAAGGTCAAGAGACAGTTCTGTCATAAGCTAGAATATAGCAGTGGACATTGCAGATCTGAGATCAGACTGCACGCTCTTATATAGCAGGAAAAGAATTAAAGATATATACGTGCGTAAATGCCATTACGTCATTTAATTAACGTCATAAAATACATAAATGCCATTATTACATTCTGTTACTAATAATAGTAACATTTTCAACCGAAAATGGTGTAATATCAGTGTCACGCGAGGGCAGATATGACGGGGCAACGGCAACGGGCTGACATCTGATATCCTGCCCGTTGACAAGATATTTGTTCTAAATCTACAGCAAAAGAACACTCGCTAGTAAACTTACGTTCTTAAAACATCCATTTTGAAAAAAAAAATGGCTGAATCAGTCCGTCAGTCGCTAGCGGACACTTCTTCAGAACTACTGACAATGATTGAATCGCAAAACCAGCAAAGACACGATGAATAAAGAATAGATTGTTGTTGTTTTAGATTGGGAAAGTTTATCGGGAAAGGCGTGGTGTCTATAGGCTAGTATTTCTACGAATTTTATCCGTTGAGCCGGGGAAACCGAGACTGATTCAGCTTCACATTCCAAAGCACCAACCATCTATCCTATTTATTCCTGTTTGTAATTTATAACACGTTACATACTAAATTGAATATATGGCCTAATAAAACACACATACTGGCATCTTTTTAACTATTAATAAGTATGAAAAACTGTTTCGATAGTGATGATGAATAATGCATGATTACGTCATGAACGTGACGTTTACCCGCGGAAAAAAAGTTGTGTCGAATAAAGACAAGAATTTCTCTGTTTTAAGTGTTTAAACATTAAGAAAACGAAGCAATCAAGCAAATGGTCAATGAATGTAATAAACAGGTTATTACACGGCTGATGAGGGCCGGAGAGTGATATCGGCCCTCCACCTCGAAATCTGCCCTCGGGCTAAAGCCCTCGGGGCAGATATCAAGGTGGCGGGCCGATATCACTCTCCGGCCCTCATCAGCCGTGTAATAACCTCTAATTACGTCATTTAAAGTATGATGCCATATTTTTTTATGTATAGGTAAATATATCCTGTATATGTTACGTTTGCCTTTAACCCATGTAATGGGTATAACTTAGCAATAAATATATTCTGTTCTATTCTGTTCTATTCTATTTAAAGCCATTACGGGAGGTCGAATTGCTCTGAAACAATAAGATTTGCCTTGAACAAGAAAAAAAAAAAAACATCGCAAGGAAAGGAGAAAACACTTGTTACAAGCATTTTCTCATTGTCCCACGTTGTTTTCAAATGCCCTTTACCCCAGGCTCGTTATTTCAAAACACGCGATTGTCTCGTGAAAGGTAAGATCCCTTGGCTCGGCCAATTTCTTTCCGAATATTGGTGATAGTCATTGCGACAGGATTCATTCCTCTCCCACCACTGAGCATTGTTTCGACGATGGTTATGTGGGAAAGCAGCCAGAGGCTTGGAAAGAGTACTGTGCGAAATGCTGATAAAAAAGACTCCAGGAAAGCATGAATAGGTGCAATGTAACTGAAATAATGTTGAAAACGGCGTTAAACACCATACAATCAATCAATCGATCGATCGATCAATCAATCAATCAATCAATCTCGTAAAAGGTAGATGAGTGTTTGGTACTATTTCAGCCAAACAGATTTTGAAATGGCGTAGGTAGCTCTAACAACAATAAAAACTGTTTGATAAGTTTCCGTTTTATTTTTAAATGAAAAAAAAAACATAAAATGAGATCCGTATACAGGGTATAAAAATATAAGAGCCACGCTCTGGCAAAAGGGGGCTTAATGCATCTCTGATATCCGTGATACAGAGCAAGTCATCATACAAAATATGAATCCATAAAAAACATTTTTCTCTAACAACTGACTGAATCATGAGGCACACTGGTTCTTTGACATGCACAAAATTTACCAAAAGCAAAACGTATCGGCCCAGGTCAGCCTGCGCGGACTGCGCAGGCTGACCTGGGTCGATACGTTTTGCAGATGTATTAAGCCCCCTTTTCACTGAGCATGGCTCATAAGCCTTTACCATTAACTTAAGGTCCTTCTTTTGTATTCTTACACGGTTAATTACCACACAACAAAGACTGGTCTAGTCAAAAATAAAAACGAAAATAAAACAAATAGAGAACCTAAAATTGCGAAACAGATCTAATTATTCCTTTTCACCTTTACCAGATAATAAAATGTTAGACTCGTCCATATTCAAAACATTTGAAGACGATAATTTCAATACCAGAGGACGATATTTATCTTGCACTGGGTAGAAAACATCGTGGGAAAAAGCAGAAGCTGCTGGTGCATTAAGCCTCCTTTTTCACAGAGCATGGCTTATAATCTATATACACGTAGTACCCCAGGGTTAGGATATTAATCCTTTCCCACATAATCCTCAGTTTTGACGGCCCTGAGGAAACAGACTTTTGAAAACATTGTGCAAAAAGGAGAAAATGCTGGTAACCAGTATTTTCTTCTGTTCCATATTTTTTTCTGCATTATCATAAACAAATCTCATCATTTGAATTGTGGTAAGTTTCTCTTCTACAAATGCTTTCAAAATGGAGGAGTTTAAAATTAGTTGTGTGAAGGGTTCTAAGCGCTGGAACCGACATAGGTCGCTTTTGCGGGAGGTGTAGATCAAGATCAGACTGCTTGAAGGTGCAGCCTGCTCTTAGATAAAGACTGTCCGCTACTATAGCACGTATACTGGCGGAAACAACCTCGAAATGGACTGCTTTTCCCAATCGAAAAGGTCCCAGCGGATGAAATAAGAATTAATGCAACGCTGAAAAAAAAAAACATCTTAAATGTCAGCTTATCAAGGCTAAATGCTAGGATTATGACTAAAATTTCTTCTTAAGTAGATTAAGAGGGTCGAAAACGATTGAGCCATGCTCTGGCAAAAGGGGGCCTAATGCATCTCCGTAATCCGTCATACCAAGCAAATAATCATTATAATTATTGATCAATCTATTTTTTCTAATAACCAACTGGATCCGGATGTAGACTGGTCTTTTGACATGTAAAAAATTGACCCATAGCAAAAAGTTTCGGCTCAGGTCAGCCTGCGCGGATTGCGCAGGCTGACCTGGGTCGATACTTTTTGCAGATGCATTAAACCCCCTTTTCACAGAGCATGGCTCAATTTTAATATCATCATAAGCACAGTTTATAACTGATATTTCATTGCGTTGAGTAAGGACAGGTCTAGAACAATCTTAAAGATACATCTGTATTGGTTTTCAGCCAGTTTTCAGCCAGTTTTTAACCCATTTCATCCTTAGTTTATGAAACTATAATCATTCTTGTATCTTCATGCCAAATGTTGCCCCCGATGGATGCAAGGTTGCACAGAGTACTACGGATAGAAAATGCATTTCATATTTTGGAGGCCATCAAAGAAATTACTGTCATCGCTTCCGGTTTTAAATGAGGACATATCCTTTGAGATTTTCTATCCCTTACACCATATACATGTATATTGGTAATTTATCTTTGTTTACACAACTGAACAATTCTATACACTTTCAAGTTTTAACAGCTTTAAATATCAGTATGCAGCAGTTTATGACTCTAAATTTTCTATTGACCGATTTAGAACCTCTAATACCTCCACAGACGAACGTAGTTTCCGTACAGTATGCCGGAAAATGACGAAAATCAGATTTAGGATTTCGTCGCAACTCATTGCGTGAAATGGTCTCATCCAGGTCTTTACATGACAACTTTTACCTTCCAAAGGGGTCCCATAACTGCGATAAATGTAGTACCAATTGGCTAGAATATTATTGTTCAGTCTTCTGTATAAATATTGAAGCTTCCTGGGCAAGTGGACATCTTGAAACGGGGCGCAGACATCCATGCCTGGTCTGGTTAAGATCTTGAATATATGGACAGCTTCGGAGATGTTGGCATACATGGTGGTGACATTATTCTGTTGGTGGAATGGTAAAATTGTTGGTGGTTAATAGACTTTTTTAATAATTTTATCGAACATCAAAGCATAACACACACACACACACACACCCACACCCACACACACACACACACACACACACACAAAAAAAAACCATATATATATATATATATATATATATATATATATATATATATGTGTGTGTGTGTGTGTGTGTGTGTGTGTGTGTGTGTGTGTGTGTGTGTGTGTGTGTGTGTGTGTGAGCCATGCTCTGGCAAAAGGGGGCTTAATGCATCCCCGTAATCCATCATACCAAGCAAGCCATCACATACTTATGGATCCATAACAGACTTAATCATGGGGTAGACTGATCCTTGGACATGCAAAAACATTACCAATAGCGAAAAGTTTCGGCCCAGGTCAGCCTGGGCGGACTGCGCAGGCTGACCTGGGTCGATACTTTTCGCAAATGCATTAAGCCCCCTTTTCACAGAGCATGACTCACATATATTTTTTTTAGCTGGGCAGTTTTCGAAGAAAACGTAGAAGTATTGTCGAAGCCTTGACGTCGTCTGCGTCGTGGTGCAAAACCTTTGACATTTTCAACAAGAAATATCTTTAAAAACAGATAGACGGCGTAAATTTGCCAGTATATAGGCAGAGGCCCCTAGAATAAACATGTCTACTTTTTTTTTTTTTCTTCTTGCAAAAGGACCTAAGAATAAACATGTCTACAATTTTGACCAATCACAAATTTATATTCATTCATTTGTTATCAGTACCAGAAAGTAGGTCAAAAGCCAGGACATTCAGCTACGCTATGCATTAAACTCTTATTTTCATTAAGCATGGCTCATATATATGGGCCATGTTCTGTGAAAAGGGGGCTTAATGCATCTGCGAAAAGTATCGACCCCGGTCAGCCTGCGCAGTCCGCGCAGGCTGATCTTGGCCGAAACTTTTCGAAATTGATCATTTTTCTGTATGTCAAAAGACCAGTCTACCTCATGATTAAAGTGTTTGATAAAAAAAAGTGGCTATTATGGATCCATAATCACGTGATGACTTGCTTGGTATCATGTATCACGGAGATGCATTAAGCCCCCTCTTGCCAGAGCATGGTTCATATGATATAGTGTCCCTATGACTATCACAGAAGGCTATAAGTGCCCGGAAAGAATTCTTAACAACGTATATGAAAAATTTTTCTAACGGACAGATTTTTTCAAAACTTTGCACATTCAAAGCTCATAATGTCTCTATGAGATTATAGTAAAAGAAATAAAAAAAAGATTTGGGTCACCGTGCTCGTTTCTGAAAAAGGTATATACAGTTCGAGCTGATATTGGATTTAAAGCGTCTTTCTGTAATATTCAGTTAAACAGGAAAATAACAGGAAAAACATACAAACATACATCATTTAAATGAAAATTCATATATTTTTGCATAAAAAAAATGTATAAAAGCCTGGTTTTGAGCATGGTAAATGTACAAATATACATGTTATATATAGAGCATTGAGTTAAAAAGGGAGATATTTGTCCGAATTGAGGGTTAATCTTAAATAAATACATACTTTCTAACGGAAAGATTTTTCTAGAAATTTCCACACTTATAGTGTTTATAGTTCTAAACAATAAGAAAAAATAAAAATGGCACCTATCCGTGCTTATTTCGTCAGAAAACAAGGTTCAAGGTCACTGTGGAAGTCATTTTTTTTTTTCAAGGAAAAAACATGGCTAACTTTACCATGCAAATCAAACCCGATAACTGCTATTTGACCGCGATGTAAGCCAATTAAATTATAAGAGTTTGATCCCTTTGGGCCGTGAAATCGATCACTACGGATTGGTATATTGACTGGCGATCTCTGCAAACCCTTTGCACTAATAACCCGAATATCGCGCTTCGAGTGCAAAGGGTTTCAATTTATTGGAAAACAACTCTGCAGGATATATCCTGAGGTTGTAAACTACTGGGGTACCAAAATTATAAAATTCATTTTCCTTTCAGGTCTTACAATTTGACCTACCCCAAATTTTACCGAAAGAAAACGTTTGAAAACTTTTGGTCACCGATAGAAATGCTGCTGACCAGCATTTGCTCTTTTTCCAACAATGTCTTCACGCCTTAACTGATACAAATTCCATAATTTGAGCCATATTTATCGTGTTGTCTACAATTACTTTTAAATTGGGGAAGTCATACATTGCCAATATTCCTGAAGAGTTTGAAAAAAATTAACCCCGCGGGACAAGTTTCTTATGATGGGACAAAAGCCGGGGTGGGGGTGGGGGGCGAGGGGGACGAACGCTTGAAATATAACAGTATGTACATATATTTATTACATCTTTGGAATTCAATCCCTGATTTTCTTATTACTATATTAAATTCAATCTCTGATTTTTTTCATAGTTTTATTAACAAAAATGGTACAATAGTAAAAATACCTCGGTTGGATACATTTTTGAAAAGCTACCCACAAAGCTAGGGATAGTACGAAGAAGTTTCTCTTGTTACAATGTTTTTGAAAACATTAATCTCTAACCTACAGCACAGAGCTGTTACATTCTCAGCAGACAGCATTTTATTTTGATGGTTTTGTATGGCATCGTCACAAATGTATATTAGGGTGGGGAAAGTGTGGTGGGAGATCAGACCACACGGGTATCGTCTGATCTATCATAAACAACACAACCGAATACAAATTTTACTTATTAACCTTTATGTTCGACAGGTCAATTCTGTTTTAAATAACTTCGTCACTGTTTGAGAACACGTCAGTGGTTTTGTGAGCATACGGCAGACAGAAATGAATCTGCACATTGTGTTGAAAAGTCAAAATTATCTCCAGTGAAGTCAGAAAGCTTATTTTTTGTTCTTTAATATGGTATAATTTTCAGTCATTTAGAAAATAAACTTTTGGCCCTTTTTACAGTTTTTTAAAGCAGCTATCCTATTTTTTTCTTTTTCCCTGATTGTTCGGATTGTGCCGGAGTTCCCCGATGATGACCGCGTCTCGCTGTTAGATAAGACGACTATCGGGTATCTTGATTGTGTTACGTAATGTTATACATTAACATACGGACCCCATTCTATGTTTAAGATATACAAATACCTACATGACTGCAGTTTATACCCAGGTTGTTTGATCATGACAGTAACCCTGTGAAATATGCATTAAGTATCCTATAGATCTGATATAAGACCAGACTTTTGATATTTATGAGATTATTTCTAAGGATTTAAAATCAAGTTTATCAAGATTTTGAATAAGGAATTCTTCATTTGCTAATTATTTCCACTCTTTAGCTTTTAGATTCAAATGTGTGATGATTAATGCCATATTAAAAGTACTTTATGCCGACAACTCACATATTCATGTTTCCTTGCTATTTTCAAGCTGATCACATGCATTTTCTCCCTTTCATGTGTTTTCAAAAGCTTTCTTTCTGAGGGTCGTAAACCCGTAGGATAGTTTGCTAAGGTTCTTGACTGGCAAATAAATCAAATTTTCCCGTCAATAATTTAAAACTTTTTACAATATGGAGAACTTTTTGACTTTACCAAATTAAAAGCAATTTCAGACAATGAATTAGATATAGTTCAAATGATATTCTTGACTTTGGAAGAGTATAAAACATTGTGGGAAAAGAAGAAAATGTTGTTTAATAGTGTGGGAAAAGGAAACAACGCTGGCTACTGGCACTTTCTCCTTTTCTCACAATGTTTTCAAAAGCTTTTATTTCAGGACCGTTAAAACTCGGGAGTGTGTGGTACGGGTAAAATCGATACTCCCAAAACGCCGAATTTTCTGCTGATTTCAGTCACCTGTTGATATTGCGATGTCAAGGATTTTTTTTTTAACCAAAAAAATTTCGACATATAGAATCGATTAGGTCCAAGATCAGACTGCTTGTTTTGTACAGTTTGCTATTGATCTATTGAGTGCGTTTTTGATGCAGCTTATAATTGGTCTATTATTAGACCACTTTGTCTGATAAATAGTAATAATCTCAGTCTTCTTAAAAAATAGAGAGAGAAAAAATGCAATTAAAAAAAAAAATCTATAATAACAATATAAAAAAAAAAGAAAAAAACTTGGGGAAATAGCAGTTTTTATAAATCTCTTAAAAAGTTTTAACAGATGCAAATAATATGAACGTACATGTATAAAAATGATAAATATATTATAACATTGGACAATGTGTAAAAACAGGACCCAAATTCAACAGAACAATAGACAAGGTTGTCATGTCATCTGTTTTTATCTTCCTTTTATCCGCTGCACAATCCTTTAGTCCAGTCTTAAAATCTCACTTAACTCGATACAGCATTTTTATACAAAAAATAACGATAGTGCCGTTTTTAAACTAAAATGGACGCAAGTTCCCATTGTAACAAATGTAAACGAATACTTAGATCGTAATCACAACAAAACAGAGAATACTTCAAGACGTTATAGATCTTCTTCTAGAAATTTATTTTTAAGTTATTGAGCGTCAAACAGGATGAAAGGGCGAATTTCTAAAACTTTTCTCTAGAAATAAGAAGGAGAATGGGTCAGTGACTTTAAATCAAAATGGACGCAACTTCCCATATTGCTACAGTAATTAAAATTATATTGAAGTAAAGTAGAGATATTATAGAATACTTCTAGACGTTATAGATTTTTATCATTTTAGACAAAAAACGTGTTTTAGTCGATCAAAAGTTTTTTCCTTCTGAAATCCTATGTGACGGGCCGGTATCGGAAATCCTTTGGGACCGGATTATCGATAAATTCCAAGGGGAGTAATTCTTGTTCGAATTGCACGTTAAAGTTAGGGATGATAGGATAAAAGCTCAGAGGACTTGGTGGGAAAAGGAGAAATTGCTCAATAGGAGCGATTTCTCCTTTTCCAACGATAATTATCAAAGTGGAAACAGCTTTACTTCCACAGCTTTAAATTTCCTGCCTTTGTTTCCTTGTTTGGTGTGTAACAACGTGTCAGCAGCATTTTAATTATTTCACGGTGACAGTTCAAAGATCCATTTTTTTCTCTTCACCAATACTACCCGAAGAAAGTGCTACTTGTTTCTGTGCACCAATAGTGTTACCATTATGTGCAAAAATACATATGTGCACCTTTGATTCAATATCCACGACAAAAATACATGCGCAGTAGGATGCGCGCGAAAATATACATCGTTAAGTCCTTACCAGACGACAAAATTTTAGAGGCGCCCATATTGAAGGTATTTGCAGACGATGAAATTTAGTGTAGCTGAACATGCCTTTGGTAGGACAGTAAAAAATATAGGAAAGGAAGAAAATGCAGGTAACCAGAAAATACTGGTTACCAGCATTTTCTGCTTTTACGCACAATGATTTCCAAGGCCTTCTTTCCAAAAATCGTTTAAATATGGTATTGGGTGGTAAAGGGTAAGACCACTTCATCACTGGCCGTGTGCATTTCCAATGAGCTACCATTTTATCACATAACGCCCCTTGTTTTCAGTATGTAAAATAACCATTACAATTTTTCTTTCCTTAAGCACGTGTGAGATATGAAAATAGTGCGGTATTTAGTTAACGCGCTTTAATTATACGTCCCATTTCTTTTACATTGCTGATCAGGTTTCCTGTGTGAATTGACTGTCAAGACTGATTATTATGACAAAGCTGCACATTTTAGTATCTTAAGATGTAAAATAAAACCGTTATATGCAAGTTTCTTTGGAACTATATTTTTGTCTGTGATGTACAAACCTGTGAAAGAAACAAACAGGCTTTAAGTGAATTTCAATACACATGCACATGTAGGCCTACGTTTTAACGGATCATGAACAATTATTCTGGAGATAGTTATGTGATAAAAAGAATATGACATTCGTTGGCTTTTGAGGTAAAATCTTATTAACTCGTCCACACAAAAAAAAATCATCATAAATCTCGCCAAAGGCCCGCTTATTAACATTTTTTTTTTGTAGACTTATTTAGTAAAATTTTATCTCGGTGACAGATCGAAATTCATTTTATCGAGTAAAAATCATCCGTAATATTTTCATGAGTGTCGCAGCCACGAGTGAAAATATTACCGATGATGTTCACTCGATGAAATAGATATGTAGCTATACCTACCCGACATCCGTTAGGATAACAATACTGTATGTGTAACCATCTCGGCCTTTCTGGTGGGTTGTAATACTCGCGAGCTGCCGACCACTGTTGATGGAATAGAATAGAACATACTTTAATAATGTGAGTTACGCTCTGTGAAAAGGGGGCTTAACACATCTGCGAAAGTATCCATGCTTTCCTCGATTTTCTTTTACCAGTACTCCTTACAATATTTTTTTCTAAGCCACTGGCTGCTTTTCCAAATAACCATCGTCGAAACAATGAGTAAAGCAGCTTATTTCATGCTTTTCTGTAGTTTATCGAGCAATAGGCTAATGGTTGATTATGATTTGATATTTCATGGTTACAACCAGTGAAAAATACTGATTTCATATTTTCTGACTAGTCGATCTAAGGTGGAAACAGTAGTTCCCACGCACTAGTTACCTACCTAAGTCAACAGTGCGTGCCAATTAACAAGACGGAAATATGACATAATTCATGCGCATTTACCCTACATTTCTCGCACTTTACGTAATATTGTAATCCGTTGATACATGTATGTGGAGGGGGTATGCCACGGGGAATGACCACAACCAGCTGTACCGTATTTTGATGAAAATCACAACAAAAAAAGGCTTAGAGAGAAAAAAAAAATAGAATTTTTCGAGAAAGATCGAAATTTATTTCATCTCATGAACGTCGTCGGTAATATGGCTGCTGCGCCACTTGTGAAAATATTACCGATGAGTTCGGTCGACGGAATAAATTTCGATCTTTCACCGAAATAAACAAATATCTTCTATTTATCATATTCCTGTCAGTGAATTACTGGGATTTCATAGTGATCAACACCACTAGTGATGACAATTATGATATCATCACTAGTTACGATATAGTTTTAGAATGTTTGCCGGAACTACTTTTTTCCTTTATGGCTCATATTTTACCATTCTTGATAATTATTAGAATAAGAAAGGGTGGCTTAGGAATATAATAAATATGATATTTAGTCTTAGAACTCGTTCTTTTAACAGCGTCACACGCTATTCTAGTGACAATTTTTTAATATCACACACAGCCAGTTAATTATCCTCTATTTATTACTAGTGATACTTATCCCCTACACAGCCAGGCAGTGAAACTTTTTTATATCCAAGCATATGTATACGAGCTACGGTCTAGCAAAAAGTGTTTAATTCATCACCGTGATATATTATACCAAGTAAATCATCACATATTCATGGATCAATAAACACCACTTTGTCTGATAATCTGCTAAATCCTGAGGTAGCATGGTCCTTGGAAATGCAGAAAATTTACTGTTTAATGTTTAGACACGGGTCTACTTACGCAGATTGCTGAAATGGGTCGAAACTTTTTGGCAGACGAATTAAACTCCCTTTTCATAGAGCATTGATCATATATCTATGTAGCGATTTGTGTCACCCTTAAACTGCTAAACGCGACTCACAGACCTTTTGCGGACAGTGTAGATCAAGATCAGACTGCACAACGTGCAGTCTGATCTTGAATCTACACTGTCCGATAAGGAGATATCTATCCCACAAAAATAACTTTGAAATAACAAAATTTGGGTTTTTATCCCATCGGCTTGAAAGTTTCATTTGAAGTTATTTAGCAGGATAAGGGTAAACAGTTGAACACGTGACAATTTAACTCTTTACCAAACGACAAAATTTTAGACTGGTCCAAATTGAAAGCACTTGCAGACGACAAATTAAACGTAACTCAAAAATTGAAATTTGTTTCTAGCAGGATAGAAAACATTGTGGGAAAAGGAGAAAATGCTGGTTACCAGCATTTTCTCCTTTTCCCACAACGTTTTCAAAAGGCTTCTATCTCAAGGTCGTAAAAACCAGGGATTGTTTGGTAAAGGGTTAAAAGTAGATCCAGACACAATCAAAATAAAAAAGGACAAAACGATACAAAATGACTTGCATAAAAAGCGAATTCCCCCGTCAAGTTGTTCAGTATTTCCCTTGAATTTGATATCAAGTTCGGCACAGACTCCCGGTCAATTAATGACTGTGCTGATTCGTCATGGTGTAGTGGTGGTTGTCCAGACAGAGGGTCGTTACATATGTTCGTAGCTTCGGTGGATATGTAATTTGGACAATGTCTCCGGAGCACATGTGCACTTGTCAAACCTAAATTTAAGACACAGTTTATGTATGACTTGAAAATTGAAAAAATAAATAAAAATTATACAATAAATGTTCAGTCGATGCACTGACTTGCAAAAAGAAAAAGGGTCGGTTTTTAAATGGGGGGGGGGGGAAGAAAGAGAGAGAGAGAGAGAGAGAGAGAGAGAGAGAGAGAGTGAGTGATTGATTAATTGATATTGTATGGTGTTTAACGCCTTTTTCAACATTATTTAACCTACATCGTGGCGGCCAGTGAACCTATCCATGCTTTACTGGAGTTTCATTTTGTAGTACTCCACAAAAAAAACAAACATTCCAAGCCACTGGCTGCTTTCCCACATAACCATCGTCGAAACAATGGTCAGCGGTGAGAGAGGACTGAATCCTGTCCTGATCATTGTCGGGCCTTGGCGGGACAATTATCAATTCTCACAACCGAGTTACGGACTGCGCAGGCTGACCTTGGTTGATACTTTTTGCAAATGCTCCCTTTACAGAGCATGTCACATCTTATGATATATGGCCTGCAACACGTGAGAAGGGGCACTCGGACATTTGCATAAAGTGTCGCCTCGGATCAGCCTGCGCACTCCGCGCAGGCTAATCCGAAACGACAGTTTCCGTTTTTATGTAATTTTCTCTTTCACGCAAGTCTACTGTAGCACAAAATCTGATGTAGTCGTAAAGTGCCGTCTCGGATTAGCCTGCGTGGACTGCGCAGGCTGATCCGAGACGACACTTTACGCAAATGTCCGAATGCCCCTTTTCGCGTGTTGCAAGCCAATTATCTCTTTTTCTAGGAAAAAATGAAAACAAAAAAACCAGCTTACACGCAAGACATGGCATCCACTATTTACCAATGAAATCTTTTCAATATCCGAGATTTAACTCTTTTCCAAACGACATTTATCTTTTTTAGACATTTCCAAATTGAAAGCAGCTGCAGACGACAATTTAAACGTGGCTTAAATGATGGAATTCGTCTCTGATAGGGTATAAAACATTGTGGGAAAAGGAGAAAATGCTGGTTACCAGCATTTTCTCTTTTTCCCCACAATGTTTTTAGAAGGCCTCTTCCTCGGGGCCGTTAAAACTCAGGATTTTGTGATAAAAGGTTAAATACGTCATGTCCCTCCATATTTTATTGCTTTAGAAATTTAGACTGCCTTACCCGCTGGAATATCATTTTAACTACAATGGTGTCAACTGAATACATCTGACTCGTGACCTGGTGGTTGGGAGTTCGATGCTCGGTTGAGGCAAACTTTCTTTCCGGCGATTTTTCGCCTCTCACTGTTGCATGTGACAAGAGCAGTCAGTGACTTTGAAAGAAAGTTGTGTCGATACTGGTGTGAGAAAGTCGGGAAACACATGCGTAGGTGTACTGATCGCCGTGATATGATCTAAGCTGTTAAAACGGCGTTAAACTCCAATACAAACAAACAAACTCAACTGAATAAGTTCGAAACTCGTGGGTGGGGTGTGTGTTTTAGAGTTGGGATTGAGAGAGAGAGAGAGAGAGAGAGGTGGGGGGGAGAGAGAGAGACGGAGACAGAGAGACAGACAGAGAGATACAGAGAGAAAGAGAGAGAGTGAGAGAGACAGACAGAGAGGGAGAGGGGGTGATACTTGAAAATATGTTACCGAATAGAAGAAACATAAATAAAAATATGGGATTAATCATTTCAAGATTTCTCGACTGCGAGGTTTTCCAGCTGATCCTTGTTACTAGTATTTATTCAATACAATTTCTTCAAGTTGTGTATGGCTTTATGGCTGAAGAAATGACTGCCCATATTTATATACCATTTCTATAATTGAAAATCCAAAGTTTAAATTAGAAAACACCAAATTCCTAATGCATGGCATTTCCTATCCAATAAAAAAAAATGGATAGAAGGCTAGAAAAATACCCAAGGGATGATTCAGTAACACCTTTCCATTGTGCGACGTTTTCTTTTAACCCAATGCCGAATTTTAACGACCCTGGGAAAGGAGCCTTTTGAAAACATTGTGGGAAAAAGAGAAAATGCTGGTAACCAGCATTTTCTCCTTATCCCACGATGTTCTGTATCCTATCAAAGAAAAACTGCACCATTTGAGCCACATTGAAATTGTTGCCTGCAGATGCTTTCAGTTTGGACAAGGCTAAAAATTTGTCATCTGGTAAAGGGTTAAACCTTAACCTGCCAAAAAATAAGTGAAAAAAAAAACTTTCAAGCCGATGGTAAGAAGCCAAATTTTAGTATTTCAAAGTTATTTTATGGCGGGAAATATCTCTTTATCGGACAGTGTAGATCTAAGATCAGACTGCACTATCTCTGCAGTCTGATCTTGATCTACATTGTCCGCAAAAGGTCCATGAGTCGTGCTTAGCAGCCTGGGGTTTAAATGAACACGTGTTTTCCTAGAAATTCCAAAAAAAAAAATCCAATGAAGAACTTCCGTACCCAGTTGATTGAAAGATAAACCTCTTTTGTTTTTCGTTCATATCCAACCGAGGGCGCAGTCTGATCTTTATCTGCTCTCTCCCTTAACTCTTAAAGATACATCTTTCCAGATAGAGAGAAAAAACGTCGTTAAAACTTGAACGTGTGTAGAATGGCTCAGTTGTGTAAACATAGATGAATTACCAATATACCTGTATATGGTGTATGGGATAGAAAAAACTCAAGGGATTTGTCCTCATTTAATACCGAAAACAACAGCAGCGATTCCTTCGAAGGCCTCAAAAACATGAAATGCAATTTCTATCCGTCGTAATCTGTGCATCATTGCAGCCGTCAAGGGCAACAATTGGCATGAAGATACAAAAATGGTTTTAGTTTCATAAAATAAGGATGAAATTATGAAAAAAAAAAATGGCTGAAAAATGGCTGAAAACGAGTATAGATATATCTTTAATATGCTAAATAAGAAAAATAAAATCTTCAACCCGATAGTGAAAAAACCAAATCTTGCTATCTCAAATTCATTTTCTTTTGGGGGGGCGGGGAATATCTCCTTATCGGACAGTGTACATTAAGATCAGACTGCACAGAATGTGCAGTCTGATCTTAATGTACACTGTCCGCCAAAGGCAGACTAAGGGTTAAAACTGCTATCCTTTTCTCCCTCTTTTCCCAAATGACGATATTCATTTCGTTATTTCGCAACTCAAATAAAGCCAATAACAGCCATATCACGAGGACAGTTCACCTCCAATTTCCATGTAGGCTCGGACCTTTGCCCTCTTTGGCGTAACACCCACATATTGACACTATTGCAAACGGCAAAACCTTTTGCAGACGACAAAATAATTGCGACTCAGAACTAAGCATTCACCTTTGGAAGAGCAGAAAACATTTTGGGAAAAGGAGATAAACCCGTATACACTAAACATTGTTAAAGCTGTTTAAAATTGTTGTTGTTGTTGTTGTTGTCTGTTGATTTGTTCATTTGCACTATGCTAACGCAATGAAGACTCTAACCAATGAAAAACGTCTAATTTAAAAATTTCAAAGAAAAACAAAAGAAGTGAAAGCAATTATTCCTTTCAAATTTATTTTTTTCCAAAACTTTCTATTTCAAGAAGTTTTAACTCTTGACTAGACGGCGCCATTTTACACTCGTCTTTTTGGCAAGCAATTTCTGACGACAAATTGAAGGTGACACAAATAACGGAATTTAACTTTGAAGGGATAGAAATCATGACAATGCCAAGTTATTTTAGTTTTTGTCAGAATTTATCACAAAATATGCGAGGGTGCAGATACAATAGCAGATTGTAAGTTCGGTGCAGTCTGATCTTGCTCTTCACTACAAGCGAACTTGCTTCCGGTACAAGAAAGGTTTCAGTATTAGCAAATCTTTAAATAAAAGACACGTTTTTTATCACCTTTTCTAAATGGCCACATTGTTTATAGCTTGTCAAAACCGCAATCAATTTTTTGTCAGACAAGTTTGAAAGACAAAAACATGTTTAACCCATTATCAGACAATTCCGAGTTTTAGCGACTCCTGGGAAACGGTTTTTGAAAAAAAAAAAAATGCTGGTAAAATGTTTTGAAAACATTTTGGGAAAAGGGGAAATTGGCGGTAACAAGCATTGTCTGCTTTTCCCAAATGTTGTCATTTGAGCCACCTTCACTTTTTCTGTAAGCAAATGTCTAAAATGGCTTTCAACACGCGAAAAGGGGCATTCGGACATTTGCGTAAAGCGTCGTCTCGGATCAGCATTTCCGTTTTTATGTAATTTTCTGTTTTGAACAAGTTTACTGTAGCACAAAATCTAATGTAGTGGTAAAGTGCCGTCTCGGATTAGCCTGCGCGGACTGCGCAGGCTGATCCGAGGAGACACTTTCCGCAAATGTTCGAATGCCCCTTTTCGCGTGTTACAAGCCAAATGGCAAAATTTTGGACATGTCAAAATTGAAAGCTTTTATATACGACAAAATAATTGCGACTCAAAACTAGAAATTTATCTTTGAAATGGTAGAAAACATTTTGGGAAAAGGAGAAAATGCTTGTTACAGCCATTTTCTCCTTTTCCCAAAATGTTTTCAAAGGTCTTTTCCTAAAGGGCGTTAAAATTCGGAATTGTGTGGACTTGTCAAAATTTAAAGCTCTTGCAGACAACAAAATTGCTACTCAAAACTAGAAATTTACCTTTGGAAAGGTAGAAAGCATTTTGGGAAAAGAAGAAAATACTGGTTACCATCATTTTCTCCATTTCGCAAAATGTTTTCAAAAGGCCATTTCCTTAAGATCGTAAATTTGGAATTGTGTGGGCGTGTCAGAATTGTAGGTTTTTGCAGACAACAAAATAATTGTGACTCAGACTTAGAAATTTACCTTTGGAAAAATAGAAAACATTTTGGAAGAAGGTGAAAATGCTGGTTACCAGCATTTTCTCCTTCTTCCAAAATGTTTTCAGAAGCCTTTCCTCGGGGTCGATGAAATTCGGAATTATGTAGTAAAGAGTTAACCCCTTACCACATGGCAAAATTTTGCACTTGTCAAAATTGAAAGCTTTTGCAGACGACAAAATAATTGCGACTCAGAACGAAACATTCAACTTTGGAAGAGCAGAAAAGATTTTGGGAAAAGGAGATAATGCTAGTCACCAGCATTTTCTCCTTTTCCCAAATTGTTTTCAAAATGTCTTTTCCCTAGGGTCGTTTGAATTGGGAATTTTGTGGTAAAGGGTTAACCCGGTGTCAAATTGATGAACTTATGAGGAGGGACTCAGTGCTTTAACCAGACAGGTCACGCAAATAACTGGTCTATCCTTGCATTTTTATCTCAAATTAAGATCTCGTTTGTATTGTCAGATATGAGCCATGCTCTGTAAAAAGGGGGCTTAATGTCTGCAAAAAGTATCGACTGAGGTCAGCCTGCGCAGTCTGCGCAGGCTGACCTTGGTCGAGACATTTTGCTATCGGTCAATTTTCTGTATGTTCAAGGACCAGTGAACCTCATGATTCAGTGGGTTGTTATATAAAATGGATTTTGTGGATCCATAATTATGTGATGTCTTGCTTGGTATGATGCATCACGGAGACACATTAAGCCCCTTTTTGCAAGAGCAAGGCTCATAAATTTTAAGTAAAATAATCCCCAGAATGTAAAAAGTGACTTTATGTCAAACTTTTAAGCGACTTCAAAAACAATTTCCTATCACTAACTATTCTAAGATCCCAATACTTTCCATTGAGACACATTGAACTCTTTACTTGATGACAAAATTTCAGACCACTCCATTTTAAAAGTATTTGCAGTCGAAAAGTTAAATGATTCACGAGAAAACGAGGAATCGTTTGGTAGATCTATAACTTTACGTGGAATTTTGAGTTAAATTTTGTCTCGTATTTTTGTCTCGTTCTCCTTGGTGAAGAGTATTTAATGGTTCTCCAGTGTGTATTTGAGCGAGAGTCAAAACAGGGCCAAGTATTAAGAAAAGTTCATTCTACGGATTTGTAAGGGACTGACCAGCCCGCATAGCTCAGTTGGTAGAGCGTAAGACTCGTGAACGTAATGTTGCGGGTCACTTAATGGTGTGAGCTCGATTCCCACGACTGACCTTCTTAAATTACTAATAGTCTTTCGTATGAGACGTTCAACCGAGATCCCGTGTGACGGTGCTATACACCGAGCACGTTAAAGAACCAGGCGTAACTTTGGATGGGGTTCGTCCTATATCTGCACTATCCCTCGTAACAATACTAATAGCCTTCAGGGGGCATCGCCCATATGGGCAACCGGTGGCGACGATAATCTTTGATCGTTTCAGTATACATCCAATTTTCCAGAGATATAAACGTGAAACAACAATAGTAACGATAAACTTGAATCTAAACCTTATAAACTTAAAATTTTCAGAGAGGAATCCCCCATATACTCCAGCCGAATTGGCTACCTCTCCGGCTTACACCCCAACCCCTCCCACCCCACTACTCGCTCATTCGGTGTTTGTGAAAATTGATCTGTCGTCCATTCACTTACTATTACGTCAAGGAAAATCTCGAATACTCAGGCTTAATCCTTAGGCTGCTAAGCGCGACTCACTGACCTTTTGCAGACAGCGTTGATCAAGATCAGACTGCACAGAACGTGCAGTCTGATCTTGATCTACACTGTCCGATAAGGAGATATCTTTCCTCCAAAAAATACCTTTGAAATATGAAAAATTGGGCTTTTACGATCGGCTCGAAAAGATGAGGGGTTAATAAGTATTGCATTACGTGTCTATAGAAGACTTTTGTTGCGCGACGTGCTTTAGAAAAGAAACAATGACGAACTACCTTCGCAGTTCCGGGTTGCAAACAGAACATTCTGTTAACTCTTTGCCATACGACAAAATTTTAGAATGGTCCAAATTGAGAGCATTGGCAGACGGCAAAATAAATTTGCCTGAAAAAATAGAATTTATTTTGGGAATGGTAGAAAACATTGTGAGAAAAGGAGAAAATGCTGGTTACCAGCATTTTCTCCTTTTCCCGCATTTTTTTCAAAAGGCTTCTTTCCCACGGTCGTTAAAACTCAAGATTGTGTGGTAAAGAGGTAAGACTATATAACCTGTTTCTTTAATGACACATGTAGCAATTAATCGTTTATTGACTTTCTCCCAGTGAATATCTCGACTTTTTTTAAATAAGGGATAGGTGTGAGAATAAAAATCCGGAGAAACTCAGACAATACACTTGTGATAGAAAATTTCAGGAATAATTCTTTTTTTTATTCGGTATGTTAACGTTTCATATTACTTTTAATATGCCATTGTGTTCTTGTGTCCATGCAGGCTGATCCTGGTCGATATCGCTTGCTACTTATCGATTTTCTGCATGTCAAAGGTCCATTCTACCTCATGATTCAGGCGGTTGGTAGACAAAATGGACTTTATGGATCCATAATGATGTGATGACTTGCTTAATATAGTGCATCACGGATATTCAATAAACCTCTCTTTGCCAGTGCGCCGCTCACATACCTATGCAATTGAATTTGAGCCATGCTCTGTGAAAAGTGGGCTTAATGCATTTGCGAAAAGTATCCACCCATGTCAGCCTGTGCAGTCCGCGCAGGCTGACATGGGCCGAAACTTTTCGCTATCTTCCGATTTTCTGTATGTTCAAGGACCATGCTATCTCATGATTCAGTCGGTTGTTTGGCGAGGCGGATTTTATGGATCCGTAATTATGTAATGACTTGCTTGGTAAACTGCATCACGGAAATGCATTAAGCCCCCTTTTGCCAGAGTGTGGCTCATTTTAATAATACCATTTAACCATTTACCACACAATGCCGATTTTTAACGACCCTGAAAAATGAGGCTTTTGAAAACATTGTGGGAGAAGGAGAAAATGCTGGTAACAACCCTTGGAATGACAAGTTTTATGTGGTAGGTAACATTCAACTTTTCGTCTGCAAATGCTTTCAAATTGGACAAGGCTAAAATTTTGTTTTCTGGTAAACGGTAAAAATTTATGGAAAATATTGTGAAGATGACAATCTGTTATTGCGCGATTGGTCCAAGTATAAGTCATGACAGGAAAATGAAGTTTAAAACCAGATCAAAAGTTACCAGCCCAACTTTTTGTATACTTTTACCTGTTTAGTATTTGCCATTGACTAACAATTGGACTGATCATGAAATAACATATTGCCTTCTTCACAATAATTTCCATACTGTTAAATGGTATCATTATTATTAAGATTCATTCAACGGCCCCATTGTTTACATTTAGTCGCTATTGTGACGTTAAACATGCGTTTGCAGTTTAATTGCTTCCATCATTTTTTAATCTTTTCCAGACCACATAGTTTTATTGAAAGTGAATCAAACAGCGAGAGTTGTTTGTCTATAAAACGATAGAATCGATTTGGCCATAAATCAACTCAGGAGCACGTGATACGATAGTAATTTTAGTGGACCAGTATTTTTGTCAGAAACTGTAAATCTAGATCAGGATTTTTGTCCTACACTATCAGACCGTTAGAGACACATTCAGAATATAAAAGAACGGCCTTGGAATTGCAAATCGATAGCCTACATTTCCATAACTGTCTAAAGTAAAAGCGCCCCTGAAAATTGCTGGCTATTCTTTATGATTCTTTTATATGTTTTCATCTTGAGCTTAACTATTTATGAAAGAATGTACTGTATTTCTTAAGTTTCATTTTCTTGTGTAAAGCGCTGCCTTTTATAAAATTTTCCCCAAATCAGATCTCAATTTTCCTGGGCCTGTATCAATCAAATCACTCATTCGGACACTTTTTTGCACATACTAAAATACTCAAATGCTACGCATGAAAGTGGGCCAGTTTCACACAAACTGTAACATTTGCCGAAAGTATTAGGGTGAATAACCATGAGGCAAGTTTGTAAGCAGGGCGAGAGCGAATTCTTTCTGGGGCGATTCGATCGGATCATTTCGTAATTTCCGCTTTGAAGTTCGAATTATTCCGAATGAGTAACTTCCGTAAACAATGGGTAAACATTGACAACAATTTTAAGCGCAGGTATTCTTTTTAAAAAAATATTTCAAAAGACAACATTCAACGGTTAAATAATTTTGTAATGGTAAGAACGTCAGAATAAGTGGCATGACTGATTTTAGAAAACAATCAGAAATTCTCTAACGCTCCAGTGTCTTATAACCCAGCCTTAAATCATGTTCAAACGAATATCAGAAAGCTGCGGCAAATTTAAACATTTTTATCAATTTTTGTTAAAGCCAAACACAAATAGAGTGTTAAATTTTTTGAAAAAAAAAAAAAGTAAACATTGTTGGAAGAGGAGCTGTTGCCTAACACTTTTTCCTACTACAAAATTTTAGACTTGTCCAAATAGAAAGCATTTGCAGACGACAAATAACATTTGACTCGGGTGACAGAGCTTGTAATAGAAGGACTGAAAACTTGTAGAAAAAAGTGGTCAGGGTTGTTGAAAGTCGGGATTGTGCAGTAAAATGTTGTAAAAATGTTTGTAACTCTTCACCAAATGGCAACATTTCATGCCTTTCCAAATTCAAAGACTGTGCACACAACAAATGAGCTATGATCTTGCAAAATGGGATTTAATGCATATAGCCTCGAGTGTCCGTATTCCGTGATGATAAGGAAACAACATAATGAAATGAAGAATTAAGAAAGGAACATGAGCTAGAAATTACTTGCCTTCATAAAAAAATCATTTCTGATGACTTTCATGAAAAAAATTAACTTAGATAGCAATTTCCATGTTCATTGTGCATAAATAAACAAACATGCCGTCAGCCTTCTTGAGCAAACATGGCGTGACTTAATTCCGGTAACTCAGTAGTATTTATAGCATAAAGTCGTAGATCTTTGCATTTTTTGTGAAGGAACACTATTTAGATATAAGAAAAATGATGTCAATTTCTTTTAAATCAGATGATTGATTGATTTTTAAAAGTATTTGTCTGGTATTTGGCTGAAATTCAAGGGCAATAAAATGTTCGATTGTTGGTAAGGGTTACGAGCAGACATACCGTGTGACGTCATCAAACTATGTGCTTTACGAGATGTAAACAAAAAATCACCAGTTCAAGGACACTCACGGGATAAGGGCACTCGACGATAGATGATGCACTATACCAAGCAAGTGGTTGAATCATTATTGATCAGTAAAATCAATAAAATCTATTTTGTCGAAAGACAGGCTAAATTATGAGGTAGGCTAGTCCTTTGAAATGTGGAAAATTGACCAATAGCTAAAAGTATTGGACCAAGTCAGCCTGCACAGACTGACCCGGGTGGATAATTTTTGTGGATGTATTAACCCTTTACCAGATGACAAAATTTAAACCTCGTCCAAAATGAAAGCATTTGCAGACGACAATTTCAATGTGGCTCAAATGGTGCCATTTTTCTTTGACAGGGAAGAAAGGATTGTGGGAAAAGGAGAAAATGCTGGTTACCATCATTTTCTCCTTTACCCACAATGTTTTCAAAAGGCTTCTTTCCTAGGTTCGTTAAAAGTCGGCATTGTGTGGTAAACAGTTAAACCCCCTTTTCACACAGCAAAGCTAAAATCTAGCTCACATATAGGCTTTTGTCTGTAGAGAAGTAGAAAACATTGCCAGTGTTACCAGCATTTTCTCCTTTTCCAACAATGATTTCATAAGCCTTTATTTTTCAGGGTTGTTTTAATTTGGAACTGTGTGGTAAAAGATTAATACAATTGCCTGTCTTTTCACTGTTTTACAGTTTAAATTAAATTGTTGCCATATTGGCTTTCACATACCAGTTTGCTCAGAGACAGGGACGCTATTAATTGTGGGAATATGTACTCAGTATAATGTGATATCTGTTTATCATGGATTTATGAATACTCACCAGATTTAGGCACTTTCATTATTGCAACATTTGCTTTCATACCCCAGTCTGCTCTGAAGGACACTATTGAATATGCAAACATGTATGGTGGATCGTCAAGTTTTTGAGAGACTTTCGTAATTTCAGTTTAGGCAGATTCAAATGAACATTTCATAACCAAAATTCAATTTTGTATGCTTCTAAAATCCTGCTTGAATTAATCCTACTTACTCAATAGTAATGACACATTTCACCCTTCAATCTTGCACTGGTATCTTTGTATGGAACTTAAAAAAACTGACCATGTTTTCCAGACTTTCAGTATTTATAGTTACATTCATAAATAAAACTAAAAATAAAAACCACATACACCAAAACTCAACTTTAATGATTTCACCACAAAAAGGTACTGTCTTTAACGATACAAATGAACAATTTTAAGTTGGTAATACTCAGAGAGCAATTAAAGGGAATGAAAAGTGTCATGGCAACACCCTCGTAACTGCAAAGATAGGGCATTTTTGTCCCAATTACAATAAAAAATTGTACAGAACAGGTGTTACATGACCAAGACTGTTCTTTATGGAAATAAGATCAAGTGCACTTTGAAAGCCAACAATTTAAATTCAAATTTACAAATCCATTAACACTTTATCAAACCAGTGGTAGAAATTGAAAGCATTTGCAGACAACATATCAAATTTAGCTGAAATGATGGTAACTGTCTATGAAAGTGTAGAAAACCTTGTAGCAAAAGTTTTGCCACAAGGTTTTCAAAAGGCTTCTTCCTCAGGGTCGTTTAAATTCAGCATTGTGTGGTAAAGAGTTAAGAAGCTTCCAAACAATTTAGATGAGTAAATCCCCTTTTCCCCTTAGATATGAATTTTCTCATGAATTTGATTATTTTGCGTTCTTGTTGTCTAGTGTGTAATACAATCAGAAAAATTTGAAACAAATTTTTGGGGAAAAGTGTTATAGCACTGTCTCATTCAAAAATGTTACATGCACAGACAGAGAGAAAAAGGCTTTAACCCTTTCACTACCAAATTAATAAACTACACATTTTCAATGGCCACTAGTATAGTTCCACATCAAGATATAATCTAGTATAGAAGAGTGGACTATGTAGATCAGAGATCAGACTGCAGGTTCTGTGCAGTCTGATGTTGATCTACACTGTCTACAAAAGGATTGTTTGTGGTCTACAATAAGGAAAGTATTAAGGGACTGAAAAATATATTTTTTTTTTTCAGATAACATGAGGAAGTAACACAAAGATGGTGCTAAATTTTATTGTTCCTGTGTTGTTGTTGTCTGCATTTCCATCGGCTCTTGGCGGTGTCACAAAGGCAAGAAGTGATGTTGTTTTGCTCAATGACTCGTATGTACAAGAATTCTTCAACTCTTCAAGCGGGACGTCTTTAAACACATCAGTAAGTTGACATACTTCAAACATCATCCACTGCAGCTGAATTATTTCATTCATCTTGCTGCAATCCACTTTTGAAAACATTGTTGTTAAACAAAATGATAAAAATTACTTACGGCTTACATGTACAACACCTTAACTTCTATTAATGATCCATATTTCAACCCTTAAGCTGCTAAGCACAGCTCAAGGAACTTTTGCAGACAGTGTAGATCAAGATCAGACTTCACAGAACATGCAGTGTGATCTTTTCTACACTTTCTGATAAGCAGGTGTCTTTTCCCTCAATAATATCTTTGAAATAGCAAATTTCGTGTTTTACTATTGGTTTGAAAGTTATTTTTACTTATTTAGCAGATTAAGGATTAACTCTTTACCAGCTGACAAAATTTACGGCTTGTCCATAATGAATGCATGTGCAGATGATGAAATAATTTGACTCAAAAATTGAAATTTGTCATTGGAAGGGTAGAAAACATTGTGGGAAAAGGAGAAAATGCTGTTTACCAGCATTTTCTCCTTTTCCCACAATGTTTTCAGAAGCTTTCTTCTTCAGGGTCATTAAAAATCAGGATTATGTAGTAAAGTGTTAAGCAGATCTTCTGAAAGTTGTCAAGTACAAAGAAAGTAATGAGGTTATTCTGCTATATGCTTGTCCATGTTGATGGAGTTGAAGAAGAAATCCATTGAAAAATACATGTGCTATTAACTGTTTCAGTGCCGAAGGCAAAAACGGCAACTTTTGTGGCAGGCATAGAGCAAGATCAGATTGTACAAAATTTGTAGCCAGATCTTTGATCTGTAACATGCACTTGTTTTGTCAAGCCCATGAGATATTACTTTTTCTGACTTCTGTGCTCTAACCCTCCTTTATACATAGATTATCAGGTTCAAATATGTTCAAATGTTACAGTGATTGATGTGTTTGGATATACTTTTTTTAGACGACGAAAACTTACACTTGTCCAGATTGAAAACATTTACAGACAACAAATTAAAAGTTGTACATATAACCAAATATCTAAGACATATACAAAACCAAGCACCCTTGTGACACAATCTGTATTTAGCACTCAGTGCTGATTAGTCTCATAAGTCTTCCATTTTTTATGTCAGCTGATGGTTACGCCTGTCATTGTATTGTTTGTAGATATATGATGTTGTGAATACTGCAGCAGCTACTCTGAGAGGTGGTATATATCTGTATGATACTACGGCTGTGCCAACCATATCTGGCCAGGAGGCTACTGGTGAAAGTGGTGCAGTGATCATGATAGTTGCAACAACCATAGAGGTAAGGGTCATTTACTGCAACTATCTGTATTTGAGTACCCTTGGGCAAGGAACTGCAGTACATATTTGGCTATAGCGAAACTCATTAACCCTTTACCACTTAATCCTGAGTTTCAACGACCGTGAGGAAGAAGCCTTTTAAAAACATTGGTAACCAGCATTTTCTCCTTTTCCCACCATGTTTTTTACCCTATCAAAAACAAATTCCATCATTTGAGCCACATCTGCATTGTCATCTGCAAATTCTTACAATTTTGAAAAGTCTACATTTTGCTTGTGTAGTAAAGAGTTAAAGGTGTGGATTGTGAACTGTGACTATTACGTAATGTGACTGAAAAAAGTTTTTTAACTCTTTACTAAACATCAAAACTTTAGACTTGTCCAAATCAAAAGCGTTTGCAGACAACTTTAACAGCATACAAAACAGTGGACAGAGTGACAGCAAGATCAAACAGCATGTTTTGTACAGTTGGATCTTGATTTATACTGTCTGCAAATCCACAAACAATAGTGCTATACAATTATTTCTTTACCACACAATCCCGAGTTTTAACTCTTTACCAGACGACAAAATTGTAGACTTGTCCAAATTGAAAGCGTTTGCAGACGACAAAATAAATGTGGCTGAAAAATTAAAATTTGTTTTGGGAAGGAAAGAAAACATTGTGGGAAAAGGAGAAAATGCTGGTTACCAGCATTTTCTCCTTTACCTACAATGTTTTCAAAAGGCTTCTTTCTCAGGGTCATTAAAAGTCGGGTTTGTGTGGTAAAGAGTTAACAACCCTGGGAAAGAAAGCTTTTGAAAACCAGCATTTTCTCTTTTTTCCACAATGTTTTCTACCCTTTCTGATACAAGTCTGACCATTTGAGTATCATTTCATTTGTCATTTGCAAATGCTTTTAATTTGGACAATTGTAAAATTTTGCCAGTTGATAAAGGGTTAAGTGAAAGTTGAGACAATAGGATCTGATATGGGTTGGCAATTCTAATAAAATTTTATTAATCGAGTGTAGAAAAATGTTATTAAGTAAGCTTTTGGCGAGCTTAACTCTTTACCAAACGACAAAATTTTGGACTAGTCCAAATTGAGAGCAGTTGCAGACGACAAAATAAATGTGAGTCAAAATTTGAAATTTGATTTGGGAAGGGTAGAAAACATTGTGGGAAAAGGAGAAAATGCTGGTTACCAGCATTTTTTCCTTTTCCCACAATGTTTTCAAAAGGCCTCTTTCTCAGGGTCGTTAAAAGTCGGGATTGTGTGGTAAAGGGTTAATTACATTTTTGTGGATGACCTTAATGAAATTTTTACCTTAAAAGCCAATGAATGTCAGAATCTTTTTATCAAAAAATGATATTTCACAAATTATGGGTAAATATGCAAAACCATCTATTCAATGCGGTAATTTCCTTAAAAAAGCCCATTCATTTTTCTGAAAAACATACAGTAGAAGATATAAAAAGAAATCAGGATGGTCTCCACAAATCATTAGAAAGGAGGATCGATAAACTAAGATCAGACATTATGGCAGATATGGATAGTAAGATAAAAGATTTAAAGGATGAAATGGTACTTGATTTGAACAAAGAAGCATGTCGTATCGATGAGTTGTTGAACAGCGTTCACCTCCTTCAGTCCCGTATGCAAACTGTTGAAAGTAAATGTACCGTTACAAATAGTACTGCACGTGTCCCACTGAACGACCCTGACCTCACCATTACAGCAAGTGGGTTAAGTTATTCGGATGGAGAATCCATCGTGGAAAAAGCCAGGTCATTGATTAAAGCTCTGGGGGATGATATTTTTTCCCAAGTTCACATTTCTGGTGCATGTAGACTACAGAGTCGATTTCCTAACAGACCGGGATTAGTAAAGATAAGTTTTGCAAATGTGTCTGAGAAGGTTGCTGTGCTGCGTAAAAAGTCCACGTTGCGTCATTCTACAGACTATAAAAATGTACATCTTAAGAGTAGCAAGTCGCATGCTGAAAGATTGATTGAGCTGAATGCCAAAACTATCCTTAAAAAATTATCCGAAGGACACAATTTGACGGTTGATGTGAATGGAAGGATAAAAGAAAAAGGCAGTAGCACCGGTAACACCAACAATCACCACTAGGGATCTTCCAGGCTCCAAAATGAAATAACATTTGCTCATTTAAACGTCTGTGGATGGACAAATAGTAACCATTAATTATGTCGTGAAATTATTTATGGAATAAACGCTGACATCATATCTATAAACGAGTCACATTTAATTGGTCAAAATACAATAGACATAGACGGTTATATTTGGTATGGACATAATCGACAAGAATTACATGTTTGAGCACAAAAAGGTTCAGGGGGTGTCGGTTTTTTCATTAAAAATTGGATTATAAGTGAGTATGAGATAGAAATAGTGGACAAATGTAAAAACGGGATATTGGCCATAAAATTGACAAGTAAACATATAGGGTACACTATTCTTCTGTTTAGATGTTATCTTCCACCGGAAAATTCGACGTGGGGACATGATGCACAGGGGTTTTTTGCTCATCTTCTTTCGCTTGTTTATACCATAGGGGTCCGTAGTTTGATTCCTGGCACCCATAGACTATATATTATAAACAAGGGATTTAACTGTATGCAGTCTGTCACTCGCCCCCGGTTACAAAAAACAACGTATCTTTTCTACCCCATCAGTTATTCTCCTATTTTTTTCTACAGCTGAGAGCTAAAACATTTTTCTACCAGAAAAACACAACTGTTTGTCAGTAGCTAATGCAGTCTGGCTGATACATTCGCTCGAACTTGTAAACTTGCTCAAAAATCTGCGCCATTGACACGGGTTCGTACATCCGTTTTCAAGATATAAAATGCACTTTAGATCCAATGAAACGCAGCATTAGCGGCACCCACCCTTCAAACATGTTTAAAAATACTACTGACCTATAGTCTTTATCTTCAATAACGACGAAACGCCTCAGAATTTGTTGAATTTGTGATCCACGTTCTTATTTCGAACAGCTGCAGCCATCTTCTGTCATGTGACATTTTTTGGAATGAGAAATTTGATTGGTTGATATGTACTAACAGTCGTGCATTCAACCAATGAAATTTCGTACAGCTGTTCACACCTTTTTGTCACGTGACAGTACGGTGACACTGTTTGGAACGAGAAATTTCATTGGTTTATATGCGCGAACGTCAGTATCGAATGTACGAACCCGTGTCAATGGCGAAGATTTTCGAGCGAGTTTACAAGTTCGAGCAAATATATCAGCCAGACTGCATTAGCCACTGACAAACAGTTGTGTTTTTCTGGTAGAAAAATGTTTTAGCTCTCAGCTGTAGAAAAAATTAGGAGAATAACTGATGGGGTAGAAAAGATACGTTGTTTTTTTGTAACCGGGGGCGAGTAACGGGCTGCATACAGTTAAATCCCTTGTTTTAGTCTATGGGTGACAGGAATCAAACTACGGACCCCTATGGTTTATACGCACAGTGATTGTGATTATATGTTACTAGCGGGAGATTTGAACTCCAGAATAGGAGATCTACAGGATATAGTTTCCGACATTGATTTTATCCCAAGCAGAAACAACATTGATAAAGTGAAAAATCAACATGATCTTGAATTCATAGAATTTCTGATAGAATCCCAGTTCTGTATTTTAAATGGAAGATCGATAAATGACGATTTTACTTCAGTTTCCACCAAAGGAAAATCTGTGGTTGACTATATGTGCGTGCCCCATGATAACTTCAAACAATGCACAAACTTCAAAGTCCTTCAAGTACAAACAATTATCGATCAACATGATTTACACGGTTTACTAGGTACACGATCATGTATTCCGGATCATGCTGTTTTGATAGCGCGCTTAAGGGTGAGCGACGCGTGCTATATTCAGTCTGATCAACCGATAAACTGTTATGATTGTGATTGCACGAAATTTAAGCTAAAAAAGATACCGTGTGATTTCATGACAAGCGAGATTGCGGCGAGAGCAATACAAGAACTGATTCTGTCAATTGAATTGTGCCTTGATACACAGAATGACATTGACTCAATATACTCTAGCTTATGTGATACTATATTAAAAGAAATGCATTCTAGCGTACCCAGATATGGTGCTACAACTCAAACAAACAAACGAATGAAAAATAAAAAACCATATTGGAATGACAACCTTTCCCAACTATGGGGCGTACTGAAGGATAAAGAAGGAGCTTTTTTGCGACACAAAGGTCACAATAATGTTCGAGTTAGGAAACGGCATGAATATAAATGTGCTAGGGACACTTTTGATAAATCATTACGTCAGGCAGAGCGCGAATATAGACCATCGATGTTACTTGACATTGAAAGCACGGTCACAAACAACCCGAACGAATTTTGGAGTAAAATTAATAGGCTTAGCCCGCGGAAGTTGACAAAAATTCCCGTTGAGGTCGTAGGTGAAGACAGACAAGTTTTTCGCGATGAACAGCACGTTTACAATAGTTGGAGACAGGAGCTCTCGAATTTGTACAGTCGGGTCGATTCTGAAGACTTTGATAACGAACATTACACGACAGCGAAAATCGCATAAACAGCTATTAGAAAACAACATGTCAGACCCACTGTATATCTGTAACGACAGTTTAAATAGAAATATCACTATAGAGGAAATAACAAGTGTGATTATGTCGGCAAACAGTAATTCTGCTCCAGGAATTGACAATATCCCATATGCTGTGCTGAAATTTCCGCCTGTTATTGCTGTTCTTCATAGTTTATTCCAGTTAATTTTTGACATTAGTGTTATTCCGTCTATATGGAGGAAATCTATTATATTTCCAATACTGAAGGATCCTAGCTCTGATCGTCGAGTACCATTAAATTATCGTGGGATCAGTCTTTTACCGTGTATTAGTAAACTATATACCTCGTTTCTTAATCGACGATTAACCAAGTACTTAGAACAGAGCAACCTGTTAGCAGACGAACAGAACGGATTCAGATCAGACAGGTCGTGTGAAGATCATATATTTACTTTAAAAGGAATAATAAGAAACAATGAACATGTTTATACATCATTTATAGACCTTAAAAAAGCGTTTGACTTTATCGATCGAGAATTGCTCCTTTACAAGTTGATTAAAATCGGTGTAGATGGAAAACTGTATAACTCCCTAAAGTGTATATATGCTAGTTCAGAATCCTGTATTCGCATAAATGATAGGCTTACTGACTGGTTTGCCTGTTCACAAGGAACAAAACAAGGCAACAGCATTTCTCCGACAATGTATTCGATTTTCGTTAATGACCTTGTTGCAGAAATAAACAATCTCGACCTTGGAATTAAAGTGGGTGATAAAAATATTTCGGTGTTACTTTACGCAGATGACATTGTTTTCATCGCTAACTCGGAAAATGATCTGCAGTGTATGTTAAACACACTTTCAACAGGGTGCAAGAAATGGCGCGTTCTCATCAATACATTGAAATCGAAATGTATGCATTTCCGCCCAAAGAAACATAGAAGAACAGAGTATCAGTTTATGACTGGTCAGAATAATTTAGACATTGTCGATAGCTATAAATACCTGGGAGTGTTTTTTCATGAACACTTGGACTATCCCATTCATTGCGATGCTATATCAAAGGACGCAGGTAGAGCAATAGGAGGAATTATTTCGAAATTTTACAAAACAAGAGACGTTGGTTTCAAATCCTGTGAAAAACTTTACTTTAGTTGTGTAACGCCCATTCTAGAATATGGTGCATCCACTTGGGGATTTCAAAGTTTTAAATCTCTAGATAATATACAAAACCGAAGTATTAGATTTTTCTTGGGGGTTCACAGATTTGCACCGATAGCAGCGTTACTAGGTGATACAGGATGGTTACCCTGTGTTTACAGACAGTGGATCTCCATAGTACGTTATTGGAACAGGCTTATACTTCTTGATGAAAACAGACTCACTAAAATAGTTTTCAACCACGATTATGAAACATGCCAAAATAAAAGCAGTTGGTGCAGTGATACCAAAAACATGCTGGGAACAATTGGCTTGTCAGACTATTTTTACAATTGCCAAACTATTGATTTGTCCTATGCCACAAGGAAAATTAAGGAATTGTTTACATCCCAATGGAGAAATAGTATCGCCCAAACACCAAAGTTGAAAACTTACAAGTTGTTCAAAAATGTTCATACCACTGATCAATATGTTTTACTTAATCTACAGAAAAATGAACGCTCCATGCTGGCCCAACTTAGGTGTGGAATTTTACTGCTACGTATTGAGACAGGCTGTTATACTGGTGAACCAGCAGATAGCCGACTCTGTTTATTTTGTGACAGTTCAGAAATAGAAAACGAGTGCCATTTTGTGACTTTGTGTAGCCTTTACAACTCTTTAAGATCAAACATTTTTGGAGAAGTTTTAAATACAGACCCTGTATTACAGTTATCACCAAATGAAAAACTTACTTATTTAATGTCAAACCATGTGCGCAAATTAGCAAAGTTTCTTGTAAAAGCCTATTCCCTCAGGCGGAAAACTGTCTATTCCAAACCTTGAATTCTCTGAACGTTGTGTACTTTACCATATCATTTCATTTATGATTTGATCTATTCAGTTGTATATATCCCATCCATACATCAATCTCTCTATTGATCCATCCACACACTCATCCACATACCCATTTACACACCCATCCCTCCATCCATCCATCCATCTATCCATCCATCCATCCATCCATCCATCCGTCCATCTATCCATCCATCCATCCATCCATCCATCCATCCTTCCATTCTCCTATCCATCCATCTGTCCGTCCGTCCACCCACCCATCCATCTTTCCATCCATCCATCCATCCATCCATCTGACTGTCTAAATCTTTCATATCCGCCATTACTCATGAAATGTTAAAGTTGTTTATTTATATTGTAATTGTTTTCAAAAGTGACATATAGGCCCATGGGGCAGGGTGTTTTTGATTTCACTATTTATTTGTAAAATTGAATTGCTTATACACATGTCACTATAATAAAATATTTACTTACTTACTTACTTACATACAAAATGATGTCACAAATGACGTCACATGATGCTGATATCAAATGTGTGTAAGATAAGAAAATTTGTAATGGGTAAATGGGAAAATAAGGCCCACTATGTGATAAAAAAGGATATTAATTTCTAATCATTTCAGAAAGTTTCAGATGAATCATTTGAAATCTACATGTACACAGAAAACCCAACCAACACAGCCATAGACAATGTGACACTGGAGTACGATCTGACAAGTGGTCTGAAGGCGGACTATGGAACATTTACCGATATCAATGGTTATAGTGATCTTGTACAAATAATTATAGATGGATTTGGGAACAGAGCTTTCTATTGGCCAATTGGAACACTGAATGGTATGTAAATGATTGAAGATACATAGTGATACAGACAGAGGCCAGCCCTAATAGTTCAAGTGGTAGAGTGTAGGACTTGTAATTGTCAAGTCCTGGGCTATTTGAGGGTGTGTGAGCCCAAAAGCTGGTCAATGAAACTTACTAATAGTCTTTTGGATGAGACGTTACAGCTAGGTCACATATGAAGGTGCTATACACCAAACACGTTAAAGAACCGGTAATGACAAGCTGAATAGCCGAATAAGTTGTTGAGCAAAGGAGTTGTAAAAGTCAAGTCTTAGACCATTTGAGGGTGTGGCTTCAAGCCCCAGGGCTGGTCACCCAAACTTACTAATAGTCTTTTGGATGAGACAATAAATCAAGGTCCCAAGCTACAGTGTTATACACTAAGCACATCAAAGAACCAGGGATAACTTTTGACCTGTGTCTTCCACTATCCCTCTTAATATAAGTGACAGCCTTCTAGGGGCATCACCCATATGGGTGACAAGTGGCAACAACAAATAAAAAGAAAATCAATCAGTTTACATTGACAGAAAACTAATGCAAGTAACACAAAGGGGAAAACAATATGGAGGAAAGAAAATGTGTTTTTCCAAGTGATAGGGAAAACACTGTGGAAAGGAGCAATTGCTGTAGACAAACTGACAGAGACCTATAAAAAACATAGGATTGTTGGGTAAAGGGTTATATAATTGAGCTTCTTTGCCAGTATTAACCCTTAACCCTTTACCACACAATCCTGACTTTTAACGACCTTGAGGGAGAAGCCTTTTGAAAACATTGTGGTATCTGTGGTTGTGAGGTAGAGCGTTGGCCTTGTAACCATGAGGTCCCGAGTTCGATACCCGGGAGCAGGTGTCAACTTTGGGATTTTTCATTGGCCCACACATTCGGGGCGAGTACTGGTGTAGTTCCCAGGCAGCAGAATCGAGAAAGATTAGTATAAGTTGTAAGAGCTTGTTTCTCAATCGATGTAAAATAAATATGTTTAAACTAAACATTGTGGGAAAAGGAGAAAATGCTGGTAACCAGCATTTTCTCCTTTTCTCACAGTGTTTTCTACTCTATCAAAGACAAATTGCACCATTTGAGCCACATTGAAATTGTCGTCTGCAAATGCTTTGAATTTGGACAAGTAAAAAATTTTGCCGTTTGGTATAGTGTTGAAGCACTCTTAAACCCAATCGATATTTTTAATCTAGAAAGAGATCCAGATAATTACAATTTCATGGTTACTTTTTGCCTGTGTTGTGTCAGCAAAGTGGACAGTGTTGATCAAATATCAGACTGCATCTTTTGTGCTGTCTGATCTTGATCTTACAAAAGCTGCAAAGGTAACTATAGTTGTGAGAGATGTTACATGATTACATCCTGAGCAGTGTTTAATTTTGTTGATTATTTAGTTCAGTAGAGTGAAGTTTACTACTCTACCACATGACAAAATGTTAGACTTGTCCAAATTGAAAGCATTTGCAGACAGTGAATCACAAGTGACTAAGATCCAGGTTTTTGTTTTTGATGGGGTAAAAAAACAATGTTTGAAAAGAAGAAAATGCTGATTAGCAGCATATCCTCCTTTTCCCACAATGTTTTTTTTTTTTTAAATCCTTCTTTCTCATGGTCGTTAAAGCTTGGGGTTGTGTGGTAAAGGGTTACCTTAGTAGTGTATCAGTTAACCCTTTACCACACAATGATGACTTCTGACGACCGTGAGGAAGAAGCCTTTTAAAAACATTGTGGGAAAAGGAGAAAATGCTGGCAACCAGCATTTTCTCCTTTTCCTACAAAGTTTTCTACCCTTTCAAGAAAACTTGCGTCATTTGAGCCACAATGAAATTGTCGTCTGCAAAAACTTTCAGTTTGGATAGGACTAAAATTTTGCCGTGTGGTAAAGGGTTAATACTGTGTTGAGCCATTCTAGTTAACTCTCTACCGAACAACAAAATGTTAAACCCATCAAAATTGAAAGCTTTTATAGACAACAAATCCCGAGTGGCTAAAATCAAAGTGTTTGTCTCTGAAAGGGTAGAAAACATTGTTGGAAAAGGAGAACATGATGGTTACCAGCATTTTCTCCTTTTCCCACAATGTTTTCAAAAGCCCTCTTTCCCAGGGTCGTTAAAACGGAGGATTGTATGGTACAGGGTTAAGTACTGTATCAGTTAACCCTTTACCACACAGTCCCGAGTTTTAACGACCCTAGGAAAGAAGGCTTTTGAAAACATTGTGGAAAAAGGAGAAAATGCTGGAAACCAGCATTTTCTCCTTTTCCCACAATGTTTTCTAGACTTCCAAAGAGAAATTTCAGTTGTTGAGTCATCTTTAATTTGTCATCTGCAAATGCTTTCAATTTGGACCAGTCTAAAATTTTTGTTGTGTGGTAAAGAGTTAATACTGTAATAAGCTACCGTGGTTAACTCTTTACCAAACAACAGTTTTTTCAGACTAGTCCAAATTGAAAGTATATGCAGACTACCTGAAAAATTTTGCTAAATTGCTGCAATCTTTCTCTGATTTGGTAGAAAGCATTGTGGGAAAAGGAGAAAATGCTGAGTACCAGCATTTTCTCCTTTACCCACAATATTTTCAAAGCTTTATATTTCAGGTTTGTTAAAAGGTAGGATTGTGTGGTAAAAGATTAACTCTTTACCAACCGACAAAATTACAGACTGGTCTAAATTGAAAGCATTTGCAGATGACAAAATAAATGTGACTGAAAAATTGAAATTTGGTTTGGGAAGGGTAGAAAACATTGTGGGAAAAGGAGAAAATGCTGGTTACCAGCATTTTCTCCATTTCCCACAATGTTTTCAAAAGTTTTCTACCCCAGGGTCGTTAAAAGTCGGGATTGTGTGGTAAACAGTTGACTTATTACCAAATGACAAAATTTTATACTTATTGAAATTAGAAGCTTTTGCAGTTGTGGAATTTATCTTTGAAAGATTAGAAAACACTGTAGGATAGGATAAAATGCTGGTTACCAGCATATTCTCCTTTTCTCACAATGTTTTCAAAAGGCTTCTTTGTCAAGGTCATTAAAGCTTGAGATTCTGTGGTAAAGGGTTAAGCATAGTCATGGTTGCTGTCTTTCAGCTAATAGTGCTGTCAACACCTCCTTCAGAGCTAGAGTTGTGAGAGAGGAAATGGTGGCATACAATGAATATTCCTGTAAACTAACGTTTAATGCTGTAAGTATGTTTATACAGTCAAACTTTGTTAATGTGACATACTTTTTACTTTGTGAGAGAGGAAATGGTTGCATACAATGAATATTCTTATAAACTAACATTTAATGCTGTAAGTATGTCAAAACAGTCAAACAATGTTAGTGTGAGGCATTTTTAGCTAAGCTGATTTTGAAGAAATCATCAAGTTATTGTCATAGCCGTACGGTTGTCTTACTCGTCTGCGTGGTCATGCAAAAACTTCAGCATTTCATAATATCTCTGTTATTACTGAAGATATTTACTTTTAACTTAAACTATTTGTTAACTATCAAAAGGGGAACCCATACAACAGGGGTAGGCAGACATCAAAGTATTTTTGACACATTTATGCTCCTTTTTTCGACTTAGAATTTTCAGAAAACTTTGACATTTTATAATATCTCTCTTATTACTGAAGATAGTTACTTCAAATTTGGACATCTTGTTAACTATCAAAATGGGAACCTATACAACAAGGGCAGATAACCAACAAGGTATTTTTGACATAGTTATGCTCCTTTTCTCAACTTAGAATTTTAAAAAAAAACTGACATTTTATAATATCTCAGTTATTATTGAAGATATTAACTTCAAATTCAGACGAGTTCTTAACCATCTAAAGGGGAACCCATACAACAAGGGTAGGTAACCATCAAAGTATTTTTGATACGGTTATCTTTTTTGCCCCTTTTCAACTTTCACTGAAAATCAAGTAACTGCAGCCGAGCATTGGCACCTGCATGGGTGCTCTTGTTCATGTGGTTGGTTTGATCTTTGTATTCAGACAAATGGCACATTATCAATTTATTGTGTATTTGGAATGTATTTTACTAGAAAACATTGTGTCACGGGGTGAAATTGCTCAAGATCATCAGTTTCACTATTGTCACAATATGTTCAAAACCTTTTGTTTAGCATAATATTAATTAAATGAATGTATTTGAAAAGATTTCGGTAAAAGGGAAATTGTTTCAAAAGAGGTGTACTCTACGATAACAGAAGCCACCTGCTGGAGGTTATGAGTTACTTGAGACTGCTAACAGTATAGATCAAGATGTAATTGCAGATAGCGTAGATTAATTGTACTGCATAGAAGATGCCATTGGATTTTGTAGTTTCGAGGCTGTTTAGATTAGAATCTCTGAGTATATCAGACAATGTAGAACAATGACCTGAGTCTGTATTCACCAACCATTATTAAGAGCATTCTTTGTCTAATTCTAGAAGAATGTTCTTATTTAGTCTTTATATCTGAGATTTTCTAAATTTGAAAGTAACACAACTTCTGATTGGCTAAACCATTTGGTTTAACCAATCTAAAAGTTGTGTTACTTTCAAGTTTTGAAAATTCTTGAGAACGAGACTAAGAATGTTGGTAAGAATGGTCAGTGAATATGGACCTAGACCTCACCTTTACAACAGTGATCTTGATCTACATCACACCATATGTTTCCCATAAAGTTTGCTTTTTTTATTAAAGTTGATTTTTTTATTGCAGAGTTCATCCCAGTACGGACCAATGATAGCCACAGTGTGCTTAAACAGAGAAATTGAAGAAACTACAAGTGTAAGTACAGTATTGAAAATACTTGTAACTAATTGTTGGGGAAATTTTGTTTTTATTAATGTAATTTTTAAAGTGTTGAACAGGGGTTTGCAATACCAATACCTGACTTATTCTAAATGGTCCCCAGATGTTAAGATTTCACTTGTTTAAGGACATGACTGTAACGCCAGAAATGGTAGAACATTGAAAAGATTGAGGTTTTTTTCAACAATTATCAAGCCATACCTCCTATAAGTAGTGTATTTCATAACCGTTTACTTAAGTCATGAAGTGAAGATAAAATTCTGAACAGACTTTATCTTTTAATTATAAAAACTTGGGCAAGACTGTCTTATAAATTGACACAAAACGACTTAACCGGTAGTCTAAGCAGATTTGTAAATCTTACATTATTGTTTTCCTTTTTGCAGGTTGTTTATGAACATGGTTTTACAGCTTTGACCTTTTTCGCTGCATTCATTTTGGGTGTCCTGATTGTGTCCATTATCTTGTGGTTTTATTTCAAGAAACGCAGAAGTAAGAGTGTATCACCTTCGAAGAACAATGTAAGTAATGTCCATGATAAATGTTTTTCTGAATTTTTTTTTTTTTATTCCTTTTCTGGTAAATAAGCACTTTTAGCTTGGCATTTTTTCAAAGAAAACTTCAAGATATTGTCATAGCCTAGGCATCATCTTCTGTGTTGATGTGCAAAAGCTTTCTTGGACATTCTAAAATATCTATGATATTACTGAAGATATGTACATATACTTCATACTTGACTTTCAAAAGGGGAACCCATACAACAAGGTCTGGTAACCGTCAAAGTATTTTTGATACAGTTATGCCCCTTTTTGACTTGAAATTCTCACTGAAAATCAAACACTTGCAGCTGAGCATTGGCATTCCCATGGGGTGCCCTTGTTTCCTTGTCCAGCGATGGTTTTTGTCATTTCCATGGCAATTTCCCCCATTTGAGCTACGCTCAATTTGTAGTTTGCTAATGCTTTCAATTTTGACCAGTCTAACATTTTTTCATCTTGTTTAACCATCCAGCAAAGAAGCCAACCAAATAGTAGTTCCTAGTATTGTTGTCCTTTTGCCACAACTACTTGATTCATACCATTTAAAAGTATGGAAATTGTTTGTGAAGAGGCAATCTCTTAATGTATGGTCAGTCCAATTGTTAGTAGCTGGCAGAAAAACAAACTTGAAAACAAGATCAAAAGTTGCCAAGTTACTCTTTCTTTTGTTTACCTTTTACTTGATTTTAAAATTCATTTTTCTGCCAGCTACGTACACTCTGACTAACTATACAATAACAGATATCATCTGCACAATAATTACCATACTTTTAAAAGGTATGGTTTAAAATCAAATGCATTTTAACACCCATTTTGTTAACTTTTGGCAGCTTTGGGGGCTTTAAATCAGATTAATTGTAAGTTAGTTATTATTTGTAGGTAGATGAAGGATATTATTATGAAGAAGAGGTAGTGTATCAATAGAAGCTATGTGTTAAAATGTCTGTTTTTGTTTGCTAAGTAAATGAAATATGGATAGAAATGCACGTATTGCAATGTCAGTATCAAGGCTTTTTTTGCTAGAATATTCAATTACTGGTAGTTTTTTGACTGTGTGGATCTGAGATCAGAATAAGTAGTCTGATCTTGAGCTTCACTGTGCAAAAAGAGCAGTTGTGTTTGTTATAAAGTGTATTACCATTTTTAAACTATCTAGTTGTGAAAAGTTTATCAATAGATTGCGAATAGCAGAGAAATATAATGAATAAAGCTGTAGTTTTATTGAGTGCTTCTTATTATAAAACCTTAAAATGCATGATTGACTTTATAGAAATTTACAGCAAATACTAAGTGCTAAATATTGTGAATTCAAAGTTCTTTACATCAGAAAAATTTTACTGTATTTTATGCTGTGGATCAAAGATGTGACTGCAATGCAAGATCTGTGCAGGCTGATCTTGATCCATACTGTGTACAAAAAGATTAATGCTAAGCTGTTTTTTTTTGTTTTTGTTTTTTAGCTCACCTGAGCACAAAGTGCTCTGGGTGAGCTATTGTGATCGGTCATCATCCGTCATCCGTCCATCCATCTGTCCGTCCGTCCGTCGATCTGTCCGTCCGTCTGTTAACAATTCCTTTAAAAATCTTCTCCTCCAAAACCAGATGGCCAATCTTGATAAAACTTGGCAGGAATGTTCCTTGGATGAAGCTCTACAAAAAATGTTAAAAGAATTTAATTCCATCAAAAACTCTGGTTGCCATGGCAACAAAATGGCTGAAAATGGAAAAAATCTTTAAAAATCTTCTTGTGACAAACCATAAGGCCGAGAGCATTCATATTTTGTATGAAGCATCATTGGGTGACCCTTTACCAAAATTGTTAAAATTATTCCCATAGGGTCATATTTGGGCTTTGCCCGGGCGCACCCTATTTTACATAATAACAAAGAAGGAAATCTTTAGAAAATCTTCTTCTGACAAACCATAATGGCTAGAGCATTCATATTTGGTTTGTTGCATTATCTGATGATCCTCTACCAAAATTGTGAAAATTATATTTCTGTGGTCATATTTGGGCTCTGCCAGGGCGCACCCTATTTTACATGGAAACAAAGAAGGAAATCTTTTAAAATCTTCTTGTGACAAACCATAAGGGCTAGAGCATTCATATTTTGCATGTAGCATCATCTAGTGACCCTTTATAAAAATTGTTAAAATTATCCCCTTGGGGTCATATTTGGGCTCTGTCCGGACGCACACTATTTTACATTGAATTAAAGAAGGAAATCTTTTAAAATCTTCTTGTGACAAACCATAAGAGCTAAAGCATTCGTATTTTGCATGTAGCATCATCTGGTGACTCTATAAAAATTGTTAAAATTATCTCTTTGGGGTCATATTTGGGCTCTGCTCGGGTGCACCCGATTTTACATAGAAACAAAGAAGGAAATCTTTTAAAACTCTCGTTCTGACAAATCATAAGGGCTAGAGCATTCTTAATTTGTATGTAACATCATCTTGAGACTTTCTACCAAAACTGTAAAAATTGACCCCTTGGGTGGAGTTTGGCCTCTGCCCGGGCGCACCCTATTTAGCATTGAAAAGGAAGAAAATTACATGTGACAAGTGAGAGACTAAAACTTTCATGTTTTGTTTGTAGCAAAGTTCTTGTGACCTCTGCCAAAAGTTGTTAGAGTAATTCTTATTGGGGTCACATTATGGCTTTCCTCCCCTCCCCCGGGTATGCCTTATCAAAAAAGAATGGCTTCTGGCTTTGATATACTATTATTTGTATGTGGTATATAGCATCATTGTCTTGAGCCTATACCAAAGCTCCTGTTCACAATTTCCTTAAAAATCTTCTCGTCATAAATCATAAGTCAAACAGGCTGAAATCATTTTACAAAAAGGAAAAAAAAGAAAGAGAGAAGAATAAACAAATGAACAGGGAAATATGTGAAGATCTTGTGACAAACCATGAGGCCTAAAGCTTTATCATTTGCAATGTAGTGTTAAAGGTAGTCTTCAGTAGATTTTGAAAAAAAAGTTTTTTTTCTTCAATTCACAAATTTTAAACTTGTTTGACTAGAGGTGCACAAAAATGAAAGAATGGCCATATAAGTTACAAATATACTCAGGTGAGCGATATAGGACCATCATGGTCCTCTTGTTTTATTTTATTTTTTTTGGGGGGGGGGGTCTTTTAACCCTTTACCACACATTCCCAACTTTTAACAACCCAAATGAAGAAGACTTTTGAAAACATTGTGGGAAATGGAGAAAATGCTGGTAACCAGCATTTTTTTCTTTTCCCACAATGCTTTCTACCCTTTCATAGACATATCAGATAATTTTAGTCACATTTGATTTGTTGTCTGCAAATGCTTTGAATTTAGATCAGTCTAAAATGTTGTCATTTGTCAAAGAGTTACATTAGTTTGATGTGGAAAGTTTAAGAAGAGATTCTGACTATGGAAGAAATAACGTGAATAAAGCAATTTCTCCTTTTGTTGCATAGTTTTCTTGACTGCTTCTGATTACATAACCTTTAAATGCATGTTAGATTTTATGGAAAATTTTAGCAGTTATAAAAAAAAAAAACAAATACATATTGTGAATTCAAAGTTCTTTACACTGGAAAAGTCTTGCTATGTTAGATGCTGTAGATCTATGATTAGACTGCATGGTTCATGTTGCCAGATCTTGATCTACACTGTCTACAAAAAGGTCAAGCTGGGATTTAAACCGTCAACTTTCAAGTTTAGTCTTTTTATTACAAATTGAGCCAATGGCCTTGGCCACAGTTTTGAAATTTACACGTAGTTATATCTGTAGAAGGGAGTTTGGAAACTGAGGAGAAAGTACATTGTTATACAAATCTCTTGTTCACAGTTTTTTAAAAACATCCTTGTATTCAGATGCTATTTATCCATTGGTTTGTTGTTTAATTAGGATCAGTACAGAAAATAGGTTTAAGTCTTTCCTTACTGTTGACGACACTAGAAGCTTTTGTAGACAGTGTAGATCAAGACCAGACTGCACAGAATGTGCAGTCTGATCTCTGATCTACACTGTCCACTACTTTACTTTAGATTAAGCCCAAACTGTCTCTTCATCTTGCAGTGAAACTACATTTATAGCCAATGAAAAAGTATAAATCATTTACTTGGTAGTGAAAGAGTTAAGAAGTGGGTTAATTCTTGTATGAAATATTTCCAGAATCCACAGAGTAGAAGACAGGTCGTTTCTTAAGCTTAATTCATGGAATGTATTGCCAATGCTTTTCCACAGCCTATTAGCATGTTAACGCCTTACTAAACTGTCAGTATTTCTTACGACCCTGAAGAAAAAGGCTTCTGAAAATATTAAGGGAAAAGATGAATATGCTAGTCACCAGCATTTTCTTCTTTTTCTGCAATGTGTTCTACCATTTCAAAGACAAATTTCATTATTTTAGCCACATTTAAGGTCTCAGGCCCCTAAATCTCATATTAAAAAATGGAAGCTGCAGAGATGGGCTGAATAGCCTTTACGAAAATCGTCAATATACACGATATTTACCAATGAATTAGTGAGTCTAAGGCCCCTAAATCTCATATTAAAAGACGGAAGCTGCCGAGAATGGACAAATACTAGTAGTCTTTACGAAAACGTCAACATTTACCGATGAGTTAGGGGCCATAGACCTTAATGAATTGTATGCAAATGCTTTCCATTTGAACACATCAAAAAAAGTTTGTTGTCTGGTGAAGGATATTTGTCAAGTTTTAATATAGCCTTAACACTCTGAGCACTTGTCAGCTTTTGTTTTATACATTTGCGTGTTTCAAAAGTTTATGCAAGAATATTGAAACAGATGGCTTAAAATGACATAGCCTCATTTTGGTTAATTTCAAAATGTTGCATCATGCCTTTTAAATGAGCTAAATCACTGCTGTAAATTTTTTGTTTCCACAGCCTGTAATTTTTACAGATGTGAGTTAATAAACACATGCACATACATTTCATGTTCATATTCACTAATGTTCTGGTGTTATTCACCTGGCACAGGGTATCTTACAAATATCAAACAAATGATTTAAAATCAGAGTTGGTATTTGCCAACCATTCTTAAAAACATTCTTTGTCTTATTCTCCAAAGGTTTCAAAATTTGAAAGTAACAAAATGTCTGAATGGCTAAACCAAATGGTTTAGCCAACCAGAAGTTGTGTTACTTTCAAATTTAGAAAATTCTGGAGAATAAGTCTAACAATGTTTTTCAGAGTGGTTTCGCGAATTACGGACCCAGATTGCACTGTGTAGAGCAGAACTGTCTGCAAAAGGCACTTCATCAGTTACTTCCTAAAACAAGCTTGTAGCAAATGATATTTTAGCCCATTACCACACAATCCTGAGTTTTAATGACCCTAGGGAGGGAAGGCTTTTGAATAGATTGTGGGGAAAAATGTTTCCAAAGAGAAATTTAAGTTTTTAAGTCACAGTTTATTTGTTGTCTGCAAATGCTTTCAATTTTGAGAGGTCTACAATTTTGTCTTTTGGTACAGAGTTAACTCTTTACCTTGCACATGTTTTTACAACTGTAAGGAATAGATCTTTTGAAAACATTGTTGGGAAGGGAGAAAATGCAGGTAACCTTTTCTCACAATGTCTTTTACTCTTTCAAAGGCAAATTTTATCCTTTGAGCTACATTTAGAATGTTGTCTGCAAATGCTTTCAATTTGGACAAGTTCAAAATTTTCTTGTCTGGTAAAAAGTTAAATACCTTTGTAAATTTATCCATGGATAATCAGCATGAATTAAAGTTTGCTATGTGAAAACATTGAGGTAAAGGGAACGTTCTCATTACAGACAAATTTCCTTTTATCACAATGTTATATATATGTTCTGCTTCTAGACACAAAAGTGGTCTGCAGGTTGAAGTGTTCATGGAGAAGGGTAAACAGCACCTCCCATGTATTTGGGTTACATCTCTTGCAAATTAACCTCATACCAAACAGTTTAGAATTTTAATGACCCCGAGGAAGAGGGCTTTTGAAAAACATTGTGGAAAGAGGAGATAATGCTGGTAACCAGCATTTTCTCCTTTTCCCACGATGTTTTCTACCCTATCAAAGACAGAAGTCATCATGTTAAGCTGCATTTGCTTTGTCATCTGCAAATACTTGCAATTTAGTCAAGTTCAAAATGATGATGTTTGTTAAACAGATAAAGATACTTAAAAAAAAAACGAGGGATAGGCAATTCCCATGTAAGACAAAATATAATATGAAATTGAAAAAACTGGGACCTTTACTGTAAAATATTTTTGGGCAGGTTGAGAAATTGCCTGTAGAGAATGGATGTTATCTGTAATTGTGCAGGCTACTTCAAGACATACCCCTGCATATTGCTAAAAAAGAAATATTCAAATGGAAGGAAAATGTCTGTTTTGAATGAAAACATTGTGGGAAAAAAGAGTGGTTGCTTTTTGACAAACTTGTGCACCTTTTCACACAATGTCTTCAGATGATTGCAAACCTTTAGACTTGTCCGTACTAAAAGCATCTTTAGATAATTAAAGCATTTAACCCTTTACCAAACAATCCCTGGTTTTCACGACCCTGGGAAAGAAGCCTTCTGAAAACATTGTGGGAAAAGGAGAAAATGCTGGTAACCAGCATTTTCTCCTTTTCTCACAATGTTTTCTTCCCTTCCTAAAACAAATTTCAATTTTTGAGTCGCATTAATTTTGTCGTCTGCAAAGGCTTCCAATTTCGACTAGTCTAAAATTATGTCGTTTGGTAAAGAGATAATGTCATATCAATACATGCTACCTTTCAGCAAGAGAACATCATGTTTGAGAGAGGGAAAACAATCATGATGAACGAGAACGAAGCAGCCAAAAAGAAAGGTCACACAATCAATGAGTACAGGTAAATATGGTCAAACTTGTCATAACTGTTTCCCACACAATCAGTCAGTACAGATATGTACAGTCAAGCTTTGTCTTAACTTTTAAAGCCTTGGCCAATTTTTAATGACCTTGAAGAAGAAGGCTTTTGAAAAAATTGTGAGAAAACAATCATGATGAACGATGACGAAGCCTCCAAGAAGAAAGGTCACACTATCAACAAGTACAGGTAAAATACAATCAAACTTGTCCTAACTCTTTACCACACAATCTCGATTTTTAACGAACCTAAAGAAGAAGGCTTCGAAAATATTGTGGGAAAACAATAGTGATGGACAAAGATGAAACTGCCAAAAAGAAAGGTCACTCAATCAATGAGTACAGGTAAATACAGTCAAACTTGTCATAACTATTCACCACACAATCCTGATTTTTAACAACCCTGAGGAAGAAGGTTTTTGAAAACATTAAGAGAAAAGGAGAAAATGCTGGTAACCAATCCTATCAAAGACAGAAATTATCACTTGAGCTATATTTATTTTGTACAAATGCTTTCAATCTGGATAAGTCTAAAATTTTGTTTTTTGGTAAAGAGTTATAGATCCCGTAGTAGGAGGCTTTTGAAAACATTGTGGGAAAACGATGATGATGAACGAGGACGAAGCAGCCAAAAAGAAAGGTCACACTATGAAGGAGTACAGGTAAATATGGTTGAATTTGTTGTAGCTCTTTACCACACAATCCTGACTTTAAACGAACCTGTGGAAGAAGACTTTTGAAAACATTGTGGGAAAAGGAGAAAATGCTGGTTAACAGAATTTTCTCCTTTTCCCACATTTTTTTTTACCCTACCAAAGAGAGAAATCACCATTTGAGTTACATTTAATTTGTTGTCTGCAAATACTTTGGTTTGGTCAGTTCCACAATTTTATCATTTGGTAAAGGGTTACTTCATTAATAAATGATAAAATTACCGACTTGTTGAAATAAAGAGAAGAAGACAAATTTATTCTGGTTAGAATGGTGGAATTTGTCTTTGGAAGGGCAGAAAGGGCAGATAACATTGTAAGTAAAGGAGAAAATCCTGGTAACCAGCATTTCTCTTTTTCCCAAATTTTTTCAAATGCTTTCCTCCTCAGGGTGATTAAAACATGGGATTGTGTGGTTATTAAACAATCCTTTCTTTAAAAGATCTTTTCACAATATTTTCTACTCTTTCAAAAACAAATTTCATTAATTGAGCCACGTTTAACTTGTCCTCTTCATGAGTTTTCGATTTGGACAGGGTCAAATGTTTTTCACTGAGTAAAGAATTAAAAAGCAACGAAAACTATCATCCCGACCATTTACCAGAAATTCCATATTTAGAAAGAGAAAATGCCTAACTAAAGTTTTCTCCTTTTCCCATGGTGTTTTTCTCTGATAGTTTTGAGTTGATGCAAGAGCATAGAGTCATGTTTCTATGTTTGTGATAAATCTGTATTCACCAACCATTCTTAAGAATATTTTCAGTCCTATTCACAAAGATTTTCTAAATTTGAATGTAACACAACTTCTGATTGGCAGATGGTTTTAGCCAATCAGAAGTTGTATTGTTCAAATTTAGAAAATTCTGGAAAATAAGACTAAGAAAATTCTTAAAAATGGTTGGTGAATACTGGCCCAAAAAATCTTTAATTATTTCTTCCAGCATGATTGGTGAAGGTGATTCCATTGTTGGTGTTTTGGGAATGAAGGACAAAATGCAGATGCATCGAGAAATTGACAGTTTAGATATTGTGAACACGGTGAATGTCGATACTGGAATTGAACAGGAGAGAAACGATGCTGCGATAAATACCACAGAACTTCTCATTACAGGTCCATATTGTTCTTTGTAACTTTTTATCCAGATGTTAAAATTGTAAACCCTTCCACATGGAAAGCTTTTGTTTGTATTGGAGTTTAATGCAGTTTTAACAGCTTAGATCGTATCATGGCAGTCAGTGCACCTACACATGTGTTTCCTGGCTTTCTCACATCAGTACTGACACAACTTTCTTTCCAAGTCACTGACTACTTTTCTCACATGCATCAGAGGTGAGAGTCAAAAATTCACCAAAAAGAAAGTTTGCCTTACCAGGTTAGCCAAAATAATGAGAGTTGTCTACGAAATTCAGCATGAATTACAGAATTAGGTCATTGAACATTTTGGGTCGTCAACATATTGAAGCCACTTATTATATGAATGGATTTATAAGTCTTTCGGCTCAAATACATGCATAACATGGGGATAAAACAAGACATGTTGGGAAAAAAATCCGTATCTATCTTGTCACATATAGTTCCAAGGATAGTATAATGACTTAACTGGCTTGCAGACTACTTTCAACTGGGTTTCTGACTTGATTCTTCAAAATGTTACATTACAATATTCATGTGCAATTCATTAAAAAATAGTTTTTTAACTACTAAACAGGCATATGTATTCAATTTCTTAACATTTTCTAATAACATTGTCTCCAAAGAGCAGTTTAGATCAAGGTTGCGATTTCTTACTTTGAAAAGTGTGTTTTTCTCTTTATGGTTAGACTCAATCAGAAATTCACGTTATTGTATGACAGGTCTCCACACCAACAACGATATCAACAAAAATACTCTTGATACTGTGTTGGGGAATGCAAGACAGCGACGTCAACATCTTGACAGGCAGCAGGAAGAAGATTACAAACGAGAATTGAAAAAACTTTACAAGAAAATCAGTGCCAAAAACAGAGTAAGCTATTTCTAAGGGCCCTATTTTCCTAAGCTATTGTGGCAGATACTCTCCAACCATTCTTAAATCTTCACCAAACAACAAAATTTTGGACTAGACCAAATCGGATATATTTGCAGATGACAAATGTAGCTCAGATGATGATTTCTGCCTGTGATGGGAAGGCAACACTTTGGGTAAAAGAAAAATACTGGTTACCGGCATTTTCTCCTTTACCCACAATGTTTTCAAAGGCCTTTTTTGTCGTGGTTGTTAAAACTCAGGGTTGTGTTGTAAAGAATTAATACCATACTTAGTCTTAATCTTAAGTGTCTAAAGTTCTTAGTAAGGTCCTTGTTTATGTCAGAAATGCACTGGCTTGGAAGAGAAAGCATGGCATAGAACATTCAGGCATGCGATGATAGGTGCTGATATAACTGAAATATAGTTGAAACGGAAGTAAACACTAAACAAAAGATTATTTAAAAAAAGTAAGACATCCTCTGGCAAAAGAGAGTTTAATCCATCTCGATGATGCATCGTACAAAGAAAGTCATCACATAAATATAGATTGATAAAATCCATTTTGTCTAACAACCAAGTGAATTACGAGATAGCATAGTCCTTGGACATGCAGGGAATTTACCAAAAGCAAAAAGTCTTCATACAGGTCAGCCTGCGTGGAGTGCGCAGGCTGACCTGGATCAATACATAATGCAGGTGCCTTAGACCCTCTTTGTACAGAGTATTCAAATGTTAATACTGCTTTATTACTTTATTTCAGGCCTTAATGAATTCTTTGTTAGAGAGACAGAGAAAAGAGAAGAAAGAGCTGGTCAGTAAGACACAAGGTCTTCCAGAAAAGGTAAAATATAAACTGTTTCAGTGATTTTACCCAAATATTGACTGCAAATCTTTTAACCCTTTACCACAAAATCCCAAGTTTTAATGACCCTGAGGAAAAAGGCCTTTTGAAAACATTGTGGGAAAAGAAGAAAATGCTGGTAACCAGCATTTTCTTTTTTTCCCACAATGTTTTTCCCTGCCAAAAACAAATTTCATATATTTAGTAACATTAATTAGTTATCTGCAAATGCTTTCAATTTGGATAAGTCTAAAATTTTGTAGTTTGATAAAGGTCTAGATCTTAATCCCGTACCAAATGACAAAACTTTAGACTGCTCCAAATTAAAAGCCTATGAAAAGAAATCAGTCTAAAAAAAAAATAAAATGAATGACATAGAATTCTTTTTTTTTTTTCGTTGTGTTTTATTCCTTGCTTGAGAAATTCAAAGAGTCATATTGAAACCATTGCAGAAGACAAATTAACTTTTCAAATGGTGAGATTTCTCTTTCATAGGATAGAAAACATTGTGGGAAAAGGAGAAAATGCTGGTTAACGGCATCTTCTGCTTTTCCTACTACATTTTTAAAAGCTTTTTTCTAAGGGGTCACTAATAATCAGGATTATGTAGTGAAGGTTAAACACTTTGAAAAACATTGTTTGAAAAAGAGTATCTGCTGGTTATGATTATTTGCTCCTTTTGTTAAAGCTATTTTCTGCATGGCCAAATAAAAAACTGCACAAGTATTTGCACAGTAAAAAAAAAGCTTCTGCATGTGGCAATATGTTGATAATAAGAGAGATCATGACCAGCTTGTAAAGTATTGTGAAAAAAACTTAACCATGCAACAAAATTTCAGGCAAGTCCCAGTTGAAAATAGTGGCAGACAACAAATTACACATGACTTAAACAACAGTATTTTGTCTTTGAAAGAGTAGAAAACATGGTGGAAAAGGGAGAAAATACTGGTTTTCCTTTTCCTACTGTGTTTTTAAAGGCCATAGTCCTTGGCCATGCTTTGTGAAAAGGGGCTTCAATGCATTTGCAAAAAGTATTGACCCACGTCAGCCTTTGTAGTCAGTGCATGCAGACCTAGGTTGAAGCTTTTTGCTATCGGTCAATTTTCTGCATGTCAAATGACCAGTCTACCTCATCATTTAGTGAGTTGTTAGACAAAATGGATTTTATGGATCCATATTTATATGATGACTATATATAATCTTGATATTTATATGACTGAGGTGCATTAACCCTCTTTTGCCAGAGCATGGCTCAACTGTATACAAAATTTCAGGAAAGAGCAGATTTGTTAAACTTGATGAACGAACAGCACATGTCAGAACAGAACGCAGAAACTTACAAACTGAAGTTAGAGCAGGATGAGGAAACAGAAAAACTCAGAAAGGTTTGGATTTTGTCAGAAATATGGATTCTTGTTAGCTGTAACTGAAGTTTTTCATATAGCAACTTGAAACTAGATTTTGTTTTGGTAGATTGTAAATAAAATCTTTTCAAAAACTAGTGACCAAAATCAATGGCTACTCAAACACCCAAAGCAAATTAATATTTTGCCCTGTGTTTGAAAGTCTCAGTGTCACAAGCAAGACTGGCATTTGGACATTTTCTGACCACAGAACTACACTATAACCCTTTACCAAACAACAAAATTTTAAATTTGCCCAAATTGAAAGCATTTGCAGATGACAAAACCATTGCTTGTCAGAAAAAAAAATCACTTTTGGAAGCTAGAAAAACATTGTGGGAAAAGGAGAAAATGCTGGTTACCAGCATTTTCTCATTTTCCCACAATTTTTTTAAAAGGTGATTTCATTTGGGTCTTTAAAACTTGGGACTGTGTGGTAAAAGATTAATGAAAACTATGCTCAAAAGCAATATACACATGTGTTATAGTTCTAAAAATAAATGGACGGATCTATTTCAAAATCATGGTGGAGAAATCACTGTGGTAGTTGGTCCTGTTTTCTCAAAATTAGTAAGCAGTTGTCAAATAAGTGGCTGGTAAGTCAACTTTTATCAGTAGCGGATATCCATGTCATTGTGCCAATCATGAACTTTTATGTCACTTTAATTGGTGCTTTTAATTGCAGTGTGACAAAAAAAAAAAATCAGACTGAAAAATAAACTGATATGATAACTTAATATTACAGGAATTTGCTATCAGGAGAAGGATGGGACTGAAGGAAATCCAAATACAAGCTTTGAAAGATGTCCAAGATATTGGCAAACTAAATGATCAACAGATGAAGTGGTTGATGTCAGAACACCAGAACAGTCAGAAAGCCTTAGAGGGAATGTATGATGAGGAAATATCAAAACAACGCATGGCTTTGGAAGAAAAACTTGCAAAAAGAAAGGCCATTGCTCAAGCTGCAGTAAGTTGTCCTAGCTATAGTATCTCATTTTATCATGTAACTCCCTTTGTTTTCAAATAAGACAGCCTCTACAAATTTTCTTGTCTTACACATATATATTCCATAAGAAAATAGTTCTGTATTCGATCAGACTATAAAGAGTACACATTCTAGGTCTGTATTCTCCAACCATTCTTAAGAACATTCTTAGTCTTATTCTCCAGAATTTTCTAAATTTTAAAATTACACAACTTCTGATTTGCTAAACCAAATGGTTTTGCCAATCAGAAGTTGTGTTACTTTCAAATTTAGAAACTCTCAGACATCAAGACTTAAAACATTCTTAAGAATGGTTGTGAATATGGACCCAGATCTTGGATCTGTGCTTTGTTTTCCTAAATATTCTGACAAAATGGATTTGAAATATTTGAAATAGAATCTTGTTTTATCTGACAAAAAACTTTTTTTCATTGGTTTAATGCTTTTTATTTTGATTCATTACACCCTGAAATGTATTTGTCTCGGACAACTTTGAAAACATTTTTGTAAAATAGATAGAGGATAATTGTTTGTTTCAGTGTATGATCCAAATTGGCAAAGCCATGAGTGAAAATATAGCCCTTGCTTTTCTCAAGACCAAAGAAATTTGGATCATACACTGAAACAGTTATCCTATTTCTTTTATACTCTTTATTTTTACTTTTTTTCGCATCTAATTTTTGCTTTTTGTGAAAAATATGTGCATTTTTGAAGCGAAATAAATCTGTTCAATCTAGTCTGATATGGACAAGCTGTAGTAATGATGTCATGAATGATTTTTACTACATCATAAAACATGATGTTCGGCCGTTAAAAGTTCATTCGAGTTCTATAAATACATGTGGTATGTCAAAGATAAAAGTTAAAAAATTTACTGGTGAATTACAAAATACAAAGGTGAATTACAAGGATATGATTCACTGGTAGATTTCTATAAACTACTGAAAAGCATAAAAGAGAGATGATTATTAAGTATAATGATATCACATTTTATATAATGGTACATTTTAAAACACTGAGATATAAAATGAGAAATTGCTCATTACCAACAGTATTTATCTATTTGCAACAATGATCTTAAAAGGCATCTGCTGCAGTACAGGAAAAGTCATCTGCAAATGAACACAGTCGTACAGTTTTACAGCGGCAGAATGAAATAACTCAGGTGTGCTGTTAGTTTCAATATGTTATTTATCCAGGAAACTCAAGAGGAAGATAATGATGATATTTTGAATACAGTAGCTGGACATCAGATTGGAATGATCGAGAAAATGAAAAAGTAAGATATAGAGGATATTTGCTTTTTTTAGATGAAAGACTGGAATTTTTTTCATCAAGTGAACATCATCGGTAATATTTTCACTGGTGGTGCATGATGTTCACTTGATGAAATACACTTTGATCTTTCTCCAAAAACAACAAATATTCTATTTATTCATGCTTCTAACAGCTTTTTTTGTTGGGGCTTTGGTCAAAGTCAAGTGGAGTTGTTTTCGGTAATTCCCTGTGGCATATCCCTCTCACATAAACAAAGCATTAAAATATTACGCAAAGCACGAGAAATTTAGGGTAAATGTAAGGTAAATGAGCATGATTATGTCATATTTTCTTCTGGTTGAATGGCACTAGCTGGTTACCTGGGTAACTAGTGTGTTGGAGCTACTTTTTAAATTTCCGCCTTCAATTAAAGAGTCAGAAAATGAGAAATCGGTAATTTCACTGGTAATAACCATGAAATATCAAACGTAATCCACCATCATTTCTCAATAAACTACCAAAAAGCATAAAAGAAGGTCTTTTAATAACTTGGCTGTTTCAAAGAAAAAAATGAGTTATTGTCATAGCCCTGTTGTTGTCTGCATTCTCATGGTCATCATTGAGCAAAACTTTGATATTTTATAATATCACAGTTTTCTGCTACAGATATTTAGTCCAAACTCAGTCAAGTTGTTAACCATCAAAAGGGGAACTCATACAACAAGGGCAGGTAACCATCAAAATATTTTTTACACAGTTATGCCCCTTTTTCAACTTAGAATTTCTATGAAATCAAGCTCTTATAGCCAAGCTTTGACACCCTCATGAGGTGCTCTTGTTTAAGCTTCATGATACCCCAGCAGGACAAATGTTTTTAGGAATATACTAAAATCAGTCTTTCTTCTTGTCTCTCCATGTCTTTCTGTACATCAGTCTGTGGCATGCACATAGGCATATTTGTGTACCAAACCTCCTTCTCTGGTTTAATGTCATTACACTGAAACTTTATGACAATTATCAAATAGATACTATTGACATGCAGGACACAGTTTTGTTGGGCATTGAAGAGTGATCTCCCTTTGGACTAAGAGATTGATTCACTCTTTACCAATTGACAAAATTTCAGACTTGTCCAAATTGAAAGCATTTGCAGAGAGCAAAATGAAAGTGACTCAAAAATTGAAATCTGTCTTTGGAAAAGTTGAAAATATTCTAGTTACCAGCATTTTCTCCAAATCCCACAATGTTTTCAAAAGGTTTTCTCCTCAGGATTCTTAAAAGTCTGGATTGTTTGTGACAGGGTTACTGATAGATACAGTTATGCTGTCAATTAACCTTCTACCAAACAATGATTTTTTAAACTGTTCCAAATTAAAAGCATTTGCAGAGGTCAAATTACACTGGATTCATATTTTGTAATTCTCCTTGAAAAGGGAAAATATTTATTGTGTAAAAAGGAGACAATGCTGGTAACTTTTTTTCTCCTTTTTATACAATGTTTTCAAAAGTCTTCTTCTTCAGGGTCGTTAAGACACAGGATTGTGTGGTTAGGGGTTAATTGGAATAGTTCTATTAGTTTCAATGCCTTAAATAGTTTGCTTGGCAAATTTTTATCTTAAACACACCTGTATGGTAACAGGGGTCCTGTGTGGCTCAGTGGTAAAGTGTAGGACTCGTGACCTGGAGGCCCCGGTTACGAGCCTCACTGGCTCCACTGGGCCTTTCAAGGGAGTGTTCTTGGGCAAGACACTTTAGAGCCCCAGCCTAGTACTGGTGAAACCCAGGAAATACATGAATATGTGAGCTGTCGCAGTGATATGACTGAAATAATGTTGAAATCGGCGTAAAACATCATTAAACATTATACCATACATCATTCAAACAATCCTCTATGGTAACATTATGGTATCCTTGGTTTAATCCTTCACCACACAATCCTGACTTTTAACAACCCAGAGGAGGAAACCTTTTAAAACATTGTGGGAAAAAGAGAAAATGCTGGTGACTAGCATTTTCTCCTTTTTCCACAATGTTTCTACCTGTCCCAAAACAAATTTTAACATGTCGAGTCACATTTAATTTCTAACTCCTTTTATTTTTTTCTCTCCGTGAAATTTTTCTCGCTTTATTGTATTTCAGGAGCAAGACAATCAACTTAGCAGATGCGAATCAACTGATTGACCAAGCAAAAGCAGACATGTTGGCACTAAAGGACAGAATGGAAAAAGACAGAACAGTGAAGGAGCAGGATCTTCATAAAAAACTGTCCGCCTTGAAGAAAAGTCGTTTAAATGATTTGGCCAAAAACCAAGAACTGGAGCAAAAGGAATATGACAGAAAATGTCAAGAAATGCAGGCAGATGGACCTATAGGTGAGATGCTAAATATTTCTGTTTGTATGTAATGTGATCAGTCACTATGTTTGAATGGGTGTTGGTCCTCTTTCAACAGTATTATGATTTGAATCATTGGAACAGTTCACTTATCCATGTGTTTTCTAGATTTGACCTGTACTAGGCTGGGTTTTTGTAGTGCCTTGCTGAGGATAATGTCCAAAGACCAACACTGCCAGTGATGATTGAACATAGTTTTTTTAGGGATACTCAACAACCGAATCATGAAAACTCCAATATTTTCATGCATGTTAAGCTGGGTTTTTTTTTCAAGGTGAATGGTTAGGTATTGTCACAGCCCTATTGTTTTCTGTGTTGTCATTGTCATGGTGCAAAAACTTTGACACTCTATACTATTTCTGTCATTACTGGAGATATTTTCTTCAACCTGGGCCTAGTTGTTGAATTGAACAAAAGGGGAACCCCTACAACAGGGAAAGGTAACAATCGAAATATTTTTGACACAGTTATGTCCCTTTTTCATTGTAGAATCTTCACTGAAAATCAATCTTTTTCTAAAAGCAACGACAGCAGAGCATTGGCACACATATGCAGTGCTCGTGCCTAAGTAATTAGTTGGCCGTTTGTTGGAAAGGGAAGTCTACAGATTCTTTTGTGAACATACTTTGAACAGGGAATAGAATTTCAGATCATTCAATTGTCAAAAATACGTTGAGATTTAGCCACCTATAATGACCTTTTTACTTTCCCTGCAACATTTTCAAAAGTCTATCTTCTCAGAGTTGTGAAACATTTTGTAAAGACTGAATTAAGTGTATACATGTACTGTACTCCATGTATTGCATTTAGTGTAATGAGTGTGAAGTTAACACTTTTCCATAGAATCCGACTTTTAAGGACCCAGAGAAAGAAAGCTTTTGAAAAAATTGTGGGAAAAGGAAAAAATGCTGGTGACCAGCATTTTCTCCTTTTCAGACAATGTTTTCTAACCTTTCAAAGAAAAACTTCATCATTTGTGCCAATATTTAAATTGTCCTCTGCAAGTGAGTCAACTCTTTACCACATGACAAGATTGTAGACTTGTCCAAAATGAAAGCAATTTGCAGACAACAATTTAGATATGGCTAAAATGATGGAATTTGTCTTTGATAGGTTAGAAAACAGTGTGGGAAAAGGAGAAAATGATGGTTACCAGCATTTTATTTTTTTCCTACAATGATTTCAAAAGTCTTCTTCTTCAGGGTTGTTAAAAGTCGGGATTGTGTGGTAAAAGATTAACTTTGAAATGTATTCCTTGCCCTTTCAGATCCCAGTGAATATGCTCAGGGTCGCCTTAAACTGCTCTCACAACAGAGATTAGAGCGGAATGAGCTCGAAGCTCAAATTGACCATGAAAATTATCAGGATTTAACAAAACTCAGAAATGAAATGTTAGTACAGACAGAAGACCAACTCAAGGTTATTCAGCAAGGACTGCTAGCAAAACTCCCCAAAGATGGTAAGTTTTTTCGTCTGATTTATATGAGCTATGCTCTATGAAAAGGGGGTTTAATGCATCTACAAAAAGTATCGACTCAGGTCAGCCTGCGCAATCCAAGCAGGCTGACCTAGGTCCAAACTTTTTGCTTTTGGTCTCTTTTCTGCATATCAAAGGACCAGTCTGTCCCCAAGGTCAGTTGGTTGTTAGAAAAAATGGATTTCATTTATCCATAATTATGTGATGACTTGCTTGCTATAATGGATCAGGGAGATGCATTAAACCCCCTTTTGTCAGAGCATGGATTTTATAGAAAAGTGGTAATCAGTTTTGATTGACAAGATTTTATCTTGGGAATCGTGGGACTGTATTCCCAAATCATTCCAAATTAGTTCTACCTCTTAATTCCAAGATTAGTCATTTTATTATTAGAACACTTGTTGTTATATACATGGGAACCATGCTGTGGCAAAAGGAGGTCCAATGCATCCCCACTACACATTATATTAAACAAATTGTAATATAATTGCTGATCCATAAAACCCATTTTGTCTAACAACCAACTAAATCATGAGGTAGACTGGTCCTTTGACATGCAGAAAATTGACCAAAAAAAAAATCCAGGTTAGCTTGTGGGGGGGAACTACGTAGGCTGACCTGGATGGATACTCTTTACAGATGCAGTTAGTCCCCTTTACACTAAGCATGACACATGTATAATATTAGCAATTCCAATTGCTGTTACAATATTTCTGCAATGCATGTCTGTTTCAGCAAATAATTTTAGTTATATGAGATGGTTGAATAATTTCATCTTAAAATCTTTTCTTGGCAGGCCAAAAAAGTAAACCATTACATTATCACAAGTCAGTAATAATGGCATTTATTTTATAGGTAATGCAGATGACATGGTTAGAAAATTACTGCAGGAACATGAACGAGAAGTTCAGGCTTTACGCAGGTCTCAGGAGCAGGGTCGTCAGAAACAACTGGCCAGCCTTCAGGAGAGATTAGAACGAAATAGAGCTGAGTGGAATCAAAGAAAAGAAGCTGAGAAGACAGAGCAGGAGCAGTTAAGAGAGTATGAAGAAAACGTTATTAGGTAAGGAATGTAAATTAATGTATCCTTCAATAAGTGAACACGTTTAAAGTCATTTTTGTCAATTATGTAAATGAAAAATACATCTATGCTCGTTTTCAGCCAGCTCTTAACCCATTACATCTTTATTTCATCAAACTATAATCATTCTTTTATTTTCATGCTAAATGTTGCCACTGATGATTGCAAGGTTGCATAGATTGCGACTGATAGAAAATGTATTTGAGCCATGCTCTGTGAAAAGGGGGCTTAATGTATCTGCAAAAAAGTATCGACCAAGGTCAGCCTGCACAGACTGTGCAGGCTGACCTGGGTCAAAACTTTTCGCCATTGGTCAATTTTCTGTATGTTCAAGGACCTTTCTACCACATAATTAAGTTGGTTGAAAGAAAGTAGCAGTTATGATTCCATAATTATGTGATGACTTACCCGGTAACATGAGTCACAGAGATGCATTAAGCCCCCTTTTGCCAGAGTATGGCTTATTTCATTTTCTTGGGGCCATCAAAAAAATTACTGTTGTGATGTTTCCAGTTTTAAGTTGAATGTTTCAGATATGTGTTCTTATCCATTACACAGTATATATCGATAATTTATCTCTGTTTACACAGATGACTAAATTCTGAGGCATTTCACAGTCTTTCAAACTTTTACAGTGTTTTTTTCTCTCTGGCTGTAGGGATGTATCTTTAAGATATTAACTCTACCACACAACAAAATTTTAGCCTTGTCCAAATCGAAAGCATTTACAGACCACAAATCAATTGTAGCTCAAAACATGAAATATTTCTTTCATAGGGTAGAAACATTGTGGGAAAAAGAGAAAATGCTGGTTACCAGCATTTTCACCTTTTCCCACAATGTTATCCATAACCTTCTTCCTCAGGATAGATAAAAATTGGGATTGTATTACAAAAAGGTAAAGCAGATATTAGATTCTTAAGAAAGGCACAGAAGTATAGACTTAGTTGAGTTTTCTTGTTGTTTTTTTGTCAGCAAACTTGTCAGCAGCCAAGTTTCAATATCAGATCAAGAGAGAGAAAGAATTCTGAAAGAACATGAAAAGCAGATGGTTCAATTGGAAAACAAGTAAGTTAAATAGTTAACTTAGGCTGTTAAAATAAGTTATATGTTTGAACCATGCTCTATGAAAAGGGGACTTAATGCATCTGCAAAAAGTACCAACCTAGATCAGCCGTCACAGTCTGCAGACCTAGGCCGAAACTTTTTACTATCAGTCAATTTTCTGCATGTCAAAGGACCAGTCTACCTCATGATTCAGTAGGTTGGTAGAGAAAGTGGATTTTATGGATCCCTAGTTTAGTGATGTCATGCATGGTACTATGCATTATGGAGATACATTAAGCACCCTTCGCCAGAGCATGGATCATGTATATTTTTCAATAAAATTAATAACTAATCTATACCATGTTTTAGTTATTTAGCACTGTCCCTTCATTGATATTCCTTTTATATCTGAAAGTGGACAAACCCAAAGGTAGATCTGTTAGTCAGGGTCTGTACTCACCAAATGTCATTTGCTTTGTTCTAAGTCTATTTCTAGATTTAGAAAGTTACACAACCTCTAAAATTGAAAGTAATACAACTTCTAAATGGCTAAACCAATTGGTTTAGCCAATCAGAAGTTGTGTTACTTTCAAATTTAGAAAATTCTTGAGGTTGTTGAATACAGAGCCAGGATGTCACAAAACCTTTCATTTTAATAAAACTTTAAAACTGTTCTCATTTAAACTAAAAAAACTTTGTTATAGAGGGAAATAACTCAAGATTCATCCTGACAAACCAAAACATTTACCAAAATCAAAATGTTTTAACCCAGGTCAGCCTATGCAGAATGCGAAGGCTGACCTAAGTCGATACTTTTTTACAGATTCATTAAATGCCCTTTTCACAGACCATGGCTGAGATCCTTTGTTTCCTTCAAACATATTTCCCTATCTGTTTTGTGCATCAGATTTTACATTTTTACATAAGCCTCTACAGTGTTGGTTTAAAGAGTTTGATGTCATTTATGATTTTTGGCAGCTTGACTTTAAATAAATTGAGACAGAAAAGGATGATAGAGGAGAAACTTGCACAAAGGCGAGCCCACCAAATGGAAAAACTTCAGTTAAAACAGCATAGAGAAACAGAGGTAGGAAATGCTTAACTCTTTACCTCCTGCAGTCAGTAGTTGTCATCTTGCTGTAGACTTAGCTTGGAAACATTGCAGCAAAAGGAACTCCTTTTGCAAGAATATTGTTACCCCTCATAAAACAACAAGAGTAGAAACTCTTGGAAACTGTAAGCAATCTGTGGGTGACAAATTCAAAGTTGGCACAAACTTGCAAAAGTTCTCTGATAAAATAGAAGCCAAAGTTCTCTGATAAGGTAGAAAACCTTGTGAGAAAAAGAGAAAATGCTGGTTACCAGCAGATGTTCTACACCTGCAGAACTGTGTCCCAGAAAAGAAAATATCATTACTATTGAAATAATTATAATAATGTAATATAGACATGAATCATATTACAGACATAAATCAATATACATGTATGTATAAGTTCCTGTTTTAACCCTTGTAGCATCAAATAAAGCCAACAGACATTTCAGTTGAAAAATAAGACCCAAATTATTGTAATTTTATGGTTGCTTTTGTCTATAAAGATTTAGCAAAGTGGACAGTGTAGATCAAAGATCAGACTGGACATTTTTTGCAGTCTGATCCTTTCTGTGATGGTCACAATTATAGTTGTGAAAGGCTCTTCAAAGGTTAATATCCATTAGAGAACATTTATGGCGGAGTTTTTATGTACATAGGGACAGAATTATTTTTCTTCAACACTTTTATCAGTTCTTGATAATTAATACTTCAGGCCCAGAGAAGGAGAATGGAAAATAATGCTGAGGAATCTGATGATGAGAGTCGTCATCAACAAGCTGAACTGATGAAAGAACATGTGGAACAGAAAATGGCCATTCTTCAAGGTCGTAAATTAGACTGGGATGCAGAAATGGAATCTGTAAGTTATTTTTATTTTAGCCCTGTTCAAGCGGGTTTAATGCATCCGCAAAAAGTATTGACCCAGGTCAGCCTGCGTAGCCTACACAGGTTGACCTGGGCAGAAACTTTATGCTATTAGTCAGTTTTCTGCATGTCAAGAGACAATGCTACCTTATGATCTAGTCAGCCAAGTGTTGGCACCTGCACACGATGCTCTCGTTTATTACATTCTTGTGTCTGTTTTGTCCAGGTGAGGTTAGAGATGTTAAAGGAAAGATCCTTGGCCCTGAAGGAACAAGAAGAAAGGCTGGGAGCTTTGATAGCCAGTCTGCAGATGTCCAAAGCAAAAGAGGTAGGATTTTGGGTTTGAATGAAGGAATGTTGTTAACTCTTTACCACATAATCCAGAGTTTTAAAGACTTTGAGGGAATAACTGTTTGAAAACATTGTGGGAAAATCTACATTATCCCGAGTTTTCAAGACCTTGAGGAAATGACCTTTTGAAAACATTGTGGGAAAAGGAGAAAATGCTGGTAACCAGCATTTTCTTCTTTTCCCACAATGTTTTCTAGCCCTTTGAGAAATAAGTACACACAGTACTGGTAATCCAAGGATTATATGTGAGAACCCTGGCTTTGTCCAAACTTTTTCGAAGGATTAATGACAGTCATTACCATTGGAGTTATTGTCTCTTCTTGCTGAAAAGTGTCTTGATTTTATATGGGAAAGCAGTCACTACCTTGTGAAACAGTCTTGTGGTTAGCACTGGTTTAAGAAAATGGAACACAAAAATAAATGCTTTGGTTGTCGTGAAATAAATGAAATACTATTGAAAAAGACATGTAGCACCATGTAGACAAATCTACTTTTGTCAACTTTGGGACTGTTCGTTTTGTCCATATATTTTGTGTGAGTACTGGTGTGTTTTCAAGGGAGAAGAATTGAGAGAGATTAGTATAAGTTTCGAGAACTTTTTTCTCAATCAAAGTAAAATAAATGTGTTTAAACTTTGATATGATACAATTATAGTTGGCTAAAATAGAAGAGCAGCAGCGTGCTATCCACAATCTGAAGACCAGTCTGATTGATGATCTGAATGCAAGGGGAGTTCTGTCTGATCCAGAAACACAGGCTGTGATCAGAAGACACCAAGAGGTGAGATAGTTACTTGCTTAAAACTTTAAAATGCTTTGTTCCTTCAACAACTGACTCTTTGTCAAACGACAAAATTTTAGACTTTTCCAAATTGAAAGTGTTTGCAGATAAGAAAGTAATGTAGCACAGATGATGATTTCAATCTTTGATATGTAGCAACCATTGTCGGAAAGGTAGGAACCATTGTTTTCTGGTAAAGAGATACATTGTAACCCTTAAGCTTTTAACAGCCACTCATGGACCTTTTATGGACAGTGTAGATCAAGATAAAGATCAGACTGCACGTTCTGTGCAGTCTGATCTTGCATCTACACTGACCAAGAAGATTTTTTTTCACCTAGAAATAACTTTGAAATAACAACATTCAGGTTTTTACATTCAGCTTGAAAAGTTTCATTTTATTTAGCAGTACGGTTAATTATAGTCAATTTTCAATATTTTAGAAAAATGTTTTTCAAATTCTCTTCTGGAAATTGTTTCAAGATGTAACATTCCGTTTGTTTTTGTAGGAGCAAGAGCAGTTGAATCAAAGATTAGAGAATCAAAGAAAGCAACAAGAATTAGTAAGTACAACCATCTTATTAATATTCTTAGCGTCACTCTCAAGAATTTTCTATATTAGTAACATAAGTAACAATTTCTGATTGGCTAAAACAAATGAGTGGAAGGAACCCAGGGGGTCTCTGGTTTAAATCCCCACTTTGCCGAATTTCTTTCCAAGGATTGATGATAGTCATTGCAATAGGATTCATTCCTTTCTCACTGCTGGTCATTGTTTTGACAATGGTTATAGGGGAAAGCAGCCAGTTGCTTGGGAAGAATATTGTGCATAGTACTGGTGAAAGAAAAATACAGAAATGCAGTGATATAATTAAACATCACACAGATTACAATAACATTTCTATATTCTTACAAACACTAAAGTTTGCCACAAATGCATAGCTCAAATACAAACCACCCTGGCATGGATTCGAACCTGTGCGGCAAAGATCCTCATTTCTTTGAAGTTTAAAGACCGATACACTAACCCCTGGGCTTAAGAGAATTCTCCCTAACACAGTTGTCATGTATTGATTGTGTATGGGAAGAAGCTATGCTGTAAGGAAGGAGTGATATCTTGTAACAATATGTCAAAGACTAGGATGAAAAAGCAAGCACATTTGTTTTTGAAAAGTCACCTTTATTGAATCTGAATAACAGATAGAGTCTCATCATTATCAAAACCATTCTTACTTTCATCAATTAATTCTTTGCTACACAAAGCCAAATTTTAATGGCCCTGAAACAGAGGGCTTTTGAAACAATGTTTTCTGCTTTTCCAAGAACAAATTCCAATTTTTGAGTCACATTTAATAAATTATCTGTGAATGCTTTGTGGTATCCGTGGTTTTGAGGTAGAGTATCAGCCACGTAATCATAAGGTCCGAGTTTGAGACCGGGAAGCGGGTTTCAACTGTGGGATTGTTCATTGGCCCACACATTCGGCGCAAGTACTGGTGTAGTTCCCAGACAGCAGAATTGAGAGAGATTAGCATAAGTTGTAAGAACTTGTTTCTCGATTGATGTAAAATGAATAAGTTTAATGCTTTGGATTTGGACAAGTCTTAAATTTTGTCATTTAGTAACAAGTTAAACAGACAAAAAAAATAAGCTTATGTTTTCCTGGATAAGCAAACACTACTTTTTTCTGAATGCTTTTTAGAGCTTGGAATAAAAAGCCATATTTTTACTTTTATCCTTTACCACATAATCCTGAGTTTTGAGGATCCTCAGAAAGAAAGCTTTTGAAAACATTGTGGATAAATGTGAAATTTCTTGTAACCAGCATTTATCCACAATGTTTTCTTCCCTCAAAAAAGACAAAATTTACTTTTTGAAGAAGGCTTACTTAGTCATCTGCAAATGGTTTCAGTTTGGACGAGTCTAAATTTTTGTCGTTTGGTAAAGGATTAATAGGTCAGAGAAATCTATACACAACATTAAGTTACACCAATTTGGTAATTCTTTTTCAGATGTTGCGTCAAAAGTTACAATTGCGACTAGAACAGCGTGAGAAATCTATGATACAGGTTCAAGATGAGGAATTACGAGGTTTGGTGGCCCCAAATAAAACTGCTGCCAAAATCAAGAAAATGCTTCTAATCCATAAACATATGGTTGGAATGGAGAAAATGAGGTTAGTTGGTTTTAATTTTGATATTTCTATGTTACAAGGAGACGCAATGTGAGCGGTGTTGAGTGTCTGTTGTGCATCGTCTGTCATGCTTCATTCATCATCTGTCATCAACTTTCACCTTGTGTATGCTCTAGAGGCCACATTTTCAGTCTGATACTCAAGAAACTTGGTCAGAATGTCTTTGTTGAAGATATCTCGAACATGTTTGAAAATGGGTCATGTCGGGTCAAAAAATAGATCGCTCGGTCAAATCTTTGAAAAACCTTGTTTACACTGTAGAGGCCACATATTCAGTCCAATACTCTTGAAAGTTGGTAAGAATATTTGTCTTCATGATATCTTGGACGAGTTCAAAAATTGGTCACATCAGGTCAGAAACTAGGTCACTAGGTCAGATCTTTGAAAAACCTTGTGTAGGCTCCAGAGGCCACATTTTCAGTCAGATAATTTTGAAACTTGGTCAGAATGTTTGTCTTGATGATATCTCAAATGAGTTTGAAAATGGGTCATGTCTGGTCAAGAACTAGACCACAAGGTCAAATCTTTGAAAAACCTTGTGTACATTCTAGACACCGCATTTTCAGTCTGATAATCTGGAAACTTGGTCAAAATCTTTGTCTTGATGATATCTCAGATGGGTTTGAAAATGGGTCACACTGGGTAAAAAACTGGGTTACTAGGTCAAGTCTAAAATAAACCTTATGTACACTCTAGAGGCCATATTTTAAGTCCAGTACTGATGAAAGTTTGTCAGAATGTTTGTCATTATATCTCAGAAGAGATTAGAAATTGGTCATGTATCGTCAAAAGGCTCAGATGAGTGACTTCAGGGCCATCATGGCCCTCTTATTTGCCGTAGAAATTTCAAAGAAAATCAAGCAACTGCAGCCTAGCATTTGCATCTGCATGCAGTGCTCTTGTTAATACAATAGATCTGAGTTTGTATTCACCAACCATTCTTAAGAACATACCAAGTCTTATTATCCAGATTTTTTTAAATGTGAAAGTAATACAACTTCTGATTGGCAAAACCGTTCGGTTTAGCCAATCAGAAATCATGTTACTTTCACATTTAGAAAATCTTTGAGAATAAGATAAAGAACATTCTGTATTGAATATTGTGTATTGAATATCATTTTTCATATTAATATTGATTATTTCTGTGTATCTATTGATTGTTTTGTTGCTGTAATTTAGGAACCAGTTGGAGAGAGAAATCAGTCAAACATTGGAACAGATGAGGTATGAGTATGACTTACTGAAGAGGAAAGCTATCCAAAATCAGGTACTTGTGTTCACCTAGTAACTTTGGTTTAACTCTATACCACACAATCTCGAGTTGTAAGAATCGTTCAGAAGAAGCCACTTGAAAACATTGTAGGAAAAGGAGAAAATGCTGGTAACCAGCATTTTCTCCTTTTCCCACAATGTTTTCTGGCACATTAAAGACAATATGCATCCACTGAGCTGCATTTAAATTTCCTTCTGAAAATGCTTTTAAATTTTGGACAAATCTATATTTTGCTTGTATGGTAAAGGGCTAATGATGCTGTAGGAAATATCATTTTGAAACAGTATGGGGAGAGATGCCATTGCTTGCATCAAGCATACAGTTCTAAACGGTTATTTTCTTCTGTTCTTAGAGTCAATTATTCAAGTTTAGAAACAATTGTGGGTCAACTCTTTATTTCATATGCGTTTTCCCAGATGACAGATTTATAAAACTGAAATTGATTTCAAGTCCAAAATTTTGTAAAATCGTTACCAATCATGATGGGCTCCTACGACCCAGAGGTAGAAGGCTTTTGGAAACACTGTGGGAGAAAATGCAGGTAATGTGTATTTTCTCCTTTTCCCACAATGTTTTCTACCTGTTCTAAAACTATTTTCACCATTTTATCCACCTTTAATTTGTCGTCTGCAAATGCTTTCAATTCGGACAGGGCTGAAATTTTGTCGTCTGGTAAAGAGTTAACCCTTACCCACATAATGCCGACTTTTAACTACCCTAAGAAAACACTTTTCAAAACACTGTGGGAAAAGAAGAAAATGCTGGTAACCAGCATTTTCTCCTTTTCCCAAAGTTTTCTGCATTTCCAAAGAAAAATTTCAGTTTTCAGTCACATTTAATTTGTCGTCTGCAAATGCTTTCAAATTTGGACAAGGCTGAAATTTTGTCATTTGGTAAAAAGTTTACATGTATAAAGTTAACTCTTTACTAAACAAACCCAAGCTTTACCAACCCAGAAGAGAAAGATTTTTGAAAACATTGTTGGAAATGGAGAAAATGCTGGTCACCACAATGTTCTCTACCAAATGTTATCATCTGAGCAACATTCAGTATGCAGTCGGTAAATGCTTTTAATGTGGATGATTCTTAAAATTTGTCGTTTGGTAAAGATTTGAACCAGATTTTATGCTTTTTTCTGCAGGAAATGGATTTTATTGCTGGGCTAGTAAGGGTTGCATCAATTTCTCAGAAAGAATTAGAGAGTGTACTGAGAATGTTGTATCCCCACAAAACAGAGGAAGAATTCCAGGAAATCTTCAGTAAAATATTTGATCCCAAACTCATGTCGGCATCAGAAGCTCAAACCAAAGGGTAAAACTTTCAAAGTATTATCTGTACTCTTTTTCAGCCTGTTTTTAAGCCATTTTATCTTAATCAAATGATAACCATTCTTGTATCTTCATGCCAAGTTTGCCCATGATGGTTGAAAGGTTGCATAGATTACGACAGATAGAAAATGCTTTTCATTTTATGAGTTCCTAAATCTGAGTTTTTAATGTATCAGTCCCTGTGTTACACAACCACTTACATTAACTTTCTACCAAACAATAAGATTTTAGACTATCCCAAATTGAAACCATTTGCAGAGAACGAAATAAACACGACTGAAACATAGAAATTTGTTTTGGGAAGGGTAGAAACATTGTGGGAAAAGGAGAAAAAATGCTGGTTACCAGCATTTTCTCCCTTTCCCACAATGTTATCAAAAGGCTTCTTTCTTGGGGTTGTTAAAAGTCAGGATTGTTTGGTAAAGAGTTAAGAGGTCATTTTTGTTTTTTCTTCATGTATTCCTGTACCAAACAATCCAGTGTTTTAATTACCCTGAAGGAGAATGATTTGAAAACATTGTGGAAAAGGAGAATATGTTGGTTACCAGCAATCTCTCCTCTTTACACAATGTTTTCTACCATATCAGAGAACTTAGGCTCATTTATACCAATTTTTAATTCCTTTTCTGCAGATGTTTTGAATTTTGAAGGTCTCTGAAATTTGTTGTTTGGGAAAAGGTTAACTCTTTACCAAACACCAAATTTTCAGACTTGTCCTAATTGAAACCTTTTGCAAATGACAAAATAAATGTTACTCAAAAGTTGAAAATTGTTTTTGAAAAGGTTAGAAAACATTGTGGGAAAAGGAGAAAATTCTGGTTACCAGCATTTTCTCCTTTTCCCACAATGTTTTCAAAAGGCTTCTCCCTAAGGGTCGTCAAAAGTAGGGATTTTGTGGTAAAGGGTTAAACAAGTTTGACTGTATGTGTTATACTCTCATTTCTCAAGGTCTCATTTGACTGACCGAGTCAAGCTAGCTCAGAAATTTCCCCCACCCCCATTACAGCGACGGGCCTCACAGCTTAGTATGAACGAATCTGTATCTTCCAGTAGAAGAGGGTAAGAACGTTTTTGAATGATTGATTGTACTGAATTTAATGCCGTTTTAACAGCTAAAGTCATATCATGGCGGTCAGTGCACCTACGCATGTGTTTCTTGGCTTTCTCACACCAGTACTGACACAACTTATCTTTTCAGGTCACTGACTACTTTTCTCACAAGTATCAGAGGTGAAAGGTGAAAAATTGTCGGAAAGAAAGTTAGCCTCAACTGGCTATTGAACTCACAACCACCAAGTCACGAGTCGGATTCGCTCACCACTGAGTTACCTGGCCGGGAAAGAACATTTTTGTATTGGCATATGTTGTCTTTTAGCTCTTTACCAAAAGCCAACATTTTAGACAGGTCAAAATCAAAAGAAAAATATATATATATTGCAGAGGACAAATTAAACATGACTGAAAAAATGAAATTTGCCTTTGGAAGTGAAAAAACATTGTGGCAAAAGGAGAAAATGCTGGTTAAATTTTCTCTTTTTCCCACAATGTTTTCAAAGGCCTCGGGATTTTGTCGTAAAGGTTTGATATAATATAAGCCTAAAACTTTTATGTATCATTAAACTTTAGCAATAATCAAAGTACTGGAATCAACTGTTATTACCCCAACCTCTGGACCTCTTAAATCTTGAATAAACAAATGAGAAATTTATACATGTATTCTATAGTTTCAGGGAGACACTTTTAGCTAGGCTGTTCATAGCCCTTGCATCATCTATGTCATCATGCACAATTTTTGATATTTTATAATATCTCTGTTATTACTGAAGATATTTACTTCAAACTTGCACTAGTTGTTAACTATCAAAAGAGGAACCCATACAACAAGAAAAGTTTACTATCAAAATATTTTTGCCACAGTTATGCCCCTTTTTCAACTCAGAACTTTCACTGAAAATCAATCTATTTCTAAAAGCAACTGCAGCAGAGCATTGGCAACCCTCATGTAGTTCTCTTGTTCTGCTATAAGACATTTTTGATAGGTAGTATTTCAAGACATAGATCAAAGATCTGACTGCAAGTCCCATGTGATTTGATCTTGATCTTTCTCACCTGCCGATTCATGCCAAGCATTCTATTGTCCAAACTGCAAGTATCTGAAAAAAAAAAAAAAGTAATAACTGCAATCAACTTCTTTTTATAGGGAAAAAGAAGACTTGTAAGGAAGTACACAGCAGAATCTGATAAAAATCATAATTGAGCCATGCTCTGTGAAAAGGGGGCTTTATACATCTGCAAAAAGTATTGACCAAGGTCAGCCTGCGCAGTCCGTGCAGGCTGTCCTGGGCCAAAAGTTTTTGGTGTTGGTCAATTTTCTGCGTGTCAAAAGACCAATGTACCTCATGACTCAGCTGGTTGTGAGACAAACTGGATTATATTGATGTGATGGCTTGCTTGGTATCAAGCATCACAGATACATTAAGCCCCTTTGCCAGAGCATGGCTCAATTACAAAATATACACGGTTTCTAAAGAATTCATGCAGTTTTTTGTGTGTGTTTGTATAGTGTGCTATTTAACTCTTCACCAGAAGACAATCTTTTAGACTTACCCAAAGTAAAAGTTTTTGCAGACAGCAAATGAAATATGGTTCAAATGATTAGATTTATCTTTGAAAGAGTAGATAACATTGTAAGAAAAGGAGAAAATGCTGCTACCCATCATTTTGTCCCTTTCCCACCGTGTTTTTGAAAGCCTTCTTCCTAAGGATTGTTAGACTATAGGAATGTATGGCAAAGGATTAATTATTATCTCATCTTTTCACTGGCTAAAGAGTGTGCATTAACTTTCTCCCTCCTCCAGATAACTTTTTGAGTCCCTGCAGCTATACCATGTATGAAAAGCATTGTGGAAAAAAAGAGAATGTTTTTGAAGAAGCAAATTCTGCTTCTGCCATATGCTTACACTTGTATTCCTGTAGGTCAAACCTTTATGCATGTTGACAATTCATATTGAACAAAAGGTTTTTGAAATTGTCTGTCTCAAGTTTGTCGCAGGACCACAACTCATTGTGCAAATAACAAAATCCAAATTTTCCAGCAATTTTACTTGACTGGCCATAATCTGCACATGACTGATTCTACCCACAACAATGTTAACTTATTCAAATTCTATTGCATCTCTCACCTTACCAGGCAGAAATTTTGTTCATATAGCTAGCATTTGCAGACAGAAAGAAAAGAAAACATGGTTACCCTCATGGTTGCTCCTTTGTCCTACATTATTTTCAAAAGCTTTCATTTTCAGGGTCAAAAACACAGGATTGTGTGGGAAAGGGTGTTCACCTCTGAAAACACTGTCACATATGGAAAATCCTTAACATTGAGCAAGTTGTCGAACTCCTTGACTGTTTCTTGATTCTTCCTTTGCACAATACCACCTTCAGCTGATGTCCTTCATCTTACAGCAAGTTATTTTTGAAAATATTGTGAAAAAAGAAGAAATGGCTAGTAATAATGTTTTTACATGTCCTCAAGAATTCCACCCAGACACATGTTGGTTATCCATAGTTTTTGAGAATGTTTTCAAGTCATCTGCTATGATAAACTTTTTACCAAATGACAAAATTTTAGACTTGACCAAATTGTAAGCATTTGCAGATAAAAAATAAGTTGTAGCTCAAATTATGATTTCTGTCTTTAAAACAATGGAAAACAATGTGGGAGAATGGAGAAATGCTTGTTACCATCACTTTCTCCTTTTCCCACCATGTTTTCTAAAACCTTATACTCCAGGGTAGATTTAAACATGTGATTGTTTGATAAGGGGTTAAAGAAAATAGGACTAATATCAGCACTTTTGAAGTCCTCAAAAATAGCATATGATTCAACAGGAATCAGGTTCATTAGATCTGCAAGTTCACTGTTATATACACTGTATTATTTCTGCAGTAAAATTAGTTATTTTGTTCATTTTCTGTCAGGGACATTATCAGTCACAAATATAAGACATAAGTTTAGCAACTTCATAGTATATTATGCAAAATGTTTCCATATATCAGGTAGTGTAGATCCTAGGTCAGACTGCATTTTCAGAGTGTGATTTTGTCTGTAAATGTAGATACAGTTTTTTTTAGCTATTTTACTCTTTACCATCCTCTGAACCCAGGTTTGAAGCATTACGTTACTCTCCATGCATCACCCCTAGGAAAATTGACTAGCAAATCGTCGTTTCTTATGAATATTCATATGGTCGCGAAGTACGCTAATAGCCAATCGAAAGATCGATAACATAATGATACTCGCTTGTAGAGAGGATAATTTCATTTCTTCCGTTAATAAAAATAACCCTGGAAAAAAACCCGAGGTTGTCAACTGTTACGGGAGACTACTCCTTCATGCATGGCTTCATCCCGATTTAAATACAATACCTGACAACTGCGTTAGGGAGAATTCTCTTTAGCTCAGTGGTTATGGTGTTGGCCTTTCGTCTCGGTGTTCTAGGTTCGAATCCTGCCCAGTCCCTGTATTTCTGCTATGCATTTGTTCATTTGTTTCTTTGTTACGGACTTTGTTCGTAAGACAACAAATATGGCGGCCGTCGGCGTGCTTGTCTCCTGTGAGATATGCCATTCTGCAATACAGGGACGACACTATCGGTCTTTGTGTACGATTTTAACTGACAATCTTTCGATGTTACGCCGAAAATCTCTTTTAAACGCGTCTCGATTGTGTTGTTGATGGTCGCCGCCATATTTAAAGTATCGCTAAGCTTAATTTGCAACGAATGATGTGATTGGATATCGACAAGTAAAAAATAGAAATGACAGTGTATTTATGATAAAAGTAGTTTGAATTTTCTCAAAGAAAAACTTGAGATCACCAATCAAAATGCTTCGTGAATAATTCATGAGAAAGAGGAAACGCCAGCAAAATAACCCAGGGGCGATTACAGAATGAATCAAAATTGGGTCACAGAGGATGACTCTTTTCGACTTACCCAAATTGAGAGTATTTGCATATAACAAATTAAAGGTAGCTCAAATAAATAAACCATGGTCTGGCAAAGGGAGTTTAATGCATCTATGTGATGTTTTACATCAGGCAATTAATCACATAACTATGGATCCATAAAATCCATTTTGTCCAAAAGTTGGATGAATCCTGAGGTAGAATGGTCCTTGGATATGCAGAAAATTTACCAAAAGCAAAAAGTTTTAACACAGTTTTGTCTGCTTGAACTATGCAGGCTGATAAGGGTTGATACTTTTAGCAGATGCATTTTAACCTTTTAACAAGCTTGCTCAATTAATATTTCTAGATATGGTAGAAAACATTCATGGTCAAAGGGGGAAATTTTTTAGCATTTTCTCCTTCCCCACTTTGTTTTCAAAAGCCTTTTGCCTCAGGGTCGTTAGATAAGATAATTGTATTTTCAAACGGTTAATGCTTAAATCATGTGTTTACTTTTTTCCAGCTCTCGTATGAACCAAGACTTTTTTAAAAATGCTAGAGAACAGCAGCAGTACTTTAACGAGCAAGAAGAAGACAGCTCACGCTTCCGTCCAGCCAGTAGACAGTTTGAGGACCACCCACATCCAAAAGACTTGGGTAGAATACAGGCCCAGGCATACGGTGAACCACTCAGGGGCTCCTTAAGGCGGAGTCAACAAAATGGCCACGCCTTTGCCAATCCAATCATGGAGGAGGATGAAGTAGTCTCCGCCCAGTATGTGAACGATGACTATGATAGGCCACCTGCCAAACTCCCTCCAATTGCTGCAAAAACCGGGAAGAAGAAGAAAAAGAATCTTCTGAAGAAAATAGCATCACCTCGGACACCTAAAAACACTTATGATGATGATGATATGCTGTGATGATATCTATAAAACTGGTATTTAACCCTTTACCACACTGTCTCATTTTAACAACTTTGAAGATAGAAGACTTTTGAAAACTATGAGGGAAAAGGAGAAAATGCTGGTACCAGCATTTTTCCTTTTCCCATGATGTTTCCAACCCTATTAAAGACAGAAATCATCATTTGAGCTACATGTATTTTGTTGTCTGCACATGCTATCAATTTCATTGAGTCCAAATTTTGTAGTGTGGTAAAGAGCTAAATTTGTTGAAGTTAAGTTTTCTTTTTGTTTTTGGAAGCATCAGTGGGGTAACAAGATTTTTTGTATCAATGAACTCATAATACCTCTAAATTTAATTTGTTGTCTGCAAGTGAAGTGTATTATTGCTCAGTTTTATTTTTTTTGCGTCCCAGCAAAAGAGATGTTTTTGGTGGTATACTGGAATCAGCCTGTCTGTTTGTCTATCTTAGTAGTTTTCCTTAACCCTATACCTTTCAGTGTCAAGTTTTAACGATCCTGAAGAGGAAGGCTTTTGAAAACATTGTGGGAAAAGGAGAAAATGCTGGTAACCAGCATTTCTCCTTTTCCCACAATGTTTTCTATCCTTTCAAAGACAGAAATCATTGTTTCAGCTACATCTAAATTGTCGTCTGCAACTGCTTTCAATTTTGACAAGTCTGAAATTTTGTCATTTGGTTATGCTTTAATAATGGTCTGCTACAAGGGTACCCAGCATTTTCTCCTTTTCCTACAATGTTTTTTATCCCATCAAAGACAGAAATCATTTGAGCTACATCTCAAATGTTGTCTGCAACTGCTTTCAATTTTGACAAGTTTGAAATTGTTGTCGTTTTACGTTTGATAATGGTCTGCTGTAAGGGTAAAATATTGTCCGCAGAAATTACTGTATTGTCCAAAACATATAAAAAATTCAGGGAAGTAGATTTAGTTATTGTATTGTTATTGGCACATAGGTTAGATTGCACAATTTATTTAAACCATGCTCTGTGAAAAGGGGGCTTTATGCATCTGCAAAAAGTATTGACCCATGTCTGCCTGCGCAGGCTGACATGGGTAAAAACTTTTTGCTAGTGGTCAATTTTCTGCTTGTCAAAGGATGACTTTACCTTAGGTTTCAGTCAGTTGTTTGATAAGATGGATTTTACGGATCCATAATCATGTGATGGCTTGATTGGTATAATGCATCACAGAGATGCATTATACCCCCTGTTACCAAAGCATGACTCAGTTAGTTATTGCATTGTTATTAGCACATAGATATAGAGGATATTTGTTTTTTTCGGTACAGATCAAAATTTATTTCATCTCATGAACATCATCGGTAATATTTTCATGCGTGGCGCATGAAATTTATTTCATCTCGTGAACATCATTGGTAATATTTTCACTTGTGGCTGTGCCACTTGTGAAAATATTACCGATGATGTTCACGAGATGAAATAAATTTTGATCTTTCACCGAAAAAAACAAATATTATATTATATATATATATTATGCTTTTAATGATTTTTCGGAGGAACTTATTTCAAAATCCAATACAGCTCTTTTTCGGTTATTCCCTGTGGCGTACGCCCTCCGCATAGCACCGCATTACAATATTACGTCAAGCGTGAGAAATGTAGGGTAAATTACGTCATATTTCCATCTGGTTGAGAGGCACGTACATTTTACCTAGGTAACTATTGTGCAGGAACAACTGTTTCCGCCTTCAATTGAAGAGTTAGAATATAAGAATCGGTATTTTTCACTGGTCGTAACCATGAAATATCGAAAAATCTTTCACTGATATTTCTCCATAATCTACTGGAAAGCATGAAATAATGCATATTATGATATTTGTTCTAAATCTTTTCATACTTATTGTTTTTTTGTTATAGATTCTAGTGTAGTTAATTCTTTACAAAAAAACAAACAAACAGAATTCCAGACTGGTCCAAATTGAAAGCCTTAGCAGACAACAAATCAGGTATGACTCAACTTTTAGGATATGTCTCTGAGAGACTAGAAAAACATTGTGGGAAAAAGGAGAAAATGCTGGTTAGATGTAGCTCAAATGGCCAAAAGCCTTCTTCTCCAAGGTCTTTAGAACTCAGGATTGTGTGGTAAAGTGTTGAGCACAACTATGATCCTCTGTGCCTTATCTTTTTTACTCTTGTGCTTTTTACACAATTTACCATACAATCCCGAGTTTTAACAATCCTAGGGAAGAAACCTCTTTAAAACATGTTGTTAGAAGGAGAGAATGCTGGTAACCAGCCTTTACTCCTTTTTCCTTTTTACCCTATCAAAGATAAATTCCATCATCTGAGCCATGTTGAAATTTTCATCTGCAAATCCTTTGAAATTCAAAAGTCACATTTTTGTGTGTGGTACTCGTATAATGTTGACCTTTTTTACACCATGATGTTTATAATTACTCATTTCTTATCTGCACATTAATTATGATATTATATCACATAAAACCGCCTCCAGCAGAGTATTAAACCCATGACTTATTTGTGATAATACACTAGTATGTTACCGTTTTTTGGGTCCAAGTTCTGGTTATTCTGTAATTATGACTGTGTGATGCCAGCAAAATCAACTGCAGCACATGCAGGAATTTGTACTACTGCGCCATTTTGCTGAAAAATGACGTCATTGTTGATAAGACATATACATGTGGAAAACACTTTGATTTTCATGTTCAGTAAAACAAGAAATGCGGCGTAAGTCATTTAAAATCAAGAAAATTGTGGAAATGGTTCGATTTACCTCCTAATTTGAACTGTTTCATTCTACTTTCAATGTACATGTAACAGAGCTATCTTCTTGTGCATGTACACATTTCAAACCGAACTACATCTGTAAACATGGACCCATAAACAGTATATACCAGTAGGTTGAAGATGATGATGGAGGATACATGTACATGTCTGTCTTTCATTTGTTTTATGTGATAAATAGAATCTCACATTCGTGTTAATGTATTATATTTTTATCACACTTTTTGACTAAAACGTACATGTCGCTTGCCAAGGCTAGCGTCATGTAATTTTAGTCAACTTGTTTGATAAAAATGATAATACATAATCACTCATGTTAGATCCTGTATATAACAGACTTCAGTTGTTTTCCAGTGACTTATTTACTTATATGTTTAGGGTAAACATGCAGACTTAAAGCATTCCCAGTTTTAAGTCAATTATATCCCTGTTAACTCTTTACCAAACAAAAAATATTCCTTTGACTTGTCAGTATTAAAAGAATTTGCAGCTGACAAATTAAATGTGGCACAAATTTTGGGATTTGTCTTTGAAAGGGTGGAAAACATTATGGGAAAAGGAGAAAATGCTGGTGATCAGCATTTTCTCCTTTTCCTACAATGTTCTCAAAAGATTGACTTGTCTATATTTGAAGAATTTGTAGTTGACAAACTTATGAGAATCAAGTTTTGTGATTTGTCTTTGAAAGGGTGGAAAACATTATGGGAAAAGGAGAAAATGCTGGTAACCAGCATTTTCTCCTTCTCCGACCATGTTTTCAAAAGACTTCTTCCTCAGGGTCGTTAAAACACAGGATTGTTTGGTAAAGGATTACAGCAAACACTGTGAAGTAGACGTATCTAGTTTTTTGCCCTCATGCACAGTCATTTGTATTCACTTTTCAAGTTTTTTTTTTAATTTTCTATTTTATAACTTGGACTTTTATCTACTTTTATGATTGTTTCTATTTATTTATTCTTTTTCAATAATTTTCATAGATTTTTTCCTTCAAATTGAGCTGTGATACTTTTTATACTGTTTGAAACTTTGTTACTAGCTACTGTAGAACACAAATCCTGTTAATCACATATATAGAGGATATTTCTTTTTTTTTTTCGGTGAGAGATAGAAATTTATTTCATCGAGTGAACAATATCAGTAATATTTTTACTCATGGCTGCACTACTCGTGAAAGTATAACAGATGATATTCACTTGATGAAATAAATTTTGATCTTTCACTGAAAAAAAAAAAAAAATTCTATTTATTTCATGTTTCGTTCCCCGTTTCCATTTAAGGGGGATTTACATCAAAATCCAGTACAGTTGTTTTCGATAATTCCGCGCGGCATACCCCTCCGCATAACTATGCATTACAATATCATGTAAAGCGCGAGAAATATTGGGTAAATTAGGTCATATTTGCAAAAGACTTCAGGGCCATTAAAAGACAGGTATAATGATTTAGCCCTTTACCACACAATCATGACTTTTAACAACCCTGACAAAAAAGAGCTTTGAAAACATTGTGGGAAAAGGAGAAAATGCTGGTCAGCATTTTCACCTTTTCCCATAATGTTTTCTATCCAATCAAAGACAGATCCCACCATTTGAGTCATAAATAATTTGTTGTCTGCAGTTGCTTTGAATTTGGATGTGTCTATAATTTTGTTATGTGGTAAAAGGTTAACCCTTTCCCAAACGATAAATTTCAGGCTGTTATAAATTCAAAACATCTTCAGACAATAAATTCAAAATAGATAAAAATGAGCTTAAGTTCTCTCATATGATAGAAAACATTGTGAGAAAAGGAGAAAATGCTGGTTACCAGGATTTTCTCCTTTTCCCACAATGTGTTCAAAAACCTTCTTTCCCAGGGTCTTGAAAACCAGGGATTGTTTGGTAAAGGGTTAAGGGACAAGCAATCCTGTGTTTTAACGACCCTAAAGATGGTATTTGAAAACAATGAGGGGAAAGGAGAAAACACTTGTTACAAGAACTTGCAGTCAGATCTGGGATCCACAAAGATCATGATAAATTGTTGGAAAAGGAGTATGTTTGTAAATGCTAGTAACTAGCATTTTCTCTTTCTCCCACAGTGTTTTCTATCCTTTCAAAGAGAAACAGCATTTCTTGAGCAAAATTTAATTTGTGTTCTAAATATCTTCAATTTGGACGAGTCTAAACTTATGCTGGTTACCAGCATTTTCTCCTTTTTCCCCCAATGTTTTTAAAAGCCCTCTTCATCAGGATCATTAAAATTCGGGATTGTGTCAAGAGTCAACCTTGTATGTTTTCATATAGTGCTTGTTGCTTGTTGGTTTTATGTCTAGCTCATAGTTTGGCATCTATCACTACTTAGTATTTGCACTGTTTAGTTTTGCACTGTGTTGTTACACGTGTTAGAGTATAGTTCTCACAGTCACGGACCATGGACCTAATTTGCCAACTATACCAGATTGAACTCTAATAGCCCCATTCCACTGGGCGGCGCTTCTACTGTGCTCATGGGGCTTCTCCTAAATCTTCAGAATCGCTGAAGAAGTGCCTACATTTGCAACATTTTGGGAGTTACGTGTTTCCAATACGCTTCAATCAGGATCTCACTGCGCTGGTCATGATTCTGTCATGCCATTGTTGTGCTTCTACTGTACTTCCAAGACACTACTACTATGCTTCCACTACAGCACAGGATTTCAGGCTTACTACGTTGCTGCTACGACCTTGCTACGACCTATGCACAGGAGCTGCGCTTCTGTCATGCTTTTTGAACGTTTCTATATATAGCAGTAGTTTACCATTGGCCTTTGAAGAAAATGGATCAAATTGCTGCAGTATAGCTGTGCTCCAGCTTGCAGTTATGAACAATAGATTGAAAGGATTGGGTGTGATGAACTGCACTTTGGCTACGATACTTGCACTGTGGCCACGATACTGCTGTGTGCACGAATTTCTTGCTTTGTTTTTAATACGCTTTTTAGGTACTTTGAGCCCACGGCAATCCTGCTGTGTAAATTTTGATCAAGGTCAAAACAAGCGCCTTGAAGTGCCGATCATGAAGCTTTTGATACGCTTTTCCTACGATCAAAGCGTTTCTACTGGCTGTTACTGTTTCTCCTATGACTCCCAGCATTTAACCAAACTTTTGAAGCGTAGCGGAATCGCCACCTAGTGGAATGGGGTTATTAGTCTAACTTTCGGTTTATAAAGTAACATTCTTGGTCTAAATCCCAAGAATTTTCTATATCTCTGTTTTGCTGAATGAAATGAGCCATGCTCTGGTAAAAAGGGGCTAAATTTATCTGACAGACTAAACCATTTGAGTCATGCTCTGTGAAAAGGGGAATTAATGCATCTGCAAAAAGTATCGACCCATGTCAGCCTTTGCAGTCCACATAGGCTGACATGGGTCGAAACTTTTTGCTATTAATTTCCTGCATGTCCAAGGACCAGCTTACATCTAGATTCAGTCAGTTCATAAAATGGATTTTATGGATCCCTAACTACTTGATGACTTGCCTGGTATAATGCATCAGAGATGAATTAAGCCCCCTTTTATCAGAGCATGCTTCATTTCACTCAGCAAAACAGAAATATATAGAGTTTATTTCATCAGCATGTGGTTAATATGGGGAAATATTTGCCTCAAAAGGGAAAGGTATGCGAAAATAACGACTGCCGTAAGGCACGAGTTATTTTCGCGGACCTTTCCCTTTTGAGGCAAATATTTCCCATATTAACCACAAGCTGATGAAATAAATTATATATTATATTTTCTCTGATTATTTTGTCAACAAATGCCACTTTTAAAACTTAAAAACTTAAAAAACTTAAAAAAGTAGTTCCAGATTTTCGGCAGGAGGAAAATATTCACTGTGACGGGGAAATAAGTCCCCCCAGCTTAAATTACGACATTTCTTTACCCATAACATTTCTAAAAATAGACACATGAAATATAATATAGAAAATTCTTGGGATTTAGACCTAGAATGTTATCAAGAATAGTTGGTGAATATATGCCTTGGCTGGACCAGGTTTAGTGAAGCAGTAATAAACATGTCAAATTGGTAATGTTTCCGATTCAAAACATACCGGTACATGTGATGGTGATTACTGTAAAGCTCAATGTTCTGCCTTGTTGTTGATCCTTGTAATTATTATCACTTTTTATGATCATTTTCACTTTTTATGATTATCACTATCGTTAGGGCTTAACTCTTTACCACACAATCCCGACTTTTAAAGTCCCTGAGAAAGAAAGCTTTTGAAAACATTGTAAGAAAAGGAGAAAATGCTGGTAAACAGCATTTTCTCCTTTTCCCACAATGTTTTCTACCCTTCCAAAATCAAATTTCAATTTTTGAGTCACTTTATTTTGTTGTCTGCAAATGCTTTCAATTTGGACTAGTCCAAAATTTTGTCGTCTGGTTAACTCTTTACCATACGGCAAAATTTCAGACTAGTCCAAATTAAAGGCATTTGCAGACAACAAATAAATGTGAATCAAAAATTTGTTTTGGGAAGGGTTGAAAACATTGTGGGAAAAGGAGAAAATGCTGGTTGCCAGCATTTTCTCCTTTTCCCACAATGTTTTCAAAAGTCTTCTCTCTCAGGGTCGTTAAAAGTCGGGATTGTGGGATAAAGGGTTAAATCATGTTTATTATTTGTATGTTTAACCCTAGAGCTGCTAAATAAACTAGCCTAAAGATTTCCTGCCAATAAGGAAAATCCATAGCTTACGATTTAAAAATTCTGCTCCTCTGAGAAAGCTCGTCATATTGGACAGTGTAGATCCAAGATCAGACTGCACGTTCTGTGCAGTCTGATCTTGATCTGTACTGTCCACAAAAGCCCACAAAGTCGTGCTTAGCTGCCTAAGTGTTGACGTCCTTTTCGACAGCTCAAATCATCAGTTGTTACTGTATTTTTTTTTTGTTACAGTTTTCTTTGTATTGATCAGAGATTGTGTATTAATATATATATATATTTATAAAAACCATTTGTACTTGTAGATAAATCATTGAAATCGCATTCCTTTCTTTGTCTTATTTGACTGGATTTGTCTTCAAAATGATAGAAAACATTGTGGGAAAACCAGGGTCGTAAAAAAAAAAAGATTTGTGTGAATCATATGGTAAGAGGCTGGCACAGTACATTCTATAGATCTCTTCCATCTTTCACCAGAATAGTTTTGAAAGTATTGCAGCTATTAACCCTTTACGGCACAATGCCGACTTTAAATGACCCTGTGAAAGATAGCGTTTGAAAACATTGTGGGAAAAAGAGAAATTGCTGGTAACCATGATCTTCTTCTTTTCCCACAATGTTTTCTACCCTAATAAAGAAAATTAAAATTTTGCACCATTTGAGCCACATGGAAATTGTCGTCTGCAAATGCTTTCAATTTGGACATGGCTAAAATTTTGTCATCTGGTAAAGGGTGAAAGAAACTGCTCATATAATGAGTAACTGATCATTTTACCACATTTCATGCACTAATTTTAAAGAGTTTTCTCCTATGGTTCATATATGTAGTAAACTTTTAACTGCACAACAAAAATAGTACACTTGTCCAAATTGAAAGAATTTGCAGACGACAAATAAGATATAGCTCAAATGATTGAATTTGTCTTTGATAGGGTAGAAAACATTGTGTGAAAGGGAGAAAATGCTGGCTGCAGTGTAATGTAGACTTACCCAAATTGAAAGCATTTGCAGACAACAAATAAAATGTACTTCAAAGGATTGAATTTGTCTTTGATAGGGTTGAAAACATTATGGGAAAAGGAACTAGAGGCGCTTGAGCGCCTGTATCGCTCCACAGGCCTGATATTTCTATAATGGCGAAAGGAAGTTTTTAACAATTATCATTCAATCCTGCATTTTAGCTCACTGAAGAAACAATTTGGTAGACAACCACCATAGGAACTTACCTGCAAAACAACAATGAAATCCAATGAATAGTTTTAGAGAAGAAATTTTTCAAAGATTTTACTTTATACCATAAAAGGAAAATGAGTCTCCCATAAAAGCCATGTTTTTTGACAGATCTTTTTTTTTTAAGGAATTCTGTAAACCTGTATCTAAGGAACATTCCTGCAAAATAATAATGCTATCCAAATAGCAGTTTGGGAGGAGAAGATTTTTAAAGGTTTTTAGCTCCACTGGCCGAAGGCCAGCGGGCTTATGTCATGGCCTGTTGTCCGTCGTGCGTCCGTCCGTCCGTCCGTTAACTTTTTTTTAAAACGTCTTCTTCTCTGAAACTACCCATCCAATTTTGATGAAACTTCACAGAAATGATCCTGCCATGGTCCTCTTCAGAATTTCTTGAAAGAATTTAATTCCTTTAAAAACTCTGGTTGCCATGGCAACAAAACTGAAAAATTTTGAAAATCTTTGAAAATCTTCTTGTCTGAAACCGTAAGGCCAAGGGCTACCAAATTTGGCATGTAGCTTTATCTAGTGGACCTCTACCAAGTTTCTTCAATTTATAGCCCTGGGGTCAAAATTGGCCCCGCCCCGGGGGTTACAAGTTATACATGGGCTTATTTAGGGAGAACTTCAAAATTCCTCTTCTACCTAGCCATAGGGCCTAGAGCTACCAAATTTGGCATGTAGCTTTATCTAGTGGACCTCTGCCAAGATTGTTCAAATTATAGCCCTGGGGTCAAATTAGGCCCTGCCCGGGGGTAACAAGTTTTACATGGGCTTATATAACAAGTTTTACATGGGCTTATATAGGGAGAACTTTAAAATTCTTCTTTGACCTAGCCATGGGGCCTAGGGCGACCAAATTTGGCATGTAGCTTTATCTAGTGGACCTGTACCAAGGGTGTCCAAATTATAGCCGAGGGTCAAATTTGACTTCGCTTCGGGGGGTAACATGTTTTACATGGGCGGGCTTATATAGGAAAATCTTTCGCATCTAGCTATAAGGGCTAGGGCTATCAAATTTTGCATTTAGCTTTATCTAGGGGGTCTCTATCAAGGGTGCCCAAATTGAGAAAAATTTGAAAATCTTCTTGTTTATAACATTCAAGAACTGAATTATTTGGTATGGAGCTTTATATTGTGGACCTCCACCAGGATTCAAATAATTATAGCTTTGCGATCAAAATTGGCTTTGCCCATGGATCACAACTTTCTCGTAGGATTAGATAGAAAAATGTTTGCATGTCCTCGTGTTTGAAATCAATTTGCTGAATATTGGCTTGTAGTGTTTTTACTTCATAGCCAGTGGAGCGATACAGGGCCATCATGGCCCTCTTGTTTACTTTGGTTGCCATGGCAACCAGAATTCTTCATGGAACACAATTATTTGAAGGAATTTGAAAGAGGACCACCAAAGGAACATTCCTGTGAAATTTGGTAAAAATCCAGTCAATAGTTTCTGAGGAGAAGTTTTTTAAAGAAAAAGTTTACGGACGCACGAACGGACGAACGAACGGACGGACGGACGGACGGACGCACGACGGACACAACGCCATGACAATAGCTCGCTGGCCTTCGGCCAGTGGAGCTAACAACAATGAAATCCAATGAATAGTTTTAGAGAAGAAATTTTTCAAAGATTTTACTTTATACCATAAAAGGAAAATGAGTCTCCCATAAAAGCCATGTTTTTTGACAGATCTTTTTTTTTTATGGAATTCTGTAAACCTGTATCTAAGGAACATTCCTGCAAAATAATAATGCTATCCAAATAGCAGTTTGGGAGAAGAAGATTTTTAAAGGTTTTTTACTTTGGTTGCCATGGCAACCAGAATTCTTCATGGAACACAATTATTTGAAGGAATTTGAAAGAGGACCACCAAAGGAACATTCCTGTGAAATTTGGTAAAAATCCAGTCAATAGTTTCTGAGGAGAAGTTTTTTAAAGAAAAAGTTTACGGACGCACGCACGCACGAACGGACGGACGGACGGACGCACGACGGACACAACGCCATGACAATAGCTCTCTGGCCTTCGGCCAGTGGAGCTAAAAATTGCTGGTTACCAGCATCTTCTCCTTTTCGCACAATGCTTTGTAGTGAATTGGAGTTTAACACAGTTTTAAAAGTTAGGTCATGTTATGGTGGTCAGTGCACCTACACATGTTTTCTCACGCAGTACTGACACAACTATCTAAGCCATTGACTACTTTTCTTACTTGCATCACAGGTGTGAGGCGAAAAGTCACTGGAAAGAAAGTTTGCCTCAACCAGGTATGGAACCGTCAACATCCAGGTCACGAGTCAGATACACTAACCACTTTGCTACCCTGCTGGGCTCCCATAATGTTTTCAAAGGCCTTCTTCATCAGAGTCATTAAAACCCGAGACTGTGTGGTTAAGGGTCAAGCATTAAGCTTGGCTCAGCTTACTATCTAATTCAGTTTAGGGTAATGGTCATTATGCAAAATCTATTTTTCCACGAAATACAAAAACTACAAACTTGAAGCATTTACAATTTATCGTAAAATTTTGACTTAAAATTGCATATACAGATATGTGCATGCATGTTCACCTTTATAGTCAGATAAACATTTTACCTAAAATAACTTTTTTGTGGGAGTGTCCTTGGGCAAGACTCTTCAGAGCCCTAGCCTAGTACTGGCAAAATCTAGTACGTGATTGTGTGAGCTGTTGCCCTGATATGACTGAAATAATGTTGAAAAACACCATTCGATTAATCAGTCGACCTAGAATAACATGCTTAGCTATAAAAAAGAAATGAAAGATGCACGACGGAAAAATGTATGTTTACAAAAAGGGATTTCTTTACATATAATGATAATGCCTCATCATAATCAAAGTGTCATTACCTCTTTATAAAACAACAAACATTGGCCTTGTCCAAATTCAAAGCATTTGCAGACGACAAAATAAATGTGACTCAAAAATTGAAATTTGATTTGGGAAGGGTTGAAAACATTGTGGGAAAAAGGAGAAAATGCTGCTTACCAGCATTTTCTCCTTTTTCCACAATGTTTTCAAAAGCTCTCTTTCTTTGGGTCCTTGAAAGTTGGGATTGTGTGGTAAAGGGTTAAACGACACCACTCTAGAAGAATATATGAAATATAGAGGAAAATATTAACCCTTTGCCACACAATCCCGAGGGGAAGAGGCCTTTTAAAACATTATGGGAAAAGGAGAAAATGCTGGTAACCAGCATTTTCTACTGTTCCCACAATGTTTTCTACCCCAGTAAAGACAAACTCCATCATTTGAGCCAATTTTAAATTGTGGTCTGAAATTAATTACAATTCAAACTTACTTGTCTACATTTTGCTCTTGCTGTAAAGAGTTTAGAGCCTAGACTGTTACAACTAAGTGATGCAATCAGTGTCTTTTCCCACAATGCTTTTGATATGCTCATAAAAGAATTGTCCTTTTCTACATTGTATCCTCTGATAAAATCTATATACATGTATATAATTGAAGATCATCTTGGTCATGTGATTATTTCAACAATAATTTTTTACAAATATACAGTCTGAACATAAAATTTCGCCATGCTCTGGGAACAGGGGTTTAATGCATCTCTGTGATGCATGATACCAAGCAAGTCACATTTTTATGTATCCATAAATCCAATTTTGTATAAAAACCTACAGAAACATGAGGTACACTGGTCCTTTCACAAGTAGAAAATTTACCAACAGCAAAAAGTTTCGAACCAGGTCAGCCTGTGCGGACTGCGCAGGCTAACCCGATTCAATACTTCTTGCAGATATGCATGAAGCTATCTTTTCACAGAACATGGTTTGTTTTTATTTGATCCCATGATTTCTGATAAATGTAAAATATTATGCATAGACAAAGGTACAGATGATGGGCAGCAGATACTCATAATAAATCACCTTGAGCACGATGGTGAAATATCGTTACACTCAGAGTAATTGCTCACAAAATTTCTCTTTTTGTCTTGATACTTTCAAAAGGTGTCGTAGAAAATAGCTGATAAACCATCACATTCATACATGTAATCCTCATAACATTTAGTCCTTGCACATCACAATTCAGTCAATTCAGATTTCATTAAAAAAAAATGTATCAATGCATAACGCAGTCAACTCATGAAAATGAAATGTTATTTACAAATGTGTTGGCATTTTCAAAAAATCTTCAAAACCTCGATATGTGATACGTATTGGTAATCATTTTACATAAGTGTTTAACCCTAAAGGCCCTGAATTAATGAGGTGGACATTTTCAATTTGAGAAAAGCTAAACTCTTCTTAATTTCCTGGTGCTTTGGCCAGATTCTGTTAACTTTTTACTAACTTACTAAATTTTAGCCTAGTCCAAATTCAAAGCATTTGCAGATGACAATATAAACATGACTCAAAAATTGAAATTTGTTTCTGAAAGGGCAGAAAACAATGTGGGAAAAGGAGAAAATGCTGGTTACCAGCATTTTCTCCTTTTCCCACAATGTTTTAGGGTCCTGTGTGGCTCAATGGTGAAGCGTAGGTTTCATGACCTGGAGACCCTGGGTTCGAGCCTCACTGGCTCCACTGGGTTTTTCACAGGAGTGTCCTTAGACAAGACACTTCAGAGCCTAGCCTAGTACTGGTGAAACCCAGGAAAACATGAATATGTAAGCTGTCGCCGTGATATGACTGAAATAATGTTGAAAGTGGCGTAAAACACCATTCAAACAAAACAAACACAATGTTTTAAAAATGCACCTTTTCACAGGGTAGTTGAAATCATGATAGTGTGGCAAAGGGTTGAAATGTGAGAGATCATCATAAAATAAGACTTATTACATAGTACATGCAAAAACATTGTGGCAAAGAAGAACATTCTTGTCAAGCATTTTCTCCTTTTGTCAGACTGTTTTGGAAGGTAGTTTACAGTAAGAGAGTTGTTTGCAGTATGTAATGGGTAAACTGCAAATATCTCAAGTCTGCTTTGAATGGAGAGGGTTCAAGTATTTGATACATGCTTTAGCAAAACGAGGCTTAATGATTCTGTGATGATTAGTGATGCATTTTCCCAAGCAAGTCATCATTTAATAATGGATGCATAAAATACATCATGTTTAACAATGGGCTGAATCCCAGGGCAGAATGGTCCTTGGACATGCAGAAAATTGACCTAAATGAAAAAGTTTGGACCTATGTCAGCCTACATGGACTGTGAAGGCTGACATGGGTTGATACTTTTTGCAGATGCATTAAGTCCCCTTTTCACAGAGCATGGCTCACTTTTTCTAAATCCCTGAGCAAAACTGCATAAATCAAGGAGACATAGTCACTTGTCATAACCTTTAACATTCTAGATACAACAAAATGGTGCTATTATGGACAGCTAAGATCAAGATCAGACTGTGTTAGTACACAGTATGGATCAAGATCAGACTGCACAGGACATGCTTGGGTAACTGTTTTCACAGCAAGGATGCAACTACTGTTAATGGCCATAAATATTTCATCAAAGTCTGAATCCCTATTGACTTACAGCAGTTTTCAACTTTAATTCTTCATTTTTTGTGCGTTAAAAACTACAACTATGAATATGAAACTCATATGAAAATAAAGCAAAATAAATTTTACAGTGAAATACATATTTTCAGACTCGATAGAATGAAAGTGATCAATATTTTTGAAAAACTGTTTTTACCTTGACATCAATGATAATGTCACCAAAGTTGTGCAGAAAATTAACACTGTTATGTTAGAGAGCTACAACTTTGTCAAGCGACAAACACAACTAGCATATTAATGTAAATAGCCCCAGTAACCTCACTTTCTACCAGTATAGTTATCTTTAAGATTCAATGATCAGAGGCAGCGTTGTTAATTTTCTTGCACACTGAAAAATTTATGTAAGTCAATGGGACTTGCGAACTTGATGAATTACTTCTGGCCACTTACTGTAGAGTACTGTCAAAAAAGTGACCCTGCATGAAAAAAAATCATATTTACAATAAAGGAATTCATTACTGGATAAAAAAAGGCCAAATTTACCAATCCTCTAAATCTGATTCTAACTCTTAATTCAAAGACTATTCATTCAATAGTCTCAAACAGTCTGATTCAGCTGATCAGTTGACTAGTTGTGGTATTTTGAGTCCGGTCCAAATTTAGAAAGGTTGGTGGTGAATATGACCTTTGAAGACTAGAGCCTGAAAAAATAGCTTTGTTTCAATTAACTCTTTCTATACCATAAACAACACCTGAAGCTTTTGTGAACAGTGTAGATCAAGATCAGGCTGCACAGAACATGCAGTCTAATCTCTCCTCTACACTGTCCACTGTTATATTCTATATCATTACCGAAGTATCATTTGGTCTTGTAGAGGAAATGTATTTTTAGCCTTTGAGAAAATGGAATTTATTTACTCAGTAGTGAAAGAGTTAATATTAGGAAATGAGAGGTTCCTTGGTAAAAGAAACCTTATTTTTTCCTATTTAACTATTTTGTTACCAAATGACAAAATTTAAGACTCGCCCAAATTGGAAGCTTTTGCAGACGACAAAATAATTGTGGCATTATGACCGTTATTTTTCATTTTGGTCACTAAACCCTTTACCACACAATCCTGAGTTTTACAGACTCTGATAAAAAAAGCTTTTGAAAACATTGTGTGAAAAGGATTATTAGCATTTTCTCCTTTTCACACTATGTCTTTCATCAATAGTTTCATCATTTAAGCCAAATCTACTTTGTCATCTCTAAATCCCCTCAATTTGTAAAAGTCTAAAATTTTGTCATGTGGTATTAGGTTGAACAGGAAATTTTGTGAGTCAGAGACAAGTCTGGTTTGGTTGATTAAAACATGGTTATTTTTTCCAGACTAAATTCATTCACGAGACATCATTACACTCAGTCATATGTCTCGGCCATTATCAAGGTCACTAAAGCGGACCATCCTGTGAAAGGATGACACCCTTTTCCGTCCCCGGTTTTGTCGCTATAATTCTCCCAAATGTAACCCGTAGTCACATACTGTTTGTAGATATTTTTGACAACATTAGTTCTCAACTCTTCATAAATTTCAGCAGCAGTACTTTGATATGGTCCACTCACTGTTTTATAATGATACAACGCACTTAATGCAAGATAGTTCATATTTATCCATATATTTCCCCGCCAATAAGGAGGGTCATGTTCTGTATTATAGCGGTTATAAAATGGACTCGACTGAGACACTGATCTAAGTCCAAAATCTGTCCAAAGCAATCTCTCATTTTTAAGATCTGTCAAAATCTTGAACAGTTTTGGCGAGGTGGGTTCAACTATCTTTAACAAAAAGGGGAATAAACTCACATATCCAAAAGTATTTACAAAGCCAAGTTGAGGTTCTGCCAACACAACTCTAACTTTCTCCAAGTTCATTTGTGGAGGTCTCTGTCCCGGCTGCAAGTTGGGTGGAGGTTTTGGGCGCTCAAGTTTAGCTTTATCTGTGTGTAAACCATAATCACTATACTGCTGCTTTTTCTCTGACCAGTGTAACTTATCCAGTAACGCATTATCTGTTAATAGTTTATTGGTTGAAATATAATCAGCACGCTTTTCTCCAAGGGCTTCCGATATATCTGCGATTAAACCAGAAGCTAATGCCATCCAACATCTAAGATCTATGTGATACTCATCGTCTGTAGGATGTGAAGCTCGAGGGTAGTCGTCTAAACCTGACGTCAAAGTTTTAGGATTTAATTCCTTGTTGGTTTTATCATCTCTGCCTTTCCATCTGTAAGTGAAAGGCTGGGAACCAAGCTGTGTTGTGTTATACCACTGAAACCAGGCTTCTAGTCGAGGTAATACTGCTTTGAGAAAGTGCTCATCTCTCTCTATTTGGCCACTAAGCATTGATCTGATCAATCTCTGTAAAGGTAAGATGAGTGTTGGTGGGTTTGCGTTCTGGTTCCTCTGCACGACAAACTCTGCTGGTACCTTAGCCCCAGCTTCATCCCCAAGAATTTGTTCTCGAGGGATCCAACCTTCTATGTTCATTAAATCTAACCAGTGAGACAAAATGTCTTTTGAAATTTCTGCACTCCATTTGGAAATCAACAAATTATGGAAACCTTCATCCCATAAAAATCCTCTAGGAAAGAACGACCTTGATGGTACAGCTGTGTATAGGGGTGCATTCCAGTATAGTACAGGCTCTTGATTATACACCGACTGAACGACTGATGAACCGTAGAAATAGCCAATACCTCCCACCATGTTGCTTAAAGCTGCTTTGGCAAAATTTATCTGTTCTTCATTATAACCTTTTGATTCTAAATCAAAAGTCTCACCAAACTTTTTGTCAAAGGCTGCCACATGCTCTTTCAGCAACTTATCAAAAGAGTCTCCATCCAGTCTGTTAGGTCTGTCTGTGAAACTTCCTGATTCAAAAATCACTTCCATTTCAAAAGGAAGCTCAGTTGTGATTTGAAATACCATGAAGTTTGGTCCCCCTTCTATATCCCTGGGAACCTGCCGCCCACCTAACATAAAGTATGGTATAGTCCTGGCCTTGTCCCATGCCTCCACCTTGATACCATTCAGTATTGCATCATTCAGTTTGTCTAATTGTGAAGCATAGGTTATCAGATAGTTGTGTCTATGCAAAGAATCTGATTTGGACTTTGGAAAAATCAGACGGAAGTGACCAAGTTCTAGGGAAAACCCATTCACAGCATTCAAACGCTGACCAGTCTTCGATATGACAGGCTCTAACTTTCCTTGCATGTCCAGAGCAACATAAAACATTAGAGAAACCAGTCTAGCTTGTCCAGGATTCTGAAATGGGTAACAATGCAAGATTAGCAAGCTAAAAAAGAGAGTCTTTTGCAATGTACACTTCACAAAGCCCCTAGAGTGCAGTCTGTAGAGAACAGTAGGTCCCTAGATCGATATCCCCAGCTAAGCCCATTTCTTTTCGAGGATTGATGATAGTCATTGTTGCAGGATTCATTCCTCTCTCACTACTGATCATTGTTTCGACAATGGTTATGTGGGAAAGTAGCCAGTGGCTTGAAAAGAATACTGTGCAAAGTACTTGTAAAAGAAGCTCAAGGAAAACATGGATAGGTGCACTTGCCACCGCGATATAACTGAAATGTAGGACATGACATTAAACCCCATACAATCAATCAAGCAATGTACACTTCATTGAAAATTTGGCAAAAAAATGAATTTAACATGAGTCAAGTTTTTTAGTTAATCTTTCACCACACAATCACACATTTTAATGACCCTTGAGAAAAAGCCTTTTAAAAAATATTAGTTACCAGCATTTTCTCCTTTTGCCAACAATGTTTTCTACCCTACCAATATCAAATTTTAAATTCTGAGTCACATTTACTTTGTCATCTGCAAATGCTTTCAATTTTGACTAGTCTAAAGTTTTATCGTCTGGTAAAGGGTTATTATAGCCTTTAAATCTCTTGGGTCTGTTTTTATCATATTCCTCTCTTCACTCAGTTCAACTGTTACTGTTCTTATGATTTGAGACAATGCTCTATAGTAAAATCCTTTTCCCCAAGTTAAACAAAAAACAAGAGAAAAAAAAAAAAAAAAAAACGGATATTCCCAGATGGTATAAAAGATGTAGATATTGCAATTTAGGGTGTATTTTTGCAGAATATCAAAACAAAGTAGCAGATGGTGTAGATCGAAGACCAAACTGCATGGTATATGCAGTTTGTTCTAAATCTGCATTCTCTGAAAAAGCAATAAAAGCCAGGCTAGGCACTTTAGGCCTTTACCACCCAATCTGAAATTTTAAGAACCCTGCTGAAATAACCTTTTGAAAACCTTATGGGAAAAGAAAATGCTGCTAACCAGCATTTTCTCATTTTCTCTCAGTATTTTCTTCCCTTTCAGAGGAAAAACCTATCATTAAAGCCACATTTGTCGTCTGCAGTTACTTTAAAATTAGACTATTCTAAAAATTTGTCTTCTGGTAAAGAATTAAGGCTTAACCCTTTACCACACGGCGAACTTAAGACCTATCCAAATTGAAAGCATTTGCATACGATAATTTCATAGTGGCTAAAATGACGCAACTTTTCTTTGATAGGGTAGAAAACTTTGTGGGAAAAGGAGAAAATGCTGGTTACCAGCATTTTCTCCTTTTCCCATAATGTTTTCAAAAGGCCTCTTCTTCAGGGGCATTAAAAGGCGTCATTGTGTGGTAAAGGGTTAAGTGTTGTGAAGATTCAAAGAAAAAAAAGATCAGGATACCATTTAAATGCCCTAACAAAGATTTGAGCCATGCTTTGGCAAAATGGGGCTTTATGAATTGCCTTGATGCATTACACCAAGCAGTTCATCACATAATTATGGAACCATAAAATCCCTTCAGTCTAACAATCAACTGGATGTCGAGGTAGAATGGTCCTTTGACAAGGAAAATTTACCAATAGCAAAAAGTTTTGACCCATGTCAGCCAGAGCCGACTGTGCAGGCTCACAAGGGTTGATACTTTTTTGCAGATGCATTAAGACCCCTTTCCACAGAGAACAGCATATTTGTATTGACACTATTTATACCTTTTTGTTTGGTTTGGCAGTCAGTCTAGCCGTCCAGTCCCCACCATGCTGCCCACCAGGGCGTTTCACAAACTCTGTAGTGATGATAAAATCTTTATCTTGAATTTCCTGAACACCAAAGTTTACACCATCATGCTTCAGCCAGCCATACTTAGATAGACCATCTCCCTGGTGAAAATATGACAGATTGCAACTTTACTATTTACCAAATCATTGTGTGATAAAGGTTCGGTACATATGGGCCCAGTTTCACAAAAAAAGTTAAGTTTCCTATTTTGCGCCAATCTCCTGGCAGACTCAGTTTCTGACTTAAGTTGAGTTGGTTATTTGAGACGTATTTCACTACCATTTACAGACTCATGTAACATTCTTAAACCCTGATGTGACACAATGTTCAATACTCAACTCAGCAAAATAATGGACTTTGGTCTGTTAATGTTAAATCTGGATATGAGAATGTTACGCAAGTCTGTTAATGCTAGTGAAGTGTGTCTCAAATAACGAACTCAACTTACATCTGTAAATGAGTCAGTCTGTCAGCAGACTTGAGCAAAATAGGAGACTTAAGTTTTTTCTTGAAACTGGGCCAAGGTGGTGTGTTTTGAGAAAGAGGCAAGGAAAGAAAGGAAATGAGTTAGCGAGACAGGAAGGCAGACATAGAGAAATCAGTAGTACAAAGAGCATGTTTCAATTTTGTCTCCAGTACCCTATTACCAAGGCCTACTTTCAGAACAAGAGGACCATGATGGTCCTATATCGCTCACCTGAGTACTAAGCAGTACAGGTCTACAATGAAGATAAATACCAAATATCGAGGTTCAAGGCAAAATGATAATGAAACAAGAGTGGCAAATTGTCGCAAGATATGCCCGTCCCACCGCCAGTTGTCATGGAGGTATAATAATCACAAAGGGCAGGTAATGCAACAAACATGTTTACCAAGTCTCAAGTCAATTTGACTTGATACTTCAAAGTTCCATTCCGGACAAGCAAGAAATACTGTAAAAAAAATAAAGATCAAAGTGGAATTACTCAAAATCAGCGCTAGGTAGAGTTATTGGTAATATTGCAACAAACATGCATACCAAGTTTGAAGTCGTTCTGACTTGAGATGACAAAGTTATATTCCAGACAACCACTAAATGCTGTAAAAATGATGATCAAAGGGAAATAACTCAAAGACAGCACGCGGTAGAGTTACAATTCTTGTGCACTGCACTTCCATATATTTCAACAAATAAGCATACTATATTTCAAGTCATTCCTACTTAAGATGACAAAGTTTTGCTCTGGACAAGCAAGAAATGCTATAAAAATGAAGGTCAAAGAGGGAATAACTCAAAATTCGTGCTAGGAAGAGTTATGGTTCTTGTGCACTGCACTCCGTAACTTTTCAACAATCATGCATACCAAATTTGAAGATGTTCAGGCTAGAAATGAGTTATATTCCTCACAAGCAGAAAATGCTGTAAAAATGACAATCAAAGGGAAATAACTCATAGACAGTACAAGGTAGAGTTATGGTTCTTTCACACTGCACTCTGTATTATTGCAACAAACACAAATGCCAAGTTTCAAGTCAATTGGACTAGAGATGACAAAGTTATGCTCCATACAAAGAAATATTCTAAAGAACTTTCTAATTCAAGGGCAAATAACTCCAGTTGTTCTGGTCCGATTAGACCATCTGAGATCTTACGGTCATATATAATTTGATCAAGTTTGGTGCTGATTGGTTGATATTTGTAGATGCTAAAGTGTAAACAAAGTCAAATATAGCAATTTTTCTAATTCAAAGGCAAATAACTCCAGTTGTTCTGGTCCGATTAGACCCATAATCAAATTCATCTGAGATCTTATGGTCATATATACAGGGTTCAATCTAGGCTGCGTTTTTGCGCCAAAGGCGCGATTTTAAAGTCCTTGGCTCATTTTTGAAACTCCAGTGCGCCGGATCGGCGCAAAATCCAATGCATCGGCGCTTTTCCGATTCCGTTGTGCGCCGCCATTAACTTTTTTTTAGCATAGTTTTTAGCGAGTCAGTGTTAGAAGACGCTTTCCGCAGTATTGAAATTTCACTGCAAAGCGTCGCAGCAACACGGAGAGCGTTACTGGTATTCGGATATTCACTTATTCACGGCACATGAACGAGCGCGATAGAAACCAGCTTTTGAAAACATGTCGGCAACGCAAACACAGAAACGAATCGCACTCGTCACAACTCGGCCGATTCCGTACCTACATCGGATTTGATGGCTCCCATTACCCGAGGTATGCCGAATGAAACGAATCGGTGATTTCTTTTCTGGCGGAAATTCCGCCAAACAAGCGAAAACGCAGCAATCGGGTGAAACTAATGGTGAAAAACAATCAGCTGATGCAAAAGCTGGGAAATCGTATGCAAAAAAATTTCAAACTGAGTGGCTACAAAAGCCTCAATTTCACTGGCTTCGTTACGACGATGCAAAAAAATTGTACAGAATAAGCATGTCTGATCTTGGATTTGCACCATTTGCCAGTTACTTGTATAATACAGCAATCATTTAAAACAAATGATTTTTAGTGTTGTTACATAATTTGACCTCTTAACAACTCAATCACTATCCCCATACACAATTAAGCAGTAAATTATCTGGATTTACTTCCTTTATATGGTAAGTCAGTAATAATTGAGCTTTTAAAATGCCAAGATCCTGGTTATTTGGTTGTTAAAAAGTGCTGGCCCATCTCAAAATACTGGTGGCCCCATTTTAAAATATTGATGGGCCACTGGCCCATTCTGACAAAGTTCTAGATTGAACCCTGATATATTTTGACCAAGTTTGGTGCTGATTGGTTGATATTTGTAGATGCTAGAGTGTAAACAAGGAAATGTGAACGGACGGACGATGGACGGACGACAGACGGACGGACTGTGAGTGATCACAAGGCAGTGTTTATGATAGTTTCATCCCTTTCCAAGTGGGGCTGCCATCATCTGACTTGTGGAGCATTCTTTGTCTACTACATTTACTTCTTATATCCTTATGTGGTCAAGCACCTTGGGTGAAGGCATTCAATAACCACTTACACTACCTGGCAGCTCAATATCCTGCACAACAGAACCTTCAATATCCCGCTCTCCTAGCAGATTCCTTCACCAATAGTCCACCTTAGATCTGTTGTACACCTCTTAACTCTTTACCAAATAATAAAATACATCAGAGCTAAAACAAGAGCACTGCATGTGGGTGCCAACGCTTGGCTGCAAGTGCTTGATTTTCGTTGAAAATCCTAAGTCCAAAAAGGGACACAACTGTGTCAAAAATACCTTGACAATTACCTGCACTTGTACAGGTTCCCCTTTTGATAGTTAACAACTTGTCCAAGTTTGAAGTAAATATCTTCAGTAATAACACAGATATTACAAATCGTCCAAGTTTTCGCAAGACGCCACTGCAAAGGCTATGACAATACCTTGACGTTCAATTTGAAAACAGCCGTGCTAAAAATTAATTACCTGATCACACCAATGCCTAATGGGAGGTGGCATCTGTCCTGTGAGCTGGTTTAACCACATCAATCCAAATACTGGGGATCTTGGAGATCTTGTACGCATCCCAAAATATGCCTGGGGTCTGTATGAGCCCCAAAACCTACTTGGATCTTTAGACGAAGAGGTACTATCTTTCAACAACATAGTAGGTGCATATAAGGGTGTCTTTATGCGCTCTTGTAAATACATTTTGTACCTATAATCAATATAAAGAAATTCCAAAGTATTACTTATCAAATGACACTTTTCGTACTTGTGAATATTTGAAATGAAAATTATCAATATCATTGAAATTTTATACTAGAAAAGGTGCAGACACAGAAGACTTTTACATTTGAGGACCTGTATTTCTCTTTTTTATTGTTTAACATGTTCTTTGGATATCCAATAGAACTGTCTTATCAGCTTCAGTGGTTATAAAATTTAAGAATTTAATTCTATGACTTCAATCTACTTAAGTTAAATTTGAAACTTTAGATTGTATTATTATTGACATTATATATTAATATCATATATTAATTCTTCTCAATTTGTGACATGCAAAAGGTACCACTTTCTTCAGTATACTACTTTTATCTATGAGTAATACTACATACATGTACTACAGTGGTTGTTATTTAGGGTGTTTACCAGGCGATAAATGGTTTGTCTGTCCCCGAGGACCAGTACAGTGTGCATGCTTTGATGCGGCTAGTTTTAAAGGTTGAATATTCATCACAGGATTGGAACTCTGTGAGCCTCGAATGTGAAAGGCCGAAGCACGACCCCTACACTGCTGTCCCCCACTTTAATTACATCTGCACTTCTTGACAGAGGTGTATTATTTTTTGTATTTCTACATCTTTTGTCAAAGAAATTATAAACTACAAATGAATGAAATGAGGAGAAAGAAAACTTCCCATATCTTGTTAGTGTTACCTGTAGTAGAGACCTGCAATAAGTACCAACACTGCAAGAACAACTAGTGCAGTTGTTTTGTAGCTATCAGCTTGCGCCTTTTTCTTCGTTTTGCCACCATCGATGTCCGGTGCAATGCGACTTATCCTCACATTTCTGTGCCGGAGATTTTTCCCCGATGTCATTTTATGAAGGAGAAATGCTATAACATGTGCAAAATAGTTTTTTATTCCCGTACTGCTACGTGTAGAGTTTTGACAATACCGGAAAGAGGAGACCGGTGTGAACTGGTTTTTGTTATAATATTATAGAGCAACTGAAATGCAGGGCAACAGTCAAATCTACTTCCGCCTTTTTAAAGATCAAAGTACAAGGTGTGCGTCATTAACCTTTGACATCATAAATCTTGATCCTTTCCTTAACTCTTTCACTACTGAACGGATAAATTGCAATTTCTCAAAGATTAAAAATACATTTCTGCTGCAAGATCAGGAGACAGTTCGGTCACAATCTAGAATAAAACAGTGGATGGTCAGATATCAGACTGCACGTTCTGCGCAGTCTGATCTTGATCTACACTGTCCACAAAAGCTTCTGGTGTCGTCTATGGTATGGAAACAGTTAAATGTTATCAAAACCCTTTAAAAAAATTAACACAATGCAAAGTACTAGAAACAAGAAAATCATATAATCATGGATAGGTGCACTTACCGCCGCAATATAAAAAGAAATAATGTTTTTAACTGTTAAAAACACACAATCAACCAACTTTTAGCCCTTTACAAAACAATTCTACATTTTCAAGACCCTGAGGAAGGTTTTTAAAAACATTGTAGAAACAGAGTAAAAATGTCAACAAACAGCCTTTCCTCCTTGTCCCATGTTTTTATCCTTTCATAGAAAAATTACCCTTTACCCAACAATCCTAGGTTTTAAAGACCACGAGGAAGAACTTGAAAAACATTGTGGATAAAGGAGAAAATGCTTGTTCCACGCATTTACTCCTTTATCCCCTATGCATCAACCCTATCAAAGACAAATCTCATACATAATTGTGGCTTGAGCCACTTTTTTTCATATCAGCAGATGCTGGCAGTTTGGATGAGTCTAAATTTATGTCATTCGTTAAAGAATTTAGCCACAACAACTTTATTGTCTAATAAATGATTCAATTGTGAGAAAGTTTAGATTCTTGTTCTTTGGTAAAGTGTTAACCCTTTACAACACAGCAGAATTTTAGACTGGTCCAAATTGAAAGCATTTGCAGAGGACAAACTCAGTGTTGCTCAAGTGAAGAAAATGTCTTGGAAAGGGGAGAAAACATTGGAAAAGGAGGAAAAATGTTTTCAACAGCTTTTTTCCTCAGGGTCATTTAAAATCGGGTCCATGTGGTACAGGGTTAATTAGAGCAGCACAAAGGTCCATATTCATCAACAATGCTCACCCTTTTCTACCTCCCAGCTCAGACTGTCTCAGATGGCTATTCCTGGAATTAACCCTTAACTCTTTACCACACGAGAAAATTTTAGACTGGTCCAAATTGAAAGCATTTGCAGACGACAAAATAAAAGTGACTGAAAAATTAAAATTTGGTTTGGGAAGAGTAGAAAACACTGTGGGAAAAGGAGAAAATGCTGGTTACCAGCATTTTCTCCTTTTCCCACAATGTTTTCCAAAGGTTTCTTTCTCAGGGGCGTCAAAAGTAGGGATTGTGTGGTAATGGGTTAAAGCTCCTTTCACAACTATAGTTGCCTTTGTGGTCAGTGTAGATCAAGATCAGGCTGCACAAAAACGTGCAGCCTGATCTTTGATATGCACTGTCCTCTTTGCTGAAACACTGTAGACAAGGAGAATCATAAAATTGCAATTATTTTGGTCTTATTTGTAGGGTTAAAATATCTGATATATTTTTCCGTGCTAAGAATTATCATAGAAAGTTAAAGTGTTTGATGTCTTGCCACCAACATAATGTCTTTTTTTCGTTTTGAAGAAGAGTACTTTTGAAGAACTGCTAATTCAGTTATTGCAAGTTTTCACATCTCTTTAATCTTTATCCTTTACCTGACAAAAAGGTATTTGCAATCCTTGGTGAGAAAAATTATGAAAACTTTGTTCGACAAGGAGAAAATTGTGGCAACGAGCATTTTTCCCACAATATGTCCTCTCCTTTCACAGACGTCTGTGTTTCAATTACATGTATATGAGCCATGCTCTGGGAAAGGGGTGCTTAATGCATCTCTGTGATGCATTATACCAGACAATAAATTGTATAATTAGTGATCCATAAAATCCATTTTGTCTAACAACCTACTGTGTCATAAGGTAGAGTGGTCCTTTGACATACAGAAAATTAAACAATAGCGAAAGGTTTCGGCTAAGGTTAGCCTGCACAGGCTGACCTGGGCCGATACTTTCCTTTTTGTGCTTCTTTTTGACTCATTCAGATAAATGGACAGTTCTTTTGAGAGAGTCAGAAACAAACAAGTATTTATCTGTCAAAATGTTTCAGGAAGCAGTGGGCGGGGCAACAGAAGTCTCAACACAACGGAAAAAGTTTACAAAGTTTATTCTTTTGAAAAAATAAACTTTTTTTATTTAGTAAACAATTTTGTAATTTTAGGATTTTGGGGGCCAACTGGTGTGTATGAAAACTGAAACGATATACATGTAATATAGCACAGTGTATGTTTAACCCTTTACCACACTATCCCATCTTTTAACAAGCCCGAGGACAATGTTTGAAAACATTGTGGGAAAAGGGGAAAATGATGGTAACCAGCATTTTCTCTTTTTCCCACAATGTTTTCTGCCCATTCAAAGACAAATAAAATTGTTTGATTTAAATCTAACTTTGATTCATCAGCAAATTTTTTCAGACAAGTCTGATAATTTTGATGTTTTGTACAAGGCTAAGATCAGACTGCAGTTCTACAATCTGATTTTGATGAACACCAGGCATAAAAGCAGCTATAAGAGTTTGCCAAAGGCAGGGTACAGTTGAATGCATACCTCATGAAACAACTTGGCAAAATCCTGTAAAAATTCTTATTGATAATCAACTTGAATATAGGAAGTAAAGTTTGTTAAATGAATGCACATGAAATTATTGTGGCAAAAAGAAATACTGTGTATTACTAGTAATTTATTCTTGTTAAAATGATTTAAAAATGGTCTACTGCAAGACATAAAATGTTATCTTCAGATGGCTAGGTATCTAGCAGATTAAAAAACCAAGAGCACCGCATGCATGTACCAACACTTGACTTCATTTGCTTTTAGAAATACCCGGTACATTGATTTTCAGTGAAAATTCCAAGTCGTATAAGGGGCATAACTGTGTCAAAAATATTTTGATTGTTATATGGAGTCCCCTTTTGATAGTTAATAACTAGTATGAGTTTGAAGTAAATATCTTCAGTAATAACAGCGATATTATACAATGTCAAAGTTTTTGCATGACAACAATCATGACAACAATGCAGACGAAAACAGGGACATGACAATACCTCAACATTTTCTTTGAAAACAGCTGAGCAAAAAAAAAAAAGACAGGTATCAATTAAAAAAAGTCAAAAATGTTTAAGTGGCATTAAACATACCAGAATACGGTGAAACAGTTCTGGAGATAAAAATTGAATGGTCTAATGTCATAAGCTAGGGGCCAAATTCACAAATGATTCTAAATAGTTACATTTCTAATTTCCAAGACTAACCATCCAATTGGCCATGACAGTATATCTTAGCCAATGAAATAGCTAGTCTTAACCTTTAGGCTGCTAAGAGTGACTCATTGACCTTAAGCGGACAGTGTAGATCAAGATCAGACTGCACAGAATATGCAGTCTGATCTTAGATCTACATTGTCCAACAAGGAGATATTTCTCTCCACAATGAGTTTGAAATAGCACTATTCTTGTTTTTACTATCAGCTTGAAAGTTTCGCTGAACTTATTTAAAGGGTTAAAAGTTTTGGAGTTGGAAAATTATTTAGAATGGTGCACAACTTCACACAAGCTTCTTAGAGATGAAGAACTTTTTCAAATGTCTCATTTGTAGAAGTCCAATGACCACCAGTGTAGTTGTCTGTGCCAACGCCCACCAAAACACCCGTTGGTTCGTACTGTCACTGGTGTATCGGAAACGTTCCTCTCGTGCCTGCAAGACATGGAATATGTTAACTCTTTACCTTGTGGTAAAAAGATAGACTTCTCCAAATTGAAAGCATTGGGAGACGACAAAATAAATGGGACTCAAAAGTTGAAATTTACCTTTGGAAGGTTATCAGCACTTTCTCCTTTTCCCACAATGTTTTGAGGTCTTCTTCCTCAGGGTCGTTAAAAGTCAGGATTGTGTTGCAAAGAGTTAACTCTTTACCAAACGACAAAATTTTACACTGGTCCAAATGGAAAGCATTTGCAAACGACAAATCAAAGGTTGCCCGAATGACCAGATTTGTTTGTAATGGTGTAGAAAACATTGTGGGAAAAGGAGAAAATGCTGGTTTCCAGCATTTTCTCCTTTTCCCACAATGTTTTCAAAAACTTTCCTTTTCAAGGTCGTTAAAAGTAGGGATTGTGTGGTAAAGGGTTAAAATGATTGATTGTTCTGTGTTTAACGCCATTTTCAACATTATTTTAGTTATATCACGGTGGCCAGTGCATCTATCTGTGCTTTCCTGGAGTTTCTTTTACCTGTACTTTGCACAACATTTTTTCCAAGTCAATGGCTGCTTTCCTAAACAATAGTCAGTGGTCAGAGAAATGAATCCTGTTGCAATGACCATCGTCAATATTTGAAAGAAACTGGCTGAGCCAGGGATCAAACCAGCAACCTTGTTTCTCAAGTCCTGTACGCTACTGACTGCGCTATCAGCACTTGGCGGCAAAGAGTTGAAAGGAATGTGTTTAAATGAACCATACTTCTGGCAAAAGGGGGTTTAATGCAATTTTGAGATGCATTATACCAAGCAAGTCATCACATAATTATGGATCCATAATACCCATTTTGTCTCACAACTGGCCAAATTGCATGGTTCTTGTAAAGTTAACAAAATGTTTTGAAACAGGTCAGCCTGCATGGAGTGCACAGGCTGACCTGGGTCAATACTTTTGCATATGCATTAAACCCCCTTTTCATAGAGTATGGCTCAAATATTTTTTATCATTATTGTGAAGCCTATATAAAATGATCCTGTTTTTTCTACCTGGAAAGATTTTTGAATACATTATGGGAAAGGCAAAAATGGTGATGAGCAGTGCCTGTATTTTCTCACCATGTTTTCTACCTTATCACAGAAAAATTCCATCATTAGAGCCACATTATTCCAAAATCAAAATTTTGTCTGCATTTCCTTTACAATATGGACAGTTTTAAACTTCTCTTTGGTTTATACAGAGTTGATTATTTCAATTTGGTTAACCTTTTGAATGGAAATGAATGAACTGACATTGGTAAGGAAGGTTTGTACCAAAGAAAACCTCCAGAAGTGTATTAAACCCACGACATATTTTTGATAGTGCACCGGTCTATAATTGTTTTTTAGGTCCTGCCTGTGGTTATTTTTATAGTTATGAGCATGTGAAACCAACCATAGCACGTCATGCGGTTTGTGCTACTTTGCCATTACCCCTGGATCGAATTCAAATGATCACTGCTCTAAACACTCACTTATGTATTCTTTTGTGCATATTTTCTTTAATATCAAGGTACAGATAAGCTTTTGGGTTCAAGTGGTTAAGTGTAGGATTCGCAACCTGAAAGCCCCAGGTTCTAGGCTCACTATAATCACCCAACTTTTCATGGGTGTGTTTTTAGGCAAAATACGTCAAAGCTCTACCCAAGTACTGGTGGAGCCCAGGACATACATGAATATATGTGCTGTTGCTGTGATATGACTGAAATAATGCTTATAGCTGCATAAAACAGCATTTAATCAATCACCAAATAAGTTTTTCAGTATTTCATTTTATGATGCATCAAGTTCCTGTCAGTGCAAAAGTCTGAAACCTTTTCCCAATTTTTGCAGGGTTTGTCTATGAATGAATTCTAGTTTCAGAGATGTCTGAAATGAAATTTAATTCATGAACAGATATGCAACAGCCACAAGCAAATCTAAATATGCTGCCTGGCCATGCATTTGACCAATGAAAATACAAAATGAAAAAAGGGAAACAGACAGACTGAAGAAAACTCATGTAATTCAAACTCTCACATGGAATGAAACATACAAAAAAAATTTACACTAAAAGAAAGATAATACCAAATATTTCAGTGCTACATGTCAACCCCTCCCATATAACTTCCTCATTAAGAAGAAAACAATGAAAACTTAAAGACGGACACAAAAATTCTAGCTAAAAATACTATAGTTTAATCATATGATAAACAATCTTAAGTTGTTTTTGGCTCTGAGCAAGATGGCCTCTGAAAAAAATTATGATAAATAGAATATAAAGCTATTTACTCTTTACCAAACCACAAAAATTTGGAGATGTCCGAATTGGGAGTATTTGCATGACAATTAACTCTTTACCAAACAACAAAATTTTGGACTAGTCCAAATTGGAAGCATTTGCAGATAACAAAATTAGTGTGACTAAAAAATTTAAATTTGTTTTGGGAAGGGAAGAAAACATTGTGGGAAAAGGAGAAAATGCTGGTTACCAGCATTTTCTCCTTTTCCCACAGTGTTTTCAGAAGGTTTCTTTCTCTGGGTTGTGAAAACCAGGGATTGTTTGGGAAAGGGTTAAATGTGGTTTAAATTTTGAGATTTAGCTGTGAAAAAGTTTGGACTTTTCCTGCACTTTCTTCTTTTCCCACAGTGTTTACAAAATCTTTTCTCCTCAAGGTCGTAAAAAGTCAGAAATGTTTGGTAAAGGGCTAATCCTTTTTCACATAATTTTAAATTTTTTTAACGACCATGAGGAAAAAGCTCTTTGAAAACATTATCTTAAAAGGAGAAAACACTGGAAACCAGCATTTTCCACATTTCCCACAATGTTTTCTACTCTTTCAAAGACAAATTAGATCATTTGAGCCACATTTTAATTATCCTCTGCAAATGCTTTGAATCTGGACAAGTCAGCATTTTTGTCATGTTGTAAAGACAGCATTTTTTGGCTTTATGCCAAGTGTTCTATCCTCTCATAGATTGTGTTCATCAACCAAGTCGCACTTGTTGTCTGCAAATGCTTTCAAAATGGACAACACCAAAAGTTCATTGTCTGGTAGAGTTAACCAGGTAAGTTAATGATTTTAGTTAAAGCTATTTTCCTCACCAGAGTAAGTCCAAATAATCCCTATCATACAGAGGTCCTCCCAGTTGAAAATCATTGCTTTTATACAGATATTCTACAATTTGCTTTAACCCTTTACCACACAATCCTAAGTTTTAAGAAACCTTTTGAAAATATTGTGGGGAAAAGGAGAAAATGCTGGTAACCAGCAATTTCTCCTTTTCCCAAACTGGTTTTTACCCTTTCAATGACAAATGCAACTGTCTGTGTCACATTTAATTTGCTGTATGCAAATACTTTCAATTTGCACGAGTCTATTTTTTGCTATTTGGTAAAGAGTTAAATAATTACATATTTTCTTATTGCTATAGATATTTGAAAAAAAGAGAAAACCTTACATCTTTCCCAATCTGAAATTGTCACTTTCTTTAGTTGGTGCTCTGAGAGGTTTAACTGGTAAGAAAACAGGCTTATCACACAAGCATATGCACACACACACACACAATAAGATCTAGTTTTCTTTTTCAGATCCAATTGGTACATTCATTTTCTTTATTGACCAAAACAAAAAACACACAGTCAAGTAAAACACCATGGCATTCATATGCACGAGATATTCACAAGAATATGAGCTTATAACAATGTAATGTATGGAAAATGTAAAATGAATACATGTACTTCCCAAGCCTATCAAATTCAAATGCCTATTAAAATAAATCTTACAGTACAGAATAATTATTTCTTAGCTCAAGGTAAAATCATATGAACAGAAAGCTGCATAACCTTTTACTAAAGAAGTCTGGGTTTAAACGACCTTGAGGTGGAGGGCTTTTGAAAACATTGTGAAAAAAGGAGAAAATGCTGGTAACCAGCATTTTCTCCTTTTCCAACAATGTTTTCTGTCCTTTCAAATAAAAATCCCATCAATTGAGTCATATTTAATTTGCTGTCTGCCAATGCTTGCAATTTGGACCACTCTGAAATTTTGTTGCCTGTTAAAGTTAACTCTTTACCAGGTGATAACTTTTTAGACTCATCCAAATTTAAAGCATTTAGGGATGACAAAATAAATGTGGCTACACTAATGTAATGTTCCAGGAAGGATAGAATACATTGGAAAAGGAGAAAGTGCTGGTTACCAGGATTTTCCCCATATCCCACAATGCTTTCAAACCAACCCCTTTTTTCGTCAGGGTCTTCAAAACTTGAAACTGTTAGCTAAAGTGTTAACCAATACTTTGAACTGTACTGTTTTTTGAAATGTGGGGTTCAAACTCATTACACAGGAAACTACAGGTTCTCCTTTGACTCATGTTATACATTTATATATCGTAGTAACATTTTCGGTTTTATATTTAGTTTTTTGTTCTTTTACAACAAAATCTAGTTTAATGCCACTTAATACTCAATCATGTTTACAGAACACAAATTCAATGAATCTCAGTCTTTCCTTGACAAACACAGATACACACAAACTGATGAAATCATCAAGACTTAAAAAAAAAAAAAAAAGATATTATATCATGTAAAAAATCAAACAGGTTTTCTGTACCACAAGCTAAAATACTATTTTTCCAATTTCAAGGTTTTATTCTGAAAATATATTAATTTATTACTATTCTCATTATTATTATCATTATGTGATATAAATATTGAAAATCTTATAATTTTCATTAAAAGATGGCTCACATAGGAAACATTTCAGCAAGTTCTTCTTACAAGCACTTTGATCAATCTTGCAGTTAATTCATGTCAGCAAGTGAATCACTTGATACATTGTTTGAAATTCCTAAATAGTACTTAGCTATTAATATTAACCAATTACTTTAAATGCCCTTTCAAAGTCCCAATAGCATCAAAAAGTAAACAATGCAGGCATTTAAATTCAGTTTAATTCAAATTATACCATTTAATAGTTTGGAAATACTTGTGAAGGTGACAACATGATATGGTATGGTCGGTCAATATGTTATTGCTGGTAGAAAAATGAATGTATAAAAGTAGGTCAAAAGTTGCCAGGTCTCTCTATCTTTTTTTATACCTTTTTCCTGATTTTAAGATTCACTTTTTCTGTTAGCAACTTTCACTGGACCAATTGTACAATTAAAAAATTGTCATCTTCACAATAATTTTCATACTTTTAAATGGTATGATTTTAACAGATTTTAACACCCACCTCGTTTAATTTCAGCTGCTATTGGGTTTAAGACCAACCAAAAATTATTCAGAAAGAACACAAAGGACAACTGACATAAGTAAAGGAAAGTACAACACTTAGAAAAGATTGCGGAAAAAGAAGCTATGACTTTGTTATGAACAAATGCTTCTTTTCCATAACGTTAAGAGGCAGTCGACTGCAGATGCATAAAAAAGTTTTATTTTTGCAGTAATGAATTAACCTGGTACACCACTGATTTGTATGGGTTTTCCTGAATATATGTAAGGGTAATAATTTGTGGACACCGTCACTCCTAATCATTAATTAACTAAGCCAATATCAAAATACTCATTTAAATATCCTAAAATACAAACTAAAGCTGCCTAAACAAGTTTCTTTGCTTCAAAAAAGCTTTTTAAATGTCGCATCTGCCAAAATCCAGTTATCAATAATATGACTGTTTGCGCAATAGACCACCATAACACACGTTGATTTGTACTCTCGCTGGTCTGACGGAAGCGCTCTTCTCGGTACTGAAACACAACAAAGGTCAAAGTGTAAGGAAGGTGCAACAGGTCAAAGGTAAAAACTGCTTGCAACTATGCCATTACATGTACATAAAAGCAAGGCAAAAGGCAATAACATACTGTTTAACTCTTTACCAGACAACAACATTTTGGATTTGTTGAATTTCAAAGCATTTGCAAATGACAAATTCAATGTGGCTTAAACGATGGAAATCATGAGTGAAAGCATAGAAAACATGGTCGGAAAAGGAGAAAATGCTGGTTACCAGCATTTTCTCCTTTTCTCACAATGTTTTCAAAAGCCATCTCAATCACGGTTTTTAAACTCTGGATTGTGTGGTAAAGGTTTAAAAAAGCTCAGAGGGGTCACGATCAGCCTGGGTTAATCAGTTTCTTCTAGCAATGTTAAAAATTTTCTTCACTAAAATGGTATTATATGGATATTTATCATGAAAGGTTAAAACAAGACATTCCTGCTAAGTATCCAGAATTTTTTTGATCTAGCAACAATGATACACTTCTTGAAAAAAATGTAGCTTTTATCAAGTGTTGTTATTTTTTTCCCCCAAATGTTCATGTACTAAAAGTTAGTCATTCTGGCTTACAATATTTTACAGGCATGCTTTTAAAGGCGCCTGCTTCAAATTCATGGAAGGTAATAGTAAAAGTTATGATAAACGTATGTAAGGCTTAATAGCTTCACTTTGATCTCAAAAAAAACTTCTTACTAGACAATAAAAATTTAGACATGTTCATATTGAATGCATTTTCAGATGACAAATGTGGGTCTCATGATGAAAATTTATCTCTGATAGAGTTGAAAACATAGTGGGAAAAAAAGAAATTGCTGGCTACCAGCATTTTCTTCTTAACTCTTTACCAAATGACAAAAATTTCAGCAAGTCCAAATTGAAAGCATTTGCAGACAACATATTAAATGTGACTGAAAAATTGAAATTTGTTTTAGAAAGGGTAGAAAATATTGTGGGAAAAAAAGAGAAAATGCTGGTTACCACCATTTTCTCTTTTTCCCACAATATTTTCAAAAGGCTTCTTTCTCAGGGTCATTAAAAGTCGGGATTGTGTGGTAAAGAGTTAAGCCCATAATGTTTTAAAAAATATTTAGCTCAGGGTCTTTCAAATATTGGATTTTTTGGTAGAATGAACCCTTTATCACATCCATCCAAAGTTTTAATGATCCTGAGAAAAGGTGCTTTTTGAAAATGTAGCAGGAAAAGGAGAAAATGCTGGTAACCAGCATTTTCTCCTTTTCCCGCGATGCTTTCTACCCTATCAAGGACATAGTTCATCCTTTGAGCCAACTGGAATTTGTCTTCAGGAACTGCCTGCAATTTGCCCTAAAATATTGTCGTTTGGTAAAGAGCTCAGAGAATGTCTACTACCTTAAATATTTCTGAAAAAAAAAAAAAACTCAAGAATTCTAGCAAATAAAAGGGGATGTGTTTGAAAAGTATCTTGTGTTGGGTTGTTATTCCTTTTATAGAGACCTGCCATCTTTCTATGGGTATTTTTCAGAGTGTTACCTCTTTACCAGGGTCCATGTTGACCAACCATTCGAAGGAGCATTCTTAGTCCTATTCTCAAAAATCTTCTGAATTTGACAATAACACAAGTTCTGCTTGGCTAAACCATTTAGTTTAGTCTATCAGTACTGGTGTTATTTTCTAAATCTAGCATTAGACAAAGAATATTCTTTAAAATGGTAGGTGAATACAGACCCTTGTCACAAAATTTTGTAATTGTCCATATTGAAAGACCTTGAAATGATGTGATGTATATCTTGAAAGGGAAGAGTATATTGTTGGAAAAGGAGAAAATACTGCTTACCAGCATTTTTCTCCTTTTCCCATAAAGTATCTAAAAGTGCTTTTTCTCGTTCATTAACTCTATACCACACAAATTTTCAGACCCATCCAACATGAAAAACAGATGAAAAATTAAATGTGGCTTAAATAATTAATTTTTCTCTAACAGGGTAGAAAACAGTACAGGAAAAAGGAAAAAATGCTGGTTACCAGCATTTTCCCTTTTTCCTTCAATGTTTTCCAAGGCCTTCTTTTTCAGGGTTGTTAAAAGTTGGGATTGTGTGGTAAAGAGATAAAAGCACGGAAATTATTAGAAAGGTTACTGTGTTATTGTGCAGTCTGTCCAAGTGATAATCACTTGCAGAAAAATCATTCAAAAAGTAGGTCAGAAGTTGCCAGGTTGCTCTGTCTTATGTTTACTTTTTACCTGATTTTAAAATTCATTTTTCTGCCAATGACTAACACTTGGACCAAGCGTACAATAACAGATTGTCATCTTTACAAAAATTTTAATACTTTTAAAAGGTACCATTTAAATTCAAATGCATTTTTAACACCTGCACTGATTACTTTTGGCAGCTACTGGGGGCTTTTAATCATAGGATCTTTTGGTGAAGGGTTGGTGCACTTTTCTGAGTGTATTGTATATATTGTATATATACATAGTTACTTACTCTTTGATAATTTTGTTCTTTAGTAATCTGCTCCACCTGATCCAACAACTGTCGAATTCTAAGCTGTAATTCTGATAGTTTATCTTTAGCCTGTATCTGTTGGTAATCTACAGCGTGTTCTCCCACTTGTATGTCTAAATGGACTCTCTGAAACAGGAAGTAGAGCATAGAACCAATGCTAATGACTTTTTCTCTGTCAGTATTCACAAATATTTCTTAAGAATATTCCTAGGTTGGTGCTATTGATAGCGCCAATCTAGATATTCTTAGTCTTACTGTTAAAGATTTTCTAAATTTGAAAGTAACACAACTTCTGATTGACAAAACCAAATGGTTTAGCCAATCAGAAGTTCTGTTTATTTTCAAATGAAGAAAAATCTGGAGAATAAGACTAAGAACATTGTTAAAATGGTTAGTGAATACTGACCCTTATCTGGCAATAGACCATTTTTCGAAAACAATAGGGCAAAAGTAAAATTGCTTGTAAGTTGTAACTGTTCTTTTCTCTGATTGTTCAAAGATATTTTCAAAATTGCTTGATGCAAATTTATTTCTGAAAGGATATGCTGCTACAAATAAATCCCACACCTGCCCATAAGACATGTGTGAGAGAAAAAGACAGAGAGAGAAAGAGGGGGGCACAGACAGACACAGGCAGAGAGACAGAGTAGACAGAGAGAGAGGGGGGGGGCACAGACAGACACAGGCAGAGAGACAGAGTAGACAGAGAGAGAGAGAGATGAAGAGAGACTGACTCACCAACTGTCCACTAGAAAACCAGGCACTTGAATTTGAATGTAGACAGATCACATGTTCACCAGCAGAATGAGATGTAAAGGTAAATCTGCCTTCAGATGCGTATGTCTGTAATGATGAAATGGTAAATAAACAATTACTGATGTGATCTTACTACAGGTACCTCATTACCTTAACCCTTTACCAAACCATCCTGACTTTTAACGACCCTGATGAAGAAGGCTTTTGAAAACATTGTGGGGGAAAGGAGAAAATGCTGGTAACCAGCATTTTCTCCTTTTCCCCACAATGTTTTCTACCCTATCACAGACAAATCTCATAATTCAAGCCACATTTGATTTGTTGTCAGCAGGTGCTTTCAATGTAGACGACTCTTAGAATTTCTTTGTGTAGTAAAGGGTAAACTCTTTACCAAACAACAAAATTTTAGCCTAAGCCAAATTGCAAGTATTTCCAGATGACATAGTGTGGGTCAAATGATGGGATTTATCCTTGAAGGGGTAGAAAAAATTGTGGAAAAAGGAGAAAATGCAGGTTAACAGCATTTTCTTCTTTCCCACAATGTTTTCAGAAAACACCAGCATTTTCTCCTTTGCCAAAATCTTTTTTCTCTTCAAAACCATCTTCATCAGGGTAGTCAAAAAATGGTATTGTTTATTACAGAGTCAATCTAATATAGGAAATTTAAGATACTGCCCATTAAAAAAGAAAAGTAAACTAAAATATCATATTATAATTAAGGTTCATTATTAAATATGATAATGTGAAGTAAAAAGATTGTTATTCACTTTCAAAAGAATTTTCACTTGTAATTAAGAAGCATTAATAGTTGTTATCGTGACAAACACTATAATGATTTTACAAAAAGTTCATTCTCAGAAAAGCAACTGCATGTATGTGTACTTGGTATGGATTTAGATTATTATACAATAAATTGTATTTGTCCCCTATTTTCAAGTTTTCAGAACTTACAGATTTAGGATAAATTCTACCGATATTCACTGACTGACCTTAGATAATCTAAATGTAAATGAACAGTGATAAACACCTTTCTAATGGTTTTGTCATGTTAACGGGAATAACCTTTGAAAGAATAACTATGACCATGGCTATACAGTATTTCGTTGACAGTGTGGTCCAAGATCTGACTGCAGACATCATACAGTTTGATCCTAGGGCTAGTGTCTCATACTTAGCAGGATACAACAGGCAAAATGGACAAAGTTCATCATTTAAGCCGCATTTAATTTTAAATCTGCAACAGTAGCTGCTTTAAATAGGTATGAGAGTAAAACTTAATTGGCTGGTATGTAATTAAGCCTTTACCTCATAGTCCCTAGTTTTAACGACCCTAAAAAAGAAAGTCATCCTGCAAACAAGCATTTTCTCTTATTCCAGTAATGTCTTCTCCATTTTCAAATTTCACGCAAATTAAAATATTTTAGTGCCGTTTACCTTATTCCCACCCATTCTTCAAAATTTAAAATATCTGAAGACAACATATTCAAAATTGGTACAAATGAGCTAAAGCTCACTGATAGGATAGAAAATTTTGTGTATTTCCACAATGTTTTAAAAGCCGTTTTTTACCAGTGTGGTGAACACCGGTGATTGTTTGGTAAAGGCTTAACCCTTTACCAAACAATCCCTGGTTTTTACGACCCTGAGATAGAAGCCTTTTGAAAACATTGTGGGAAAAGGAGAAAATGCTGGTAACCAGCATTTTCTCCTTTTCCCACAATGTTTTCTACCCTGCTGGAAACAAATTTCAATTTTTGAGTTACGTTTATTTGGTCGTCTGCTAGTGCTTTCACTTTAGACCTGTCTAAAATTTTGCCGTTTGGTAAAGAGTTAAACTATTGCCGCCAACGCTTTCAATTTGGACAAACCTAAAAGTCTGTAGTTGGTAAAGAACAGAATGGTTTTCACAGATTTTCTCAGGTGCGTATAATTTATGAGGGGTATAGAAATAGCATCTAGGAAAGAGTACAAACAAAACTCTGTTCTAGCTTTCAAACCATAAAAACGTACATGGGTTAATATATCTGGAGTATAAAAAAAAAAAATCTCGGCAAAATAATCATGAAGATACATTCATAATTGAGCCATACTCTGTGAAAAAAGGCTTTAATGGATCTGCAAAAAGTATCGACCCATGCCAGCCTGTAGTCTGCACCAGCTGACCTGGGACAAAGTTTTTGACTTTTTGTTAATTTTATACATATCCAGGTACCATTCTACCTCATGATTCAGTCGGTTCTTAGACAAGATAGATTTTATGGTTCCATAATTACGTGATAACTTGCTAGATATAATGCATTATATAGATGTATTTAAAACCCTTTTGCTAAAGCATGGCCCATATAATGGCAGTCACAGATATTACTTCATTCGTTACCTCTGTAAGACATTCCGGTAATTTTTGTACCTTGCTGTAGATCACCTTTGAAAACATTTTGGCAAACAGTGAAGTTGCTTGTAAAAAGTAATTTTTCCTTTTGTCACTATGTTTTAACTAGCAACTACATGTATGTATTAAACCTCAACTCCTGATGGTTTAACCCTTTGCCACACAATGCCAACTTTTAACGACCCTGGGAAAGGAGCCTTTGGAAAAACTTTGCGGAAAAAGGAGAAAATGCTGGTAACCAGCATTTTCTCCTTTTCCAACAATGTTTTCTACCCTATCAAAGAAAAATTGCACCATTTGAGCCACACTGAAATTGTCGATTGCAAATCCTTTGAATTTGGACAAGGCTAAAATTTTGTCGTCTAGTAAAGGGTTTACTATAACTATTTAAGTTGTTTTCTGTTTATTTGCCAGGTTCAAAAAAGTAATTATTTAACCCTTTACCAGACAATCCTGATGACACCCAGAAAGAAGGCTTTTAAAACATTTTGAAAAAAGGAGCAAGTGCTGTTAAAAAACACTGTTGCTGCTGCAGTACCTTAACTAAAGTTGTACATGTATTATATCTTCACACTTTACCATAAAATACCTAGTTTTCACCACCTTGAGATACAAAGCTTTTGAAAGAATTGAGGGTAAAAAAAGAAACTGGTAAACAATCTTTAAAACACAGGATCGTTTAACTCTTTACCACACAATCCTGTGTTTTAACGACCCTGAGAAAGAAATCTTCAAAAAACATTGTGGGAAAAGAAGAAAATGCTGGCAACCAGCATTTTCTCCTTTTTCCACAATGTTTTCTACCCTTCTAAAGACAGAAATCATCATTTGAGTCATGATTAATTTATTGTCTGCAAATGGTTTCAATTGGTTGAGTCCAAAATTTTGTCGTTTGGTAAAGGGTTAATAGAGAGTTAATCAATCAGCTAGAAATTTCGATGGAAAAAAAAAATTTGGTAGTGTAACTCAGTTGGAAAATAAATACCATTGCATAAATAATTGTACACTATCTTCCAAAAAAGATAATGACACTGACATAAAAACTTAACTTTGTATAGACCCAGTCCCAAATAAAAGAAAATCATGCAAGCATTTTTTCAACAAAATTCCAGACATTTGCACATTGGAAGAAAGTGTGGCTGAAATGAATGCATTTGCCTCTGAAATGATATAGAAGTGTTGGAAAAGGAGAAAATGCCGGTTGCCAGCAAACTTCCGTTTTTCTTACTGTTTTCAAGTCTTCTTTCACAGGGTTGTACAAAACATTTATTTTGTTTGTATTGGAGTCTAACACCGTTTTAACAGCTTGGGTCATATTACGGCAGTCAGTGCACCTATGCATGTGTTTCCTGACTTTCTCACACCAGTACTGACACAACTTCCTTTCAAAGCCACTGACGCTTTTCTCACATGCATCAGAGGTGAGAGGCGAAAAATTGACAGAAAGAATGTTAACCTCAACTGGGTATTGAACCCCCAACCACCAGGTTATGATATGCTAACCACCAAGCTACCCAGCTGGGCTATAAAACATTACACAAGAAAATTAAGTATAGGCTTGAAAAGTAAAATTATAAGATTAAGCCATCCCGAACTTGGAACAATGTGGATTAAAGACACTCACTCTCGACAAAATGACTTTGTCCTCTGGGTCTTTAATCTCAACTAGCATGCCAATCCCTGGGGCAGAGGGGAGGTAATCTTTTACAGAAAAATCATACAGTTGAACTTTGTAATTGCCTGAAATGGGTAGGGAAAACATGGTTTACATTAATTTCAGACTTTTCTTTTTTATCTTTATGACAGGAATTTGTTCATCCCTATTTCTAGTACTGTATTCTCAACTAAGGAATCCTTTAAAACAACCGTGTCATCACAGTCCAAAAGCTGTAAAACAAGATCTAGATTTAGTGGTTCAAGTTGCTCGACATACTTTAAACATAAAATTTCAAACAATGGTAGTATTTTTCACAATCTTTTTTTTTTTTCTTTTTCATTGTAAAATAGATGAGAATAGCTTCATATATATATAGGTTAATTTAGAGCCGTTAAAAAAAACTTGAACCACTAAATAGGTTAGTATTTATGAATCTTCATGTACAAATTACACAAACTGGTTATCACAAACTTCTAGACTATGGCCCTTTATTCCATACCGTACAAAACCAATTTATATGCTCCTAAAAGAAACTGTAAGTTTTTCAAATAATTCCATTGTAGGAAAGGAGTTGAGGCTCATCACCATTTCCTTTCCTTTCCCAACTATCCATATTGCAGAGAAAAAAATAAAATTTGAGCCATTCTCTGGCAGATAGGGGTATAATGCACCCCTGGGATACATTATACCAAGCAAGTCATCATATAATTATGGATCCATAAAATCTGTTTTGAATAACAACCAACTGAATCCTGAGGTAGAATATTTCTTGGACATGCAGAAAATATACCAAAAGCAAAAAAATGTTTTGACCCAGGTCAGACTGCACAGAGCTCAGGCTTACCTGGGTTGATACTTTTTACAGATGCATTAAATTCCCTTTTTAGAGAGCATGGCTAAAACATAACAAGCGGGCCATGATGGCCCTGAAGTCTCTCACCTGAGTCTTTTGACCAAACATGACCCATTTTCAATCTCTTTTGAGATATTATGACGAAATTCTACCAAGATTTTCATGAGTATTTCACTGATAAAGGTTTTTTAAAGATTTGACTCAGTGACCTAGTTATTGACCTGAAATAATCCACTTGCAAACTGGTCCAAGAAATCATCAAGACAAATATTCTGACCAAGTTTCAAGGGTATAGGATTGAAAATGTGGCCTCTAGAGCATATACAAGGTTTTCCTAAGATTTGACCTAGTGACCTAGATTTTGACCCGACATGACCCATTTTCAAACTCATCCAAGATATACTCAAGACAAATACTCTGACCAACTTTCAACAGTTTTGGACTGAAAATATGGCCTCTAGAGCCTACACAAGGTTTTTCTAAGATACAACCTTGTGACCTAGTTTTCGACCTAACATGACCCATTTTTAGCTCATCTGAGATATCATCAAGGCAAACATTTTGACTAACTTTCAAGAATTTTGGACATAAAATGTGGCCTAAAGAGCGTACACAAGGTTTTTCCAAGATTTGACCTAGTGACCTAGTTTTTGACCTGATATGACCCATTTTCAAACTCGTCTGAGGTATCATCAAGACAAACATTCTGACGAACTTTCAAGAATTTTAGACATAAAATGTGGCCTCTAAAGCGTACACAAGGTTTTTCTAAGATTTGACCGAGTGACCTAGTTTTTGACCTGACATGACCCATTTTCAATTTCATCTAAGATATCATCAAGACAAACATTCTGACCAACTTTTAAGAGTTTTGGACAGAAAATGTGGCTTCTAGAGCGTACACAAGGTTTTTCTAAGATTTTACCTAGTGATCTGGTTTTTGACCGGACATGACCCATTTTCGAACTGGTTCGAGATATTATCAAGACAAATATTCTGACCAACTTTCAGCAGTTTTAGACTAAAAATGTGGCCTCTAGAGCGTACACAAGGTTTTTCTAAGATTTAACCTAGTGTCCTAGTTTTTGACCCGACAGGACCCATTATCGAACTCGTTCGAGATATTTTCGAGACAAATATTCTGACCAATTTTCATGACTTTCGGACTGAAAATGTGGCCTCTAGAGCATACACAAGGTAAAACTTGACGACGCACGACACACAATGGACACAGCACGATCACAAAAGCTCACCTTGAGCACTTCGTGCTCAGGTGAGCTAAAAAAACTCCTCAGTGTGACATAGTCCATTTTGTGTAAATGTTTGTCTGAAAATACATAAATCTAAAACAGTGATGGGTAAGAGGTTGTCAATCAAAACATATGAGCCATGCTCTGTGAATATGGGGCTTAATGGATTTGCTTAAGTATTGACCGAGGTCAGTCTGCACAGTCCGTGCAGGCTGACCTGGGCCGAAACTTTTCGCTATTGGTGAATTTTTCTGTATGTCCAAGGACTAATCTACCTCATGATTAAGTCGGTTGTTAAAAAAAGTGGCTATTATGAAGCCATAAGTGATGGCTTGCTTGGTACCGTGGATCACTGAGATGCCTGAAGCCCCTTTTTGCCAGAGCATGGTTCATACGAATACTAACCTATATACAGGAAATCTTTGATTAGTGCTGACTAAATATACGGGAACAAGTTGAAAAGTACGGTAATTAAAAGAAATATAGAATTGATCCAGGCAAAAGGTAAAAGCTAGCCTAGACAGGAAAACAGTGCTTTTGGAGCTGATCGGGAACACTTCCAGTTTCAAAGTATAATTCCCCAATAAGACCTCTTTTGCCAAGTTTTCTTAAACAAAACTAGTAGCTTACCTTTGAAAAAGAACAGAATAAAAGATTAATACATGTAAAATTTATGTATAATGACAGTAAATGTTGTAAATTCCAACATGTTTTGAATTCTTTTAAACTGAAACTCTTCACCATATGAAAATTTTTTAACCTTTCATAAATGAAACTACTTACAGACAATAAAACATTAAGTGGCTCAAATGATAAGATATGCTTTTGAAAAGGGTAGAAAACTTTGTGGAAAAAGGAAAACAAGTTGCTTATATTACAAGCATTTTCTCATTTCTTCTGAAGGGTCCTTAACTCTTTACCAAACAATCCTGCGTTTTAATTACCCTGCCTGCGGAAAAAGCCTTATGAAAACATTGTGGGAAAAGGAGAAAATGCTGGTATCAGCATTTTCTCCTTTTCCCACAATGTTTTCTACCTTTTCAGAAATAAATTTTAACGATTGAGCAACAATCAATTTCATCATCTTCAAGTGCTATCAACAATGGTAATTTGGCACAATTTTGAGGGACCTCTTCAGATCTCTTGGGACAGAAAGCCAACTTTGAGCAATATATGTGACCCTTCCAAATGACCCCATGTTCTCATGACCCTGAGGGGGGTCAGCTTTGGAAAAAACTTTGTGGAACAGGAGAAAATGCTTGCAATCTGCAGTTTCTATACTTTTCTTTCAGATAAAAATACTTGTACTATCATTTCAGCCACATTTCATTTTACTGTTTTACTGTCTACAAATGCTTCCAAAAAGGACAAGACTAAAACTCTGTTGTTTGGTAAAGAGCTTCGCTTCGGTAAATTTTATTTTATTTTTAGGTTTAATTCTGAATCCAACACTTTCAGCACCCTCAAAGAAAACTTGACAGGTCCAGTACGATTTCATTTGTGTTGAAACAAGATCGATACTTTGCACTTGATCCCATGAAATGTCTACCCTTTCTCTGTAAACGGAACGGCTATTCAAACATAAAAGTGTTTGTTCCGAGTTGTAGCCTCACTGCAGATGACTTTCTTTTGTAATGTGGTACTTTTGAAAAACTACTATATGCAATTTTTCCTATTAACAAAATGTTTTAACGTCTATCGGTATTCATGCAACCTTTTATTCCTCCTGATTAGTCAGCTGCTGCAGTATTAGAAGGAAGTATTCAAGTGTCTTTTTACACTAAGAGTACCAATAAATAACATTTACCAGAAATTTTGAATGAGAAAAAATAGACCAAAACATTTTTAACTTGAAATTTGATTTAGACAATAACTACTTATCAGACAGTGGAGATCAAAGATCAGACCCATGCTCTTTGCACTCTTATCTTGATAAACACAACAAAGGTTTTCCCTAACCCCCTGTTTCTTTGAATGTAAACAGTCTGACTGCCAAATTTTCTGAATCTCCCCCAAAATTAAGATGTTTGCCTTCTTAAATTCACTAGGAGGGGGTCAAATGACTCCAACTTGACAAAGTCCAGGGAAAACCCTGTACTACAAAGGAAAATGCAGTTTTTGTGTTTGCTAAAAATCATTACAATTTAAGAAGCACACACCACAGCAATTATTCCATGAACAGAATGACCAAAACAACTATCTTTCCTTTGACAATGACAAAAAAAAATGTTTTTGTTTCAGAGAAAAGGTAAACTTCTTTATTTTGTAAACATTATAAACAAGCCACACTATAACCAGGCTTTACCAAAACGATATCATCAAAAGTACCTGGAGCAGCGCTTATCATAAATTTTATATTAACTCTTTACCACACAGTTCTAAGTTTAAATGACCCTAAGACAAAAACAATTTTAAAACCATGGTGGGAAAAGAAGAAAATGCTGGTAACCAACATTTTCATTTTTTCCCACCATGTTTTCTACCCTATCATAGACAAAAACCAGTCTGATGCATGTTTAAATTGTTATTTGCAAATGCAGTCTAAAATATTTTGTTGTTTAGCAGAGAGTTCACGAACTGTCACTGTTCGAAAAATACATCAATGGCACAAAGCAGGCAGTTTCATGCCAGCAGAGGTACTCGGTATTAAAACTGTTGATGCGCGCTGGAAAAAATATAGGTATACAGTCATATATCTTCAAAGCAGGGTGAAAAAGTAGAGACTGTTGATATTATGGTACTTATTACTGAGCTCCAGGTAAGAGGGAGTGATGGTATTCTAAATCCATTATTTCTATACAAAACCCTATGTTGTGGGTACTCATTAGAATCGTCTCGATGAGATGATTCTAATGAGTACCCATAATATAAGGTTTAGTGGAGAATAAATAATATTTTCAATTTTGAAATCAAAATCACTCCCTCTGTCTGGAGATCTGTAATTACAATAATGACTGGAAAAGATAATTTGGTTATTGAGAAAGCCTGGCTATATACAATATAAACAGACTATGTGCATGCTGAAGTGCATCTCCATTCATGGCGCCTAAGTACAAATCCTTACCCTTGACAATATCATTTTGTCATCTGCATCCTTAATCTCGACATGCATGCCCAGCCCATATACTGTGGGCACATAGTCATTTGTAGTTTTATCGAATATTTCAACTTTGTATCTGCCTGAAATATGAATCAATACCAAAGATGGTTGCGTTTTTCTGCTGAATAGAAAGCTTACCATCATTCAAAGTTCACCTCCTGTGTCAAATCATCAGATATAGCAAAATTAAATAAATTCATTTTTCTATTTGTGAGAGATTTAAAACTACAACATTGCATATATGTGAAATTTCCCTGTCACTTGTCTGTGGACATGAAAAATAGAAATTATCATGATAATATCAGCCTTTACCAAACAATAAAATTTTACATTTGTCAGATAATAAATTAAATGTAGCTGAAACGATGGCAATTGTCTGTGAAAGTGTAGAAAACCTTATTGGAAAAGGTAAAAATGCAGGTCACCACCATTTTCTCCTTTTCCTTCTTTCAAAAGGCTATTTCCTCAGGATGCTAAATTTGTGATTATGTGAGAAAGACTTAACACAAACTACACATGTGAAATGCTTCACTAAGACCAAAAATCGACGGCATCTTGAATCGAAACCCTAAACACGGATATTTTTTGTTAGGCCTTACTTGTCCGTGGACAAGTAGAAATTTGTAAGATTTCCACACCCCTGAAATTTATGAATATCAAATTGATTGATTGTTGGTGTTTAACACCATTTTCATCACTATTTCAATTACATTGCGGCAGGCAGTGCACCTGTCCATGCTTTCTTGGGAGTTTCTTTTACCAGTACTCCGCATAATATTCTTTCCAAGCTACTGGCTGCATACCCACATAACCATCATAGAAACAATGGTCAGTGATAAGACAGGAATGAATCCTGTTGCAATGACTATCATCAATCCTGGTAAAGATATTGGCCGAGCTGGAATCGAAACAGCGAGCCTGTTTATAAGTCTTGCACGCTATTGACTGAGCTATGTGGCCGTGAGTATGAAATAATGATTAAAAAAAAATAGCATTTTTTTAACGAATTCATTCCATAAGCATCAAATACAATATTGGTCTATGGAATAAAGCTGAAATTTCATATGAATTTATCCTTTAACACATAAAAAAAGGAAGTGTCTAGGGGTACGGATCCGTACCTCTAACCTCTGAGTCTAGAGGTATGGATCCGTATCCCTAGCCTGGCAGGCTAGAGGTACGGATCCGTATCTCTAGCATTTCCAATTAGGCCAGGCTAGAGATACAGTTATTACAAGGTTTGATGGAATCTTGGTTTAACCATCCTGATTATCTTATAGAAATACGAAACAGAAGTTGTTGTTATACAGAAATTAGCCCTGCCAGGTATTTGCCATTTAAATTCTGATGGCACATGGCAATTTTAAGTTATTCCATTAATATATGACTCAAGCTGTGGCAAATTGGGGTTTAATGCTTCGCTGTAATGCATTGTAATAAAATACTTATGCAGTAATCATGCACCTGTTTTAACACCCTAATGCCTGGATTTACTTTGTTTCTCGATTTGAACGGTAGCTCTGATCGATTACTAGAAAGACCGGGAAACACCTAATGACCAGAAAAAGCCAGAAAACACCCGAGACATAGCAAAATACATACTGAATAGGGGGAGGGATCGAAATGGTAGGGCTGTATGTTAACTCAGGGAAAACATATATTAACATATATAAAATCCCTTTTGACAAGGGGTATTGGGGATGGAAGTTATCAACCTATACTCGCCGAACACCACTTTAATTCACCGAAAAATACCAAAAATGCAACCTCATCCTTTTCCAATTCAATTGCCAAGAGCCATTGCATATCACTAAAAATGCAGGGAAAAAAAGCATAGCAATTGGTTGGAAATTTGGAGTGGTGTCGTTTGATTATTTTTATCTGGTAATTAGGGATGTGTTACCCTTTACTAGCCTATGCCACCTAAATTTGCCAGAATTCACCATTGATGATACCTCATCTTCTGTTCATAAGAACACTTTTAGATGCCAGAAAACACCATGCATTGATGATACATCTAGTTCTAGTAATCACGTCTACGAAAAAAAACTAATACGGAATCGTCCGCCGCAAACAGCATAAATTGTGGGTGAGGATACAGTACTGATATTTCAAATACCGTATTCATTACCCAAACTTGCCCCACTGAACTTCCGAAAGACACGAAAGTGTGTTGGAAAAGATTTGAAAGTGCAAAGTGTGATAGATTGGTTTGGGTTTAAGCGTAGCCCCCCCCACCAAGATAATATCAAATGTTTGTTATGCAATTTTGAGTTTTTTTCGGTGGGCCGTCATTAGGTGTTTTTCAGTCTTTCTAATGACCTGATTGGATTCTTATTTTTGTGATTCTTTCTCTGCTGTAAAAGGTCATTAAAGGTAGAATCTAGTTTTTCTGATAATATCTCAGTTTATGTTCAGAAGTTAAAGAGTTAAGTACATTTTAAAATGCGAAAGAAATGTCACGGTGCAAATAACTAGATCTATTTATCACACTGGACAGGCATTAATACCGAAACCTCCAATCGATTTACTATCTAATTCCTCTTTCCCAAACTTGTCTGTAACAGAAACTACCGTAAATCAGGGTCCACCGCAGCTCAGTGCTTATGCTGCATTTACATAAGGAACGAATCCCATGATTTGGGAGAAGCATGGAGAGCGATTGGGGTCGTGGTATTGAATCGCATTGATCTCGAGGTAACCTGGCGCTATCGGGATGGCCGTAAGCATCACGATAGAATTTTTGACAGTCAAAAATTTAGCTACGACAATGCCAATTTAATTTAAATCTTGAGGAAACGTGGTAGATCTGGGATATCGTAGAAGAAATTAGTTAAACATAACAGACCATAACCGGCGCATCAGACCTTGATGGTCCATCGTGGATGATCGTCATTAACTTGAAATACAGTTCAGTATGTTTCACTACTTCATGTCTCATCAGTACTTTGTTAAGAAGTTGAGAATATTGTCTCTATAGCTTCCTTCAATTAACACTTCACCATGGTCTCAACGAGCAGGTCTAATGGTTTTTTTTTTACCCCTTTTTCTTTCTTCTCATCCATTTATTTCCATAAATGTATACAAAAAAGCCAACTTCATCTCTTGGATGCATGGCTTGTTTCTCCATTGAAATTCTGAAGAGAATTAGAGGATGGATTCAGTTTCTTTCATCTATCGTTGCCGGCAATGGATGGATCTATTTGTACCCAAATCTCGAGCAAAATGTAACAATCTCGATCAAATCGTTGACGAAAGTCGTAGCAGAGCTTAACAGATCTTGATAAGGTAAAAGTTCTGTTCAGAACTTGACGAAACGTAATAGCAGATCGTAATAATCATTCGGGAACTTGAGAGAACGGAATGAAATTGTGGCATATCCTGACCAGGATAATTAAGATTTTGGAACATATCGCTGAAACTCGTAACAAAACGAACTGAGAGCGCATGGGGAAGCAAACTTCATGCGCTGAATTGTGCAGATCTATGGTCATTTGGAAATCATGGAAATCGTAGTCATCGGGGTTTATCTAAGCGCAGCATTTATCAGTTGTGGGACTCATAACGTAGAGGCTCCGGATTTGAATCTCACTGAAAGCACTGAATCTTTCTTTCGTGGAAGTGTCACTGGGTGAGAGGCTTGCATAGCACTGGTGAATCCTGTGAGACATTTGAATGTGAGCTGTTGCTGTGATATGACTAAAATAATGTTGAAAGCGGCATAAAACACCGTTTACCCTGTAAATATGCATGTAAATTATCATGTAGGGAAACAATATAGACCTTAACCCACAGCCTCCATTACATGATCTTGAACTTACGTGGAGAAAAGTCTTATATATCTAAAAGATCAGTAGGCACATAGGGCTAGTTTGATCTTTAAATACACTGAACATTACTGATTCTAATGATAATTTAAGTCATACTAATTAAGTAAATGTCATGAACTTTAACGAAAATCCTTATTAAAAAAAACAATTTAAAAAAAAAACAAGATCGAACAAATGAACAAACTATCTGAATATACGGGAACTTTTCAGGGGGATGATTTTTTAACCAAAACTGGGTTGGTTGGTTGGTTGTATTGGGGTTTAACGCCACTTCAACAGCTAAGGTCATATCATGGCGGTCGGTGACGCACGTGTGTTTCCTGGCTTTCTCACACCAGTACTAAGACAACTTTCTTTCCAAAGCCACCGACTACTTTTCTCACATGCTTCAGCAGAGGTAAGAGGCGAAAATACGCCGGAAAGAAAGTTCGCCTCAACCGGGTATCAAACTCACAACCACCAGGTCATGAGTCCAACACGCTCACCACTGAGCCACCCGGGCGGGCTAACCAAAACTGGGACATTGTGACAGTGGGTAACCGGATACCGTTGCAATGCATCACAGAGATTCATTAAATCCCCTTTTTTCAGAGCATGGCTTAATTCTAATAGGGATGAAACATGCTATATAAAAGTATTCTACCTTTTGGAAGGTAGCTCTGATATCATCATTGTGGTCGTGTCTCCACAGCAGAGAAACAATTGCAAAAAATAACCCCATACAAATCGAGAAACATCAAACGAAGGAAAGCCACGTTTTGGCTTAGAAATAATGAAGGATTCAAGGTGCTGAATACTGCATTATTACCTCGTTTACAATACATTAAAAGAAAACCCCCTATTTACCACAATTTGACTCATATCAAGTCGTGAACATAATCTTGTCCTCCCATATCAAAATTCGTATTCGCTTTACTGGCTGCTCTCCTCGATAGAGTTATTCCACTTCGCAAATGGCTTCGAATACATGGCAGGGATCATTTCTGTACATGAACGAATTTTATGTATTGATACATAGTACTTCTCAACAATAATCAGGATGATTAAACCAAAGATTTGGTTGAACCTTCGTGGAAATGACTCTACCTCTAGCCTGGCCAAATCAGAAATGCTAGGGATACTGATCTGTACCTCTAGTCTCCGAGTCAGTGCTCTCATTAAGGGCCCATTTCAGGAATTTTTGTAATTCCATGTTCAAATTTTAGGATTTTTTTTTTTAAAATCAGGAATTTTTTTTTTCCGCATCAGTCAATGTGGTCATAGGCTTAGATTTATTTAGATTGTGTCGCGGAAGTAAAACACAAGCTAAATGATTTTATTCAGTTAACAAGTAAGTGTATTGTCTCATAACTGTTATGCAGTGAAGTATTTTTTGTCTTAAATTTCCATGTCTCAAAAATGCCTTAACCCTTTACCACACAGGAAAAATTTACAATCTTCCAAATTCAAAGCATCTACAGACGATGATTGCAATTCCACTTAAATGATGGAATTTGTCTTTGAAAGGGTAAAAAACATGATGGGAAAAGGTGAAAATTCTGGTTACCAGCTAACCATCTATCTTGAATTTTTGGATGTGCATGATTTTCTTTCAGTTTCTTAGTGGATTTTGGAAGAGACGTATCTCAGATAGACGTAGTTTCCTTCGTATGATGATTTTTTTAAAGAAATTTGCCTAAGTGCGCTGCATAATTCCCAAAAGAAATGCGTATCGAAACTTTAATCTGCCGATTTTTAAAGAGTTGGACAAATAATTGCTATTACTCGATTATTTTAATTTCTTTCATGAACTGCATGTTTGCAAACAAACAACGTTCCCCGATCTTCGATTGCGTGTCTTATTAATTGCAATTATCCGTTAATTTCTACAGCGGCAGTCAAATTAAAGACGATTGATTACTTACCGATCATAATTGACCGACCAATTAAACATTTACCATAATCTGGTCATAATTAGATAAACAATCGCATAGGTATGTGTAATCGTCATCTGTACACCGTAATCCGGATCAAGCAAACACTTTAACATGATCAGAGACTCTTTGTAAAGCACCTTCCTTACATTGAATAGACGACATCGAAGTTTTCCACACGCGTCAAACCCTTTGTGCATTGTTTTTTGATAAAACGTCCGGGTTGAAATTCTTTGACGTTTTTGTCAAAATCTGGACGTAAATAAAACGTCCGACTTTCAAAATGCCGACGTTTTTTCTCAAAATTTGGACGTAATATACGTCGACGTCCGCTTATTGAGAGCACTGCCGAGTCTAGGAATACTGATCCGTACCCTTGGCCTTGTAGGCTTGGGGTATGCAGTGCTAGCTCTGGCCCAAGTAAAATAATGGCCAACAACTTTTTCTTGAAAAAAATAATAGACAAATCTAGCATGCCAAGTTTGGTTTACAAAAAAAAGACATGCACATGTAGCATTAACTTTATTTCTTACTCATAGTTTCAAAATTTCATTCACATGATTATGTCCATTACAATAATAATAATAATAGAATTATCATATATATTTAATCTTACCTTGTAGAAAATATTGTGGGAAAGGAGAATTTGCTCTATACCATCTCCTGGGATAGTGCTGCTTTTCCAACAATATTTGCATAAAAGCATAAAGGCTTTTAGGTCCTAGTTCCTTTTGGTTACTCCTTTACCGAACAACAAAATTTAATTTTAATCTTACATAGTAGAAAATATTGAAGGAAAAGGAAAATCTGCTCTATAACATTCCCTGGCATAGTGCTCCTTTTCCAACAATATTTGCATAAAAGCATACAGACTTTTAAGACCTTGTTTCTTCTGATGAACGGTTACTTCTTTACCAAACAACATTTTCTTTTTTTTTTATTGTAATAAATAATGTGCACAAGTAAGTAATAAATAATGTGCACAAGTAAAGGAGAAAATTTTCTATGACATAATGAATTACCTCCCTTTATTATCTGTTGACCTTAATTATTTTCAAATAAGGTCAATGAGGCTGGTAAGATGTAAATAAAGTCATTCACTCGATAGTACCTAAACAGTGAAGTAGACGAAGGTTATCAACCTTAGCCTTTAAATTTCATTTGAATTTTCATAGTGCAATTCACTGGTACCACTGCTAAATCCAATACTGTAAATACAGATATTTTTTCCTTGCTTTATCTTTTTTTAATGGCGATAGTTTTTGTTAAGGACGACCCGTGTTGACGTTCAAGTGAAGATGATAAGATTTTAGGGGTACAAGAATGAGATTAATTACAGTAATGTCAACATGTCAATTAAATTCAATTATGAATTATTGTTTTCTTTTTGTTCGCCGCCATTTAAACAACGCCGGTTTCCATGAGCAATATAAACAAATTTATGATATTTAATTGGTTTCCTTTACTCGCCATCGCCGTTTTTGGCGGTATAGAAATCTAAGGCATTCTATCACTGCGTCGATTAAAACTGTCAATCAAAATTTAAAGTGAAATAAACAATAATTGCCAATTGATCTCCAATTAACAGCTAAGAATAACAACCGGTAACATGGCATGCATTGTGGAATATACAAGCCCTGTCGATTACCTAAGGTTGCGTCCACCGAGGTGTGAAACAAGCGATTACAACACATTTCCGGTGCAAATTAACACGTTATCCAGGCAAGTAAAGGGAATTTTACCCGACTTTTTTGGGAATAAATTAATCAACAATTTTTATCGACAATTGGAAGAATTAATCAACAGCTGAATTAATTAATCGACAATTGTCGATAATTTCGATTGGCAGCGCGAGCACTGGGTACAGATCCCTAGACACTTCCTAAAAAAAATGCCACCTATGTATAGAACTGTAGAGAGGTAGGGTTTGTTGGTATTATGCCATCGTTTGTCAAAAGGTAAAAAAAACAAAAAAAAAAAAAAACACACACACAAGTTGATTTCGTTTCAATGTTTCCAAATCATTTGGCGAATGTTTTGAACTTATAGTACACGTCATTCTGTTCACGTAAACTCAGAGCATTTAGTAAAGTTTCAACGGTCCTTACCAACTACCATCGTCTCGTCTGGAATCTCTTCTATAAAACATTTCTTCTCTGTTTCACCTATGTGAAAATACAAGGCTGAAACTGTGCATAAACAGCCAAGTAAAATAAATATTTTTCGAACAAACATGTTGCAAGTTCACAGGAAGTAGATTACCGGCCAAAGCTGCGCAAGCGCATTGCCACGTATTCTTTCGAAAATGCGGATAACGTATCTTTACTGTGATTAAATACGAATACAACACTACTTACTAAAATTTCATAGCTTTGTCTTAGTCGGAGGCTGATGAATCTAAAGATTATGGAAAAATGAGCCGGAGGAAACAGGAGCTGACAGGCGTCAGGATATCTGACGAAGAATATTCAAGACTTGAAAACAAATTTGAAGCGCTCAAGAATGAGGTTTGAGAAATAATGTTAGGCTTTTTCGACTTTAAGTTGGTCATAATACAGCGCTAACTCGGCATTCATTTTGGACCATTTTGACAGATGTCACTTGTCAGTGTACCTTCAGTCTGAAGGGCTGCTCCGATGCTATTTTTGTTACTGGTCTTCGCCAGACCTTCAGAGCATCGTTCATTAAAAGTATCTGGAATGAATACGATTTTACCCGCATCTTTTCGAACGGCTCTATGCGACAAAATTTCCAATGACAGCTAATAAAATGGGCATGGATCGTTAGATAAATGATTTATCTTTACAAAAAAACTTATGTTAGTTAATATCTAAATCTTACCTTCGTGCAATTTCATACTTTTCAAAGTAAATAACCGTTGACCTACTTCACCAGAAATCAAAACATGGTGATATCTACTCCCGATTCGGGGTCTAGCTCCGATGTTATTTTTGTGATTGTTTCTCCGCTAGACTCACGTCGCAGCCTTCTTTAAAAGTATCTGGAATGAATATGATTTTACCGGCATCTTTTCAAACGGCTCTATGCGACAAAATTTCCAATGACAGCTAATAAAATGGGCATGGATTGTTAGATAAATGATTAATCTTTATTATCACACAAGCTGTGCTGCAAAATACCAATTAAATCAATGGAAATTTACCTTTTTTCCCCAACATAAATATATCCAGTGAAATTTGTAAACAACTTACATGGCAATTTCCGTTAAACAGACATGCGCACTCAAAGATATTTGAATTTTATACGGTCTGGTTCTCTAACCCTAACAACCATTTTCGTATAAGGTGCCTTTGTCAACAGCGAAATTCGCAACTAAACCGTCCTGTAGGGTGTCAGAGATACTGCGATTTCTGCCGAGACATGCGCATTGATGATATCACCATGTTTTGATTTCTGGTGAAGTAGGTCAACGGTTATTTACGTTGAAAAGTAAAGATTTGCACGAAGGTAAGATTTAGATATTAACTAACATCAGTTTTTTTGTAAAGATTAATCATTTATCTAACAATCCATGCCCATTTTATTAGCTGTCATTGGAAATTTTGTCGCATAAAGCTGTTTGAAAAGATGCCGGTAAAATCGTATTCATTCCAGATACTTTTAAAGAAGGCTGCGACGGGAGTCTAGCGGAGAAACAATCACAAAAATAACATCGGAGCTAGACCCCGAATCGGGAGTAGGTGATATCATCAATGCGCATGTCTCAGCAGAAATCGCAGTATCTCTGACACGCTACAGGACGGTTTAGTTGCGAATTTCGCTGTTGACAAAGGCCCTTGTGCGAAAACGGTTGTTAGGGTTAGAGAACCAGACTGTACAAAATTCAAATTCCGTTGAGTGCGCATGTCTGTTTAACGGAAGTCGCCATGTAATTTGTTTACAAATTTCACTGGATTTATTTACATTGGGAAAAAAGGTAAATTTCCATTGATTTGATTGGTATTTTGCAGCACAGCTTGTATAATAATAAAGATTAATCATTTATCTAACAATCCATGCCCATTTTATTAGCTGTCATTGGAAATTTTGTCGCATAGAGCCGTTTGAAAAGATGCCGGTAAAATCGTATTCATTCCAGATACTTTTAAAAAAGGCTGCTGCGGGAGTCTAGCGGAGAAACAATCACAAAAATAACATCAGAGCTAGACCCCGAATCGGGAGTATTGTCAGTGGTGTTGTATGTTGAATCAAGCGTGTATTTCATAGTAAATAGCATTGATTTTCTGTGCATGAAACAGAAAAATAAGATAGTGTGTATGTGTCTGGCGATTTCGATGACAGGCCTAAATGTTAGTTTGTTTATTTTTAATAAATTCTTTATGTCTTTACCACACAACCTTACAGACATATCCACATTGGAAGCATTTCCAAAGGGCATCATAAATGTGGCACAATTAATGGAATTTGTCTGTAATAGATAAAAAACATTGTAGGAAAAGAAGAAAATGCTGGTTACCATCATTTTCTCCTTTTCCCACAGTTTTCAAAAGCTTTTTTTCTTGGGACTGTATTGTAAAGGGTTAATGCAATTCATACCCCATAGTTAGTTTGAGGTGCTTCAAAGTTTATGTTTCTCTCTGTACAAGATCTGTACATGTTAGAACATCTACAAACAACAAGTTAAGTGTGGCTCAAATGATTGGGTAAAGGGTAGGCACCATTTTTGGAACACAGAGGTAAGGCAAGCTACATGAGCAAGATACTGTAACAGTAGATATTATTGCGTTGATCTGTCACTCTCTATCTCTTTCTGATCATTCTCACCCTATAATTAAGGTTTAATTGATCTGCATTGTCGTTCTCTTGTACTTTAACCTTTTACCAGACGACAAAGTTTACAACTAATCCAAATTCAAAGCATTTGCGTACGTCAAAATAAATGCAACTGAAAGATTGAAATTTGTTTTGGGAAGGATAGAAAACATCGTGGAAAAAGGACAAAATGCTGGTTACCAGCATTTCTCTTTTTCCCACAATGTTTTTAAAGGCTTCCTTCTCAGGGTCTGGATTGTGTGATAAAGGGTTAAGAAAACTTCAGATGGGAAATAAATTCTAATTTTATTTGTAATAAAGCTTGCTTATTGTGGTTATCAAAAAAGATCCTTCCTGTCATCTTTTAGCACATTAGTACAGATATGTCTGGTTACATTCATTTTGGGACAGGTTGGAAATTTTATGTTTTGCTTTTTCTTACTTAGACTAAACATGCAAACTGTAATGATGTAATCTATCTTATAGTATATACCAGTATTAACTCTTTACCACACTACAAAATTTTAGGCTTGTCAAAACTAAAAGTATTTGCAGACAATAATTCATATTTGCCCCAATGATTGGGTTTCGTTCTTGAAAGGTTAGAAAACGTTGTGGGAAATGGAGAAAATGCTGGTTATCAGCATTTTCTCCTTTTCCCACAACATTTTCATAAGTCTTATTTCTCAGGGTCGATAAAAAAGTCAGGATTGTGTGGTAAAGGGTTAAAGTAACAGTTCCAGATTTTTTCTTGCTTTGTGTAACCTTTATAAGTTGTATCTTTTCAGTTCATCGCATGTAAGAGAAAGCTTGACAGTAAGTGTGAGGCCCTCCTTATTCTTAGTAAAGAACTTGACCAATGTCGGAGTGAACGAGACCAGTTTAAATTAATGGCAGAACAGCTGCGAGAAAGACATCAGTCCATGAAGAAACAGATATCTGGTCAGTTGTTAGAGGTAGGAACTTTTCATATAGTGTTAGACACCAAGCTGATAATATTCAGTAGAGCTTTTGAACTTCTTCATCTCAGATAAGCAGGGAGGCTGAAAAACCAAGTTTAAACCCTTTACTACACAATCCGGTGTTAAACGACTCTAAAGGAAAATCCTTTTGAAAACATTGTGAGAATATAGGAAAACCCTTTTGAAAACATTGTGGGAAATAGAGAAAACAAGCATTTTCTCTTTTTCACACAATGTTTCTACTCTATATAAAATAAATTCCACCATTTGAGCCACCTTTAATTTGTGCTTGTCATTGAGAGTTGGGATTTTGTGGTAAAGTGTTAAGTTTTCACTCATTTAGCTTATATAAAAAAAAAAAGAACCTGTGGTATACTGTAAGAAGGAACACCGATTCTTTGAAGAAGTTGGCTGAGCAGTGATTTGGGCCTCAATCTATGGATTGTTAGCACGGTGCATTACAGCCATTGTTCCCACTAGCTTTTTATTTCAAGGGTACACTTACCCCTTGGGCTGAAAATCAGGGAGTAAGATTTCATATTAGAGGGTATGACAATAATAATTCCCAACTGGTGGTAAAGCAATCCATGTTCATGATTTACAGCATAAAAAATTGTTTTAAACAGATAATTATGTAAACTCACTTCTTAACATCAATAAAAAACTAAAAAAAATCACTAAAAAAGCTGAAAAAGCAGTCTGAAGTGACTCTGATTGGACATGGTCAAAGGGAAATTTTGTTTTATCATGGGTTTTCCTGTTTTTTGCAGCAATGTAATTTTCAGGCCAGTTAATTTTTTTGATAGGTTTTTCTGCATGATTTGACATAAATTGACATCAAAACCTGTCATTTTACACTAGATAAGTTTAGATTGCTAAATGTTGGTTGCTCTACTAACATTTTTCAGTAACAGAAAAAATATGCATCGAGGGATGCAAGGATGTAGAATGGAATAGTTCAAGTTTTTCAGGGGGCGTTGATCTACTTCTAAATGTCACAGGCTGTGTGCATTGCAAATGTTTGTAGAGCAACACTGCATGTACATTAGACGATATAAAGGTATAGGCTTGTGTAGTTTAAAAGGAATTCAGAATTAAGAAAGGAAAGTCAGACATTCAGTGAGGAAAGTCTTTTTCATCCCTGATTTTTTTTTAAGTGAGGTCTTGCATGTAACCAATATTTGTTGCGTGAATTTTAATTTTGTAACATGATTTACGCAGGAATTTGGGCGAGTCGGAACACTGACCACTGAATTATTTGGACATACTTAGTTATCAGTGAAAGGACCTAAATAGCATGCACTGTAATGGGTTAATTACCAGACAATATACTGAATGTAGCTCAAAAGCTGGTATTTGTTTCAACCCTTTGCTATACAATCCAGAGCTTTAACGATCCTGAGAAAGAAAGCTTTTGAAAATAGACAGAAAAAGGACCAGCATTTTTTCCTTTTCCCAAATTGTTTTCTATCCTATAAAAGAGAGAAATCATCTTTTTTGTACATTTTTTTTATCCCTCTGTAAATACATACATGTACTATCATTTTCATCCAGTCCAAAATTTTGTTATGTTGTAAAGGTTTAACAGGAAAGGAAACATTGAATGAAAAGAAGATTATGCTGAGTCCCGGAATTTTCCCTTTCTCTCACAATGGCTTAGTAACCAGCTTCATGGATTGTTTAGTGCAAGGCCCAGTAGTGGCGATATGCAGGTGTTAAAATGCATTTACAGTATGTTAAAATAATACCAATAAAAGGTATGAATATTTTTTTATCAAGATGTCAATATGTTATTGAATTGTCTGTACAAGTGTTAATTGCTGGCAGAAAAGTGAATTTGCAAATCAGGTTAAAAGTAAACAAAAGATAGAGTGACCTGGCAACTTTTGACCTAGTCTTGAAATTAATTTCTCTTCCAATGACGAACACTTAATCAGATCATACAGTTATAGATTGTCATCTCCACAATAACTTCAATACTTTTAAACGGCATAATTTAAATTTAAGTGTGTGTTAACATGTGCATTGTATTTTTGGCAGCTATTGGGCCTTTAAGGGTTAAAGTATTGGGTTAAATGACAAGATAATTAATGGAGGGAAACAGCTGGTATAGATGTACGTCACTCTGTATTATTGCCATTGGCACAGATGTTTTTGAATCTATATTAATCCTTTAACACACAATCCTGTGTTTTAAAGACCCGAAGGAAAAGGGCTTTTGAAAACATTGTGGGAAAAGAAGAAAATGCTGGTAACCAGCATTTTCTCCTTTTCCCACAATGATTTCTACCCTACGTATGACAGACTTCATGCTTTGAGTAACACTGAATTGTCTGCAAGTGCTTTTCATTTGGACAAGTCTAAAATGTTGTTGTTTGGTAAAGAGATAACCCTCAACACAATTGGATGACATCAGTTTTTTTCTGTCCAAGATGTGCTGTTTTTTCTTGCTCTAAGATGTGCTATCTGGTCTTGGATCTAAAGTGTCCTGTACTTCATTCTAATTTTTAACCCAGCAGTTTTCTTTACTTGTGATGGTATTGTAATTTTTGTGATGGTACATGTATTTTAATTTTTTCCGTCCCAAATCAGTTAAAACACTTATCAATTTTAGCGAATTCAGATAATGGATTTGTCTCTACAGGATTTATCTCTGAAAAAGATAGTAATATGAAAAGGACACAAAAAGATTGTTAATAAACAATTTGGTCCCTTTTATGTAATGGTTAGAAAGCATTCTTTAACAGGGTCAAAAAAAAAAAAGATATATGTAAGTTATGCCCTGGCAAAAGGCGGTTTTGAGTCATTATAGCAAGCAAGACATCACATTATTATGGATCCATAAAATCTATTTTGTCTTACAACCGACTGAATTATGCAGCATAATGGGGGTTTAATGCATCTCTGTGATGCACTATACGAAGCAAGGCATCACATAATTATGGATCCATAAAATCCATTTTGTCTAACAAACAAGTGAATTATGAGGTAGAATGGTCCTTGTAGAAAATTGACTAAAGAACAGAGTTTCGATCCAGGTCAGCCTGCATGGACTGACCTTTGTTGGTACTTTTTGCAGATGCATTAAACCCCCTATTCACACAGCATAGCTCATAATTATGTAAGAGTTTGTTAACCCTTAAAGCACAGGAACCAAATTAAGTTGTCTTTGCATAACATAACATGCAGTCTGATCTTGGATCTACACTGTCCGCTACTCTGTTAAATATTATGGCTGAAACAACCTTGAAATGACAATCTTTTGGATATTATTCCTGAATGAAAAGGTTTAATTCATTAATTCAGCGCTGTAAGGGTTAACCCTTTACCAGACGACAAAATTTTAGCCTTGTCCAAATTGAAAGCATTTGCAGACGACAATTTCAATATGGCTCAAACGGTGCAATTTTTGTTTGATAGGGTAGAAGACATTGTTGGAAAAGGAGAAAATGTTGGTTACCAGCATTTTCTCCTTTTCCTACAGTGTTTTCAGAAGGCTTCTATCCCAGGGTCGTTAAAAGTCGGCATTGTGCGGTAAAGGGTTAAAGCGTTATCTGTTGATCACTGATATTGTCTGATGCAATACTTATTGTTTCAGCCAAAAGCGTACCTTGGATCAAGACAAAGCACAGACAAACAGAATCAGGTCAGTTTGGGTTTTTTTTTTTTTCGATTCCTTTGCCTCATGAATCTGTAAATATCAGACTCTTCAGCTTTAAAAATAGCAGAAGAAAATGAAAATACCAGAGTATGTCAGTTTTGTGATAAAAAGAAATTAACCCTATACAACATAATTTGGAGTTTTGAACAACTCTGAGTAAGAACCCTTTTTGAAAACATTGTAGGAAAAGGAGAAAATGCTGGTAATCAGCATTTTCTCCTTTTCCCCCACACTGTTTTTACCATGTCAAAGACAATTTCCATCAGTTGATCCACATTTAAATTTTCGTCTGTGAATGCTTCCAATTTAACCCTTTACCACACAATGACGACTTTTAACACCCCTGATAGAGAAGGCTTTTGAAAACATTGTGGGAAAAGGAGAAAATGCTGGTTACCAGCATTTTCTCCATTTCCGACAATGTTTTCTACCCTATCAAAGAAAAATCATTTCATATGAGCCACATTGAAACTGTCATCTGCAAATGCTTTCAATTCGGACAGGTCTAAAATTTGTCGTGTGGTAAAGGGTTAAATAAGTCTACATTTTTGTGGTCAGGTCAAGAGTTAACTCCAGACAACGAAATTTCAAACTGGTCCAAATTGAAAGCATTTGCGGACAGCAGATAGAATGTGGCTCAAATGATGAAGTTGTTGCAGACAGCCCTGAAAATTATTTTTATGAAAAGCAGATAAAAAGTTCAAGTACATTTACAGATGTAAAAATAGTAAAGCTTAAATTATAAGAAATTTGTTACTACAAATAGTTTTGTCTTTTGCCACAATGTTTTCAATGGTGGTAGACAAAGACGGAATAAGCTGTCAGCAGGTCCTGGAATCAAGAAATTAGTATTTAAATTTTTACCCCACAATCCAGAGTTTGAACAACCCTGAGGAAGAAGCCTTTTGAAAACATTGTGGGAAAAAGAGAAAATGCTGATAACCAGCATTTTCTCCTTTTCCTATGTTTTCTACCCTATCAAAGACAAATTCCACTGTTTGAGCCACATTTAAATTGTCATCTGCAAATGCTTTCAATTTGGACTAGTCTAAGATTTATCGGTCTGGTAAAGGGTTAAGCTCTTGCTGTTGGTCTTTGATTTAGTTGATCATGTCTGTAATAAAATTACTTGCTTTTCTTCTTGTTTCAGAATTTACTTAGTTTAAATATATTTATTTTACATCCATTGAGAAAGAAGTTCTTACAACTTATACTAATCTCTCTCAATTCTGCTTCCTGGGAACTACACCAGTACTTGTGCCAATGTATGGCCCAATGAACAATCCCAAAGTTAACAACTCCTCCCGGGTATCGAACTCAGGACCTTATGTCTGTAATGAAACAACTTGCTTTTGTTTTTGTTTCAGAACTTACTAAAGTTACTCTGTGAAGCCAGAGACAACAACAAATCTCTAGAGTTTGAGTTAGAGGACACAAAACAGAAATTACACGATGCTCAGGGTGATATCAAGGTGTCATAACACTTTACCAAACAACTAGATTTTTTTAAAGTGAACCCTGTTAAAATCATTTGCAGATTACAAATAAAACATGGTTCAAATGACAGATTTTGTCTGTGATAGGATAGAAAACATTGTGGGAAAAGGAGAAAATGCTGGTTACCAGAATTTTTTCCTTTTTCCCATTAAGTTTTGAAACCTTTTAAAAAGGAATTCTATCTTTTAGGCCACATTCTTTTTGTCAGATGCTATTGCTTTCAAGTCAGGCAAGTCTAAAGAGTTTTTCTGTAGTAGAAATAACTAATCTTTGGTATTTTAATCTCTTGAGCACTAAGCACAACTTGTGTTGCTTTGTGGACCAAAAAGATCAAGATCAGACTGCACAGTGCATGCAGTCTTATCTTAGACCCACACTGAATCTAACCTGTTGTCAAGATAGCCACTGTATCCTTTATGATATTTACTGCTGTATTATCAGATCAAACAATTTTACTTAACCCTTTACCACACAGTGCCAACTGTAATGGACCCAGCGTTTCCTTCTTTTCTCTCAATGTTTTTTTCTGTATTGCAGACAAATTATCATTTAAGTTACAATCAGTTTGTTGTCTGGAAATGCTTTCTTTTTACACAAGTCTAAAATTTTGCTGTGTGATAAAGAGTAATAGAGCACAGGCAAAGTACTTCTCTTAGTTTACTCCAAAACATGTGATAAAAATACCAACATATTTCATATATTATTCTCTTTCAAGTTTCCCTCTTTTCCACAGAATTTCTATTTATTTTTTGATCATGAGTGACAAGTTTCCCATATTTTTCTCAAACTCTGGGTGTAACGGTATACATGTGCTAGTGAAAGTATGTGAGCCATGCTCTGGTAAAAGGCTGTTTAATGTATTTCTGTGATGCAGTGTGCCGAGCAAGTCATCATATAATTATGGATCCATAAAATCCATTTTACCTAACAACCGAATGAATCATGAGGAAGAATGGTCCTTTGACCTGCAGAAAATTGATCAATAGCAAAAGGTTTCAACCCATGTCAGCCTGTGCAGACTGTACAGGCTGACATGGGTTGATACTTTTTGCAGATGCGTCAAGCCTCCATTTCACATGGCTCATATTTATTTAGCCACCATGTAGGATGTTTAGTTCTTGAATTGCAAATAGTTGCCATATTTGCATATAATAAATAATATCTTGAAAACCCAAACTTTTTCAGTTACTAAGAGAACAAATTGCTAGACAGAGAGTAGGTACAACAGATGAGGGTATGAACACAAGACATTTTCCTGCTCACGAGAGAGAGGAACTGGTACAGAAATTAGAGTCTTCCAGGGAACAGGTGAACTTTGATCTTTATTGACTTACAACCTGTTGTAAAGGATGATCTGTGCCAGGCTGGGTAGCTCAGTGGTTTGTGTATCTGACTTGTGACCTGGTGGTTGTGAGTTCAATACCTGGTTGAGGAAACTTTCTTGTTGGCAAATGTTTGCCTATTACCTCTGGTGCATGTAAGAAAAGTAGTCAGTGGTTTGGAAAGAAAGTAGGGCCTTGACTGCCGTGATATGGCCTAAGCTGCTAAAATGGGGTTACAGGGCTTCCCCTGCAAGTTTTAATTTTTGCGCCATCAAATTCGCCAGCTCATAAAAATTGGGGCCAGTAGGGGCCAACTGAGGTTGCCACATAGTACATTAGACACATCAGTTTATTGGCTAATGTTAAAGGTACTAAATCCATTGCTCAGTAATTCTGTACATGCTTACTTATGTTCCTTTTTCCCCCAGGGTTTTCAAGGTTGTGGGCTGCAGGGACACAGAAGTTGCATTTGAACAGTTATACAGCGCTGTAATTCTAAAACTGCAAACCTGATAGATTTCCTTGAGTTTTAATGAAATTAAAGAAGAAATTTGGGATTGTATGGGAAAGGTTTAATATATCATTTCTTTTTATCTTAAAAAATACTAAATGTTACATCTGTGAAAAGGTCTTTTTATTCTGGTCTTTTCTCTCTGTATGAGTGTCCTATACCTTCTCTGACACTTGTTCCAGTGCTATCATTGTAAGACAAAGCGGCCTACAAAGTGCCCCCCCCCCCTTCCCGACCCCCGTATTATTCAACATTTTCATGTCATCATAAAATCACCCGAGTTTTTTTTACTCGTTATTAGACAGATATTTTAGCACCCACTTAAAGTTATATACATATATCTGTGTAAATTTATTGTTTGAAGTCATTATCAAAGCTAGAAACACAGTCTGAAGAGCCTCTGATCGGACAACGTCAAACTGACGTTTTGTTGTGTCATGGGTTTTCATGTTTTTTGCGACAGTACATTTTTCATGTCAGTTAATTTTTGGAAAAGTATTTCCACATGATTTGATATAAAATTTTCATAAAGGGTAGCAGCTAACTTCAAAATCTGTCATTTTAAGCTAGATAAGCGAATCAATACCATATTCACGTTTTTCATTAACGACATCGCTAGATACACACAATAAAATGCTAGCCAGTGAAAGAATGCTCACCAGGTAGGGCAGAATCAAGGCACGGCTTAAGAAATTATGGGCGATGACTAAATATTGTATCTGATTTCTGATTGGCTCGCAGTAGATATTGTGTGAAAATCCTTCACACTTGATACATATCGTTTATGTTGGAGTTTAGATATTTTAAGAATGATTTATAGGCATTTACTTGTCGCCAGTACATTCGCCAGTGCTTCATTTTTAGTGCCACTTTTTTTTAATTTTCGCATTTGGCGCCACTGGCGATCAACAGCGGGAGCCCTGGGTTAAACTCCATTATAAACAAAGAAGAGAATGATCTGTGACTTTCTAGAGAAGATTAAGGCAAAATCAAAAGATGCTCATAGCTAGCAATTTCTTTTTTTACTACAATGTAGTCATATCAATGCGGCTCTGGCAAAAAGGGGTTTAATGCATCTCAGTGATACATCACACCAAGCAGGTTATCACATAATTAGGAATCCATGAAATCTATTATTTTTTAACATCGGACTAAATCTTCTGAAAGACTGGTCCTTGGACATGCTGAAAATTTACGCTTTGCAAAAAGTTTCAACAGCAAAAACACCCTGTGTCATGCTGAGAATTTTAGGACCAAGAGACATAGGCAGAAAAATTGACCTTTGAACCGTCTGTATTACAGTATTTACAACTTGAAAGAGATCTACAGACAGTGCTTGATGAGAAAGAAGAGCTAGTAACCGAGCGAGATGTTTATAAAACCAAATATGAACGTTTAAACCAGGAACTTAACTACATTCTAAAAGGCGACGAGAATAGAGTGGTCGATATAGATGCCCTAGTCATGGAGAACAAGTATGGCCACAAATTTTGTTTTATTATTTTTGCACTTTCTGTGATGAGGTATTTTAATAGCCATGTTTATTGCAATTACTTGATGACCTAGCCTTTTTATAATCAAAGATTCTGCTTAACAAATTATGGGGTCCTCATGTTCTGAGGTTGAAACCAGGGCTTAGTCAAAACTCAGTCAGTTGATGAGAGTCATTTAGCATGATTCATTTTTCATGCACAATATTGTTTTGAGTTTGTTTATTTTGGAATGCAGCCTTTGGACTTGTAAGAGTGATGTGCATACATGTAGTGCTATTGCAGAAATTTTAGTCTCTGTGGCATGCAGGAATCATGTTTGAAAACAATGTTTTACACCAGTCAAACTACATGTGCTGTGCTCTAGGAAAAGGAGGGTTTAATGCAGCTCCCTGATGCATCATACGATGCAGATCATCACATAATTATGGATCCACAAAAATCCATTTTGTCTAACAACCAGCTAAATTCTGAGGTAAAATGATCCTTTGACATGGAGAAAATTCACCAAAAGCAAAAAGTTTCGAGACAGGTTAGCTTGTGCTGAAAGCACAGGCTGACCTTGGTCAATACTTTCTGCAGATGCGTTAACCCTTTACCCAACAATCCCTTGTTTTCACGACCCTGAGGAGTAGGCCTTTTGAAAACCTTGTGGGAAAAGGAGAAAATGCTGGTAACCAGCATTTTCTCCATTTCCCACAATGTTTTCTACCCTATCAAAAGACTTAAGTGCATTTGTACAACTTTTGAATCTGTCGTCTGCAGATGCTTTCAATTCGCAGAAGTCTACAATTTTGTCGTTTGGTAAAGAGTTAAACCCCTTTTCACAGAGCATGACTCTGTCATATTTATTTTGTCCTCTGCAAATGCTTTCACTTTGGATGAGTGTAAGATTTTGCTGTTTGGTTAATAATTAAGACTGTCAAAAATGTAGCTGGCTGACAAAAGCAATACATGGCAGTTTTAATAGCTGAATTGTTCTATTTCATAACTGGTATAATTATTCAGTTGAAATATGACAAGGATACAATTTCATCTTTTGAACAGATACCTGCAAGATAGACTTAAACAAATGGAAGAAGAAAAGTCTATGGCAATGGCAGCTGTTTCCAAATATAAGGTAATAACTTTTACTTCAAATAATCGTAATTACTTGATTTTTTTCTCTCCAATCTTTGAAATTAAGGTACTTCATGAACATTTAAGCAATGATGTAACTAAGATACTATTTAACACTTTACCAAACAGCAAAATTTCAGACTTGACCAAAGTGAAAGCATTGCAGATGACAAATTATATGTAGCTTTAATGATTTCTATCTTTAATAGAGTAGAAAACATGGTGGGAAAAGGAGAAGATACTGTGTACCAGCATTTTTTCCTTCTCCCACAATGTTTTCAAAAGTTTTGTTTCTCATGGTGGTTAAAACTCAGGATTGTGTGGTAAAAGATTAACCCTTTACCACACAATCCCTACTTTTAACGACCTTGAGAAAGATAGCTTTGGAAAACATTGTGAGAAAAGGAGAAAATGCTGGTAACCAGCATTTTCTCCTTTTCCCACAATGTTTTCTACCCTTACCAAAGACCTTTCAACTTCTGAGTCACATTTATGTTGTTGTCTGCAAATGCTTTCAATTTGGACAGGTGTGAAAATTGTCGTTTGGTAAAGGGTTAAGGCAATGTATAAACATTCAAACAGACAAAATACCTGTCAGAGGTAAAGTAATGCCTGTTAGAGCTGGAGAAATGAATATTGCCTAACTTTATGTAAAGTACAGTCTGATAAATTGTCAGATGATAAATTTTGAAAATAACCTCTTTATACACTGTATGTTATGAAAAGGATTCGTTGTATTTGACTTTCATTGAGCTGCATATTTCTTACACTCATGTAATATGATAAGATGCTTGAAATATCTCCATTGAGAAAGATTTTTGTTCGATTATTTGACCACAACTCTTTCATGCTCAGGTTAAAAACACTCCAGGGAATGTTTGACAAAGACAAAATGGATCGTAAATACTTGAGTTTGTGTTTCAGAGTCTACTAGAGAAGAAAAAGAACAAGAGCTGTATGAAACTAGGACAGACCCGGGGCGGAGGTTTGGTGATATCTCAGAAACAAGGTATAGTGAAGTTGTGGTAGAACTAAGAAGTAAAATGTGTACAATCAGACTGTGGCAGACTGACATTTTTAACACCAGAAAATTTTGTCATCGGCAAACATTCATGTAAAGAATTTTTGGCGGGTGATATCTTTGAAAACAGTGTGAAAATGGCTGAAAATGCCTATCTTGAGCAATTTCAGCTTTTGTTTCTTATCTTTTTTGTTGCTAGTGTTTTCTGCCAATGTCAGAGAAAGAATTATGATATAATATATGATATGTGCAAAATTATTGGTTGAGCAAGAACTGATACTCTTATTTTGTCATTTAACTTCTTACCAAACAACAAAAATTTAGACTGGTCCAAATTGAAAGGATTTGCAGACGACAAATGTAACTGAAATGATGATTTTTGTTTTGGATCGGGTAGGTAACAAAGTGGGAAAAGGAGCAAAATCTGGTGACCAGCATTTTCTCCCTTTCCCGCTATGTTTTCAAAAGCCTTCTCTTACAGGGTCTTTAAGACTCGGGATCATGTGGTAATGGGTTAAAACATATAAGACAGTGCAGCTGAAAGATCTGTCTGCATTTTTAGTGCAGTGCATTATTAATATACATGTACTGTGTCCACAAAAAGGACTTAAATTCAGTCTAGAGCTTCAGTTTTGTGTAAACTTTGTTCAGGAAAAAGTGAGATAAAAAACAGCTCTTGCTTGTTCCAAACTATTTATGCATTTGAACCACGTTCTTGCCAAAGGGGTGTAACCCTTTACCACACAAACCAGAGTTTTAACGACCCCGAGAAGTTGGCCTTTTGAAAACATTGTGAGAAAAGGAGAAAATGCTGGTAACCAGCATTTTCTCCTTTTCTCACAATGTTTTCTACACTATCAAAGAAAAATTGGAGCAGTTGAGCCACATTGCAATTGTCGTCTGCAAATGCTTTCAATTTGGCCCCGTCTACAAGTTCGTCGTTTGGTAATGAGTAAATACATCTCTATGATGGTTCGTACCAAGCAATTCGTCACATAATTATAGATCTATGAAACACATTTTGTCTATCAGCTGGCTAAATTGTGAGGTAGCATGATCCTTTGACATGCACAAAATTGACTTATGGCAAAAAGGTTCTACCCAGGCAAGCCTGCACTGATAGTACAGGCTGACCTGGGTGGATACTTTTTACAGATGCATTAAACGCCCTTTTCACAGAGCATGGCTCATTCATATGTTTTGTATTTACAGTTCAGGAAGTACTGACATCTAAAGCTGCAGTGGTACCCACAGCACAGGCTATGTCAGACTTGCAGGCCCTGGCCGGGGCTTTACTGGATACAGTGAATGATAAAAACTTAGCTTTATCTCATCAAAGAAAAACAAATAAGTAAGTGACCTTTTAGCTTAGCTCTTAACCCAGTACTTTAGTCAGGTAGTGTTCAATCTAGAGCGCGCCATTGCGCCATAGGCCCCCTAAAGTCCCAGATGGCGCAATTCTAAACCAACCTCGGGCCAGTCCGGCACACTCGATCGTAAAAGTGCCGTTCCATGAATTGGGATCATTTCGTCTCTTTCTACTTTTTCCACTCAATAAACACAATGCCGAGCTTTCTAGTGAGAATTTATCGATAACCCGATGGATAGACCGTTATCGATCTTCATGTCGGACGGTTTCGGCAGAATTACGATTCTTTGAGCATCCGCTGATCATTCAATATCGCAATGAATCGATTTTTTGAGTATTTTGAAAGCCTTAATGGGGCGAAAAAAGGGCAAAAGCTGTTTAAAATATTACTTCAGAAAACACAATCGGACCAGTTCCCAGTGTTCCACTCGCGCAAATTATTGCGTAAAACACGTTATAAAATTGAAATCCACGTAACAAATGTTGGTCACACACGAGACCTCATGTAAAAAAATACATGGACAAAAAGGCCATTATCCGCTAATCTTTTGTAAAATGACAGGTTCTGAAGTTACTTGTTATCCTTATTGACAAATTTGTGTCAAATCATGCGGAAATACATATCCAGAAATGAACAGACATGAAAAATCGATCGGTGCAAAAAACGCGGAAACCCATGACACAACAAAATCTCTCTTTGACATTGTCCGATCAGAGTCACTTCAGACTGCCTTTTCAGCCTTTTCATGACTTTAAGCAGTAAATTTACATAGATATCTTCATATAACAGCCTTTTTGCTAAAATCAGCAATTGCTTTACCTCTAGTTGGGGACTATTATAGTCATACCCTCTAATATGAAATATTACCCCAGATTTCAGCCCAGGGAGCAAGTGTACCCTTCAATTAAAAAGCTATTGGAAACACTGCTGAGTACCTACCCCTTCAAGCGACAACAATGATACCCCACAGACACGACGGTTTCAACCAAATGGCACCCGGACGATCGGTTCAATAGTTGATCAGTTTATGATGGGAGAATTTAACTCTACTTTGAGTGATCGACATGAAAGTTAAATCCCTCTGTGACGGGATATCAGAATTTTCAAAAGTTTACCATTGACAGACATATTTCGTCATTTTTCTTTTAGGATTAAATTAATGTGGAAACAAGGTTGCTTCTGCAACAATGATGATTTCTGCAGAGTTGCAGTTTTGTTAGCATGGTATTCATAGATAAATGAATGACAATATAATTGTTAAATAAAAAGGCAACACTTGTTAAATAAAAAAGGTTAACATTACAGTAATAAAGTATGATGTTTTATGTGTGGCCCCCAGTTTTCCAAAACGGCCCCCTATTTCAAAGTCTATGGGCCCCCTTACAAGCAAAGCTAGATTGAACAATGAGTCAGGTGCTTATTCTTAAAAGTTAGGATTCTAGTCAAGAATTCTTTATACCAAAATGTTAAATAAATCTCATTAAGTCTGACCGTATGTTAAGAAACATAGCCTGAATTGGGAAAGGCAGCTATCCATTTCATGGCCAGTTGTGTTATAAATCAAAATCTGGAGATGCTGGTTGTCCTTTTCTGTATAAAAAAAATTTGAGCAGCACTCTGGCAAAATTATACCAAGCAAGTCATCATGTTATTATGGATCCATAAAACCCATTTGTCTTATAACCAACTGAGTCATGAGGTAGACTGGTCCTTTGACATGCAGAAAATTGACCATAACCAAAAAGTTTCGACCCAGGTCAGCATATGCGGATTGCGCAGGCTTGACCTGAGTAGACACAGATGCATTAAATCCCCTTTTCACAGAGCATGGCTCATATTTTTTAGGGCCTGCAGTTAACTATTACAGAAAAATATGGAAAAGGTGCAACATCTTGTTACAAGCAGAAGCTCTTTTTTCCATATGTTGTTCACATTTAAAAAAGCCTGTTATTTTCCTTTTCTTTACATGTTTTTCCAATGTGTAATTTGTAGTAGATTTTGGTTGGTAGTATAATAGCTTGTAACATAATAGTTTGATTGATGGCTGTCAGTACTAACATGTAGCTTTTTTTTGTGTGTGTGTGAGACTTTGATTCTTTATTTCAGAATTCTTGGAAATAGAGTTGCAGAATTGGAAAAGAAGATTAAAACCTTGGAAGTAGCTGGATTGTGGAATGTCTCGGGTAATTTATACTGCATTGGTTAAGCACAAGATTGCTGTTTTCTTTCATCAATGTTTGTTTTTAATCCAGAAGCCATGATGCTGTCGTTAAGCCTTGGATTATTTCTTGTAGTGTGTTTTCCACCATTACAACACTAGTGCCCATGAGGATACAGTACCCTCACAAGGCCTAGTTGTCACAGTCCAACCTCTTGTTGGGTCTTTACAAAACGCATAAAACAGTGGTTTTCATTTAGCATCAGCATCCTTTCATGTGATTTGCTGCAGAAAGCAGAGTAAAATGTAAGTCAAAAAAACATGTTGTATGGTCTTTTTTATGACCCAGCCAGGAGTTAGACTAACAAGTTCTCTAATCAGAGGGAAGCTAGCTAGCCTTACTGCATTTTAGGTGTGAATAGGTTTGAGACATGCTCAATGAAAATGTAGTTAAATGCTTGTGCAAAATGTATTGACCGATATCAGCCTTCCCAGTCCACCCAGGCTAACATTGGTTGAAACATTTTTGCAAATGGTACATTTTTTGTTAATCAAAGGACCTTTCTACCTCATGATTTAGATGGCTGTTGGAAAAAATTGTCCCATACTGTGCAACAACTTGCTTTGTATGATGGTATTAATTATTTAACCAAGATACATTAAACCCCCTTTCCCCAGAACACCTCTCATTTATCTACAGATTTTTAACTGGAAACTTCATGCTTGTCAATGACACAACTGATATTCATATTTGGTTTCTTGTTAACCATGACAGGTCAAGGTCCCTTACATCTAGAGAAACTGCTACAGGAGTGCAATGATATGAAGACCCTGATACCCCAGCAGGTGTCACACTCAGGAGACACGGACCATTTATCTGTGTCAGAGGAAGATAAAGATAGTGAACTTGGGAGTGTGACACCTCTTGATAGGTAAGCCAAAGATCCACTTTATTTTTTAAAGATAGTCAACTTTGGAGTGTTACACCTTTTGATAGGTAAGCCAGTGCTCTACTTGATTTTTTAAAGATAGTCAACTTGGGAGTGTGACATCTCTAGATAGGTAAGCCAGCCTTCCACTTTATTCTTTAAAGATGGTGAACTTGGGGGTGTGACACCTCTTGATAGGTAAGACAGTGCTCCATTTTATTCTTCAGTAATATGCCAAATTTTCATCCGTTTGACGAACTCTTTACCATGTGATAAGAAAAGGCTAAGGATTTGTCTTTGAAATGGTAGAAAACTGTGATAAAGGGAGAAAATGCTGGTTATCAATCTAACTCTGCCAAACTCCTGGGGCAGTATCTGAGATTTTCTGAATTTGAAAGTAACTTCTGATTGGCTAGACCAAATGGTTTAGCCAATCAAAAGTTGTGTTACATTCAAGTTTAGAAAATTGACCTCATGACCTCTTTCAGCTGTGCTACAAGTCCAGAGCCTAGTCCAACACATACAGCTCAAGCTCCGAACCATTTACAACTGGGAGATTTAGACTTGCTACCCACAAAAGAGGTGACGCATAAACCAGCCAGTGTAGACCACACTGCCAACAGCATTACAACTGATGTTCAGAACACTGTATCTCTGTGTAAGTAGACCCTGCAAATGCAGGCGATTTATCATGTTGTGACCAAACAAAAGAGTCATGCTCAGTGAAAAAGGGGGCTTAATGAACATGCCAAAAGTATCGACCCCTCTCAGCCTGCGCAGTCAGCAGGCTGACATGGCTGTAAATTTTTTGCTACTTGTAAATTTCCTGCTTGTCTAAGGTCAGTCTACGTCTAGAGTTAGTCAAGCACTAGGCAAAATGGATTTTATGGATCCGTAGTTGTGTGATAATGACTTGCTTGGTATTATGCATCAAGGACATGCCTTAAAACCCCTTTTGCCAGAGCATAACCATAATGTTTTGTCATTTGTCACAATGATTATGCCCCCCTTCAACGAAGTGGGGGTAGATTGCTTTGCTAATGTCGCTCGGTCGGTCGGTCGGTCGGTAGACCTTACCTTGTCCGGATAATAACTAGACACAGAATTGACCTAGGTTCATCAAATTTGGCACAGACATGCGTCTCGGAGTGTAGATGATCCCTATTGATTTTGAGGTCAATCGGTCAAATGTCAAGGTCACAGTGACCGTCAACATGTTGATATATAAACCAAACCTTGTCCGGATAATAACTAGACACAGAATTGACCTAGGTTCGTCACATTTGGCACAGACATTCATCTCACAGTGAAGATGATCCCTATTGATTTTGAGGTCAATTGGTCAAATGTCAAGGTCACAGTGACTTTCAACATGTTGATATATAGACCAAACCTTGTCCGGATGATAACTAGACACAGAATTGACCTAGGTTCGTCAAATTTGGCACAGACATTTGTCTCGTAGTGTAGATGATCCCTATCGATTTTGAGATTAATCCATCAAAGGTCAAGGTCACAGTGGCCTTCAACTTAATGATATATAGACCAAACCTTGTCCAGATGATAACTACACACAGAATTGACCTAGGTCCTTCACATTCTGTACAGATATTCATCTTGGAGTTTAAATGATCCCTATCGATTTTAAGGTTAATGCATGAAAGGTCAAGGTCACAGTGACCACCAGATGATTCAGGGCCCGTGCTGCCGTTCGCCACTTGAGCCATTTGCTAAAAAAAAAATTAAAGTGTCTCAAAAATCATTGTACGTGGCTCAACTTGTGGCTCCAACATTTTATTCGCGTATTATCGGGGACGTAGTAAGCATCGAAGTCGACTGGGAAAAAGCGGAAGTCGAACGCGCATGCCGAGAAGAAAATCGATAACCCAGTCTGTGTATCGGCGATTGTTTACAATCTTGTATGTATACACATGGCGGTGTGTATAATTATGCGAACTGTTGACAGATTATCACGTTTAACAATTGAAGTGGGCTATAAATCAAAAAGATGACATCAATATTTCCCAGTCAATTCTTTTGATATCAGTTTATAAACTGTGCCACTTTCTGTATCAATGTGGCAGTAGGGGGGCATGACTGTTTTACAAACAGACATCTTGTTTCTTTAAAGTCTTTAAACTGTCTGATATTCCTTCCAGATTTAGTAACCTTAGATAAACAAAAAAATATGAAGTAACAACCAAATTTCAATAAAGACTTATAATGAACTTGCAGTATTCATTCCCTGAGAACATTGTGATTGGTAAAGACACAAATTCTAGTTCCAAATTCCTTTTCCACTATGTTTACACTTTAATTGAAAAATGATCTTTTCATTTTTTTTGAAGAGGTTGTCCTTCATATTTGTTACAGTTATTGGTTGGTCTAAAATTAGCCTGTGCTGAAATGGGTTAATCTTGAAAATACTTATTTTGAGAAGTTAAGGTAATGGCTTCTGTTCTAGAAACAATGTAGAAACTGTGTTGTGCAGATTTAGAAAAATATTTTTTAGGATTTATAGTTGCTATCAGCAGTTCTGTATTCACCAACCATTCTGAAGAATATATTTGGTCTTTTGCTGAAGAATCGTCTAAATTTGAAAGTAACACAACTTCTGATTGGCTAAACCCTTTGGTTTAGCCAATCAGAAGTTGTGTTTCTTTCAAATCTAGAAATTCATCAGAATTGGAAGAGGAATATTCTTAAGAATGGTTTGTGAATACGGACCCTAGATACAAAATTCAAATCTTACTTTTCAGTAAATGATGATAATTTAGAAACCCCTCCCATGAATTTAGCAAATGGCCCAAACAGAACAAACTCTCACAGACATGAATCAGAGCAGAGTGTACAGTCAGGACAAAGTGGAGAAATACTAACAAGTTCTTCACACTCTATAGATGAACAGAATGATGAGAATAATCATCCAAGTAATTCAATCAATAATCCAATAGGAGAATTTCATACAAGTGATTCTACCAATAATGAAATAGGAGAATCTCAGTTAAGCAAACATGATCTTGATGATAAAAATGGAGAAAATGGGATAGAAAAGATTGAAAGTGGGGGGAGTATGAAAGGAGAAATTGAAACGGTGACCGCGATGGAAAATATACATATGTACAAGGAAGAACTGGATCTGGAAAATGATGATCATGTAAACGTTTATAATGGTGACAAGGTTGAAGGCAAGGATAATTATTCAGATGGAAGTGATACTGAAAATGTTCACAAAGATTTGAATCTAGATTTGGATAAAAACAGTGGAATAAATGGAATTATGCAAACGGACACAAGCGCTGGTGAAGATGCAAAGCTACGGAAAACGGGCAATACAACCAAAGATGGAGATGATCCAGAAAGTGACGATTATAATGTTAGTGATGTTGATAATGGCAATGAGGAGACAGACATTAGTGATGAAGAAGAAGAAAATTGTGAAACTTCAGAGAAAATAGGACTGCTTGTTGGCAGTATGGCTGAAAAATTGTGCAATATATCTCATAGGAAAACAGCTCAAAAAGTATCCACTGAACTCAGGGAGGAGGATCCGGGACTGAAGGATGATTGTGGTGATAAACTGTGTCAGAATGCAAATGAAGGGAACGATAACACAGTAGCTGATGAACCACATAGTATAGAATGCTGAGATTTTTTGTCTGCAGCACTAATTTATTTATCCCTTAAACTCTTTATCACACAATCCAGAGTTCTAACGACCCTGAAGTGTACAGCTTTTGAAAACATTGTGGGAAAAGGAGAAAATACTGGTAACCAGTATTTTCTCCTTTTCCCACAATGTTTTCTACTCTATCAAATGCAAATCCCATTGTTTGAGCCACATTTAAATTGTCGTCTGCAAGAGCTTTCAATTTGGCCACGTTTCCATTTTTGTCGTTTGTTAAAGAGTTAAACTCTATACCACACAACAAAAATATAGACTTGTCCAAATCGCAAGCATTTGTAGATGACAATCTAAGTGTAATTCATATCATGGAACTTGTCTTTGATTGGGTAGAAAACATTGTGGGAAAAGGAGAAAATGCTGGTTACTAGTCCAGATTGAAAGCATTTGAAGACAGCAAAATAAATGTGACTCAAAAATTGAAATGATTTTTTTAAAATGGTAGAAAACATCTTGGAAAAAGGAGAAAATGCTGATAACCATCATTTTCTCCTTTACCTACAGTATTTTCAAAAGACATCTTCTTCAGGGTCGTTAAAACTTGGAATTGCTTGGTAAAGGGTTAAATTCTATTTTTAATGCTCCCATGGAAAAACTTGGTTGTCTTTTCTTAGGAATTTATTTGCAGTCTTCATTGGAATTTATTTACAGTTTTCCTGTTTGTAACATTTTCCGAGCATTGCGATCCAATGATTTATCTCATCTCCTTGTGACTTAGAATTATTGTAATTTTACTGTACTGTACTGTTTTCGTTTTTTTTTTTTTTTTTTTGTTTTCAAATAATGTGAGAGAAATCTTCGATAGTAATTGACGAAAAATCTGCTGAAGTGTTGTGACGTTGTGTATGTTTTCTTTTACATACAAAGTATTCGATTTATAGGAAGGTTGTTTAACCCTTTCCCAAATGACAAATTTTAGACTCTTCCAAACTCAAAGAGTTTGCAGACGACAATTTCAAATTTGATAAAAATGGCAGAAAGTTCTCCAAATGGGTAGAAAACACTGTGGGAAAAGGAGAAATTGCTTGTTACGAGCAATTTCTCCTTTACCCACAGTGTTTTCAAAAGACTTGTACTGCAGACACGTAAAAACAAGGGCTTGTTTGGGAAAGGGTTTTAACAGTGTTTTCCTAACCTTTTACCACACAATCCCAAGTTTTAACGACCAGAAGAAAGAAAGCTTTCGAAAACATGTCTGGAAAAGGAGAAAACGCTAGTAACCAGCTTTTTTTCCCTTTCGCACAGACCACAAACTTTTGAGTCATTTTTATTTTGTCTTCTGCTAGTGCTTTCTATTTGGATGTGTCTAAAATGTTGTGGTGTCGTTAAGAGTCAATTTATAGCTATACAACAATTAGGTGGCATACTGTTTAGTGTTTACCAAGTGATAAACACTGAATATCGGTTTGAATTAACCTGAAATGATAATATCTTAAACCATTGTTTTGTACCAAATTAGCTGTACAATGTAACTTTAATCTGGTTTAAAAATACAGTATCATTTCAGATTAATTTTAAAAATCGCTGATTGTTTTATTGGTATGTGAACACTGATTGTTTTATTGGTATGTGAACAGAATGCCACCGTACTGTTGTATAGTAACAGAAATCCAAAAACAGAGGGCTGAAAGGCCATTCGTAAATTGAAACAGTTACATTTAGTTCATATATATTTCTCACACTGTCTGAACGGAAAAGATCTGAATAAAGGAATGTTTTGTTTGTCTTGTGAATCTTAGTTTTATGTGTAAGTTTAACCCTTTACCAGACAGTCGCGAGTTTTAACCACCCCAAGGAAGAAGACTTCTGAAAATTTTATGGGAAAAGGAGAAGATGGTCGCCTGCATTTTCTCCTTTCTTCCACTAAGTTTTCAACACTTTCTAGTACAAATCCCCTCGTATGAGTATCGTTTTTTTAGCTCCACTGGCCGAAGGCCAGCGGGCTTATGTCATGGCCTGTTGTCCGTCGTGCGTCCGTCCGTGCGTCCGTCCGTCCGTGCGTCCGTCGGTCCGTCCGTCCGTGCGTTAACTTTTTTTTAAAACGTCTTCTTCTCTGAAACTACCCATCCAATTTTGATGAAACTTCACAGAAATGATCCTGCCATTGTCCTCTTCAGAATTTCTTGAAAGAATTTAATTCCTTCAAAAACTCTGGTTGCCATGGCAACAAAACTGAAAAATTTTGAAAATCTTTGAAAATCTTCTTGTCTGAAACCGTAAGGCCAAGGGCTACCAAATTTGGCATGTAGCTTTATCTAGTGGACCTCTACCAAGTTTCTTCAATTTATAGCCCTGGGGTCAAAATTGGCCCCGCCCCGGGGGTTACAAGTTATACATGGGCTTATTTAGGGAGAACTTTAAAATTCCTCTTCTACCTAGCCATAGGGCCTAGAGCTACCAAATTTGGCATGTAGCTTTATCTAGTGGACCTCTGCCAAGATTGTTCAAATTAGGCCCTGCCCAGGGGTAACAAGTTTTACATGGGCTTATATAACAAGTTTTACATGGGCTTATATAGGGAGAACTTTAAAATTCTTCTTTGACCTAGCCATGGGGCCTAGGGCGACCAAATTTGGCATGTAGCTTTATCTAGTAGACCTGTACCAAGGGTGTCCAAATTATAGCCGAGGGTCAAATTTGACTTCGCTCCGGGGGGTAACATGTTTTACATGGGCGGGCTTATATAGGAAAATCTTTCGCATCTAGCTATAAGGGCTAGGGCTATCAAATTTTGCATTTAGCTTTATCTAGGGGGTCTCTATCAAGGGTGCCCAAATTATAGCCCAGGGGGTCAAATGTAGCCCCACCCCAGGGGGTCACAAGTTCTACATGGTCTTATATAAGGAAACTTTAATAATCTACTTGTACATAGCCATATTTAGGCCTAGGGCTACCAAATTTTGCATGTAACTTTATATAATGGGCCTCTACCAAGAGGGCCCAAATTTTAACTTTGGGGGTCAAGTTTGACTCCACACCAGGGGTCACAAGTTTTACATTGGCTTTTATAGTGAAAACTTGATAAACCTGTGTCATGGATCACATATTTTACATGGCCTTTTATTCAGCAAACTTGTTTTACATGACTTTTTATTGGGCAAGATTAAAAAATCTTTTTGCTTATAACCACACATTCTAGTTTCATATTGTAGGTCTGGGGTCAAAATTGCCTTCATTCCAGGGATCGCAAGTTTAACATGGGCTTCAAAATATTGTCACTTCAATTTAAACATTAAATAAGGGAAATAACTCTTTTTATGAAAGATAAAGTTCGTTACTATTTACCTCCCTTGATTATCAAGCTGCAGTGATACATGATTGGTGCTAGACAAGTTTTTTAGCTCCACTGGCCGAAGGCCAGCAGGCTTATGTTATGGTCCGTTGTGCGTCCATCCGTATGTTAACTTTTTAGCTCACTTGAGCACAACGTGCTCAAGGGGAGCTTTTAGGATCACCTGGTGTCCGTCGTGCGTCGTGTCGTCAACAATTCTTTAAACATCAACTCCTCCTAAACCACTGGGCGGATTTGGACCAAACTTGGCTGGAATGTTCCTTGGAAGGTCCTCTTTAAAAACTGTTCACAGAATTTGATTCCATCAAAAACTCTGGTTGCCATTGCAACCAAATGGAATTTTTTAGGGAATTCTTTAAAAATCTTCTCCTCTGAAACCACGGGTCAGATTTTGAAATAATTTCACAGATATGCTCCTTGGGTGACCCTTTTTAAAAATTGTTCGTAAAATTTTGATCCGTCAAAAAATGTGGCTCTGGTGAATGGGGGCTTCTTGCACCATATAGAAATGAAGGAATTCTTCAAAATTCTTCTTCTCTGAAACCGCTGGTCAGATTTTGAAATAATTTCACAGGATTGTTCCTTGGGTGACCCTTTTCAAAAACTGTTCGTAAAATTTTGATCCGTCTAAAAACGTGGCTCTGGTGAATGGGGGCTTCTTGCACTATACAGAAATGAAGGAATTCTTTAAAAATCTTCTCCTCTGAAACAGCAGGTCAGATTTTGAAATAATTTCACAGGATTGTTGCTTGGGTGACCTTTTTCAAAAATTGTTCGTAAAATTTTGATCCGTCAAAAAATGTGGCTCTGGTGAATGGGGGCTACTTGCACTATATGGAAATTTAGAAATTCTTAAAAATTCTTCTTCTCTGAAACGACTGGTCAGAATTTTACTTAATAGCCAGTGGAGCGATACAGGGCCATCATGGCCCTCTTGTTTACCATTCTCATATCAAATTTGAAGTTTTGATTTACACTTACTTTTTTGTCTGCAAATGCTTGGACAAGACCTACGCCGTTGGGCCTATTTCAGTAAGATTTATCAGTAATGAACGTGACCACTAATATTACCCACCATTGCATTTGTAAAATATTGGTAAAGTGAGCATTCCATGGCCATCACAAACCTCTTGTTTCGTCTTGATACAAGTTTATTATTACTGTTTAGCAGATGAACGTGATCATAAAAATTCCATATCGACATTCCGTTGTGTAAAGCGAGGAGAGATGCGTAATATTAAAGGAAGTCGTGGTTGGAAGTCTTCTAAATGGACTGATGGTGCTGTTCCGGTGACGCAATTTGTAGCTCCACTGTTTGTAAAGAAACTTCGGAGATATTGTCATAACACCGTCGGCATCAGTGCAGTGTGAAAACTTCGTTATTTCCAGATAACTCTGTCACAATTGAGGATATTTTCTATGTCGGGCTAGTCGAAAAAGGGAAACCCTTAAAATACTGTTTAATGCCCCTTTTTGGACTCGGAATTTGCACTGATAACGCAAGTGCAGTAAAACATTGACCAACCCCCATGTAGACGTCGCTCTCAGTTTATAATATAAGAATAGGCCTAGGTAGATGTACTCCTGAAGACAATTTTTAGCTCTACTGGCCGAAGGGCTTATGTTATGGCCCAGTGTCCGTCGTACGTCCGTCCTTCCTTGCGTCCGTCCGTCCGTCCGTGCGTTAACTTTTATTTCAAACATCTTCTTCTCTGAAACTACCCATTAAATTTTGATGAAATTTCACAGAAATGATCCTGCCATGGTCCTCTTCAGAATTTCTTGAAAGAATTTGATTCCTTCAAAAACTCTGGTTGCCATGGCAACAGAACTGTAAGATATTGAAAATATTTGAAAATCTTCTTGTCTGAAACCATAAGGCCTAGGGCTACCAAATTTGGCATGTAGCTTTATCTAGTAGACCTCTACCAAGTTTCTTCAAATTATAGTCCTGGGGTCAAATTTAGCCCCGCCCTGGGGGTCACAAGTTTTACATGGGCTTATATAGGGAAAACTTTAAAAATATTCTTGTACCTAGACATAAGACCTAGGGCTTCCAAATTTTGCATGTAGCTTTATCTAGTTGACCCCTACCAAGTTTAGCCCTGGGGTCAAATTTGGCCCCAGGGGTCAAAAGTTTTATATGGGCTTATATAGGGAAAACTTTAAAATTCTTCTGGTACCTAGCCATAGGGCCTAGGGCTACCAAATTTTGCATGTAGCTTTATCTAGTGGGCCTCAACCAAGAGGGCCATAATTATAACCTTGAGGTCAAGTTTTGCCCCACCCAAGGGCTCACAAGTTTTACATAGGCTTTTATAGTGAAAATTTTATAAATCTTCTTGTTACTAACCATAAGACCCAGGGCTACTAAATTTAGCCCTGCCTCAGGGATCTCATGTTTTTAGGACCTTTTATTGAGGAAACTTTGAAAATCGTCTTGTTTATAACCACATATTCTTGACCTGTATTATTTGGTATGGGGCTTCATCTTGTGGACCTCCACCAGGATTCAAGTAATTGTAGCTTTGTGGCCAAAAATGGCTTTGCCCTGGGGTCATAACTTTCTCGTAGAATTTTATGGAAAAAATTTTGTATGTCTTCTAGTTTAAAATGATTTGGCCAAGTACTGTAATGTTTGGCTTGTCATGTTTTTACTTATTAGCCAGAGGAGTGATATGGGAAGATTGGTTAATGGTGCCTCGCTGCAACGTTTACTTTACATATGCTAATGAAACTTAGCGCAGCTTATCTAGAAGTTCATGTAGTGTATGCTTTGTTACTTCAATTTTCGGCTGAAGTGATGGCCAAAGTCACTGATACTACACGTGGGAAACACTTGGAATCTGCAGTAGTACCACAAAATGTCGGACCGAATTATATTAAAAATTAGGCTGCAAAGCACGACTCGGGGCGATCTTGTGGACAGTGTAGATCAAGATCAAACTGTACAGAACGTGCAGTCTGATCTTGGATCTACATTGTCAGTAGATAGTAAAATGGGAATGCTGGGCACAAACCGGACGCAAATCGCAAAATCTTCTTAAATTATCAACCAAATCATGCCGACTAACCCTTCAACCAACTAACCCTTCAACCGACTAACCCTTCAACAGACTAACCCTTCGACCAACTAACCCTCACCTCAACATTCCCACCCCCATAAATTTCTAATCGACTAACTAGTTAACCAGACTAACCGACTAACTAGTTAACCACGAATCTCGACTAACAAACTAACTTAAATTTAAAAAATTTTGAAATTTTCTTATTTTTTATAATAAAATATATCAAAACATAAAAATGGAAAGTGAAAAAGAATACAATTCAGTCAAAAACTCTTTTTATAGATTGATTAAAATCATTGACACTATGCTGGTAGAGGAGTATGATGATGAACTTTGTAATATTGTTTGTCGCATTGAGGAAATCTTACAATTTTTCCGAGTGAGGTCCTATGATATAGGATATGGAAAATACAAACCAAAACCTGCAAGCCAAAAACTGGCAGAAAAATATGGAGAAGATTTTACAACCGCCTCAGATCAAAGATATCTAAAATTTAGGCGTAATCTATATTATTGTTTGTAGCATTGAGGAAATTTTACAAATTTTTCGAGTGAGATCCTATGATATAGGATATGGAATATACAAACCAACACCTCCCCCATCTTACACACCTTCCCAACAATAAAAATGTAACTTCCAGAGAGAAGTTACATTTTTTAAAAAATTGAATATCAAGTAAAAAATTAGCCATAAAATTATTAAATAAACAATCATGAATGTAAAATCAAAAATAGATATTTTTGGTGAAAAATTAAATGATATTAAATTAGTCATATCTCCAAGCAATATCATTCACCTTACTATTATTGCAAAAAAAAAATAGAGTTCCCCAAAGCACAAAACAAAAATCATATTGAATTACTTCGTAACTTAAAGCCTGCTTTATATTATGAATGTAGTAAAATACTAAAGCACTTTGTTAATGTTGTTTTTAGTGTTTGTGTTGATGTGGTAGAGTTACCATATGTTCCTTTAAATGAACAAATGCAAGCGGTTTACACATATAAAGATCCTAATTATATTTTAAGTGAATTTAACAAATACCTTATTTTAGAGACTGTAGCAGAGACTACATCAGATATTGAAAAAAATGATGTTATAAGTGAAGCATATAGTGAAAATCTTACTTTTTCAACATTCATATTTATTGGTAATATAACTACTGATAGGGAATTAGATAATGGATGTAATTGTGGTGAAGGTGACTGTGAATTATGTTCATGGGTAAATCCCGATGCAGACTGGTTTGGTTTTCTTGATGTAATTGAAAATGGGATTGGAAATAGAACTCAAGTATCAGATCTTTATGAAACCAGAACAGTAATAGTTAAAAGTGTGCGCCATAATGAAACTACTGTAACTAATGAGCTTGAAACATTTAAATCAGAAACATGCATCGTATGCTTAGAAAAAGATCCTAATATATTATTTTGTAATTGTGGCCATATATGTGTTTGTGATGGTTGTAACACAAACGGTAACTTTACCAGTTGCCCAATTTGTAAGAAACAAAACACCATTAAACGTAAAATATAACTTTATTTTTAAAGTTATATTTTATAATGCCCCCAAGCCAGCGTGTCAATCTTGTTCTCCAAGACAAACCTTTTATCATCACTTGATCCTAACGCTTTTTTGTTTAATTCTTCAGTATACATATCATGGCCCCTACTTCTTAAAACAGTCATCTTTCTATACTGGTCCTTTTCTGTAAGCAAACACTCTTTGTAATTGCTAAAATTTATCTCTTTCTTGATAACCGCTTTTTTAACACCTTTACATCTTTTATCTTCCTCACCATCTAAGGTTTTATAAGCATACATTTTTGCTCCTAGACCAACAAACTCAGTCATAATCTCACCACCTAACTCATCTTTAAACTTCCCAACTACTCTTGCATTACAATCATTTTTTAAGAAATGATCTTTAGGATAATTGCTTGTATCAAACATTTCAGGTACATCTTTTTCTATATCCTTATACAAATTTTTAGTTTCTATTTAAAGAATAAAACTATCTGTATCAGTATAACACATTTTAACCTTTTCACCATACTTAGCTTTAAAGTAATTATTATAAGTTTTTTGCATATGTGTTTTACTAATATCTAAGATGCTTAATCCTGAGGAAATAGGTTTAATATATTTTATATCAGTCTTTTTCATGTGTACCGCTGTTAGGTTTTCATCGAATATTGTTGTGTGGTTATAGTTTGGTTTTGCTACTAATTTCCTATAACGCTCTTCATTAGAAACCAGGTGTATCGTTACTCTATTTCTCAAGTTTTCCATAGTCTTACCAAAGACTGAATTATTCATCAACTTAAAAAACTCTTTTTCGAAATTATTTTTAGCTGCTTTTCTTAGTTCAATGTTTGTATTGATGTATGACTTAAACTATGCACTTTCCTCAAACTTAATTCCTCGATGTATTTTAGTAATCTTTAAACCTAAATCAACACATGTTTTTAAAGCTTCATGATGAATAACATAATTCTTTTTATTATTTAAGTTTGGAATAAGTTTTTCTACTTTTTCTATCTTTAAACGTTCGGGTGCTAAAGGAAAGTCATTGTGTAAATCATGTAACTCTTTAGGATATTCTAAATCTACTTCTAATATACATGGGATTTTTTGCCAAATTTCTAATTCTTTTTTATTCATCCATTTAAAACCATGAGTAGGAAGAGGACGACTCATTGCCCAAGGGTAAAAGCTGTTTGCATCTATATATAATAAATATTTTGATGGTTTACTAGGATCATATAATTCACCCATACCCTCATTATTTGCTTTTCCATATCTTTTACTACACATACCAACACCCCCTTTAATACCTAATTCTACCATCAAAAACATATCAGGATCAGATAAAAGCTCTAGGTTTACTTTTGTTATTTTCAATGCTGCATCCCAAGCTAAACCAGGAGCAGTATAATACCAACTAGGATCTAAGTCATAGTTTTCATAGCAAAAATCTCTAAAATTCTCAAAAACATCTGCTAAAAGCAATAAATCTATTTTATTGTAAAGTTTTAAGTAATCCTTAAACGTTTTCATATTAAAAGCTTTCCAAACCTTTTTCGCATGAGCATAATCTTCATCTGTAATTCCTTCTTTGTTTAAACTAGAGTAAAATACTTCTTTGGGTGGTAATTTCTCTTCTTTAAGTTTATCAAAAGAATCTATGTACTCATAAGGAAAAACTCCTTTTCTCCTAACTAACGGTAGTTGTTCTTTAGTGAAATATTTTGCTAAAATTTTTAACTGACTTTCCTCTAAGTTGCTTGAAAGTTTATCCAAACTAGAATTCATGAACTTAAAGCTATCAAGAAATCTAATTTTATGGTTTATATTTTCTCCAACCCAAATGTCTTTACTAAAACTAATATATTTCTCTTCATTATTTGGAATACAATCAATCTTTCCAACAGATTTACCAAGGCATTTTATAAAAAGATGAGCATCATATCCACTAAGATTATGAAGGTACACAGGTGTGAAGTTAGGATTTTTAGCTTTTAGGTTGCATTCATCATGCGCGGCGCCTCTATATTTACCTGTAAAATGACAATGATCTCTAACTCTATAATTAGCATGATTAAATTTTCCACCACAAATCCAGCAATGTGTTTGTTGTGTATGTTTTATTTTTTCCTCTATTGTTATTTCAATAGGCTTTGGGTTTTGGTGGTACCGTTGATGAATTTTTTGTATATCATCTTTTAACCAGTTTATAAAAACTTCCTCAGCATTTTCTCCAGTATAACTTTTTTCTATAGGAGCACACACAGTATCATCAAAACATTTTATAATATAGGAAAAACTGCAAGGTATATGCTTTTGACGTTGTATAGTATAACTTTTTTCCGGGTTTGGTTGGCATGTGTATATTGGTTCTAAAACACTTTCAAAATCAGCGTATACAGCAAAGGGAACCCGAAGTTTTCTAGCATGGTTTTCAAAAGCTAACATGGTACCTGGTTTTGGCATTTCTAAAGTAATAGGTTCATGTTCATTACAGTATCGCATATGCTTCTCTAAAAGTTCTTTACTACCAAAATGATTCATACATCGTTTACAACATTCTATATTTCCATTATGAGTATTTGTTATTTGTTTTCTCACTAAACTATTAAATTTTTTTATGAGGGCATAGTGCATGTTTTCCTCATCTTTAATAAAAAGAAGGTCAATATGATTACTTTTTTCATCTTTTGTAAGCCTAAGAGGATAAATATATCTTTTTATTTCCTCATACCCATACACGTTTACACAATTTTTGAATTTTGTTTTTCGAACTTATCTATATCTTTAAACGAAACAGGATAATTTATTCCCTCCATGTTTACACTACTTTCCTTTGCTTGCAAATCCTTGTCAGCTTTTTCTGGATGGTTGTCTTTAGGATTTAGCGCTCTTAAAACACACCATAAAAAGCATTTATCATCTTTATTTTTCATATTGATAACTGCTTTTTTGTTAGCAATCCATTTTGGTAAAGGTAAGTGACCATTAGCTCTTAAAGGAATATAAGCAGCTGTATGTAATTCTAACCGCACTATACTTCCAAAAGTCCAACCACTACCTTCTCTTTGGAAATTAGCTAAATTTTCTAAAACTTCATCTATCATTTTATTCAACAAATCCTCTACTTCTCCTCTGTTTAAATTTAAATGTTGTTTACTATGGAAAGCATGTTCAACAGGACCTTGGCCAAGATTTGTCATTAACCATAATTTACACCTAAGTACAAGTTTTACCTTTGTTTGTAAATTATTTTGAAGAGTATTTATAAGAGGCATCCACGTTTCTGCGAAAAATCTTTGTGGGCTATAATTTTCTCTACCCTCTATAACATGTTGAGCAGCATACTCTCTAAATGCGGATTGTGCAAGTCTAATTTCAAACGGTTGTATTGGAGGGTAATTTTCTCTAACATATTCAACAATTTCATCCAACACTTGTGGTATTTGTGTTGTCTCCACATTACCGGTTAACCAATTACCAAAATCAGTTATTCCTCTTTGTATGAATTCTGGTACGACAGCTGAGGCTAGTCGTCTTGCTCCAGAGTAAACATTAGACGCAGCTCGTCTTGCTCCAGAGTAAACATGAGGCACAGCTCGTTTGTAAATCTATTAAATAAACTATAAATTATATAACAGATATAATTTCTTAAGCAATTTTTTTATTTATTTCAAAAAATTTTATTATAACAATGTTATAATAAAATTACTTAATACAAATCTTATATTTATTATTCCAAGTTCTCCCATTCCAGTTCACAATCGTTTGAGGGCAATGATCTATAAATTTACCTGCTTATAAATCGATGGAAAGGTTTTTATTTCACCAGTTCCAACATCCTCTAAACTAACTTTTTTAGGATTATGCATAATAGTTTTTAATCTATCAAACCTAGGGTCTTTACTTCTTTCTTTTTTAGGTGCTACAGGTGACTCCTCTGGTAACAAACCATGTTCTTTCAACAACTCAACTAACCGTTTTTTATCCCAGTATGAGCGAAAATCTATATTATTTTCTTTAAGATTTTTTTTTTAAATCTGCAATCTTTATCATTTTTTTATATAGGAAAGAAAAATCTTAATACACTACACTCATTTTATTTCCATCAGACTGGAAGTTAATTAACTTATCACTAATAATAACAGCATATGCCTCTGTGTTTGCAGGTACATTTTCAGTAAAATTTGCCTTGATTTGGATATCGGTGACTGAGTATTTTAATCTCTCACTCTGTTTGGAAACGTCAAACACAAACAAAGGATATAGAGTTCCATAATCTGGGGGAGTAATGTTAGGGTTTGACACCAACTCATCCATGTTATAAAACTTAGATCTAAATAACGCAGCATCACCATACACTCTACTAAATTGATGCGCAGTGAATGAAAGATTATAGTCAACTGCGGGATATCTAGTGGAATTTAACATAACATAAATATTTTTAACGTTTGTATGATCAAATATTGCTGGATTTCGCTCTTGATTACCATTTTTACCAGTCTGAAAGCCAACAATGATAAAACGTGGCACCTCAGGTGATGATTTGACAGAAAGTCTCCAGGTAAATGATGATGACTGAGGAACCGCGATAGAGTCGCACTGCCTCAGTCTATATCCAACCGGTATTTTTTCTTTTTTCTCGATAATTTTATAAAGTCCAATCTTCTCTCCATCTGCAGGTAGCACGTGTGGCATAAACCAAGATATTTTAAGTAAATTAATTCTACCATCAGCAGGAGCAGCACCATCTCTAAAAATTGCATCATCATCATCATTTCTTGTCAAGGTGAGAGTTTGCTTCATTCTATACAATATTTTACCATAATCATCACAAAAACCAAATATATGTTTTAATGGAACTCTGAAGCTAAAGGTACCTCTTGGAAGGGGATCCCTAATAATATACATTCTTTTTACTTCAAAACCAATGTTTTCAGCAGCTGCAGCATTTGTTGTATCCTTATACCACAGTTGGTTTAACCCTTGTGATTTAGAAAAATCATCTGGGTATTTTAACAACCCAAGCATTGTAGTAGCCTGGCCAGGATGCAATATGGATTCAATCTCCATACCTGAAAGTTGATACTTAATATTTTTAAAAAGATACATGAGTCCACTGTTTGTTAAAGAAATATTGGTGGCGTCATCGTAAGCTGCTCCAGTATCACTTCTTGCTAATTCACCTATAATAAGTAGATAACTCTCACTAGGATGAGTAAAAATATCTTGGGTCTCAATGCTAATCCTAGTATCTCCTCCTGAGTTGTTGAGATGTGTACCTGTGATTGGTTCATACTCATGGTGTTCATACTCATCAATACTATCGTCTTTTAAAATTGGGTCGGTAATTTTTAAAATGTCCATTTTTATAATTGCAATTATAATTTTAAATAAAAATTATAATTGTGTTACTTTTACTTAAAACTCTAACCAAAGCTGGGGAAAAGCTTTATCTTCACTATTAACAAACACACCTTTAAGTTTAATTTTATTTAGTTTATTTTCTGAGGTAAATGTTTTCTTTTTAGGGTAAATTCTATTTCCGTACACAAGTGTTACAGGGGTTATATTGTACTCTTCTAAATGCTTATTTACTTTTTCCTCAATCTCTTTCATTACGTTTACTTTACTAGGAGGCAACTTTATAACAGCTTTTTGATGTTTATAATCTATGTTATTAATTTCAAGAATCTCGCAATCTTTTAGGTTTAAAGATGCATTTTGTATATGAATAGAACTACTTCTGTATTTTGAATAATATTCACGATCAAATATTAAGTTTGGCATTCTCTTTTTTATATAATGAATATAATTTTCTTAACTTATTTTTCTTCATACTACTTTAATGCCTGCTCCACTGTTTAATTTTTTAACTAAATCTTGAATAGCAATGGCACTTACTTCTATTAAGGTATTAATGTCTTGGGTTTTAGGTGTATCAGTGGGTTTCGGTGTTGTGCTATATTTTTGTAAAATTTTCTTTGATTTTGGTGTTAAAGCTTTTGTAACTAATTTTTTTCCTGCGTCTCCAGCTGCACTCTTTCCAACCTCTAAAGCTTTCTTTGCTCCTTCCTTAGCTACACTCTTTCCCACATCAAGGGCAGAAGATGCAATTTGTTTAGCTGCGCTACTTGTAAAAAGCCTCGCTAAAAAGTTAGCAATGCTGTCAAAGATTCCAGCACCACCGTATGAATATCTTTTTATAAATCCGTGTTTTTTATTGATAATCATTTTTATAGTATAGACATTAAATTTTTATAAGCGTTTGAATCTAAAACACCTTGTCTTTTTAATTCATCACAAATGCTCACTAACTCGTCTCTTACACCTGTGTTGCCTGCTTTTTTACTTGCCAACAACAGGTCTAGTCTTTCTAGTAATGCGTTAGGGTCAGACGGGATAACAATTCTTTTTCCGAGGAATACTTTATCAAACCAAACGTGGGAAAGAATTTCTTTCCATTTATATGATTTACCGCTTTTTGGATTATTAGTTTTTGGGTTATTATTACGATAGAAGGTATTGCTGTATTTCATTATATCCTTGTAATTTTCAAGATCCTCATCAGTATAAATATTTTTGTCTGGTATTCTAGATACGATTAATTCCCATAAACCAGGTGTACCTTCATAAAATCTATCACCAACTAAAATATCATCTTTTAAAATGCCGACTGGTGTGTTACCAATATAAAATATACCATCTTTGTCATATAACCCATACGTTGTATCAACTTCAGACCTAGCAGTAAACTTTCTTAGGTACTTCTCCGAGAGTGGTCCAAGAAAAACTGGATAGGTCTCTTCTTCTTCCATTTGTTTCCTAGCTCGCCTAATCTCTTCAGCTATATCTTCTTCCGGTTCTTCTGGATTTTTGTAAGCTTCGATAGATGGAAATGCTGGAAACTTAATAGCTTGTGGTAAGTTTCCTACACCTTCTTTAATAGGTATAAGCCCCTCAGTAATCTCCTTTGTTGCAGTTTTTTGTGCTTCTGTAATTTCCTTTGTTGTAGCTTTTTGTGTTTCCGTAATAGGTTTAAAAAACTTTGAAAGATCAGTTTGTAATTCTTGCTCGCCTGTTCTCTCTGCTAGTAGATTATCCCGAATCTTCTTTTTTGTTTCAAGATACTCCTTTACAATTAAGTCCCTTTTTGCAGGATCAGTGATTTTTAAAAAAGACATTTTTTTATTACTAAAACATTTTTTATCTCAGTTTTTAACATAATTTTTATCATAAATTTTTAGCATGTTTCATAACTAAAGCTGCATGAAAACTTTATTTTTGGTCTTTTAATATTTAAGCACCCCACCGTGGTTCTTTTCAACCAACCTCCGAAAGGACTCACGCGCTTCTTGCCTCCCTCTCTCAATTAAACTTTCTTCATTTTCTGTAGATGTATTTTTCTTAGTCTTTGTTCTTATTTCATCCTTCATATTCTTATACTTCTCTTGTTCTTCCATGATAAGTTTAAACTCTTCATCTGATATATGATTGTCAACCAAAGCTTTGGATATATGTGAAGCAATTGTGTCAAGCTTAGCATCAGCTATCATCCGAATCTTTTGATGTTTTTCTCCCTTTGTTTTTGAATTTCTTACTACATATTTACCTACCATTGAGAGTAATCCGGTTGTTGCACTTGCAATTTCTAAACCCAATGTTACTGGTACCGCTACAACTGTACCCAATAATATGGCTCCCCCAACACCAGAAGCCATTGTTAACCCAATCAATGCTGTATCAATATTATCAACAACTCTTGCGGCTCTAAAATATTTCTTGGCTAAGGCTTCTCTTTTTTGAACTTCATTTTCGAGAAACTTCTGTACTTCGGATATCTTTTGTAAACGGTAGGAATGTCCTTTATCATCTCCTATTGTGTGCATCTCAATAGGTGAAGCGCTTGCAGTATTTCTTTCTCGAGGTAGTGGAGGATAAATTTTATTAGGATGTTCTTGATCTGTATCTGTCATTTTTTATTAAAATGATAATTTTTTATATCAAGATTGTAAATATTTTAGATAGCAGAATAACTCACCCTCAGGTATTTTAATTGGGTTTTGTGAGAAATTATAAATGTAGACTAAGATATCATTAGTCTCATTATCAAGATGTGTTCCATTAAAAATGGTTAAACTATCTTTCCACTTATTACTAACAGATATCACTACAACTCCTTATGTAGTTATATAACCAAATCCTAGCGAAAGTCTCATACCATCACGAGGAGGAATCTTATTATCTACTTGTGAGTATATTTTCCATTTTAGAGGATCTTGCTTGATGGGGGGATAATCAACATGTAAGTTAGGTTTCCAAAATATAGTTTTATGTTGATTAGTAATATTAGGTTTTATACCAAATTTGTGTATATCCATTTTTTATTTTTAGTTGTTACAAATAATATTTAAATATTATCATTTATAACATTACAATATAGCTCCTAAAATAGGTATATTAGCAAATGGGCTATTAGGCCCAAGTAAAAGTCCTTTTCCATCATAAATTTTTCCTCCTTGCTTTAAATACAAACCATCACCAGCAGACTCTAATCCTCTACCTTTGTATGGCTTTAAGTATAATCCAGATCCATCAGTTTCCACCTGACAAACGCATCCTCCTTTTTTAAGATAAAGACCTGACCCTATTGCTTTTTGTACTCCTGTTTGTGCTAATCCAGAAAGAGCACCAACACCTAACGCAGGTAAAACGGTTTTTGCAATCATTGGCAAAGCTCTAGCAGCCAACCCAGCCAACATTCCGAGAAAACCATCCTCTATTTTCATATTATGTTCAAGTTGTTTCGCAGACATTTTAATAGTTATACCTTTACCACTCTCATAGGCTTTAGCTATTTTCTTTGCTTGTGAATTGGTTAATGCTAAAACATCATTACCTTGTAAATCTTCATGACCTAAACGAATACTTACGGGCAACCACCTTTAACAGCATGTTGAAGCTTTTGCTTTTGTCCTTCAGATATATTTACTTTAACAGTAGTGTAATTTGTCATTTTTATATATAATTCTTTTTTATTTTATCTCGCTTCTCTAATATGAAACCTAATTGTTAAATTTTCACCTCTAAGATTCAGTAAATTATCATCTTTGTCTGTAATTTTTACCTCTAGGTTATGTATTTCATCTAATGTTATTGGTAAGTATACTAAATTAAGTGGTGACTCAATTATCTTATATCCAGGTGCAACATCTGGGAAAAAAGAGTAAATAGTGTTTTTTGTTGAACCATTAACATAACTTCCTGAAATAATATCTATGTTAACAAGCAAACTATTTATACTAAGAATGTTCACTACATTCTCAGACTCGTAAAATCCTTGTGTATATTTAGCGCGAGTAAATCCTAATACTTTGGCAATAGAGTTAGGTTGATTAAAATCTACTTGATAACCATCTCCTAGAGTAAGAACAGACTTTAGGGTATTGGTGTTTGCAGAAATGTTAATATAATACTCTTCATTAACTTCATCGTAATGCCCCTTTTTTCTCATCTCCTGGTGAATGGTATCATTAATGTCAACAAGGTCATAACTTCCTTCAGGTATTTTTATTTTAATCCATGAATTACCATTGTCTGGAGAATAAACGAATATGTTGTTTGTTGTATCAATGTTTGGAAAAGAGTAGTAAGTTTCAAGGTTTACTAAAGCTATTTCATATTTTTTATCCTTTTCCAGCTGAATAGGGGGATTAAATCTTGTTCTAAAACGTGTTTTGTTGTCGCTTACTATAATTTGAAATGATGTTTTGTGTTCTGTATTTTTTACAATTTGTTCTAAAAGATCTTCCATTTCTTTTATTTACTAAAAAATATTATTTAGATGTGTAAATAATATTTTTATACTGACTTAGGTATGTAAAAGTTGTAAAAACCGTTTCTATACTTCCCATCATGTTCTTTACTGGTTAAATCGATAATAGCAAAGCCGTGCGGTCTTTCCCATGCCTTTTTACAAAATTCCCTAAACTCATCCTTTGGCATATCATCACCTACATGATCACTATAAATATGGTTAATGTTTTTTAGGTCTTGTCGGAAAAGACAAATAAAATTAGCGTTTTCTCTAATAGTTTGCCTTGGTAGTCTAAAATAATTTTGTGAGAGGTAAAAGCAGTCAACATTACTATGCCTTCCACGAATGTAGTAGCACTCACATTTATTTTGCTTTTCTAAAAGTAAATCATCAAAAATCATTAAATTTTTATTTTCTGAGTTTAACTCTCTTGGGTCAGGTACATCACTAGCATCTTCAAAAAAGTTACAATTTATATCTGATTTGTTTTTAAGCGACTTAACCCATTCCTCAACTAAAGCTGTAGGGGGTACATTTAATTCTTGTATTTCATCACGCATGTTAAACAACCTTAAAATACATTCTTTTGGTAGTTTTTCTTCAAAAGCCTTTTTTAGTATTCGGTATTCTGGTTGAAAAAGGCTTTTCCCAAAAACACACAAATCGTTGTAGTCAAGCCAGCCTGGTCTAAGTAAAAGGTTTAGCAATAAAGTAGTTTTACCACATCCTGATTTGCCTATGATTATCCCTCTAATACTTTTTGGTAAAAGGGAATGATTAAATCTCTTTGATACTACTTCATTCCATGATAAGTTTACAATATCCATTTTATATAACTTTTTTAATTTTTATATATAAAAAATGTATTGTGTTAAATGTAAAAAAGTTACTGATACAAGCAACATAGAATATGCTGTTGCTAAAAATGGAAGAAATATGAAACGAGGAAAATGTGTGGTTTGTGGAACAACTAAAACCCAGTTTGTTAAGACGACAAAGGGTGGATCATTACTAAATAAAGCTATAAATAATTTACCTGTTGAAATGCATCTCCCCAGGCATAATTTTACAGGACCCGGCACTAAATTAAAGAAAAGACTCAATCCAGATTTAACACCAAAGAAATGGAGTAAACCAATAAACCGAGTTGATAAAGCTGCTTATCATCATGATGTTTGCTATCTTCAGCATAATGATACTGCCACAAGAAACGCAGTGTGTGATAAAAATATGCTAACAGAGTTAAAAGGTATTTACAATCCTACTATTAGAGAAAAAATGGAAAGGGGTTTAGTAAGTAAACTCATTGGAACGAAGATGAAATTTGGAATGGGGGTTAAAAAAAAATTCCAGCATGATAAATTTAGCGGAAGAATTACATAAACCTGTAAGAAGAAAATTTAAGAAAAGGAGAGTTAGAGTAAACGGTATAGATAAAATATGGGCTGTGGATTTAGTAGACATGCAAGCATTTTCTAAGTTTAATCGTGGTGTAAAATACCTTCTTGCTGCCATTGACATCTTTTCTAAATACGGATGGTTAGTGCCATTAAAAGATAAAACAGGAAAATCTGTTGCTATAGCACTAAAGAGTATTTTTAAGGAGAGAAAACCTGAAAAAATGTGGGTGGATAAGGGTAAAGAGTTTTATAACAAAGATGTTAAAGATTTGATTGAATTGTATTCCACTGAAAATGAGGAAAAATCTAGCGTGGTTGAGAGATGGATTAGAACAATGAAAGAAAAAATGTGGGAGTATTTTTCTGCTCATTCTACAAACGTTTACATCAATGTGCTACCGGATCTCGTTAAAGAATATAATAACACAAGACATTCATCTATTAAGATGACTCCAGTAAATGCTAGTAAAAAAGAAAATGAAACCAAAGTTTGGAGAAATCTTTACCCCGATCATCTCGAAATAAAAGATATAAATCCTAAGTTTTCCGTTGGAGACAAAGTAAGGATAGCTAAAAAGAAAAAGACTTTTGAGAAAGGTTATACAACAAGATGGACTGAGGAGATTTTTACAGTTTCTGAAGTAAAACATACATCACCTGTAACATATAAAATTAAAGATCTTAATGGAGAAGAAATACAAGGTACCTTTTATGAACCTGAACTGCAGAAAACCAGTCAAGAGCTGTATAGGATAGAAAAGGTTATTAAAAAAGGAAAAAAGAAATCTCTTGTAAAGTGGAAAGGTTATTCTGATGAATTTAATTCATGGGTTGATAATAAAGACATTAGAAATATTTAACTATAAAAAATGTTAAATATTTCAATTGAAAACGTAATTTTACCAAATAAACCGTTGGACAATTTCGAGTTAGAAGATGTCGCAAAAAGATTAGAGATTCCTTCTTTTAGGGGAGTTTTTTTACTAGATACATTACCGAGAAAACCAAATAAAAAAGAATGTGGTATAGTAAACTTTGATAAAAGTGGTGGACCTGGTACACATTGGGTTGCTTGGTATAAAAACGGTAAAACTAAAATTTATTTTGACAGTTATGGAATACAACCACCTATTGAAATTCAAAAGTATCTAAAAATCAAAATAGATATGTAAGCATGTGTTACATCACGGTTGGTCGATCTTGAAATAAAGTTTACGATGTCGCATTGTTTTACCTCTAACGCCCTTGGAAAAACTGTACAGCTACAAATTTCGTCCGCTTTTTTAATAATAGAGTAATCAACCTGCTCCAATCCGTTTACCAAAATATTAACTTTTACCTCTTCTGGTGAGTTAGGGTTATTTTTAATAACAGTTAAACTTCCTCTTATAATTCTACCTGGCGCATTCATACAGTAACCCCCTACAGAATGGGTGCGCCCCGAATTACCATTACCGAATGAGAACTCATAATTACCATCTACAATTCCCCCTTGTTCTTCAGCCCACACAGTTATAATAGGTTTAGGGTCTATGAGAGAAGGAAGGGATACTTTTTTATCCACGTAGGATTTTGTTGCTAAATCTCTCTCTTCTACCGGGGTTGCCGCATTTTTTATAGAAAAACCTTGAAGATCTATGTCAGCCACCGCCGTGAAACTTCCATTCGGATTTTTTACGATAGCTCCACCATTATCAACATAATTTTTATTGACAGCGGCATCACGGGATATAGGATTTGGTAACCCAGTAATTGGGTTATCATTCATATCTAATTTGACAGCCATTGAAAAAGATCCATCTTGTTTTTTTGTTAAAGCTTTTTCACCCGCGGTAGCCACCTCAACAACAGTATCTTGGAATGATTCCTCTTCAAGACTGTATAATAATTCTGGTAACTCAATGGTAATAGCAAGGGCAACAGTCTCATGCTCGAGTAACATTTTACTACATTCATAGTATAGAGCAGGTTTAAAGTTTTCGAGTAATTCAATGTGATTTTTACTCCATGCTTTTGTAAATTCTGCTGATTCTCGGCATCTAAAAAGTACCGAAGGGATTCGAACGGGTATATGATCAATTTTATACTTTAACATATGGTTTAATTTATTACCAAAAATATCTATTTTTGATTTGACATTCATGATTATTATTGATAAATTTTATGGTTAATTTTACTTAAAATTCAATTTTTTAAAAATTTAACTTCTCTTTGGAAGTTAAATTTTACGCTTGATCATGCTTTTCTTTTTACAAATTGGACAATTGGTAAAGTTAGCGTTTGTTTTGCAACCATCACAAACACATAAATGTCCACAATTACAAAACAATATATTAGGGTCCTTTTCTAAGCATATAACACATGTCTCTGATTTAAATGTTTTTTCTTCGTTTATGGGTTTAAGCTTATCAAGTACCTTGTCAAGTGCTTGAAAAGCTGTGACTTCATCATGTTCTGATAAGGTTAATCAATGAAGTGGAGCTATTCCATTAATTATATCCTCAGCAAATGGTCCATAATATACTTCACAACACATACTACAGTGGTTACAGTTACATTTTCTATCTTGATTTAAAGCTACAATGGTTAAAGATGCATAATATGGAAAACACGCGTTTCTAGTTTCATAAACAATATCAGCCTTATAATTCATAACTCTCTCTGTTGCTAGAAATGCATCATAATTATGAAAAAAATATTCTATTGTTTGTGATGTTAATATTTCATAATATCCACCTGACGAAAACCATAGAAATGATACAACTCTATCGTATTTAGCTCTCTTCTTACACATGAGGTAATATATGACTGGTTTAAGGTCCTTGAGAAAAGAGAAATAATTTTTTGTTGGGGTCTCAGGAAAATCAAATATTTTTCTTCCTTTCCATAACTCGGCTTTAAATATGACTGTAGGAATATAAGAAAGTTTGTTTTCTAAGTGGTTTTCTAGGATACTTCCAAAGGTGGAAATGAAATGTTTTACATTTAGTGGTGATATAGGTTTTGGTTTAGGAGGTGGTTTGGGAGTATATTGATAACTTATTGATTTTATCATATCCATCTTTATGATATGATACATTGTTTCTAAGAAATTCTTTAAAAAATTCAATTTTTTTTTAATGATCATGAGATTTAAAATTTTTAATATATAACTTACCATGGTAGGTTATATATCTGATTTAATGTTGTTTGCTATATTATTTGATAATTTCCTTGTTAGACTTATAAGTGAAGCACCGCCTCCTCTTATTTTTCTTTTATTTTTGATGGATGATAAATGATCATTTTCATCTATTATTGAAAAATCTTTTACCATTTCAAATATTATTTCATTTCTTGTCTTTCCCTTCTTTTTTATTTTTATTCCAGTACGTTTATTCACTTGAGCTGCTATCTCTTTCTTAGAAAATTTACTAAAAATATCTAACTGATCCCATAATGCTGCTCTAATTGGTAAATGTTGTCTTATCCTTTCATCTATACTATCTAAAATGAAGTTTATGTAGTTACCTAGAAGCACAGCAAATCTTACTAGATATGGTTTTTGAAATTCCTTTGGAAAATCAAAAATTAAATTTTTGAATTTCTTTTTAGCTTCATCAACATTTACTAAGTTCTCTCTCATGTTTTCTATTGACCTTAGTAAGCTTTCATCACTTAAATTTATCTCTTCGAGAAACTCTTTTAATTGTTCCATTTTATCCTTTGATATATTTAATTATAAAAAATAAGAAAATTTCAAAAAAATTTAAATTTAAGTTAGTTTGTTAGTCGAGATTCGTGGTTAACTAGTTAGTCGGTTAGTCTGGTTAACTAGTTAGTCAATTAGAAATTTATGGGGGTGGGAATGTTGAGGTGAGGGTTAGTTGGTCGAAGGGTTAGTCGATTGAAGGGTTAGTCAGTTGAAGGGTTAGTTGGTTGAAGGGTTAGTCGGCATGATTTGGTTGATAATTTAAGAAGATTTTGCGATTTGCGTCCGGTTTGTGCCCAGCATTCCCATTTTACTATCTACTGTTGTCCACTACGGTATTTTTTCCGTTGAAATCAGCTTTAAAATAGCAATATGTGAGTTTTTACCACTGAGTGGAAATTTTCGTTATATATATTTATTCAGCAGTTAAACTTTGCATCTTGATAGATCTTTGTATCTAGGTTATGTACATACCCTTTATTTAACCGCTAAAGTAAAATTAATTTCCCTGTACACAGAAAAATGGAATCTGCAGTAAGTTCCACAATTAATGAGATAGGTTTATAAAACTTCACATAATACAGTAACACATCTTACAATGTAGATACAGGCACATACCTGAGTTTTTGTCCCCCACTTCCGGCAAAAAAAAAGCCAATGTGAACGTTACTAGAAATAGGAATAGAACATGCAATAAAACATGCAATAACATTCTTTCGGCAACATTTTTTGCACCTTGCATGTCGACGGTACTTGATATGCAGATAATATGCATACCTTTATTTTCTGCAAAGGTCAAGGTCACTAAATACATACAGATAAAATGTCGCGCGTCCAAGCTCTAAACCGATAGGGGACTTGTCTTAGATTTAATAATACGTATGAGCCATGCTCTGTGAAAAGGGGGGCTTAATGCATCTGCAAAAAGTATCGACCCATGTCAGCCTGCGCAGTCTGCGCAGGCTGACATGGATCGAAACTTTTTGCCATTAGTCAATATTTTGCATGTCAAAGGACCATTCAACCTCCAGATCAAGTCAATTGTTAGAAAAAATGGGTTTTATGGATCCATAATTATTTGATGACTTGCTTGGTATCATGCATCACGGAGATGCATTAAGCCCCCTTTTGCCAGAGCATTGCTCATATATTTTATTCAACAGAAATATAATATACAATACAATACAATCAGTTAGCAAATATAATCCTGCAGACATGGATTAAAAATTGGATTTATGTTTGTGATACGAAAACCAGCTCTCATTATTCTTGGTTACAAACCACGTTTTCTGTTGTTAAGGTCTACGGCCCCTAATTCTCATATTAAAAGACAGAAGCTGCCGAGATTGGCCGAATAGCCTTTACGAAAACGTCCGTGTTTATCGATGAGTTAAGGGCCGTAGACCTTAAATAGACCCGCTTTTTGAGTTACAAAATTTAGACGCGGTGTGTTTGTGTTTAAAAACCCAGCACAACAAACTAATTTAGAAAGAAAACGTGTCAAACCACAGCTAAAAACCGACAATTAAAGGACTCCAGAACGGTGTTACACTTGTTAACAAGATTATTGTCCTTATATTACAATAGCAACATTAAAGTTTGAAACTTCCTACAAATGTCATACAAACTTAGACATCCGTTCTTGAAATGACGAATATTGTTACGCATGCGCAGATTATCCTTTTGGTTATGGGTGAAAATTGACTAAGTCGAGGTCATCAGTAAGTTCTCACTGGTCAGAGCAAGGTAAGTGGTCTTTTTTTTTTTTGGAGAATTCATAACGTACATGTAGTTATATTATTATCGTGTGACAACTTTTTGGACTCGCCCATTTGGGAAGCATCTACAGATGACATATGAGCCATGTTCTTAGAAAAGGGGGTTAAATGCATCTCCGTAAAGCATGATACCAAGCAAGTCATCAAATATTTTTGGATCCGTAAAATCTATTGTGTATAATAATTGACTTAATGATGAGGTACACTGGTCCTTTGACGTATCGAAATTTGACCCATAGCAAAAAGTTTCGACCCATGTCAGCCTGCGGAGGCTGACCGGGATCGGTACTTTTTGCAGATGCATTAAGCTCCCTTTTCACAGAGCATGGCTTACATGCTTCAGGTAATGGGACTAGTCGGCTTTTTAACTCTTTATCAAACGACAGAATTTTAGACTCCTCCAAATTCCAAACTGTTGCAGACGATAATTAAGCAAGGCTCAAGTGACAAAATTTGGCTCTGAAAGGGTAGAAAAGATTATGAAAAAAGCAGAAAATGCTGGTTACCAGCATTTTCTCCTTTTTCAATAATGTTTCAAAAGGCTTCTTCCCTCAGGATCGTTAAAACTCGGGATTGTGTGGTAAAGGGTGGAAAACAGGAAAAGGAGAAAATGCTGGTTACCAGCATTTTTACTCTTTCCCCACATTATTTTCAAAAGCTTTTTGTTGGGGTAGTAAAAAAATATGGTGATGTTCGCAAAGGTCCTAACTCGGTCCAACTGCTATCGCAAACGTTCGTATTTCCTGAATGAAAAAAAAAACCGCCCACCTCTGTAAAAATGAAACAAAATGTAATTGATTATGATCAAAATGATAAATGCTGATGATAACAGAGTCCGTGTTTCTATGCATATTTACTTGCATGGACAGAGACATGACTGAAAAAAATAACTTTGAACTGCTAAGATCTCAACCGTTTACCACACCGAGATTTACCAACTCTTACAAAGAAAGCCTTTGAAAACACTGAGGGAAAAGGAGAAAATGCTGCTAACCAGCATTTTCTCCTTTTCCCACAAGGTTTTCTACCCTTTCACAGAAATTTTCATCATTTTAGCCACATTTAATTTGTCGTCTGCAAATGCTTTCACTTTGGACGAATAAAAAATTTTGCCGTGTGGTAAAGGTTTAATCGGAAACATGAGGCCGAAAAGATCTCTCCGATTCAGACTGTGTAGATCCAAAATGAGACGTCATTTTTTTGAGAAAGAAGTCTTTATCTACACTGTCTTTAGTATGGATGATTTTCTATATTACTATTTTCAATGAAGGCATTTTGTTTGCTCCGCGCAGTTGTACGATTAAACTACCGGTCTGTGCCGCCACCTAATTACAGAGGAAAAATAGCATCTTTCTTGCGGCTTTATGAACTGCACTTATTTTATTAGAATTTCACTATGCCACTGAATACCAGTCTTTGGGAAAAAAAATATATGTAAACTACGCAAAAAAATAGAGGTCACAGTAGAAATATACCGGCATTGGATAAAAGTGTTCATGATTTAAAAAATCACGTAATGATCACACTTACCTATGTAAAGTTGTACTTTATGGCCATGCAGATTTTAAACTCTAGCAAAACATGCATAATCTAAATCATATGAATAAACTAATAGCAATGAGTTTTCTTTTTTGTTTAGTGTAAGAGGCTTGGTACCCGTTTTTCCCCGCTCTATTGTCTTACACGAAAATCGGTCGTAAAACAGCGTATTTCGTTTCTTGTCACAATGAAAAAAAGAAGTTATGTCTTGAATTTGGTGATTTAATTCGCAACGTGAACAACTATGCCTACCTAGGGGAACAATCGGTTTTATTGCGTTGTTACCGAAGAGACTGGGTTTCTACTAAATAACTCCCGTTACTAAAAGTAGGTGCGTGTGGTCAAGCATTGAAAGGGGTGACAAAACCCCGCCTTCCTATAACGACAAATCGTCGATGTTTGAAAGCTGCTTCACTTTTGTACAAAAACATGCAAATCTACTTTGTTTGCTTTTTAAATATTTCATGGTATGGTCTTCAAAGACCTTTATTAAAACATGATTCGTTAATAAAAAACAGAACAAACGATATGAGCCGCGCTCTGTGAAAAGGGGGCTTAATGCTTCTGCGAAAAGTTTCGACCCAGGTCAGCCTGCGCATTCCGCGCAGGCTGACCTGGGCCGAAACTTTTCGCTATTGGTAGATTTTCTGCATGTCAAAGGATCAGTCTACCTCATGATTGAGTCGGCTGTTAAAAAAAGTGGCTATTATGGATCCATAAGTATGTGTTGGCTTTCTTGGTATGATGGATTACGGAGATGCATTAAGCCCCCTTTTGCCAGAGCACGGCTTATACATTCCGAAACATTGCAGAATGTCGACACTCATTTTACGTAAACATGAGAATTAGTGTATTGCTCAATTACGCTCATTACGAGAGCTTCTTCATTCTTAAATCTTATTGAAAATTCTGGTTTCAACCATACGCAAAAGTATTTAAAAGAGGCTACTTTCAGAACTTTTCATCATTTCTTTTCATATTAGACTACAAACGAATTTAAATTTCATATCCCAGTGCCTCTTACGCCGTCTTTTTTAAAAGATATTTCTTGTTTAAAGCAAAGCGTATTAAACACGCAACATATCTCCATGTGTTATAAAGAAATATTGTACTTCACGTCAGAAGCCAAAATTTTAAAGGGTCCTTTGTGGCTCAGTGGTAAAGTGTAGGTCTCGTGACCTGGGGGCCCCGGGTTCGAGCGTCACCGGCTTCACTGGGTTTTTAACAGGAATGTCCTTGGGCAGGACACTTCAGAGCCCTAGCCTACCACTGGTGAAATCCAGGAAAAACATGTACATGAATGTGTGAGCTTTCGCCGTGATATGACTGAAATAATGTTGAAAGCGGCGTAAAACACCACTCAAATCAAAATTTTAACTAAATAACTTTCAAAAAAGGCCTAAATTTGCCATGTGAAAACATGCTTTTGAAATGTGAGACAATGTAATCAGCATGGATTAAGATTCGAAAACTTTTATCAATTTCTACCAACCCCCTGCCGTATCGACCAATGTCGGCCTGAGCAGTCCGGGCAGGCTGAGTTCGGTCGCAACGTTCAGCTATTTCTAAATTTTCAGCATGTTTAAGGACCAGTTTACCTCATGATTCATTCGGTTGTTGGACAAAATTGATTCTATGGATCCATAATCATGTGATGACTTGATCGGTACAACACATTACGGAGACACATTACACTCTGCTTTCCCAGAGCACCGCTTATAAGTGTGTTTACCGAAATACAGTGGTTTTAAAAATAGTCCTCTTTAATACCCTACGTTACTTGGATCGTTATGGAGGTATTCGTGTACAGATGTCGGTTGCCATTTCGTTCCAGCAGGCCCATTGTTGTGCGGGGAAGCCAGTCAGGGCCCGTATTCACCAACCATTCTTAAGAATATTCTTAGTTTTATTCTTCAAGATTTTCTAAATTTGAAAGTAACACAACTTCTGATTGGCTAAACCATTTGGTTTAGCCAATCAGAAGTTGTGTTATTTTCAAATTTAGAAAATTCTGGAGACTGAGACCAAGAACGTTCTTAAGAATGGTTGGTGAATACGGGACCAGGGCCTGTATTTACCAACCATCTTAAGAACTTGCAGAATAAGGATAACAATGCTCTTGACCTTTAATATCCTGCTAAATAACTAAAATAAAATTTTCAATTCGATTGTAAAAAACCAAATACATGTATTGCTATTTCAAAGTTCTGTTTTGGGGAATAATATCTCCTTATCGGACAGTGTGGACCAAGATCAGACTGCACGTTCTGTGCAGTCTGATCTTGATCTACACTGTCCGCAAAAGGGGAGTGAGTCGAGTTTAGCAGCCTAAGAGTTTAGAGTGGTTAGTAAATACGGACCATGAAGTCCTTACTGAAATCGTTGAACATTTCGTGGATGGACGCATCAGAGAGCAGATATAGTGGGGGAGGGACATTACCAGATGCCATATGGTGTTTGTACGGACTATCGCCGCACTTCAGGGCACACTGGGCATCTTGGCACATTCGTTGGAGCCGTTAGAGGCCTGGGTTACAAAGAGACAAATCAATGTTTGTGTTGAAGTGCAAGGATACACGTAAATTGCTTTGCCGACGAACGTTTTGCTTTTAAATATGTGTGAGCGTAATTTGGGCTGTTACGGAGATCTACGTGTACAGACGCTGGTTGCCAACCGTTCCAGCAGGCTCATTTCTGTTCAAGGAAACTTGAGGTCCTTACACTAATCGTTGAACATTCCGTGCCGACCGGTAGCGTACAGGACGCGAGAATAGGGGGTCTCTGGTTCGATCCCCGGCTCGGCCAATTTCTTTCGGAGGATTGATGATAGTCATTGCGGCAGGATTCATTCCTCTCTCACTACTGACCATGCATTGTTACGACAATGGTTATGTCGGAAAGCAGCCAGTGGCTTGGAAAGGATATTGTGCTGAGTACTGGTAAAAGAAACTCCAGGAAAGCATGGATAGGTGCACTGGCCGCCGCGATATAATTGAAATAATATTGAAAACGGCGTTAAATATTCATATATTCAATCAATCAATGAAAGTTTCGTTGATGGATGCCATAAGACAGCTGATGCAATGAAGGAAGGACATTGCGAGATGTCACATGTTGTTTGTACGGACTTTTTCAAACAGGAGTGAGCCGGTGATCGTCTATGGCTCCGAGAACAGCTGGATGTTAACTCTTTACCAAACGACAAAAGTGTGGACTTGTCCAATTTGAAAGCATTTGCAGACGACATTTTTGATTTTATTAAAATGATGTGATTTTTTCCTTTGGAAGGGTAGAAAATATTGTGGAAAAAGGAGACAATGCTGGTAACAAGCATTTTCTACGGCTTGCGATGTATTAATTTTGAAATTCGGTTTTCATGCCCGCTGACCGCCATGGTCATGTAGGAGTAAACTCGAGCACGGCACTCTAGAGCTTTAGCCTTGCAATGATGAGACCCATGAATACATGTGCTGTAGAAGCCACGCATATGGCCTGCAACACGCGAAAATGGGCATTCGGACATTTGCTTAAAGTGTCGTCTCGGATCAGCCTGTGCAGTCCGCGCAGTCTGATCCGAGATGACACTTTCCAACTACATTCGATTTTGTCCTACAGTAGACTTGCACGAAACAGAAAACTATATAAGAAAGAAAAGTGTAGACTCGGATTAGTTTGCGCGGACTGCGCAGGCTGATCCGAGACTACACTTTACACAAATGTACAGATGCCCTTTTTCGCATGTTGCAGGCCATAGGCCTATATGAAACACTGCTGCACACCGCGTAAATTTTATGACTGATTACTCAATGAACAAACTATCACATGCATATGACTCCCCAAAAAATACCCCGCACTAGTTTCCATGGACACGGTAGGATTTGCGAGTTACGCACCGGTTTGGGTATGTTTCATTTTTGTAACGCTATTACCTTCCATTGGCCGGTTATTATGATAGGGAGACCACAGACGCGGACGAAAATGGGGGAGATTTATAAATGATCGAGATGCCAAATCACACCAAAATAGACGTTTATCATAAAGGGTTGATTAACATGAATGGTGTTTTACGCCGCTTTCAACATTATTTCAGTCATATCACGGCGACCGCTCTCATATTTATGCATTCCCTGGGTTTCACCATTACTAGGCTAGGGCTCTGGTGTGTCTAGCCCAAGGACACTCCCACGAAAAACCAGTACATCTAGTGAGGCTCGAGCCCGGGACCTTCAGATCCCAAGTCCTACACTTTACCACTGAGCCACGCAGGACCCCTTATTATAAAGGGAGATAATTCATTTTATCAATAACCTTTAAAAACGCCCTGCTTGATATATTTCCCCCCCCCCTTTTTTTTTTCATAAACAAGGTATTAGAAACTACATGTACTATTTCTGTGCAAACTTAACAAAAAGTGTGTCCTCGGATTTTTTTTTTTAAGTGCAAAAAAATGATCAGAAAATAAGTCTTTGTCGACACGATAGAACATTTCTGATTGCTACTGTGATCTGTCGTTTGCCTTAATCCATTCGATTAATCCTTTTTACTATATGCAAACATCACATTTTTTAGGATAATCATTTATTTTTAGCAGAATTTCTTACTTTCAGAAATTGTGTTACTTTCAAATTTAGACAATCTTGGAGAGTACGACTAAGTAGTTTTTAAGAATGGTTGGTTAATACCGGCCCTGCACCTTAGGCCTATTTTGTCTGTGAGCTTTACATTTGACGAGCATGACGATAGCAAATATCGTTTAAACGTTGCTTTGTTCAAGGTTTCGTGACAAATTTACACCCTATCTTCTGTTAACACAATTTTACAGCCGACATCAAACAAGACGGCGATATGTAACATCGTGTAGGCATGTACAAAGTGTATGTTGTTTTACACAGGACTCAGACTTGAAGTGACAGAACTTCTGATTGGCTCAACCATTTAGTTTAGCCAATCAGAAAATCTGTTAATTTGTTACTTTTGCGAACAGAGCAGTTTAACCCTAAGAGCGCCAAATATAGGGATCCAAAGAACGCCTTCATTCTTCACATGAACCAGATAATTGCAAGGGCAATGTTGTTATTGTCAAGAATGTCTCAGCAAAGCAGACAGAGTAGATCAAAGATCAGACCGCGCGTTTTATGCAGTCCGATCTTGATCTACACCAGCCACAAAGGCACCTATGGTCATGAAAGGTGCTTTAATAGTTTGGCCGAACAGAAGTATTTCTTTCAAATTTTGAAAATCTTATAGAATAAGACAAAGAATGGTTGGTGAATACGGAACGAACTGTTGAATTTTACGAGTCTTGAAAAGATCTAGATGAAGATTAGACTGCAAAGAACATGAGCTATGATCCTTGACACACAATATCAGATATCTCATGAAAAATCGGGACCGTGAAAACAAGCCTTTGAAGTTCAAAACTGAGTCTTCTTTAAAGGCGCTGTAGCTGCCAAAAGTAAAACAATAGAATGGTGGAATGCTTTTAAATTTAATCATCTAAAAGTATGGAAATTATTGTGAAGATGACAATATGTTATTGTACAGTCGGTTCAAGTGGTAGTCGCTGGCAGAAAAATGAAGTTTGAAATCAGGTAAAAAGTAAACGAAAGATAGAGCGACCTGGCAACTTTTAACCCTAGGTTTAGATTTCATTTTTCTACCAGCCACTGACAAATGGACCGACCATACAGTAACAATTGCCATCTTCACAATTACTTACAAACAGTCAAATAAATGGTAGGCTATACAAAAGTATTAAACTACGGAAAAAGTAATGATAAAACGTACCCCTAAAAGCTTATATGTGCAGTTTTTTTTTAAGGGGGGATAAATTTGTGCCATGCCCTGTGAAAAGGAGGTTCGATGCATCTCCGTGATGCATTATACCAAGTAAGTCATCACATAATTATACATCCATAAGACCCTTTTTGTCTAACAACCAACTGATTCATGAGGTAGATTGGTACTTTTCCAAGCAGAAAATTATCAAAAGGTTTCGATTCATGTCAGCCTGCGCGGACTGCGCAGGCTGACATGAATCGATACTTTTTGCAGATGCATTAAGCCCCCTTTTCACAGAGCATTGCTCAAATATATCTGCATAAGGCTTATTTCATTGCAGGGACATCAGGTCTTCGGTGAGATGGAACTCGGGGTTAGCCTACGTTTTGTCTTCCTGTTACACGTGGCCCACGTCTATACCCTGGGTCTATCATCGCACGGTGTCCCCGCGTCATGCTCACAAATCAGTATGGGACAAATGCGAACGGTTGTCACACAGGCAATAGAAAATGCACGTGCATCATTAGCGAGTCAGAAACAACTGAATGAGTATTTGAGTAGATCAGGTGAGGGTTTGGTTATACATTAATTCTTAGGCTGCTAAGCGCGACTCAAGGACCTTTTCCGGACAGTGTAGATCAAGATCAGACTGCACAGAACGTGCAGTCTGATCTTCGACCCACACTGTCCGACAAGGAGATACTTTTTCCCCAAAAATACCTTTGAAATAGTAACATTTGGGCTTTTACCATTGGCTTGAAAGTTTCATATCACTTATTTAGTAGGTTAAGGTTTAATTTGTGGCTGCTAAGCGCGACTCACTAAGCCTTTTGCGGACAGTGTAGATCAAGATCAGACTGCACAAAACGTGCAGTCTGATCTTGGATCTACACTGTCCGATCAGGCGAAATTTTATTCCAAAAATACCTTTGAAATAGTAACATTGGGTTGTTTTTTTTTACTAATGGCTTGAAAGTTTGATTTCACTTATTTAGTAGGTAAGATTTAACCCTTTGGCTGCTAAGCGCGATTCACTGACCTTTTGCGGATAATGTAGATGAAGATCAGACTGCAAAGAACGTGCAGTCTGATCTTGGATTTTGCAGTCTGATCTTGGATCTACTTTTTTCGATAAGGAGATACTTTTTTCCCCAAAATAGCTTTGAAATAGTAACATTTGCGTTTTTACGATTGACTTGAAAGTTTCATTTCACCTGTTTAGCGGATTAAGATTTAAGCTACATGTGTATTGTCTGATGTAAGCATCAACTATATTTGTTCTCAGTCGGTCCAAAAATACAGGGTGTCCGGAAAGTAAGGTAACACTTTCGTACACTTATAATTATAGCTTTCAATTTTAGATTAACATATAAAAATATATATATGTGTAGATAAAATATGTAAGTTTTTTGTGTGATAATTTCGATCAATTTTTTATTACACTATGCACTTTTATACATATTTCAAATCAGAAGTACCTTTTTGTCATTGGCGTCATTTTAGTAATATATGATGTTTTCATTGCGACGGCCCTTTATACTCTTTCCATGCTGAACACGCACCATGAAGTTGCCAATCGCTTTAGCATATTTTCCAATGTCAATTTTCTTGATTTCACGTTTAATTATCTTTAACAACATGTCTGTGCAGTCTACTTTGGGATTGTATACCTTTGACTTTAAATAACCTGAAGGAAGAAGTCGCACAGGTTGAAGTCGGGACTCTGTGTAAGCCACTATATTCCGCAATCTTTTACCTCCAGATTTAATTTTTGATGTTATCCTATCACCAAACGTATCGTATGAAAAGTCTATCACGCTATTAGATGTGTGTGCCGTAGCACCATCCTGCATAAACCTATTTTTGCAGTGTAGGGAACTTCTTTTCAAGCGCAAAAACAAACTTGTTTTTCAAAAGCGATAGACAGCAATGGGAATTAATCGTGTCCTTGAAAACATATGGCCTAAAGCATGGCTTATCAAATGTGATATGACATTGTACAGCATTCATTTGGTTTTTCACTGTACAGCTGTCTTTCTGTAAAACAGCACAGTTTTTCATGTGCCCAAAAGCGCATATTTTGTTTACAAACATGTCCAGACAACAAGAAATGAGAAAACGTCCTTAATTACTGAAATGACGCCAATGACAGAAAAGTACTTCTGATTTGAAATCTGTATAAAAGTGAGCAATGAAATGAAAATTTAATGAAATTATCACAGAAAAAAACTTAGATATTTTATGTACATGTACGTATATTTTTATCTCTTCCCCTGAAATTTATAGCCATGTTATAAATATACAAAAGTGTTACCTTACTTTTCGGACACCCTGTAGTGTTTTCGGTTCTCCACTTTTCCAACTCGTGGGAGTCTTTACAGCCAAATCTCGTTTTATCTATGTTCATGATGCTCAAGCTATAAAAATTTTGTGTTTGATATCTCTTCAACAATCAACTGGGCATCTTGCATTTCAAGTAGGTATACGGGAAAAATTTGTCATACAATGATTTTGTAACGTGTCAATCCATTCATCAAAAGTTCTGCAAAATGTCGTTAGGGAACCAATGAACTGCTTCATTACTTTTTCACGATATTGTCCCAGCGAAATATCCCATTGTATATAGATAGTGTAACCTATGGAAAGTATCACTGTAAACGCAGCAATACCAACAAAGCTATCCGTTCCTTTTACTCTGTTCTAGACGCAAGCATTGTACCTTCTGATATTGGAAGCATTTCCAGACAACAAATAATGTGTGGTTCAAATATGAATGAGAAACTTTGAAACCATACAGCGAGCGTCATTTTCTAGTTTTTCCCAGGTTGTGACTAAATAAATCGTTGCACTGCTGCGGTGATTGAGAAGGAGGTCATCCCCATGCTAGCAATCAACTTATTAAAGATGGAGAATTTCGTATTTGAGCCATGCTCCAACAAAATGGGGTTTAATGCATCTCCGCCATACTTTGGTAAAACAATTGTTCAATTTTTTTTTCAAGGTTTTGACGAGCCTATGAACCCCACTCCATACATGCCGAAAACTTATCATCAACATTATGCGGCGTTTTCTCACTTAAATCTACCGGCATCCGTGCAAGTAGATTCCGGATTTATCGTCAACTTTGCAACAAAAGAGATTTCAGAAAAGTAAGTTTTACATGTGAGAGCATGGGCGGGCGGAGGTAAGGCCCGGCCTCTGTTGTCTGCACATGTTCGTTTCTTCGAGTAATTGACCTGTCTGCTATGACACATAACTATCCTGTGCAGAATAAATATTATTACGCGATCTACATAACTCAAACTCTGCAACTAAAAACTAGCAAGCGGAGAATGGTATGTATGTGGAAACCAGTTGATTATCCTCTATACCTTGGATGGCACTGATTATAGTTACTTTAAACCTATGATTTTGATACTGGTGTTCTACATCATAATTGGGTTGCAACACGCGAAAAGGGGCATTCGGATATTTGCGTAAAGTGTCGTCTCGGATCAGCCTGCGCAACCCGCGCAGACTAACCCGAACCGACACTTTCCGTTTTTATGTAATTTTCTGTTTTGCGCAAGTCTACTGTAGCACAGAATCTAATGTAGTCGTAAAGTGCCGTCTCGGATTAGCCTGCGCGGACTGCGCAGGCTGATCCGAGACGACACTTTACGCAAATGTCCGAATGCCCCTTTTCGCGTGTTGCAAGCCATATAGTAATCACCCTCGATGGTTGCTCCCCTGAAACGGAACCACTAACTGCACCGTGATGTTGATACTTCCAAAGTTTGAACCCGGTCGTCAGGGGATTGTAACCCAGAACTTCTGATGTTAGACTCTCTAGTCCTTGCTAAACATATGTTTTCAAAACACAGTTTAGCCTAAAAACTTTAAAGGCAATCAGAAAAATCTACACTTAAACTGTCTAAATACTTTAAAGAAGAACAGGAAATACTTTAGTCTGCACACATCTATAGGTCAGTCTACAATCAAGAAACGCTGGAAACAAAGTGTTGATTATCTTTGCAGGCTACGCATCGACTCTGACGAGTTGGCTAAATGTCCTGGAGTTATGGAGTTCTGGCACGAGACTATATCGCCGTATTGTGTCAGACGGAGCGCGATCTGCGACCCACAGGCGAAGTATAGAACCATAGACGGCTCGTGCAACAACCTCAACAGCCCTGTCTGGGGTAGATCTAACCGGCCTCATAGACGGTTGCTGAAACCCCACTATAGTGATGGTAGGATTTATACAGATAGAAAAAAACATGTCGCAAGAAATATTAACTCTTAAAGGCACAGCAGCGGCCAAAAGTAAACAACGCGGGTGTTAAAATGCATTTAGATTTAAATCTTAGACCAACTGTACAATAACAGATTGTTACTTCCACAATGAATTCAACACTTTTGAATACTATGGCTTAATTCTAATTGCATTTTAACACCCACATTCCTTACTTTTGAACGCCATTGAGTTTTTAACCGTAAGAGCGCCAAAACTAAATCTATTGGATTAATACAATGAGGGAAAAAATATATATTGTATCTGAAGGTCGTATTGGCCAGAGAGATATAATGTAGTGGACTGCAGATCTAAGACCGCGTTGCTGTTCTGGTCTTGATCTTTCCTTTTCGAAAAAATCGGACCAGAGACCAGACAAAATTTTGTACTCAACCAAATTGAAAGTATTTGCAGACGACAAATCATATTTAGTTCAGATGATGATTTCTGTCTGTGATGAGGTAGAAAACGATTGTCGGAAAATGAGAAAATGATGGTTTCCAGCATTTTCTCCTTTTCCCACAATGTTTTCAAAAGCCTTTTCCCCCTTGTTATTAAAAACTAGGGATAGAAATTTAACAGTCAAGGCTTCATCCGGCTTTCAGACCCCTTTTTTCTATTCAGTTCACATTCGGGTGGCAAACCTGATATGTTTTAAAAGACCATTAGTAAATCAGGTTTCGATCGTTTTTGAAGACATTGATATTGAGAGGTTATTTAGAGACATGCGAATATGTAAATAGACCTAAATGTATTGTGGTTTTGACTTCCTCTGTTTCCAAATTTACTGCGCAGTCCGACCTGGGCCAAAACATTTTGCTATTGGTCAATTTTCTGCATGTCCAAGGACCAGTTTACATCATGTTTCATTGTTTATTAGACTGAATTTTATGGATCGATAATAGTGTTATAACTTGCTTGGTATCATGTATCACGGAAATGCATGAAGCCCCCTTTTCCAGAGCATGGCTTTTATGTTATTACAGATATTGGACTCCCAAGGCAAACAGGTGTGACAGGGGAATACCTACCGAGCCCGAGAACCGTCAGTAACGTCGTGCATCGTCAAGACCCGTGTTGTCCCCTGATGGAAAGCGATCTCAGTCTGTACGTCATGCAGTGGGGCCAAATGCTGGACCATGATATAACGGACACAGCCATTGCCCGTGGTGCTAATGATGCAAATATCATGTGTTGTAACTTGTCCAGTGAATTATTGATGCAAAGGTAACGTTTACTGTTATGAACTGGATTATAGAAATTTATCACTTTTCTTAGTTACTGATCAACACCTTACCACACTAGTTACTTGTTTGTTATGTAAAGACAATATGGCTTGCAACACGCGAAAAGGGGCATTCGGACATTTGCGTAAAATGTCGTCTCGGATCAGCCTGCGCAGTCCGCGCAGGCTAATCCGAGACGGCACTTTACCTAAATATTAGATTTTGTCCTACAGTAGACTTGCGTGAAACAGAAAATCACACACGATCGGAAGGTGTTGTCTCGGATCAGCCTGCGCGGACTGCGCAGGCTGATCCGGGACGACACTTTACGCAAATGTCCGAGTGCCCCTTTTCGCGTGTTGCAGGCCATATATGGAACATTAGCCTGGGTTCCAGCCCGATCAGTTTTTCGTTTTATATATTCGGACTTAACTGTGTCAAAATCTTTTGACACATGAACGTCCAAATATAAAAAAAAGAAATAAAAAAAAAAGATCGGACTGGAACCAGGGCTAATGTAACACGGATGTGAGCTGCAAAACTTACTTAGAGCAATGGTGAAGCCCTGCGCAGTTGACTAAAAAACAGATGATTTTGTTCCAAAACAGTGCCGTTTTTATTCGATTACTCAGCGTTGAAAACCTGTTTTCTCGACTGAAATCGTATTAACAATTTCTTTATTCATTTTTTTTTTTGTGAAAACATATCAAGGTTTGGTAACAAAGTCGATTAGAATCTTCATTATCCTTCTTTTAAAATGGCGCGTTAAGAAACTATAATCATTCCTGTATCTTCATGCCAAATGTTGCCCTTGAGGTTTACAAGGTTGCATAGATTACGACCGACAGAAATATGCATTTCCTTCTCTTGAGGCCATCAAAGAAATCACTGTCGTGACGTTTCAAGTTTTCAATCGAAGATTTCCGAAATACGTTTTTATCTTTTCCACCATATATATCGGTGATTGATCTATGTTTACGCAGCTTACTAAATTCTAAACCATTCTACAGTTTATCAAATTTTAACAGCATATTTCTCTCTGGCTTTAAGGATGTATCTTTAAAACAAGGGATTACTTAATAAAGAGCAGAAAATCATGACGAGCAAATATTTCTGTACATGACCTTTATCGTTTTAGATCCGAATGTTTTCCCATCCCAATAGCCCCGGGAGACGAACGTTTCCATGAACCATGCATGAATTTTGTCCGATCCATAGCTGGTCATGACGACAACTGTAATTTTGGTGAGTATAGATCTTTGTACGCTTTTTAGTGCCAATTATAAACTGAGCCACGCTCTTTGTAAAAGGGGGCTTAATGCATTTGCAAAAAGTATCGACTCATGTCAGCCTGCGCAGTCCGCGCAGGCTGACATGGGTGGAAACTTTTTGCTTTTTGTGAATTCTCTACATGTCAAAGGACTATCCTACCTCTAGATCCAGTCGACTGTTAGACAAAATGGATTTTATGAATGCATAATTATGTGATGACTGGCTAGGTATAATGCATCACGGAGGTGCCGTAAATCCAGTTTTCCCAGGGTTTGGATTATAATTGGCCTGCAACACGCGAAAAGGGGCATTTGGACATTTGTGTAAAGTGTCGTTTCGGATCAGCCTGCGCAGTCCTCGCAGACTAATTCGAGACGGCACTTTCCGTTTTCATGTAATTTTTCTGTTTTGCGCACGTCTACTGTAGCACAAAATCTAATGTAGTCGTAAAGGGGCTGTTTTAATAAATGGCCGAGGCACAGGTTACATACTAGCCGATCACAGCTGAATGAATCGTACCAGGTAGCGTTTTATTGAGTAAATGTTTATTTCATTTTGAAATTCAAAGTAACGGTTGTTGTTTTGAAAAGTAGTCCGGTTCTGTACCCATAATGCCCATATTAGATAGATGTGTATTTGTAGAATGCCATCTAGCGGGAGATAATGGTGGAATATGTACATATTGATATGCGATTTGATTGGTCGAAATGTTACGCTATAGTCGTTGTCTGCGCATGTCATATTCTTCGAAGATTCGACCTGTCTGCTATGACGCATCACCCATCCCCCGAATATTCGGGAAAAGTAGGGCTTACAGCGAAGCTATCAGCCTATTACCCAAGCATGTAGGGGCTGTTTTAATAAATGGCCGATGCATAGGTTACATGCTAGCCGATCACAGCTGAATGAATCGCACCAGGTAGCGTTTTATTGAGTAAACGTTTATTTTATTTTGAAATTCAAAGTAACGGTTGTCGTTTTGAAAAATTAGTCCGCTTCTCTACCCAGCATGCCCATATTAGATAGATGTGTATTTGTAGAATGCCATCTAGCGGGAGATAATGACGCTATAGTATTCATCCGCCATTCTTTAAAGCCAAGCTGCTACCCACCAAACACTTACTTGTTTTATTTTATTTACCGTTTTCAAATACAATATCAATAAATTTCAGTATTTCGTCTTTGAAAGTTCTAAGTCTATAATAAAAGAAACATAATGCTGCAGTAACTTTCCTGGTAGTTGTATTTGCTTCTCGCTGCGTAAGAAAATTTTGACATATCGCTACTGCGGCCTGCACGGGCTGACCTTGGTCGGAAGTTTTTGCAGATGCATTAAACCCCCGTTTTCCCAGAGCCTGACCTATATCTGTATTCAATCAATAATTAACCCTTAGGCTGCTAATCGCGACTCAAAGACCTTTTGCGGACAGTGTAGATCAAGATCAGACTGCACAGAACGTGCAGTCTGATCTTGGATCTGCACTGTCCGATAAGGAGATATTTTTCACTCAGAAATACTTTGAAATAGTAAAATTTGGGTTTTTAATATCGGCTTGAAAGTTTCATTTCACTTATTTTGCGGGATAAAGGTTAATCAAACTTTTTCTGTCTGCAGGTAAAAGAAATCAGTTGAACCAGGCCACATCTTATATTGATGGTTCATTCCTTTATGGACATAACGACGAGGATGCTGAAGCTATTAGGGCGTATATGGGCGGTATGTATTTGTTTGTCGTTTGTTTGTTGGTTTTTATTGGTGTATAACGCCGTTTTAACAGCTTAGGTCATATCAAGGTGGTCAGTGCACCTGCGCATGTGTTTGATGGCTTTCTGACACCAATATTAACCCTTTCCCAAACAAGCCCTGGTTTTTACGTGTCTGCAGTAAAAGTCTTTTGAAAACACTGTGGGAAAAGGAGAAATTGCTCGTAACGAGCAATTTCTCCTTTTCCCACACTGTTTTCTACCCTTTTTGATAACTTTCTGCCATTTTCTCCAAATCTAAAATTGTCGTCTGCAAACTCTTTCGGTTTGGAAGAGTCCAAAATTTGTCGTTTGGGAAAGAGTTAACACAACTTTCTTTCATAGCCACTGACTATTTCCCTCACTTGCACCAGAGGTGAGAGGCAAAAAATCGCCGGAAAGCAACTTTGCCTTAATCGGGTATAGAACCCGCAGCCACCAGGCCACGAGTCAGATAAGCTAATCACTGGGCTTCCCGGCTGGGCGTTGGTGGTATGTGGAAATAATTTACAACGTCATAAAGATCCATCCATCATAAATACATACATTTACCGTATGGCTGCGAAGGAAAACTTATGAGAGACGTCTATGTATTTGTATTTATACCCTGCTACCTTCAATATTGTCAATTTACAATTATCGTTACTAAATTCATTTAAAAAAAAAAATATCAGAGAATTTTTATCTTTTGCCATTCCAAATTTCACCAGTTGTGCAAACAATTTATCTTAAATTGTGAGATCTCGTAAAACACTCTAGTTCAATGAGTGAATCTGGGCCCTAGGAACATGCTCATCTGCCTCTCCAAATATTTTCATATTTGTGATTTTGTGGGAGTGTCCTAGGACAAGACATTTCAGAGACCTAGCCTAGTACTGGTGAAACCCTGGAAATACATGAATATGTCAGCCGTCACCTTAATATGACTGAAATAAGGTTGAAAGCGGCGTATGAAACATTTTAATAATATGCCTATTTTTGGAATTTAGAATAAGAACGACAAATTCAAAAAGGTATGTGAAAACTTGCCCAGTTTTAGCTGCATAAGACAGCCTGACTCTTCGTGTTTTCATTACCTTCCTTATCTCCCTGTATTATAGGACGATTACGAATGACGGATCAAGATCTATTTCCGCCCGGTTTAGAGGATCAAACACACTGTGAGCTCAGCAGTCCAGGGGATTACTGCATGAAATCAGGTAAATTATTCATGATATTAGCATTTTGGTATCGTGAGGCATAAAAACGTATAAAGATATTGTAAAGGACTTATTCCGTCATATTACTGCCCGTTAGTGTCTTTATTTAGACATCAAGTTCATTCGACTGGATTAGCCAATCAAATTTTGTATGAGGTTTGTCCCTCATGATAGTAATTTTGTCATGTCGTTGGTCAGTTATTTTCATACAATAGCAAAATATCATGTTGTCGCTTCAGCGTATGGAGGTAAGGTCTACATTTATTTCCATATATGAGCCACGCTCTGTGAAAAGGGGACTTAACGCATATGCAAAAAAAGTTTCGATTCAGGTCTGCCTGCGCAGGGTGCGCAGCCCGAGCTGGCTGACCTGGTCGTTATTTTTTGCTGTTGGTCAATTTCCTGCAGCTCAAAGACCAGTTCACCTCTTGATTCAATATGTTGTCAGATAAAATGTATTTCACGATCCATTGATTGATTGTATTTAAGTTTAACACTGTTTTAACAGCCTAGGTCATATCACGGCGGTCAGTGCACCTACGTATGTGTTTCCTGGCTTTCTCACGCCAGTACTGACACAGCTTTCTTTCCAAGCCACTGACTACTTTTCTCACATGCATCAGAGGCGAGTGGCAAAAAATTGCCTGAGAGAAAGTTTGCCTCAACCAGGTATCCAAACTGCAACCACCAGGTCACGAGCCAGACTCGCTAACTCGCTACCCGGGTGGGCTTACGGATCCATAGTTATGTGATCACTGGTTTGGTATCATGCATCCCTAAGATGCATAAAACCCTCTTTTGAGAGAGTGTCGCATATATCAATGCAATAAATGGGCATAAATATAAACAAATATAGGCCTAACTGAGCCGTACTCAGGCAAAGGGGACTTTATACATATCCGTGAACAATTATACCTGATAAGTCATCATATAATTATGGATCCATTAAATTCATTTTGTATGAAAAGCGCCGAACCATGACGTACACTGTATACTGGTCCTTTGACAAATAGAAAATTGACAAATAACGAAAAGTTTCGGCCCAGGTCAACCTGCGCGGAGTGCGCAGGCTGACCTGGGTCGATACTTTTCGCAGATGCATTAAAGGCCCTTTTTCACATAGTATAGCTCAAATTTAAAGATTCTGTATATATTTCATCGACAGGAGATTTTAGGATTCACGTCATGCCTGGCCTGACTGCCCTTCAAGTGGTGTTTTTGCGAGAACACAATAGAATCGCGGAAACTTTGCAGAAAATGAATCCAAACTTGTGCGACGAAGATCTGTATCAGGAAACAAGGAAGATCGTGATTGGTCAACTACAACATATAACCTATGCTCATTGGCTGCCCCACGTTATTGGCGAACCAATGGCAACACGTATGGGTCTCATACCAAAGCCTCAAGGGTACCGGAATGTTTATGACGCAAACACCGACCCGACAGTCACAAATGTGTTTGGAGTATCAGCGTTCAGATTTGGTCACACTCTGCTTCAAAATACAGTTCTCTTCATGAAGAACACTGGTATGCACGTCAGAAATGAAATGGCCTTCAATAGACCAGCCATGATTTTTTCTGATGATGCTATGGGCTGTAGTTATGTGGGTCTTGGGCTTTCGCTCCATCCGTCCAGTAAGGCTGACGGTAAAATTGTGGACAGCGTCAGAAATAACTTATTCCTCGATATGAATGGGCGCAGCTTCGATCTTATTTCCCTGAATATACAACGTGGAAGGGATCATGGGATACAAGGGTATGTAATTCTCTAGTACATGTAAATTGTTTAACCCTTTACCAAACAATCCCTGGTTTTTACGACCCAGAGGAAGAAGCCTTTTGAAAACATTGTGGGAAAAGGAGAAAATGCTGGTTACCAGCATTTTCTCATTTTCCCACAATGTTTTCTACCCGTTCCAAACCAAACTTTAATATTTGATTCACCTTAATTTTGTTGTCTGCAAATGCTTTCAATTTGGACAAGTCTAAAATTTTGTCGTTTGGTAAAGAGTTAAATCTTTACCAGACGACAAAATTGTCCAAATTGAAAGTATTCACAGACGGCAAAATAAATGTGACTCAGAACTCATAGTTGAAAATACGAGTATGTTCGGTTAATTGTTTTGCTCAGTATAGTTATAAAGGTTATAATACGGGAAAATCGATAACTAATATGCAGGCAATAAGTGATGAACAACAATTTCAGATACAACGCTTGGCGTAGATACTGTGGTCTGCCCTATGCCATACACTTCGGGAATGGACCAGGCGGGTTGATACACCATAATGCGGAAGATGCCATGAAGCTGTACTCGGTGTACAGGTAAATATTCCAAATATACGGAATATTATCTTGTAGTAACTTTCCTAGGCTTTGTATTTGCACATAAATTTGACGTTAAATAATCAAATATATGCTTAGATAAAAAAAAAAATTACTCCCCTATATATAGGGAAGGTTTTTTTTTTTATATTAAATCATATATTTTGATTATAGAATGTCAAATTCCTGTGGTATTTGATTCTAGCAGCGTGAGAAAATTTGATATCTCGCGAGACCTAAGGTCAAGCGAGATGTCAAAATTTTCTTATGCAGCAAGAAGTAAATACAAGCACCAGGAAAGTTACTACAAAATAATATTCTTTTTATCATATACCTACAACTTTCAACCAAAAAATATTACAAAATTATTTACACTTTCATGGAAAATTGTAAACAAAATAAATAATGCTTCTGTGGGTAGTAAGTTCGTTTTTATCAATCGCGGATAAATATTATAGCGTAACATTTTAACGAATCAAATGGCAAATCAATACATGCGTATTCCATGCTTGAGATACGTCATCATACCATATTTGGAACCGTATTTGACACTGTGTAGATACGGATTTTTTTCCCGTCTTGTGTGTTATTTTATCCGTGTGAGACACATGTACTTTTAGCCGGGAATTTACAGGAATATAATAAACTCATACCGTGTTGGGCCGACTTTCGATGTCGTTGGGAAATATAAAGATCAGGTTCTACGTCCGTAGTCTGATCTTAGTATACTGTCTTCGATACCCAAAGGGTTATTTAAGCTTAGTTATTTGACCCTTTTTGTTCTAATTTGGTCCTTTTTTTGTACGAAATTACCCTGTTTGGACTACTTTTTGTCTTCAAAGTTCTAACTTCTGTTAATACTTCCCAGCTAGACACCAAGAAGATATACGAGCTCGTAGATGTGTTGGCCGGAGGGTTGTCCGAGCAACCAGTCGAGGGCGGAGTTATTGGACATTATTTAGTTGTTGAGCCTTTATTTAGTTATTTGACCATTGTGGTATAATTTGGTCTTTTTTTAAATATGAAATTTATCCTTAATGGACTACTTTTGTCTTTTTCTAATAACTTCTTTTAATATTCCAATCTAGGCACTCAAAAGATATAGATATATTTGCTGGAGGGATGTCCGAATAAACAGTTAAGGGCGGGTTTTAGTGGACCATTATTTGGTTTTATAGTTTGCGAAATTGATCTTTTATGGACTACTTTTTATGCTCCCCGAAGGGGGTAGCATATAGTCGCCGCTTGATCCGTACGTCCGTCCGTCCGTCCTTCCGTCCGTCCGTCCGAAACTATTTCTCCACAACCTCTGGACCAAATTGGATGAAACTTCATATATGAACTCTTTAGGATATTGCGCCGATGTATTTTTCTCGGTTTTCCAATTTATTTTTGGGGTTATTGCCCTTTTTAAATTTTAACTTCAAATTTTTGTCCAGCGAAAACTTCCAAAGTAAAAAAGCTAGTAACTTCAAACTTCATATATAAACAGGCCACATCAAGGAGAGGTGCAGTGTACAAGAACCATAACCCTTTTCCCATTATTTTTAGAGTTATTGCCCTTTGTAAATTTTAACTTTGGATTTTTGTCTGGGGCATAACTTCAAAAGTATAGAAGCTAGTAACTTCAAACTTCACACACAGATAGATCACATAATGGAGAAGTGCAGTGTACAAGAACCATAACTCTATCCCAACTAATTTTGGGGTTATTGCCCTTTGTAAATTTTAACTTTAAATTTTTGTGGGAGGCATAACTTCCAAAGTAAAAAAGCTAGTAATTTCAAACTTCATATACAGATAGGCCACATTCAGGAGAAGTGCAGTGTAGAAGAACCATAACTCTATTCCCACTATATTTAGAGTTATTGCCCTTTGTAAGTTTTAACTTTGCTTTTTTTTGTCCGGGGCATAACTTTTGGAGTTATTAACCTTTGTAAATTTTAACTTAAAATTTTTGTCTGGGGCACAACTTCCAAAGTAAAAAGCTAGTAACGTCAAACTTCATATACAGATAGCCCATTAAGGAAAAGTGCACTGTACAAGAACCATAACCCTATCCCAACTATTTTTTGGGGTTATTGCCCTTTGTAAATCTAACTTTAAATTTTTGTCAGGGGCATAACTTCCCAAGTATAAAAATTAGTAACTTCAAATTTTATATATATATAGACCACATTAACGAGAAGTGCAATTTAAAAAAAACATAACTCTATTCCCACTATTTTTAGAGTTATTGCCCTTTGTAAATTTTAACTTTAGATTTTTGTTTGTGGTATAACTTCCAAAGTATAAAACCTAGTGACTTCAAACTTCATATACAGATAGACCATATTAAAGAGAAATGCAGTGTACAAGAAACATAACTCTATTCCCACTATTTTCAGAGTTATTTCACTTTGTAAATTTTAAATTTTGTTTTTGGTCTGGAGCATTACAGTTACATATAAAATGACACCTGTTCTGTGACAAGGCGCTTTGTGGGGGTATGCGGCACTTTTGTGACAGTTGTAGTTTCATTCTTTCCTATTTATACTAAACTGTGTTATAGAAAAAGAGGGCCTAATGACAAACTCAAACACGGAAGTTTATAAATGTTTAATCTGATTTTGATAATTTTGCCATTACTATAATGGTAATGTTTGATTTACAGATTGTTCACATTGACAGGAAGTTTTACTCCACTGTTCCAAGAGTTATGCCCCTTCTTTGTTTAATTATTTAAACATTGGCAAATGCAGTTTGGCAGACGGGACCAAACAAAAGTAGCCTTTTTCACCACCACCTTCCTCTCCCGTGACCAACCATTTACCGACAGCCTTCACTTTCCTAAAGAGACCTGTTCGGGGAGCATAATCCGTCTACGACGGCTCTTGTTGTCTTCTTGTTTACTCTAGACACCCAGAAGATACAGATGTATTTGCTGGAGGGATGTCCGAACAACCAGTCGGGGGCGGAGTTATCGGACTTTTATTTAGTTGTTGGGCCTTTACTTCGTTATTTGATCTAATATGGCCCTTTTTCGTTCGAAATTGACCCTTTTTAAACTACTTTTTGTATTCTTTTTATACTTCCCGTCTAGACACCCAGAAGATATAGATGTATTTGCTGGAGGGATGTCCGAACAACCAGTCGAGGGCGGTGTGATCGGACCATTATTTAGTTGTATAGTTGGCGAACAGTTCGGGAACCTGAAATGTGGAGACAGATTCTACTATGAAAACCAAAACGATATCACTGGCTTTACTGAAGGTTTGTTGGTTTGCTGATTTACACCCATTTCAACAGAATCTAAGTTACACAGCGACAACAACTCATTTATTAATGTGTACAGTTGGTTTTCATAAGTACGTGTACCTTGCTCATGCACTCTCCCGTGCCACTAGCGTCGCCTGTGAGGACCCTACCTAGAACCTCTTGATTAAAAATCAAGTTAACCACTGAGCCACATAGGATCCCTATATTAAAGGAAAAATCCGACTTCAGGGTTAATATTCATAAATGAATCTAATTTTGTCCCAATAGTCTCTTGTCTGACCATAAGTCACGCAAAAAAAGCAGTATAATGCACAGACCAGCAGCTGTCTGTCGGAATGAAATCTGATCAACGTAAAATCGGGGACGGTGTCATTTTCTTGAGCTTAGGTTTGACTTTTGTAACTACAATATAGGCCATGCTTTGGCAAAAAGGGGTTTAATGCATCTCTGTGATGCATTAACCCTTTACCACACAATGACGACTTTTAACACCCCTGATAGAGAAGGCTTTTGAAAACATTGTGGGAAAAGGAGAAAATGCTGGTTACCAGCATTTTCTCCTTTTCCCACAATGTTTTCTACCCTATCAAAGAAAAATCATTTCATATGAGCCACACTGAAATTGTCATCTGCAAATGCTTTCAATTCGGACAGGTCTAAAATTTGTCGTGTGGTAAAGGGTTAAACCAAGCAAATCATCAGATAATTATGGATCCATAAAGTCTATTTGTCCAACAACCGGCTAAATAAAAAGGTATAATGGTCCCTAGACATGTAGAAAACTGACTACAAGCATAAAATTTCGACACGTGTCAGCCTGTGTGGACTGTGCAGGCTGGCATGGCTTAATACTTTTTGCAGATGCATTAAGCCTCCTTTTTCACAGAGCAAGTCCCATATTATCTTCATCTATTTTATAACCAAATGTCCTTTACAGCACAGCTGAACGAGATTAAGAAGGCCAGTCTGGCTAAGCTGATGTGCCTGCATTTCCACTTACCTCATATACAGATGAATCCTTTCAGGATGCCTTCCATAAGGTAGGTAAACACTTTCTTCTTATGACCGAATGATATGAATGCTTTTTTTACCCATGATTGAACAAAATAAACAGTCTTCAACCATAACCGAAGGATATAAGTGCTCTTTACCCATGGCTAAAGGATACAAATACTCTTTACCCATGACTAAAGGATACGAATGCTCTTTACCCATGACTAATGGATACAAATGCTCTTTACCCATGACTAAAGGACCAAACTCTACAAACATTCTTTAACTATGACTGAATGATACAAACTGTCTTTACGCATGACCAAATGATGCAAAATGCTCTTAACCCATTACTGAACAATACAAACACTTTTTACCCATAACTGAACGATACAAATGCTCTTTATCCATGACCAAAAGATACAGATGTTCTTTACCCATGACAATGCTTTGTAACTCCTAGACAAGGGGCCTTTGAAAACACTATGAAAATGGGAAAAATACTGATTCCTAAATTTGAGCCATGCTCAGCAAAAAGTAACCACTCTGGTCAGTCCGCGCAGACTGACATGGGTTGAAACTTATTGCTATTTGTAAATTTTCTGCATATCCAATGGCTATCTTATCCTATCTTATGATTCAGTCGGTTGTCAGAGAAAATGGATCAACAGTTATTTGATGACCTTCTTTATATTATGCATCACAGGGATGTATTTAACCTCTGTTGCCAGAGGATGGCTCATTAACACTCAACCAAACGACAAACTTTTGGATTAGTTCAAATTGAAAGCATTTGCAGACGACACCATAATTGTAAATCAAAAATTGAAATTTGATTTGGGAAGGGTAGAAAATCTTGTGGAAAAAGGAGAAAATGCTGGTTACCAGCATTTTCTCCTTTTCCCACAATGTTTTCAAAAGCTTTCTTTCTCAGGGTCGTTAAAAGTAGGGATTGTGTGGTAAAGGGTTAATGTTTTAAATCCAAACTAGATATTTAATCAGGCATCAGTTTGCTTTAACTGAGGTACCTAAACTTATGTCAACAGTCAAATCATTGAGAGAATTCGGTTGCACATGTCCTTCCTGGATCTCATCTGTACAAGCTTGGGGAACAGCAATGCCTTGCCTAAGCACATTTCCATGCCAATTGTCCGACTACGATGATACATGTGACACTTTTTTCTATTTGTAGGAATCCTATGGTTAGCTGTCAGATGTTGGAGGATATAAACCTTTCCTACTGGCAGGGTATCTAAATATGATTGGTCTGAACACTCACACTGAATCTCAGACTGAGGATTTCATGTACTCTCCAGCAATTGAACAGATAAAAGAAACAGAAAAAACTTTGTGACAACATGATGGAAACGAAATTGCTTGTAAAGGATTGTTTTTTAACTGGTGTCCTTGTTGAATAACTGGTCCTTTTTTACTCATTCATATCCCCATTTAAAACCATGAAGTGTTGTTTTCTTTTATCAATATTTCCCCAAATTTTAAATCAGCTGAAATACGTCTGTTAAAATGGATAAAAACACCGATGGGCATAAGCAAATTAATACTTAAAACACAGCTAGTTTTTCCTCTATCATTGAAGTGTAACTTTAAATATGCTTTTCAACCTTTTTTTTTATTCAAACACAGTGTCAAGGGAAGATACCTTAATAATATTTTGAAATTCAGAACTATTTCCTGTTGGGGCAAATATTAACTATACTCTAAATCATGCCACAGTGTGTCTTCAACATTGTTTATGATAAATAATATATTAGTGGCACTCTGGCAAAAGGGCGTTTAATGCGTCGCTGTATCACATTATACCAAGTAAGTCATCACATAACTATACGAGGGCTGAGCAAAAAGTTCGTGGAATTTCTTCATAACTTTTTTATTTGATGTCAGATTGTTTTCAGATTTTCACTTGTGCAATTTTTGTTTTTTATGAATTCCAAAGTAAAAAAATGACATATCTCACTGTACTTTAAATATATTCATTTTCAGCATAAAGAGTGCAAGGTCTGCTACCCTGGAGCATGTCGTAAAATCTCTGATACCATGCTTTTAAAAAACGACCATATTTCAAAATTGCCTGATACAAAACTCCTGAAATTAGATCAACATAATGGACGGCGCAATTTGACATTCTGTGCGAAATTTCTGACCTCACTTCTGAAAAACGTTAGGACTAGTTTTTGTGAGACCTATCGAAGGAAAAACAAGGCAAAAAAAGGTGGTTTCGGAAGTGACAGAAATTCCTGCAACGATAAAATTCTATGTACACTTAGGGCATAGTGCGTCTAAACGTTTCATTTATTAGCTGTTACAATTGAAAAAGTCTGCAGTATTCAAGTAGCATGCTCGGTTTAAAAAAGCGCGAAAAAGTATTGAACATGACCAAAAGGAGTTGATGAGCGAAGATAATTAGTAAGCCTGTAGTTAAATGATGTCAACATAATGGCGTGCTCGGGGTAGCTGTTATGATCGTTGTACAAAGAGTCATAGCAAATATGTTTTTGGATCAATTTGTCTGAAACTTTCTAATTTTATCCGTTATGAATGGATCTTAAACATATGAAAATTTACATGTAACAGCAATAGTAGTTTTGTTTTAATTAACAAATTCCACGAATTTTTTGCTGAGCTCTCGTACATCCATAAAATCCATTTAGTCTGGCATCGACTGGATCTGAAGGTACAATGGTCCTTTCACATGCAGAAAATTTGCATGGCTCAGTTGTAATGCTCTTTTCAGCAAGTTATATTTTCCATCTAACAATCTTTAACTTTTAACTTTTGGACAGTTTAAAAAGAGTCATGAAAAGGTAGAAAGGAGAAAAGGTTGGTAACCCACATTTCATTCTTTTCCCACAATTTTTTCTAAAGCCTTCTCCCTTGTGTATGTTTGTTGCAAGTTTCAAGGAATCTAGACAGTAGAATTGAAAAGAAAGGTGGACAATCAAGGCTGTAATATTACATGTATGACACTTTAAGCATGTAACAATTTCACCATATGCAGGTACCAATGCTCAGTTGCAGTTGCTTTAGATATGATGAAAATGCTATGTACAAAATGGGGCAAAATTGGGTCAAAAATATTTTGAAAGTTATCTGGAGTACTGGTATGGGTACCTAAGTTGATAGTAAACAACTTATCCAAATCTGAAGTAAATATCCTAAGTTATGAAAAACAGAAAAATTAGAAAAAGGTTGATTTTCAGTGAAAACTCTTAAGAGTAGAAAAAGGGGCATAACTGTGTCAAATATATTCAGATTGTTACCTGCCTTACTGGTATGGATTTCTCTTTTGATAGTTAACAACTAGTCTTTTGATGGTTAACAACTGTCAGAGTTTTAAGTGAATGTCTTCAGTAATGACAAAGATATTATAAAAAGTGAAAGTTTTTGCATAAAAATGACAACACAGACGATGATAGGGCTATGACATACCTTGGTATTTTCTTCAAAAACAGCCAAGCTAAAAATAGAAATGACAAAACACCAGAAAAGCCATTTTTCAGGTACTGGATAGTATAATTTAAGGAAATAAATAGTGAGAAATAAAAATACACATTCCTAACAATAGCTATTAAATAAACAAATAAATAAATAACAATAAATAGGTAATATTGCATAACAAAAAGAAAAGAAGAGGAGGAAAAAAAGACTAGGAAAGGTACTTTACTCTTTATCAGATGACAGAATTTTGGACATGTTTAGAAGGAAAAGATTTGCAGACAACATATTGGATGTGTCTCTTATGTTGGGATTTTGTCTTTAAATGAGTTGAAAACATTGTGGGAAAAGGAGAAAATGCTGGTAACCAGCATTTTCTCCTTTTCCAACAATGTTTTTAATTTTATTCCTTCTCAGAGTCGTTTAAGCACAGGACTGTTTGGTACAGAGTAAACCACTCACAGACATTTTGATATCAAGCTATTATGCACTGATATACTTGTATGTATACTTTATATTACACAGAAAAGTTTCATTCATCAATAATGAGCCAGATGACAAATACAGCTCAGATCTTAAGATTTTTCTTTAAAAGGGTAGCAGCCATTGTGGAAAACGCAGAAAATGCTGACTTTTCATGTAGCATGCATTTTCTCCTTTTTCTACAATGCTTTCAAAAGCTTCATCCTATGAATACTTAAAGACTTGTTTTGTGGAGTGTAAAAAGGCAGAAGTACTTTAGCTGCATTTTGGCAGAAGTGGGTTTAATGCATCTCCGTGATGCAATATACCAAGCAAGTCAACACACAATGACAGATCCATATAATCCATTTTTGTCTCACAACCGACTGAATCATGAGGTAAAAGGAGTAGAAATGTCCAACTTTATCTCAACCTTTATGGAATCACTAAATAAATAAGTTTTGCTTTAGGAAAAAGGGGGTTTAATGCGTCTGCAAAAAGTGTCAAGCCAGGTCAGCCCGTGCATTTCCCGCAGTCTGATCTGCGTCAGAAACTTTTGCTATCCAACAATTTTCTGCAGGTCCAAGGACCAATCTACCCCAAGATCCAGTTGGTTGTTATGGATTTAAGGATCAATAATTATATGATATGCTAGGTATAATGGATAATCGAGATGCATTAAATCCTTTATTCTCGGAGTGTTGCTCAAATCCCACTTTCAGTGACTATCCGTTGATTCAACATCAAAGAACATGGTCTTACCTCTAGCAACAGACTGCTTTTGAAAACAATATAGCAAAAGGAAAAGATAATCTTAATGAGCAATTTCTCATATCCCCACATCTGTTTCAATTGCATTTATGTAGTGTACCAACAGAATTATTATTATCAACATAAGCAACAACAACTGCACTATCACCAAGCAGGCATCAAAAATAACTTTTCTTTGATATTAAAACATAAAACATTGCTGTAGTAAGTCAAAAGAAAAAAGAAAGGCACAGTAAAGACAAGGTAATCATAATTCAGACTTGAATCATATTTGGCTTTGATTATACACTGATTGGAGGGTCTAACATGACTTGCACCATGGACTGTAAGTTAACAAGTTAAAAAGAAAAAAGAGGAAATAAATAAACACTCCTGTAAAATACAAATCATCCAGAGATACTTCTAGCAAAAATTCCCTCTAGACCAACTCCATGGATACAAGATCAACATAACAGTAAAAATTCTAAAACTCTCCAATAAAATTCTCTTGCATTGGTTTGGTATTTAACTCTTTAGCACACTAGAAAATTTTGGACTTTTAACAAAGATGACTGAAATTATATTCTAAAGGCAGAAAATATTGCTGGAAAACGAGAACATGCTGGTCACAAGCATTTTCTCCTTTTCCCCCAGTTTTTTCAAACGCATTCCTCAGAGTATGGAAACATGGAATTGTTTGGTAAAGGGTCAACCATGTCACATACATACCACATAAAAACTAACTTTTTATTGCTGGCAAAATATATACGAAAAATGCTCTGACAAAAGGGGTTTTAATGTATCCCAGAGATGCATTATACCAAGCAAGTCATCACATGATAAGGGATCATTAAGTCCATTTTGCCTATCAAATGACTGAATCTGGGGGTAGAATGGTCCTTTTACATGCATAAAATTTACAAATAGCAAAAGTTTAAATCCATGTAAGCCTGCAGAGATTGTGCAGGCTGACATGAGTCAATACTTTTTGCACATGCATTAAGCCCCCTTTTCACAGAGCACGGGCTAATGTAAAGTATTTGATTATCACTAAAACACAGTTTTTACCATTTGTGGAAATTTAAATGGAATTATATGACAGAAAACCATTGATAGATAAACAGGAAGTATAAACAAAGATCAGACTGCACATATGCACAAGCTGATCTTGGTCCACACACTCACAAATACCCATAGTCATAAATGACAGGGTAGGGGTTTACCCTTTACCACAGGACAAAATTTTGGACTCATCTGTATTGAAAGAATTTGCAGAGAAGAAACTAAGCATGACTTAAGGATAGGGCACCCTAATGGGATGTGTGTAACATCACCTTTCTTCGCCAAAATCATACGGATTCTGCTAAGACTCAGGTAATCTGTAATCGATACGGGGAACCAGCCTGTATCCGCTGATCGATTACGGATTACCCGAGTCTTAGCCGAATCCATACGGTTTTTTGGCAATGAAAGACGATGTTACAAGAATCTCATATGGGTGCCCTATCCTTAAAAGATGTGATTTCTTTATGACAAAGTAGAAAACATTGTGAGAAAAGGAGAAAATGCTGGTTACCAGCAGTTTCTCCTTTTCCCACAATGTTTTCAAAAGCCTCTTTCCTCAGGGTCGTTAAAACACAGGATTATGTGGTATAGGGTTAAGAATCTGGATTCAAGCACGACGAAAAACTTCTCCAGTTTTTACCCTGACCAGCCACTCTAAGGGCAAGCCAGTCCTCCGGATTTCTAACGTGGCTTATCAGTTCCTCGCTTTCATGGATGAAACTTTCTCCCTGTAGCTGACTGGCTGGGATGTTTTCCACACCTGTCAATAAACACAGCAATAGTTAATACAGGAATGCTTTTATCAGATGTCAAGAATTTTGTAGAAAAACAAACTATTCTATTGCAAATATGCTATGCAATTCAGCAGGTAAATTCTTGTTCAGTTCTATGGTTTTCTTGTTCAAATCTTTCCATTTCAGGACATTAAATGAACAGATAAATCAATGAAACTATGACTAAAGGAATAAAATAATTCAGAGTCAGTGGTGTTATTAAGAAGAACTTTTCACTGATTGTTTGAATGTATGCTGTTTAACAACATTTTCAACATTATTTGTTATATCGCAGCAGCCAGAGCACCTATCAATGCTTATCTAGAGTTTCTTTCACTAGTACTTTGCACAATATTCTTTCCAAGTCACTGGCTGCTTTCCCACATAACCATTGTCAAAATGGTCAGCTATGACAGAGGAATGAATCCTGTCCCATTAACTATCACGAATCCTCAGAAAGAAATTGGCCGAGCTTGGGATCAAACCAGCGACCACCTGTTCTCAAGTCCTGTACGCTACTGACTGAGTTACAGGGGCTCGGCTAGATAATAGATCAACTGGCAAGATGGAGCTTGTATGCTGAACATCTACTGAATCTTTGTCTCAGAAACCTTTGTTTTAACAAACCTGGGGAAATAATCTTTTGAAAACATTGTGGAAAAGGAGAAAAAATCTTTTCTACCTTTACCAAAACAAACCGCACAATTTGAACCATGTTGAAATTTTCATCTTCAAATGCTTTCAGCTGGGCTCAGCACTCTAAAAATGAACACTTTACTGAACAACAAAATTTTAAATCAGTGCAAATTGAAAGCACTTGCAGAGACAAACAGAATGTAGCTCAAATAATTAGACATGTCTTTGACAGGGTAGAAAACATTGTGGGAAAAGAAGAAAATGCTGGTTACCAGCATTTTCTCCTTTTCCTATGTTTTCAAAAGCCTTCCCCCAAAAGGTCATTTAAACACTAGATTGTGGGGTAAAAGGTTAATAGAGGTCCATTACAGGCTGCCATATACCACGTATTAAAAATCTAGGTCATGACCATCATTGCATGGTTTGACCCATTATTTTCTAATGACACTGAAGAAGCCTTTAGAAAACATTGGGGGAAAAGGAAAGAATGCTGGTGGTACTCAGCATTTTCTCCTTTGCCCAAACTGTTTTCTATCCTATCAAAAACAAATTCTATTTTTTGAGTAACATTTGATTTATCGTCTGCAAATGCCTACAATTTGGACAAGACTAACATTTTGTCATTTGGTAAAGACTTCAAACTGTACTAAAATCAGTTTGTTCTGAACTTAAACAACATCTTTACTCACTATCTTCTTTGGACGGTTCCCTAAATTTACTAGATGACCTTTGTTTGGACGGCTGTCTCAGTAACAGTAGGGCAGCTCCACCTATAGCCTTCAGTACTGACAAGTGCAAAATACTTTGATGTACCTCAGCATTCACAGTGTTTTGCTGCAACCAAGCTCTCATGAATTTCACATCCTCCATAAATAGAGTAGCTCCTGCATAACTGTAAAAAATTGGATGAGAATGGTCTAATTTTGCCAAGTAACCATTTTGTTGGCCCGGTGCCTTACATAAGCATAAAGTCATTAAATTATTAAGATCTTGGCTGAAATGAATATTGTTAGTGCTGAATTTGCATGTACTAATTTAAATAACATGACATATTTGTATCTGAAAATTCTCACACGAATCATTTTCTTTCATCACACAATTTACATGAAATAAAAATCTTAACAAGACAATTTTTCATGGGACATTTTTCATTTTTTAGAGAGAATGTCTCAGAATTGTGGCCTCGCCAAGAACACTGCTTTCACCATTTTCAAAACAAAAAGATGTACATGCCCTACATAGATACAAAAATAGATTCAGATAAATGTGGCCATTATATCAAGAAGCCATGTTTTAAACAACCAGTTTATATGACTTATCAATGTAACATCAAGAAATCTGAAAAAGATCCTGGCAAGATGAATTCTGCAAAGTTTTCTTTTATAAAATTGTGTAAATATTTTAAGATTAAATTTGTTTGACATTATAGTAAAAGAATGGACAGACAGATGGATAGACAATTGGTGGCAAGCAATCAAAATTACTTCCTTTGAGTATTTTCAAAAAAAAAATTAATAATTAAATAAAGGAGTTGTCAGGGAACAATGTAGGTTGTTGGGTGGAACACAGTTTTACAGAAATTTCAAACAAACTGGCCTTGCTACCTAGTTTCTAACCTGAATAACACACCTTTGATCTTGGCCAAGATATCATTTTGACAGACACAAAGAGTTAAGTTTCATAAAGATTAAATGAAAAGAGTAATTTTTATAGTCTTTACAAAATTTTCTATCAATATGACTTGATAAAGTTTTTCATACAGTGGTTTTAGACATTTGTGAAATGCTAACCAAACTGATTCCATGAGTAAACTTGGTATGTGCAATTCCAATTCCTTTCAACCTATGGAAGCAAGTAAACTAATAAATGAGTCGTGCTCTGTGAAAAACAGGTTTTAATTCATTTGCAGGCAGATCTAGGTCAATATTTTTTGCTAATGTTAAACTTCCTGCATGTTAAAGGACCATTCTACCTCAAATTTCAGTAGGTTGTTAGACAAAATAGATTTTTAGGATCCATAAATGTATGATGACTTGCTTGACGTAATGTTTTACACAGATGCATTAAATCCCCCTTTTACCAGGACATGGCATATAATTATATTTAACATATACTGAGAAAAGTACACCTACCTAAATTTAATCTTTTCATTTAAAATAATGGACATCCAAGCTTGACAGAGAGCTTCAATAGCATTGGATATAACACCAAGCTGTACAGATTGCTTCAAATTTCCAACTCCTTCAAGTACAGGCTCAAAGACGGTCTCCAGTGCATTTTCTATGTACTGATTGTGGCCTTTTGGGTAATCTGTAAAATATAAAGCAGTTTTGTAATATATATAAGCCATGCTCTGTGAAAGGGGGGATGCTTGAAGCAACCACAAAGACTGATTGATTGATTGATTGATTGTATGGTGTTTAGCGCCATTTTTAACATTATTTTAGTTATATCATCACGGCCTATGCACATATCCATGCTTTCAAGGAGTTTCTTTTACCAGTACTTCATACAATATTCCTCCCAAACCACTGGCTGCTTTTCCACATAACCATCATCGAAACAATGATCAGTTGTCAGGGTTCTCCTTTGACCCGGGACTCCAGGTTTTGACGCATGGAAATCCGAAATGACCCGTTTTTGACGCTCAAAAATATCTGCCTAAGCGTCAATCTGACGCATGAGATTACCAGCCAAAGGGTCATATAAATTATGTCACATGCATCTGGCAGGAATGTAGCCTATAATAAACACGATCAGTGTCAACTGTGTACAGATGCACGCAGTTCTGTTTATCACATGTAATCAAGCTGGCGAGTGGCGAGTCATTTTTGAAAACATGATAAAGGTGTTAGTCCAATTATCTAGTGTAAAATGACAGGTTTTCAAGTTAACTGCTACCCTAATTAACAAATTTATATCAAATCATGCAGTAATACTTGTAAAAATATTAACTGATTTGGAAAAAAGATCGCTGGAAAAAAACGTGAAAACCCATGACACAACAGAAATCATTATGACATCGTCCGATCAGAGGCACTTCAAACTATCTTTTCATCTTTGGTGACAAATTTAAACAGTGAATTTATACTTATTTCTTTATGAAACAATAAGTGAAAGCTAAAATCTCTGTTTAAAAATTAGGAAAAACTTTTTAAGATGAAAATAAACAACAACCTATAGATTAGATGGGGAGGGGGGGAACCGGAACAAGTGTGAAAGAAAAAGTAATTGGACAAGAAAAGAAGACTTAAATCTTAAGAAATAACACTTTAATGGATGTGACCTTTATTTTCTCCCTTTTCCACAATGTTTTGGGGTAAGAAAGACAAATCAAGTCATTCCAGCCACATTTGAATTGTCGTCTGCAAATGTCTAAAATAACTATGATCTAGTCAAAAGTTTTTGTTGTTTGGTAAACAGTTCAAAAGTTGTTTGTGTCCATTTATTCATCAAGATGAATTGCATGCTAGGGCTGCAATTTAAAATTCTTCTGTCCACTTCATTCCAACAAGTCTCTACATAAGATAGGGTATTTTCTTATCTAATTCCTATCCATAAACAAAGAACATAAATGGAAAGTTTTCATTATTTCACCCTTATCTCTACCTGATAATTCTGACCCTTAAACATTTCTATTAGACTCTTGGAAATTCCATTTTGACTCTTGAAAATTTGGGCCCAAGAGTCAGTGACTCTTGGGATTCTGGACCTAGGGAGAACCCTGAGTTGTCAGAGAAGAATGAATTTTTGCAATGACTATCATCAATCCTCAGAGAGAAATTGGCAGTGCTGTATTTTTGAACTAGTGATGCCCTGTTCTCAAGTCCTGTACACTACCGACTGCCCTACCTTGGCTCTGGGATTATAGACAAAGAACCATACAACAATGAATAATGAGGAACAACAGTGATAGTATATATTGGATGATCAAAAAGCTCCTTGCTGAAGGTTCTGCTCTAATGCAGCCTTTGGGTCTACTGAATAAGTGTGGAAAGGAAATACTGCAGGCAAACCTTGTTTGTACCAGGCTCAGTGGGAAACTAAAACCATTGTTTTGATAAATATAAAGAAAGGTAACTAATGAGAATTTATTCTTGCTCAAGTGAATATGTAAAGTACTTCAAGGTATAAAATATTGTGGAAATAAATTTAAATTCCTCAAGAGGAGTAAATTCACCAACTGTCACAAAGTTTTCAAAATATATCTGAGATTCCAAATTAAGTGACTGTTTGTTATTAACCAACTGTATTTGTACTATGGGGGGGGGGGGGGGGGGGGGGGGAGAGAAGAGAAAGAGAGAGAGAGAGAGGGGGGGAGGGAGGGATTGGAAGGGAGGGTGAGACAGAAAGACAAACAGAGACAGAGAGAGCTGTCAGTTGCTGGAAAAACTGTAAAATAAAGAGAAAAGTTTGTTACTTACCTTGCTGTGATTTTCTTCTCCAAAATTTCCCTTGAGGCATGTTAGATTTCAAATACTCAAGAGCTCTGCCAGTTAAGGCACTACTGAACTGTTTCATACAAGTACCAGGCATATTCTGTAATAAATTAAAGCAGTACCAATACATATGAGCCATGCTCTGTGAAAAGGGGGCTTAATGCATTTGCGAAAAGTATCGACCCACGTCAGCCTGCGCAGTCCGCGCAGGCTGACATGGGCCGAAATTTTTCGCTATCTTTGAATTTTCTGCATGTCAAAAGACCAGTCTACCTCATGATTCAGTCAGTTGTTTGACAAAATGGATCCTATGGATCCATAATTAGGCAATAGCTTGCTAGGTATTATGCATCACGGAGATGCATTAAGCTCCCTTTTGCCAGAGCATGGCTCATATTTGTATGAGAATATTTGAGCCATGCTCTTTGAAAAAGGGGCTAAATGCATCTCCGGGATATATTATAACAAGCATGTTATGTCTTATTTCGGAGCCATAAAAATCCATTTTGTCTAACAACTTATTAAGTCATGAGGCAGACAAGTCCTTCGACATGCAGAAAATTGACCAATAGCAAGATATTTCTGCCAAGATCAGCCTGTGCAGTTTAAACCGGCAAACCTGGGTCGATACTTTTTGCAGATGCATTAAGCCCCCTTTTCAAAGAGCATATTTCATATAATCATAAATTCACAATCCAGCTGAAAGATCACAAAAAACCTTAACCCAGTTTATAATATGAGACCCACTCCTAATCTTTTTTTAACTGTTTTAATGACCCTGAGGTGAAAAAGCTTTGGAAAACATTGTGGGGAAAGCAGAAAATACTGGTAACCAGCATTTTATGCTTTTCCCACAATGTTTTCTACCCTTCCTTGACAAATTTCAATTTTTGAATCACTTTAATTTTTTTGTGAACAAAAACTTTTAATTTTGCAACTCTAAAATTTTGAAGTTTGTTAAACAATTAAAACTTCTTCCTCAGCTCCCCTACTTATGGTAAATCCATAGACTTATTGGTATAACCTCTTTTTTTTCCCACTGTTTTCTTTTTCATTCTTATTCCAAATGATAAACAAAATCACACAGGTGTTACAAATTTCTTCTTGATCAGCCAAAGGTGAATAGAGTGGAGTAGTGATTGTCACCCTTGGCCAGCAAAGATGGATTCTAACTCTTTTAAAATTTTGGTGTCCTTTGGATTGCCAGACACTGTTGAAGACAACCCCTGTATACATACAGAATATTATTTTGTAGTAACTTTCCTGGTGCTTGTATTTGATTCAAGCAGCATGTGGAAAATTTGTTATCGCGTGAGACCAAAGGTTGAGAATGTCAAATACAAGCATACAAGTAAATACAAGCACCAGGAAAGTTACTACAACATAATATTTCTTTTTCTTATATACCTATAACTTTCAAGGACAAAATTTTGCAATTATTGACATCTTATATGAAAACGTTAAACAAAAATTCATGGTGTGAAGAGTAGTAACTCTGCTTTTATGAATGGTGGATGAATATCATAACGTTTTGACTAATGACATCGCAAATCAATGCATGCTTAGTCTGTGCGCGAATATTTAGAACTGTATTTCACATGTGTAGATACTGTCATATGTGTTACTTTATCCGCTTGCGACTTGTGCATTTGAGCCAGAAAGTTTACTGGTATATAATAAATAATTATCCGTGTGAAAAAAAGCTCACCTGTAGATTATCTGTCACTGTGTTCAGATAAGCCATCAGATTCTTGAAAAAAGTGACCAGTGGGTTTAAATCCACAGAGTTTTTCTGTATGATAGATTTTGATATTGTCTGTGCCAGGTGCCATGCCTGCTGAGTCTCTTCCACCAGCAACTGAAATAGGTGAGAAGGCTATTGCTGTACATGGCTAGCAACTGAAATAGTTGAGAAGGCTATTGCTACACATGGCTAGCAACTGAAATAGGTGAGAAATACTATACATGGCTAGCAACTGAAATAGGTGAGAAATACTATACATGCTTAGCAACTGAAATAGATGAGAAATACTATACATGGCTAGCAACTGAAATAGGTGAGAGGGCTATTTTTATTTATGGGTAGCATTGAAATAGATCAGAAGGCTACTGCTATACATAGCTAGAAACTGAAATAGGTGAGGTTATTGCTTTACATGGCTAGCAACTGAAATAGGTGAGGTTATTGCTTTACATGGCTAGCAACTGAAATAGGTGAGGTTATTGCTTTACATGGCTAGCAACTGATACAAATGGAAAGCTATTGCTATACATGGCAAGCAACTGAAACAGGTGAGAAGACTATAGCTTTACATGGCCAACAACTGAAATAGGTGAGAAGGTTATTGCTTTACATGGCTAACAACTGAAATAGGTGAGAAGGTTATTGCTTTACATGGCTAGCAACTGAAGTAGGTGAGGTTATTGCTTTACATGGCTAGCTACTGATATAAATGGAAGGCTATTGCTATACATGGCAAGCAACTGAAATAGGTGAGAAGGCTATAGCTTTACAAGGCTATCCCTATAATTGGCCAGCAACACGCGAAAAGGGGCATTCAGACATTTGCGTAAAGTGTCGTCTCGGGTCAGCCTGCGCAGTCCGCGCAGGCTGATCTGAGATGGCACTTTACGATCACATTAGATTTTATCTTACAGTAGACTTGCACAAAACAGAAAATTACATAAAAGTCTGCGCGAACTGCAGAGGCTGATCCAAGACGACACTTTACGCAAATGTCCGAATGCCTCTTTTTGTGTGTTGCAGGCCATATATGTCTTAACTCTAAGTCAAACTGTTGAGCAATAACTTATATCACAAAATGACATTTTTGTTTTACCACGCTGCAAAATCTGACATCTGTCAAATAAAACCTGGGTCTGTATTCACCAACCATTCTTGAGAATATTCTAAGTCTTATTCTCCAAGATATTCAAAGTTTGAAAGTAACACAACTTCTGATTGGCTAAACCAAATGGTTTAGCCAATCAGAAGTTGTGTTACTTTCAAATATAGAAAATTCTGGAGAATAAGACAAAGAACATTCTTAAGAATGGTTGGTGAATACGGGCCCTGAATGCATTTGTAGACGGCATATTTAATATGGCTCGAAATGATTAGATTTGTTCTTAACAGGGTAGAAAACTGTGGAAAAAGAAGAAAATGCTACTACTAGCCAGTCATCTTTCTCGAGATTGATTAAAAGTCCGAATTGTGTGTTAAAATGTTTATCTTATTCATGACTTTCAGGACTATAATTACATTTGCAGCCAGTGTAGATCAAGATCAGACTGCACAAAATGTGCAGTCTGATCTCTGATCTACACTGTCTGCTTTGCTCAAACATAATAGACAAGAGGAACTTTGAAATTATAATTATTTGGGTCTTAATTCTGGACAAAAAATGTCTGTTGGGTTTACTTGGTACTTTCAGGGTTAATCTATAACAGATGGCGATCTTAATATAAGACATTCAAGCTTCAAGCTTCTTACCTTCAGATCCATTGAAGAAATTAAGATGAAGTTACTAATAGAATGGGATGCAAGGAAAGTCTTGTATTTTGTCTGACACCAATGTAGAGCAAGGTCACATGTGACCAGTAGGCGCTTAGCAGTCGACAATATGTGACCAATAGGCTTAACTTCACCTGGAAAATTTAAAAATACATCCATACAACCAAAGAGAAAAAACAGAGACTTTGACTTCTATCTTATCAAATTCAGACAAATTCCACCATTTAACGTGTTGTCTGCAAATGCTTTCAATGTCAGAGGAAGAATCTATAATTCTGTTGCCTGGTATAGAGTTAACAAAATCTCAATCTAAGTTACCTTTTGATTGATTGTATGGTGTTTAACGTCATTTTCAACATTATTTCTGTTATATCACGGCTGCAAGTGCACCTATCAATGCTTCCCTGAGGTTTTCTTTGCCAGGACTATGCACAGTATTCTACCCAAGCCAATGATCAACGATGAGAGAGGAATGAATCCTGTTGAAATGACTATCATCAATCCTATGAAAGAGACCGGAAGAGCTGGGGATTCAAACCAAGAACTCCCTGTTCTCAAGTCCTGTAAGCTACAGACTTAGATACTGTTAGCGGCAAGTAGTGGTGGGCCATTGATCAACTATAGTCGAAAGTCAGTTGGTTTTGGCTTCTAATTGCGATAACTGATTGAAAAATCCTGGAATCGATTGTAGTCGGTACCGGAACTCGCTCGGTCCCCGAAAGTGAATACTGGTTTTAAGCGTTTGGTTTTGTGACTAATATCAATCACACTCTTGGATTCAACATGATGGATAACAAACACCAAATTGGCCAAAAAAAATGAGCAAGAAACTTTTGTCAATGGTTGTTTTGACAAACTTGACAACTCCGCAAGCTTCTCATAAGATCCCAGACACCGGATTTTGACACTTGGAAATTTGAAATGACCCGTCTTTGAAGCTAAAAAATATCTGCCTAAATGTCAATCTGAAATAAGCATCTATAGATTCATATAACTTAGCTCGCGTGCATCCGACAGAAATATGGGCTTTAATAAACACGATCTGTATCAAATGTGAAGGACACGCCCGGCTCTGTTTATCACAGGTAATCAAGCTGTCAAATCATTTATGAAAACTTAATAAAGGTGTTAATCCTCTTATCTAGTGTAAAGTGACAGGGGGATCGTCTGCAAATGCTTGAAATATGTCTATTTTTTTCTAACTGGTTTGGTATTAAGATTTAAGTACCAAAATAAATGGTATTAGATAAAGCAAAGAATTTAATGGTAATGTATTTCCTTTGATTTTTTGAGGTACAAAACATAACATCTTTATAAACTTAATATCATGTAGACAAATTGTCACAGTATTTAAAGCAAAAAGGCCTTCTCAGTTAAATGGAGAAACCATTGTACAACCGATAGCTAGTTGGTTTGCTCTTTCGATTATAAAGCGATAATCGATTGTGATTTTCAACAGATTGCCCAACACTAGCGGCAAGTTACCTTTTGAAGATGAATCTACTTTGTCCATCACCAGTTCTTGTAACAGATATAACAAAGGTTGGTATGTCATCCTCAGTGACTTCGCCGTTCTTGTACAACAGTTTCCATTGACAAGAGGACATGGGTAGCACTTGTCTGTCATCTGAGACGCCAGGGATTCACACATACCTAGTACAACCAATGAATAGTGTTTAACTCAGTTACTCTTGACCACACAATCCCCAGTTTTAATGACCCCTGAGAGGAGAGCTTTTGAAAACATTCTGGGCAAAGGAGAAAATGCTGGTAACCAGCATTTTCTCCTTTCCTCACAATGTTTTCAAAAGCCTTCTTTCTCAGTAGACTCGTTAAAAGTCTGGATTGTTTGGTAAAGATTAATGATGTATAAATAGCCATAATCATGTAGCACAGACAAGAAGATTTTCAAAGATTTTTAAAATTTTTTCAGTCCTGTTGCCATGGCAACCAGAGTTTTGACAGGAATCAAATTCAGGCAAGAAATTACATTATGTATGAAGTGGACCATGGCACAATCATTTCTGTGCAGTTTGGTTACAATTGGATTGGAAAGGAATTTCTTTACAACATGACAAAAATGTAGACTTGTTCAAGTTGAAAGCACTTGCAGACAACAATTTAAATGAGGTTCAGAATGTGGAATTTGTTTTTGATGGGTAGAAAACATTGTGGGAGAAGGAGAAAATGCTGGTTACCAGCAAGTGCGCCTATCCATTTCCCACGATATTTTCAGAAGGCTTCTTCCTCAGGGTCGTTAAAATTTGGGACTGTGTGATAAAGGGTCAAGAGTTTCTCAACTTACTTTTATCCCAAGCTGTAACTGCTGCTAAATATAGACATCTCTTTATGGCACTGGTCATTGGGTCTACACTACCAGATGGAAACAAATCTGTCATAGAAAAGTATGTTTTGTAAGTATTTCAAACAACACAAGGTCTGCTACTATGCTGGGTTTTTAAAAGTTCCAATAGCTGCCAAAAGTAAAACAAAGCAGGTGTTAAAATGCACTAAGATTTAAATCATATTATTTGAAAGTATGGAAATTATTGTAAAGATAACAATTTGTTACTGTACAGTTGGTGTTAGTTGCTGGCAGAGAAATTAATTTAAAAACTAGGTTAAAAGTTGCCAGGTTTATTTGTTTATTTTTTGCTTGATTTTAACATCCATTTTTCTGCCAGCGGCTTACACTTGTACTGACCACACAATAACAGATTGTCCATACTTTTGAATAGTATGATTTAGATTTGAATGCATTTTCACACCTGCATTGTCTTTTTGGCAGCAATTGGGCCTTTAAGGATAACTCATTTCCTTCTGCACATGGCTTTTTGCACCTTGCTGTGGACCACCATTGAAAACATTGTGATGCAAGGAAAATTGCCTGTAAAAATTTTCTCATCCCCAGTTTCCCATTTCACAAAAATGTTTTCAGTTTTGTTAATGTACTTATCCTGTACCACACAACCCCATGCTTTAACAACTCAGAGGAAATTTTTTCTACTCTTGCAAAGACAACAAACTAATTTTATATTATTTCTTAAAGTATTAAATCTTTACCACACAATCCCAAGTTTAAACAACCGTAAGGAAGGAGCCTGTTGAAAACATTGTGGGAATAGGAGAAAATGCATTTTCTCCTTTTCCACAATGTCTTTACCCTATCAAAGACAGAAATCATCACTTGAGCTACATTTACTTTATGGGCTGCAAATGCTTTCAATTTGGTGGAGTACAAAAAATTATCATTTAGTAAAGAGTTAAAGAAAGAATCCAGAATTTATTGCTCACAAAAGAGTTAGAAGTTTAAAAACCTTCACCTTTGAGACACATATGTTGTACCATGTTCTTCACAACAGCTACCACTGTTGTACTATGAAATGTGATAGAACCCATCTCAGAGAAATACAAAGAATTATGTCTGATCCAGGACGGTTCATAGAACATGCTGCACAAGTTCGTTCCAAAGTGGTTCCAGTATAAGTCCATATACCTGCAAAATGTAAGTCCACATAAGTCCATATACCTGCAAAATGTAAGTCCATATACCTGCAAAATGTAAGTTCATATAGGTCCATATACCTGCAAAATGTAAGCACACTTATCTGCAAAATTTAAGTCCATATAAGTCCAAATACCTGCAAAATTTAACTCGATATAGGTCCATATACCTGCACAATGTAAGTCCATATAGGTCCATATACCTGCAAAATTTAAGTCCATAAAAGTCAAAATACCTGCAAAATGTAAGTCCATATACCTGCAAAATGTAAGTGCACATCTCTGCAAAATTTAAGTCCATATGAGTCCAAATACCTGCAAAATGTAAGTTCACGTAAGTCCATATACCTGCAAAATGTAAGTCCATATACCTGCAAATGTAAGTCCATATACCCGCAAAATGTAAGTTCATATAAGTCGATATACCTGCAAAATATAAGTCCATGTAAGTCCATATACCTGCAAAATGTAAGTCCATATAAGTCCATATACCTGCAAAATGAAAGTTCATATATGGTCCATATACCTGCAAAATATAAGTCCATATAAGTCCACATACCTGCAAAATGTAAGTCCATATACCTGCAAAATGTAAGTCCATATATGTCCATATACCTGCAAAATTTAAGTCCAAATTAGTCCGAAATACCTGCAAAATGTTAGTCCACATAAGTCCACATAGGTCCATACACCTGCAAAATGTAAGTCCATATACCTGCAAAATGTAAGTTCATATAGGTCCATATACCTGCAAAATGTAAGCACACTTATCTGCAAAATTTAAGTCCATATAAGTCCAAATACCTGCAAAATTTAACTCGATATAGGTCCATATACCTGCACAATGTAAGTCCATATAGGTCCATATACCTGCAAAATTTAAGTCCATAAAAGTCAAAATACCTGCAAAATGTAAGTCCATATACCTGCAAAATGTAAGTGCACATCTCTGCAAAATTTAAGTCCATATGAGTCCAAATACCTGCAAAATGTAAGTTCACGTAAGTCCATATACCTGCAAAATGTAAGTCCATATACCTGCAAATGTAAGTCCATATACCCGCAAAATGTAAGTTCATATAAGTCGATATACCTGCAAAATATAAGTCCATGTAAGTCCATATACCTGCAAAATGTAAGTCCATATAAGTCCATATACCTGCAAAATGAAAGTTCATATATGGTCCATATACCTGCAAAATATAAGTCCATATAAGTCCACATACCTGCAAAATGTAAGTCCATATACCTGCAAAATGTAAGTCCATATATGTCCATATACCTGCAAAATTTAAGTCCAAATTAGTCCGAAATACCTGCAAAATGTTAGTCCACATAAGTCCATATGCCTGCAAAATTTAAGTCCAAATAGGTCCATATACCTCCAAAATGTACCGTAAGTCCATATAGGTCCATATACCTGCAAAATGTAACTCCATATAAGTCCATATTCCTGCAAAATGAAAGTCCATATAGGTCCATTTACCTGCAAAATGTAAAGGATTTATTGATTAAAGGTGTTTAACCTGCCTTTCAATATTATTTCAGCCATATCACTGCGACAGCTCACATATTCACATATGCACTGGGTTTCACCAGTACTAGGGTAGGCCCCTAGAATTAATGTCTTGCCAAGGGCACTCCCGTGAAAAATCCAAGTTGTCCAGCCAGGTTCAAACCCGCGACCTCCAGGTTAGAAATGCATAGTATAAAGTACCAAGTGCAAGTGCAAAAAATAAAAAGGAAAAGAATGAAAACAACAAGATGACCCTATGGCCCATAATTCTTTACCACAAAATAAATTTTAAGATCCAAATTATAGGTAAACATGACTCGAAAGTTGGAAGCTTTTTTTGAATAGGTTGCAAAACATTGTAGGAAAAGAAGAAAAAACTGGGTACCACCATTTTCTCCTTTTCCTACAGTGTTTTCAAACGCCTTCTCTTTTAGGATTATTAAAACTCAGAATTGTGTGGTAAAGAATTAACTATTTTCTGCACAACATATCCTAAGACTGATCCAAATTGAAAGCAATCACAGATGACAAATGTGGCTCATTTGCTTTTGAAAACGGGAAAAAAGCATTGTGGGAAAAGGAGAAAAGGCATCAAAGGGTCTTTTCTCTTTATGCCCTCAATGTTTTCAAAAGGCCTCTTCTTCTTCAGAGTTGTTAAAACTGGAGATTGTGCGGTAAAGGGTTTATTACCTTGCTGTTAACTGTGATCTTATGGAGCTGTCGGCTGAATCGCCCCATGACACTGACTTGCGTAGAGAATCAGCTCGTGATAAAACAGGAGTGTCACCTTGCGGTGGTTTGCCAGACTGGGATGTTGGCTGATTAAGACGGACGGCTCTTCGTGAATTCTGAGTTTCAGTCCTTCTCAGTAAGTTTGTTGAATTGCACACAACGGATAGGAAGTTTTCAGCAAATGTATGCTCCCGTCTCGATAGCTCAATGAGTGGCGAGTTTAAGTTTGAAAGATCAGGTGCATGCAAGTTTCCAATTTGGAGTACAGCGGCACTTAACGATGTTAAACTCCCATCTGCTGTATGATAGTCCGATGTGTCACTGTTGGGGTTATTGAAAGAAGTCCACAAGGAGTCCCCGGACCATACAAACTTCGGTAAATTTCCTGCTGGGATCATTTTCATGAATTCCTGATTAGCAGTAAAAAAACGATGTGTTTCTAGTGCTGCGTATTTACATCTTTCATTAGCAAGAATATTCAACAGTTGTGTGAAAGAAACAGGCCTATGTTCTCCCATATTTGCGAAGGAATTTGTATGATGTACATCAAAGGAAGTTGATTCTAGAGAATTTTTTGCGTGATTAATCAAACTTGTTTTGGTGTGAGCCGTATGATGCCTGTTTGGTATACTTACAATGTTGTTGAAGTCCTCTAGGCCTCTCGTTATATTTCCTATCATTTCATGTGTAACTGTGTCTATATTCCCATGCGAAAACACTTGTAGACCAACCATGATGAACTTTTTCAGCCACCATATTGCTTTCTCACATAACTGGTTTAAAGTTTTTTTAACCCAATCCAATTCGAAATGTAACAACCCCAATAATGGCTGCAACCATCTGTTAGTGTGTAACTTCTGTTTTATACAATTCCAATGACCAATATGGGCTCTAAGGTCCTCACAAAGAGCGTTTAAGCAATAAATTTTACTAACGGGTATTTCTTTGATACTGTCATGTGTAATGTCATATAAAGTTCGATATTCTTCTGTAACAACTTCCTGTACATCTTTTATAAAACTGGTCAATGATTTTATTCGATACAAACAGTCCCGCAATAGATCCACTCTTGCTCTCTCTTCCATTACGTGACGTAAGTGGAAATACTTCTTTCCGACAGTTGTTGCATGTCGACTATGTACGAAACTTATACTTCCATGTTCTGGATATCTCTTTGCTATGTGATTCCCTGGATTTAATACCTTAAAATATTGTAAGACCAAAAATATAATCCTTGTTCATGTTATTACCATAAACTCTTCAACAGATGACAAAACTTTAGACTCTTCCATATTAAAAGTATTTAGTGAGGACATATTAAATGGGGCTCAAATCAAGAGATTTGTCTCTGATTGGATACAAAAAATATTGTGGAAAAAGAGAAAGATGGTGGTTACAAGCATTTTTATTTTTCCTCACAATTTGATCAAAAGTCTTTTTCCTTTGGCTGATTACAAAATAGAACAGAAGGGTTAACTCCTTACTACATAACAAAAATGTAGACTCTTCCAAACTCAAAAGCATTTGCAGAAAACAATTTAAATTCGGCTCAAATGAAGGAATTTATCTTTGATATGGTAGAAAAACATTGTGGAAAAAGGAGCATTTTCTCCTTTTCCTACAATGTTTTCAAAAGGCCTTTTCCTTCAGGACCTGGGATTTTGTGGTAAAGGGTCTCTCTGGTTTGAGTATGTGACTGCTTGTATTAGTGAAATATTATACAGACTGACAAACAAAGCATAGCAAGAGCTTGACAGTAACTTATTGCATTGCTGTCTCATATAGTCACATAAACGTAAAATGAAAGTAAAGGAGCCATGCTCTCTGAAAAGCATCTGCAGAAAGTATTGACCTATGTCAGCCTACGCTGTCCACGCAGGTTGACCTGTGTCGAAACTTTTTGCTATTTGTACATTTTTAAAAATGTCCAAGAACTATTCTACCTCAAGATTCATTCAGTCTAGCATTACACTAAATTGATTTTATGGATCCATAATTATATAAATATGATGACTTGCACAATATAGTGCCTATAGATGCATAAAGCCCCCTGTTTCTACAGCATGGCTCAAATTAAATGTATTCATATGATATTAATGATTTAACCCTTTACAAAACAATCCCTGGTTTTTACTACCCAGAGATAGAAGCCTTTTGAAAACACTGTGGGAAAAGGAGAAAATGCTGGTAACCAGCATTTTCTCCTTTTCCCAAAATGTTTTCTACCCTGCTGGAAACAAATTTCAATTTTTTAGTTACGTTTATTTCGTCGTCTGCAAGTGCTTTCAATTTGGACCAGTCTAAAATTTTCTCGTTTGGTAAAGAGTTAACCAATAGGAAACATTGTGACAAAACATAAGTCAAAACCAGGTCCTACATTTATTGAGCTATAGATGCATAAAGCCCCCTTTTCCTACAACATAGCTCAAATTCAATGTATTCATATGATATTAATGATTTAACCAATAGGAAACACTGTGACAAAACGTAAGTCAAAACTAGGTCCTACATTTATTGAGTTATACTATATTTATTGAAAGGTTGTGTACTTGAATCTTTACTAAGCATCAAAATTCCTGACTAGACAAAATTCAAAGCATTTGCGAATGACAAAATAAACGTAGCTCAAATATTGACTTCTGTCTTTTAAATGGTTGAAACACTGTGGGAAAAAGAGAAAATACTGGTTACCAGCATTTTCTCCTTTTCTCACAATGTTTTTAAAAGCCTTACTCTACAGGGTCATTAAAACTCAGCATTGTGTGGTAAAGGGTAAAAAACAGTGGGAAAAGGAGAAAATGCTGGTATCCAGCATTTTCTCCTTCTCTAACCATGTTTTCAAAAGCCTTCATCTACAGGGTTGTCAGAACTCAGGATTGTGTGGTAAAGGGTTAATATTGTAAAACTTTACCAGAAAGGCTCTTCGAAGACACTTGACAGCTTCCTCCGCATCGTTTACATCAAACATCCTTGCCTCTGCCTCGCAAAACTCTTCTCTTCCTGACAGTAATCCATAGTTTAACCCCGACAGATCTCCAAGATTTATTGTTTCCTTCATCTCAACCGAACCTGGGACACTGCTTAGACCTTGTCTTTGCATGGTTGAAAGAGACAGACAAGTCCAGTTCAAATTTCCTAGAAACTCAATTCTTTAGAAAATGCCCCATCTGAAATGGAAAATGAATTAATCCTTAGGCTGCTAAGCAGGACTCACTGACCTTTTACGGACAGTGTAGATCAAGATCAGACTGCACAAAACGTGCAGTCTGATCTTTTATCTACACTGTCCGATTAGGAGAAATTATTTTCCAAGACATAACTTTGAAATAGCAATATTTGGGTTTTTACTATCAAATTAAAAATTTCATTTTACTTATTTAGCAGGTTAAGGGTTAACAGTGAAGGAGACCTGGGTCATTGTTCAACAATTCTTAAGAACATTCTCAATCTTAGTCTTATCATAGAATTTTTCTAAATTTGAAGTAACAAATTTCTGGTTGGCCAAAGGTTCCTTCCTTGTGTTTATATTATTATCCCTGAAATGGACAGGCTTTACTTTCACACCCTGTGGTTTAAGACGCTTGTAAAAATGCATTTTTTTTTTTACCTGTGAAATATACATGTGTTCATCAGTAATTCATTTAAGTTAAGTGTAGACCAAAAGCGGAGACCAAAATTGTAAATTTAAGTCCCTCGCAAACTGATTGGTTCACCGTGGTAAGCTCACTATTCTCAACTTAATCCCAATGCACAATAGTTCGTCGAAAATGTCTTTCGTCGAAATCCATGTTTGTTTTATCAAAATATGATTGCTAATATCCTACATTTATTTCATGAAAACCTCGATCTGGGAGGAAGATTTGAGTGACATTTCGTCTGGGTAACAGTAAGGGATCGTTATCGACAAACATGGTTCTAGACGAAATGTTGCAGATCCCCTAAATCCATACAATTGCACTAAATTTTCTATGCTAATAGTCCGATGAGTTGCTAAGGGACCGCATTTTAAACTAAAGCTTTAGTTATGCACTCCTTTTAAGGTAAAAAACAAAATAGATCTATGTGCCGTATTCTAGCCGAATAAAATTCCGTGATATCGAATATTTAAACTGAAAAATTGAACATGACATGGGGAAAAATCAAATGTACAATCGTAAATCCATACCTCGACGTTCTCGATATAAACACCAAATATTTACATTCCATTCCGGAAGTTTCAGTCTGGGTACGTATTACCGGAATTCACTGGATCCGTCCTAATCACCGGACCGGACTCGGATTGTTGGGCTTTCGACGGCTCTTAAACAGTATTTTGACATTTTGAGTTCATTACATACGTACGTTACCTATTTCCGACGGATATCAAAGAAATGTTTGAGCTTTCAAAAACACAAGGGATGTTTGTAATCAATAGTTTTACTCAGCGTCGAATCTAGATCAGCTGACGGTAAACAAATTAAGTCAGATAAGAACAGCGAGGTGAGTTCTGCATATATCTAGCAGATTAGTGGTGATATATATTCTATTCATGTTAATTACTTGGAATGCCAACCGATTCTGTGTAATCCGATTAACAAGGGATCGTCTATATAGAATATAGGATCACTGGTTTAACACTGCAGATTTAAATCCATTTTCTAAGGTCCTTCATATTTTATATTTGGCATAATTAAGTCCCCATGTATACACTTTTGGCAGTCAAATGTATGGGGCTATTATTTTTTAGGAAAGAACGATCGTCTCCAGACACAGCATTTGAAATTAAAAAGATAAAGCGCATTTTAGCATTCTAAACAGCTGTTGAAGACACTGAGCCCCTTAATTACATTTCCACTTTTTTTCTTATTTTAGCCACCCTTTTCTCTCAGCTCTTAACCTATTTCCACTGTTTAAAAAAAACCTGAAATAAGTTGCGTGTTTCCTGAAGGGGCAGGGAAGGCAAAATTGTATTAGTGCTCTAAGGGGGAAAACTCATATATACTACCACTAATTTATGCAAGAGTCGCGTCCCTTACAGTTGTGGACCACCTGAAACGTGTTATGGAAGATATGATCTATTACTCTTTACCAAATAACAGAACTTTGAACTCGACCAAATTGAGAGCACTTGAAGATGACAAATTAAATGCAGCTCAAATGATAACATCTCTCATTGATAGGATAGAAATCATTGTGGTAAAAGGAGAAAATAGTGGTTACCAGCATTTTCTCCTTTTCCCACAATGTTTTGAAAAGTCTTTTCTTCAGGATCGTTGAAAGAAATGTGTGGTAAAGGGTTAAACGATCAGCGTAATTTAAGCGTTTATTTCGTTCTTCTATTATGAGTTCGAATGTATCGGACGGTTACGGGAGATACAACGGTACCGGTCTAGTTGGGGAAATTGTTGTCTCAATAAGGGAGAAAAATCTTCATATACTTTGGTTTAAGACTGTACAAGTTTTTTCCCTTAGATCATAAAATGATTATGGAAAAAAAATCCCATCCTGGCCGAAAATATTTGTGGCCTAATATTCACGCTAATAATCACGTAACAGAAATCGGCAACGGCACTGAATGTATGCAATCTACTTAGATGATGTGAGGAAGATTCAATATTCACAAAGATTGTCTGGAATTTCGAATTAAACTAGCAGCTAATCAATCGTCGTGTGCCGTAAGGTTAGGCACATATATAATGGGTGCTAATTTAATTTTGATGGGTTGTGCATTTTAATCTAAGAATTTGCGGGGGGGGGGGGGGGCTGTCAAGGGAGGGACACATACAGGTTTGAGGTTTTAGTTTAAGACTGCACGAGTTTTTTTTTCCCTTAGACAATAAAATGTCAATAGAATCCATCATGGCCGACAACAGTTTTTGGCCTTTTTTATTTCACGCAATATTATAGTGTTTGATGAAAAGCTGAATCGAATGGTATTAAGTATACATGATGTCCTAATGAGATATGTGAAGAAGATTCTCTGTTCCCGTATTTTCGATGGCAATGTGTACAAGTACACCAGCGCTTGCAGCGTGTTATTGATCTTTCTTTGCGGGAAGGTCACAGAAGATAAAATGGACCGCACATAGTTCATTTTCGATTGGCGACCCGTTTTATTCAAGTGTGTGTGGGGAGGGGTCTGTATAAGGGAGATCACTCTTCAACTATTTTGGTTTTTCAAGCTGTGCGAGTTTTTTCCCTTAGACCATGAAAAAATGAAATTAGAATCACGGCCGCTCATATTTGTTGACCTCGTCTATGAAAATTTTCGTGTTTGATACAAAGCGAAATGTATCAGCATTAGACACAAGATATCCTGTTAAGAAATGACCCATTTACACATTATTGTACAAGCATCTTCAATTTAAGTGAAATGTTTAGAAGCAATTAAAAATTGGATGACTTTAACTGTTACACCAGTAAATTTAAAGCCTTTGGGTATATCTTTATTGATTTGATTGCAATGAAATAGGGGTTGGGGGAGATAAAAAAAAAAGTAAGATTACTCTAATTATCATTATGTAAGACATTAAGAGTATTTCGCCTTAGCGGATACAGTGGGGTAGGCTTAAGTTTGAACACCTTGCATTTCAAAAAGGAGTTCACTACCTGATACGAAACAAATACTTTGCTCTTTGGTGTTATCAGAAGGAGTTTTGCTTTCTGGTCTCAGTCTCACATATTTTCAACTCTTTGACTTTATTAAACAACAAAATTTAGGACCTGACTAGATTTACATCATTTGCAGATGACAAATTACATGTGGTGCAAATGATGATTTCTGTTTTTGACAGCGTAGAAAACATTGTGGGAAAAGGAGAAAATGCTGATTTTCAAAAGGCTTCTTTCTCAAGGTTGTTAAAACTTGAGATTGTGTGGTAAAGGGCTAGAAAAAAATGTAAACAAACCAAATTTACTTAGACACAACTTTGCTGTACTTTCCATGAACTCTACCAAACAACCAAATTCTGTGCAATTACTTCAAGTCTGTCCTTTTTTTAACACATGACAAAATGTGGCTCAAATGAAGATTTCTGTGATAGGGGTTAAAAAACATTGTAGGAAATGGAGAATATGTTTGTTACCAGCATTATCTCCTCTCCTTTTCCCCCAGCTTTTAGAAGCTGTCTTCAGGGTGTTTGAAAAAAAATAAATGGAAGGCAAAGGTTAAATCAAGTCCCAGGTCAGCCAATATTCTTCAATGATGACTGTCATTGTGACATAATTAATCCCTCTCTAAAGACTGAGTGTTGTTACAAAGATGTTTATACAGGATCAGAACCAGTGGCTTGGGAAGAATATTGTGTGAAGTACTGGTAAAAGAAACTCCGGGGAAGTACTGGTAAGTGCACTGATAGAGGTTGTTGTAACCCTTTATAAAACAATCCTGTGTTTTGGAAGACCAAGAAAGGTTTTTGAAAAAATTACAGGAAAAGGACAAAATGCTGGTAATCAGCTTTTCTCCTTTACTGACAGTATTTTCTACCCTGTCAAGGACAAATACCTTGAGTTGAGCAACAATGAACACATGTACTGCAAAGGCTTTCATTTTGGGAAGTCTGGTAAATTATTTTGTGGTGAAGGTGACTGTGATTTTTTTTTTTTCAACTCTAGTGGCAGTCTTTCTTCAGCAAAGCAGTTGAAGCAGCTCAGAACTTTTCAACAAGTTTTGGCAAAATTTCATGGTGGACTTTCATCTGCACATACACTGATGAACCAGTCAAGTTAGTTCACCTTGCAGCCCTTAATGCTAAAGAGTTAACCTTTTCCCAACTAACAAAAGTTCAGATTCACCCGTGCTGGAAGCATCTGCAGACAACAACTGTCGAGTGGTTGAATGATTTAGTTTTGTTAATGAAAGTAGAAAGTCTTGTGGAAAACGAAAAACATGTTGTTTACTAGGATTTTCTCATTTTTTGTTTTTAGGGCCAACCACACGTAAAATCAGCAGTATAATTTTGGTAGTACATTTGTATTACTGAAAGCTTGTTTTTTCTGCAACATAAAAAAACACAAAGTCAGTAACCCATTTTTCATATTTTTAATGTTACAATAAGCTTTATGACATTACAAAAAGCAAATAATCAAACTTTGAAACAAGTAACCTTTCTGCTAAGAACAAATGTAATTGTATTCATTGATATAGTAGATCAGGACTGCACAGTCTTAAGTCAGATCATAACGAATCTAACACTGTCAAATCAGTTGTGAACTATTCCGAGAGAAACAAAATTTTAGTTGTTATTTTAGTAATTTTCAGTTCTTTTCATATTGACAGAAATGTCAATTTCATATATCCTATTTCAGAATTAACCCTTATTTCTTTATCAAGCAACATCTTATTTCTTTATCAAGCAACGTCTTATTTCTTTATCAAGCAACATCTTATTTCTTTATCAAGCAACAAAAGTCTTGTCCAAATTCAAAGTATTTGCAGACAAAAAAAGTAAATGTAGCCCAAATGATGAGATTTGTCTTCAAAAGGGTAGAAAACATTGTGGGAAAAGGAGAAAATGCTTAAAACCAGCATTTTCTCCTTTTCTTACAGTGTTTTCAAAAGCCTTCTTTTCTTAGGGTCTTTAAACACAAGATTGTTTAGTAAAGGGTTAAAGTATGAAACAAATGACATGCACTTTCATAATTTGGTCAACATTCCAAAGCACGGCAATTTCAAAGGTACACTTTTGTCAGAATATTTCACAAAATAGCAGATGATATAGCTAAAAGATTATATTGCACACTTTGTGCAGTCTAATCTTGATCTACACTTCACAAAAAGCTGTCTCATCTTGATCTACAATGTCTACGAAAACAATTTAGGTTGTGCTGAGCGCTTTAAAAGTAAATGTACCAAAACAGTCAGACCTTGTTCGTACATCACACTGTAATTATTATTCTTGGATAGGATTTGATGGTAACAAACACTGTAGTTCTAATGACAACAGAAAAGTCAAATGAGAAAAAGGTCTTGCTAAACTCTATCAGGACGGGACTCTCACAAAAGGGGTTTTAATGCACCTCTATGATGCATTATACCATGCAAGTTATTATATGGCCTGCAACACGCGAAAAGGGGCATTCGGACATTTCCGTAAAGTGTCATCCCGGATCAGCCTGCGCAGTCCGCACAGGCTAATCCGGGATGACACTTTCCGTTCTTATGCATTTTTCTCTTTTGCGGAAGTCTACTGCAGTACAAAATCGAATGTAATCGTAAAGTGTCGTCTCGGATCAGTCTGCGCAGTCCCGGATCCGCGAGCCATATAAGCATGGATCCATAAAATCGATGTAGTCTATGTAGTATCTATGTAGTCTAACAATCAACTGACTTATGAGGTAGACTGGTCTTTTTACTTGCTAAAAATTGTTCTGTAGCAAAAAGTTTTGACCCATATCAGCCTGTGCAAACTGCACAGGCTGGCCTGGATCAAAACTTTTTGCAAATGCATTAAACCCCCTTTACACACAGCAAAGCTCATATGTATCTGTGTAGTAGTTTGTATTATTCTCAAATAACTTAAAAAGACCAAGAAAAACTTTTGTCATAATGTTTTCAAAACCTGTGTGCTGCCTAGACCACCAAATTTTTGGAAATTGTAATACAGTAGTTTTGGTTGATCCAACTTTCTGCCAGTAACTGAAGTTTGTGATGTCTTACACAGTTCAACTCTATAAGCTTTCATGACTAAAAGCAAACAATAATAATATCAGACTAATTTCCCAATATCCCATATATTATGTAACTTAAATGCTACATGCACTTACTTCTACTGCTTGACCCATTACCATAATAATACAAAAACAAAGAGCTCCACATGCAAGTGCCAATGCACAGCTGCAGTTGCTTGATTTTAAATGAAAATTCTAAGTAAAAAGAGGGGCATAACTGTGTCAAAAACATTCTGATAGTTACCTGCCCTTGTTGCATGAGTTCCTCTTTTGATAGTAAACAACATGTCCAAGTTTGAACCAAACATTTTTAGTAACAACAGATACAAAATGTCAAAGTTCAAGCATGTAGATGCAGATGACAACAGGACTAGGGCAATACCTTCGACATTTTTTTCCAAAATACCCAAACTAAGGAGGAACCTTTGCTTATTACCTACAGGACAAATGACCAAGAGAATCACAGTCTATCAATTATAACCTGTATGATCAGGAAGTCAAGGAAAAATTGTGAGAAATGAAGAAATTGGTTGTTCAAAGGACTTTTTTATCTTTTAGCCACAGTGTTTTAACAAGACAGGTTTATGCCATTACCACATAAAAAGCCAATGATTGCATCAAAAAATCACCAAATATCAAAAAGCTTTAACACATCACACAATTTGCAGTCTTTACCATATGACAAAAATGTAGATGGGTGCAAATTGAAAGTGTTTGTAGATGACAAAATAACTTGGACTTAAAAATTGGAATTTGTTTTTTGGAAGGGTAGAAAACAATGAGGGAAAAGGAGAAAATGCTGGTTACAAGCATTTTCTCCTTTTCCCTCAGTGTTTTCAAAAGCCCCCTTCCTCAGGGTTGTAAAAAGTTGGGATTATATGGTAAAGCTTGAATTTTACAGGTTTCACAAAAAGACCAAACATGTAGCACTTTAAAGAAAATTGAAGAAAACGTTGGAGCAAATGGAGAAATTTCTCTTTTTTGGCAATTTCTCTATTTGTTGCCAAACTCTTGCTCAAAGAAAAGGTATAGAATAAATAATATTGCACTAATTTTTCCGCCGATCATGTGACCAGTCTGGCATGAAGGTGGCGTAGCTGATTCGGCTGTATATTTATAGGAACACATTCCCCCTTCCCCTTGTCTGTTGGTACCGAGACACGGCCAATCAACAGACTTTCTCCACTCTTCTCATGTAACACCTGAAACAAATAAAACATTAAGATTACATCTGCTAGTTCTTTGTTTGTTTGTATTGGAGTTTAGGGCATTTTAACAGCTTAGGTCAGATCACAGTGGTCAGGGCACCTACACATGCGTTTTCATGCTTTTTCACACTAATACTGACAAAACTTTCTTTTCAAGTCACTGGCTACTTTTCTCATATGCATCAGAGGTGAGCAAGGAAAGAAAGTTTGCCTCAACAAAGTATCAAACCTGCAACCACCTGGATACAAGTCAGATACGCTAACCACTGAGCTTCCCTGCCCCGCCTGGTAGTTCTATAAGTATGAAATTGGCAATTATCCCTATACTAGAAAGCAAAAACTTAGACCTGTCCATATTGAAAGGATTGGAAAACAAATTTAAAGAAGCTGAAATGATACTAGGCTTTTCACCTTTTTCAATGATGTTTTCAACAGCCTTCTTCCACAGTGTTGTTTCAATAGGGCAATCATTAAGAGGATAAGACTTTCTTTTAATCAAGACATACAATAGATTTAACCCTTTACAACACAATTTAACAACCCTGAAAGAGAAGGCTGTTGAAAACATCGTGCAAAAGGAAAACCAGTATTTTCTCCTTTTTGCATAATGTTTCCTCCCAAATCAAAGACAAAATCCATTATTTAAGGCACATTTCAATTGTAGTCTGCAAATACTTTCAATTTGGACATGTCTACATTTCTGTCATGTGGTAAAGAGGTTAAGTAAACATTGTTAATCATAAAGATATCAGAAAAATGAAGTTTTTGCTTGACAAAGACACAGATGATGACAGGCTGTATCTATCCCTCTTTGACACCAGCAACAACTACTTTGAAAACATCTGAGCTAAAAAAGAGATACCTGTGTCACACCCGGGTCTGTATTCACCAACCAGTCTTAACCCTTTATCACACAATTCCAAGTTTCAACAACCCTGAGGAAGAAGCCTTTTGAAAACAGTGAGAAAAGGAGAAAACGCTAGTAACCAGCATTTTCTCGTTTTCCAACAAAGTTTTCTACCCCAATGACAAATTTCATCACTAGAGCCATGTTAAAAATGTAGTTTGCAAATGCTTTGAATTTGGACAAGTCTACATTTTTGCTGTTTGGTCAAGAGTTAAATCTATTCTAGTCTAATTCTAGAATTATAAAGTAAGAAAACTTCTAATATGGCGAACTATTTTGATAAGCCAATCGAAATTTGTGTTACTGTCAAATTGAGAAAATTCTGAGGATAAGACTAAAAATGTTCTTAAGAATGATTTGTGAAGGCAGACCCTTGACCCTGAAGTATGTTTGACAAAAAAATGAAAATAAGACTAGAAATCTTACTAACCTTAGCAAATTGAGGTGTTGGGAACACGGAGAAATCTGTTCTTACTTGTCCTCCTGTACGATTGGCAGCTAGTAACATTGTCACTTGTACTTGTAGCTGAAATTTATAGAAATCCTAATCATCTACAATGTTTTTAACCCTTTACCGCAAAATGCCGACTTTAACAACCCTGGATAAGAAGCCATTTGAAACAAGAGGGCCATGATGGCCCTGTATTGCTCCACTGGCTAATAAGTCAAATCACAACAAGCCAAACATAACAATATTTGGCCAATTGGTTTTAAACTAGAAGACATACAAAATTTTCTTCTAAAAAATCCTATGAGAAAATTATGACCCCAGGGCAAAGCCATTTTTTGGCCACAAAGCTACAATTACTTGAATCCTGGTGGAGGTCCACAAAATAAAGCCCCATATCAAATAAAACAGGTCTAGAATGTGTGGTTATAAACAAGAAGATTTTCAAAGTTTGCTCAATAAAAGGCCCTGTAAAACATGAGACCCATGAGACAGGGCTAAATTTAGTAGCCCTAGGTCTTATTATGGTTAGTCACAAGAAGATTTATACAGTTTTCACTATAAAAGCCCATTTAAAACTTGTGACCCCTGGGGTTGGGCCAAACTTGACCCCAAGGTTATAATTTGGGCCCTCTTAGTAGAAGTCCACTAGATAAAGCTACATGCAAAATTGGGTAGCCCTAGGCCTTATGGTTTCAGACAAGAAGATTTTCAATATTTTCAGTTTTGTTGCCATGGCAACCAGAGTTTTTGAAGGAATCAAATTCTTTCAAGAAATTCTGAAGAGGACCATGGCAGGATCATTTCTGTGAAGTTTCATCAAAATTGGATGGGTAGTTTCAGAGAAGATGTTTGAAATAAAAGTTAACGCATGCACGGACGGAAGCACGCACACACGGACGCACGATGGACACCGGGCCATGACATAAGCCCGCTGGCCTTTGGCCAGTGGAGCTAAAAATTATGGGAAACGGGGACAATGCTGGTATTACCAGCATTTTCTCCTTTTCCCACAATGTTTTCTACCCTATCAAATTAATTTGCACCATTTGAGCCACACTGAAATTGCCATCTGTGAACGCTTTCAATTTTAACAAGTCTAAAATTTTGTCGTCTGGTAAAGATTGAACATGTTCCTAAGCAATATAAACCATAGTGTTTTGGAATAAACTATTTCACTAGGTATTTTCAGACCTATGACCAGCCCGCATAGCTCAAGTGGTCGAGTGTAGGACTCATAGACGTCAAGCCTCGGACCACTTGAGGGTGTAGGATCAAGCGCCACAGCTGGCCATCTAAAACTACTAATAGTCTATCAGTTGAGATGTTAAATCAAGGATCTAAGTCACGATGCTATACACCGAGCAAGTTAGAGAACCAGGCGTAACTTAGTATGGGTTTCGTCCTTTGTCTTGCACTATCCCCCGTAACAAACTAACAGCTTTCAGGGGTTTTTGCTCATTTGGGCAACCGCTGGCAATGATAAATAAGCAGAAAATCAATCAATCAAGTAATTTCAAACCAGTGAGTACCGTTATAAGGATACCAATATATAAACTTTAATATTAAGATGATCATGACAACATTTCTGATTTTGATGGGTTATGAGAAATTAACTTCGATAAATGTTTACTAGTTGTGTGCCCAGGCAAGTAGGAACAATAGCATTGAATTTATAAGCCAGAAACAGTACAATTCATGCTTTTTTTTACTATTTACTAAACAACAGAATTTTTAAAATACTCGGTTGAGGCAAACTTTCTTTCCAGCAATTTCTTTTGACTCTTACCTCTGATGCATGTGAGAAAAGTAGTCAGAGGCTTGGAAAGAAAGTTGTGTCTGTACTAGAGAGAGCCAGGAAACACATACGTAGGTGCACTGATCAGGGTGATATGATCTCAGCTGTTAAAACTGTGTTAAACTCAAATACAAACATAAAAACAAACCTCTTGTGTTCTCTTCTCTAACAAAGTCAAGTTTGCCATTTTATTGACAAGCTGTTGTTGTGGATTACTAGAGATGGATGCAGGCTCCATTCCTGAGAATAGGAAACACAGATTTACTATAGATAAAATTCACTGGGTAGATTTCATTCTATTTAACCAGTCTCAAAACACTTTCTTAACAATCAATATTCAAAGTCCAAAATTGAAAAATGAAGCAGTGATGAAATATTAACTCTTTATGACACAATCACGACTTTTAATGACCCTGAAAGAGAAGGCTTTTGAAAACATTGTGGGAAATGGACAAAATGTCATCTGCTAATGCTTTGGTGGCACTATACATTTACAGACAAGGATGACAAAATTAAAGCCCAAATAGCAGCAAAAAGTAAACAATGTGGGTGTTAAGATTTTTAAATCAAAATCATACCTATTAAAAATATGGAAATTATTGAGAAAATGACAACCTGTTATTGTACAATCAGTCCCAGAGTTAGTTGCAGGCAGAAAAATGAATTTTAAAACCAGGTAAAAAGTAAACAAAAGATAGAAGGATCTGGCTACATTTGAACTACTTTAAACCTTTACCACACAATGCCGACTTTTAACAACCCCAAGGAAGCAGCCTTTTGAAAACATTGTGGGAAAAGGAGAAAATGCTGGTTACCAGCATTTTCTCCTTTTCCCACAATGTTTTCTACCTTTTGATAGACAAATATCCTGCTTTGAGTAACACTGAATATGTCGTCTGCATATGCTTTCAATTTGGACAAGGCTAAAATTTTATTGAGTGGTAAAGAGTTAAAAAATCATTTTTCTACCAGCTACCAACACTTGGACCAACAGCACAGTGATAATTGCAGCCTACCACAAACGATCAATTGCCATGTGGTTAATGAAATCAACATTTAAAACTACCTACATCCCCAGATATTACAAATACTTGTTCCTGGTTTCCCGGAAAGCACTGCCTTCTGTATAACAAATGTTAGTGTATCTATAGTTTTCATATATTTCTCAAAATTCTTAAGTTCAACACGGCTGTCTTAACAACACAAATAACAAAACTGATCTGCATTTTGGCACATGAATAAAGTAAAACCAAGAATAAAGCATATACCTGGTTTCCTCTTACTAATATCCAAAACCTTTGGACAGGAACTCAGTTTGTGTACATTCTGAAATAGAACAGCTAGAAATAATAACCTGTACCTTGCCAGAATGTGTCATTAGCATACTTATATAGGACTTTATAAAATACCTCTTCCATATGTATATGTCTTTTTTTCTTACTATTAGAAGTTTTCATCACAGACAGAACTTGGTAATGTCAAGCCTTTAATGGTGGGTATTTAGATTTTTCACATCTCACCGAATTAAAAAATATATATATCACTGAAATTTATATGAAAAAACAATACAAATCATCAATAATTAAGAATCATAAAATTACAAAAAAATTTTTTTTTGATGGTGCTCCCTTAAAAGGCTACGTAGCCTCTTAAGGTATTTTTAGATTTTGCACCAGAAATCAAAAAAGCATTGTGGGAATGTCAAGTGACTGGCACGTGACTAATGACGCTTAAATTCCATAACATAACAAACATGTAATTATTTTCCACAATGTCTTCTTCGGATGCTATGTTTGAAGCTTTGTTTGTGTATTTCCAGTATGTAAATGAGCGAGTTGCTCATGTAAAAAAAGAACGTGTTATCCGTCGGTGTCGACCTGGGCCGTAGTAAATCTCTAATTTCTCTTGTTGTCAGATGGTTTTCGACTACTGGGGTTTTATGAATGAAAATTAAAAGGCTTTGGGAGTATAAGGATGATTTTTTTTGTATTTTTGTAAAATTTTTGTCCCAAAATCTGAAGGGCCACCTTTAATGTGTGAATAGAAATAATAATTTGTTATTTGCACATTAAAAAGTTTAGGTAGAGAAGAAAGATAGTCCTACCTTACATGCACTATATATAACAATGTTTAAGTTCAAGGGGAGATATGCTTACACCTTTACTGAGTTTTAACCGCCCTCAAAAAGAATAGTTTTAAAAACAAGGTAGGAAAAGGAGAAAATGCTAATAACCAGCATTTTCTCCCTTCCCCACAATGTTTTTCTTTAACCTACTTAAGAACAAATACTATCATTTGAAAAACATTTGAATTGTCCTATGTAAATTCCCTCAACACAAGTCTAAAATTTTGCTGTGTGGAAAAGAATTAAAAGCAAGATATCAGGACAGTGAGTCTCTCATAAATACAGTTTCTGATGGATGGTTGTAAAAAGATTAGCTGCAATGAAATCAAAACTGAACATGGAATTCAGGTAACGAATTTAATCATTGATTTAACTTTATAAGGATTGTAATCCCACCAAATGTCAAGTTTTAATCAAAAGACTAACCTGTAGCAAATCTGCAGTTTGTTTGGCCAGCGACCCAAGTTCCAGTTTACCTAGTACACCTTCAGGCAGTTCTCCTAGAGTTACAGTTCCTGTCTGACTGGTGATACCTGTTGGTTTCTTTGGAACTCTCAGGGGAGGTAACTTAGCCATCTGATCCTGTAAGACAGCATATTAGTTCAGATTCACTTAGTGCAACTGTGTGTTTACGAGCCTCAGAAAGATAATTTCTTAAAACATTGTGGAAAAGTACAATATCCTTGTTTTCACAATGGTTTTCTTTTTTTTTTTAACCTTTTGACAAAGTAAAAAACATTCTGGGACAAGGAGAAAATGCTGGGTACCATTTTTCTCTTTTTCCCACAATGTTTTCAAAAGTCTCTCTTCAGTGTCATTAAAACTTGGGACTGTGTGGTTAAGGAATAAGTAAGACAAAGTTTTAAGAAAGCACGAAAAATCATACCCTCATTTTGTCTGCCTGTAGCCTGTGATTATCTTGTTTCACAGCATAAAGAGCCTCTTTCAAAGAATCCATCTAAAAATCAGAAAAGAAAAACCTTCTGAACATTTTCTGTTTTACATACAAGCATCAGTAAAACATTATTTGCCCATATAGGATACTGTAGATCTAGATAAGACAGCACAGACTGTATGGTTCCATCCAGACTGTTTAACATTTTGTGAGGTATCCTGTTTTATCCAGCCTTGAATGTGCCGTACTGTATGCTTTGAGTTAAACCCATAACTGTCAAATAAGATGTGTGTCTCCAGAAAAATAATTGATTGAATTTGTGCTTATTCATCGTCCCCATTGGTTGCACATATGGGCGACACATCCTGAATTGATTGATTGATTAAATGGAGTTTTACGCTGCTTTCAACAATTTTTAAGTCATATCATGGTGATAGCTCACATATTCATGTATTTCCTGGGTTCCAGCGGCACTAGGCTAGGGCTCTGAAGTGTCTTGCCCAAGGACACTCCCACGAAAAACCCAGTGGATCCAGCAAGGCTCAAACCCAGGGCCTCCAGGTCACAAGTCCTACATTTAACCACTGAACCACGCCGGACCCCACGCCCCCTGAAGGCTGTTTTGTTATTGGGGATAGAACAGGATACAGGACGAAACCTATCCTAAGTTACGCCTGGTTCATTAACATGCTCTGTGTATAGCACTGTCACACGTGACCTCGGTTTAACATCTCATCCAAAGACTATAAGTGATTTTAGATGGCCAATCAAACCAACACCCTCAACTGACCCGAAACTTGACGTTTACAAGTCCTGCGCACTACCTCTTGAGGTAAGTGGGCTGGTCTCCAGAAAAATGATAAATGTTACAACCTATTAAGCATTAAACACAGGTATATGTTCAAGGGCAGATTATTTTTCCACACTAGTGGAAACACATTTGAAAACTGTGCCCTGTATGTCTACAATTTTTAGTTAACTCTTTACCACACAATCCCGAATTTTAACGACCCTGAAGAAAAGGGCTTTTGAAAACATTATGGCAAAAGCAGAAAATGCTGGTTACCAACATTTTCTCCTTTTGCCAAATTGTTTTCTACTTTTTAAAAAACAAACATTTTCATTTGAATAACATTTAATTTGTCGTCTGCATATACTTTCAATTTGGACCAGTCTAAAATTTTGCTGTGTGGTAGAGTTAAACCTTTATCAGGCATAAAAAATTTAGACATGTCCAAGTTCACAGCACTTACAGACATGAAAGTGTCTCACAGGATGGGATTTGTAGTTTCAGCACTAGAAAACATTGTGGGAAAAGGAGAAAATGCTGGTTACCAGCATTTTCTCCTTTTCCCACCATGTTTCCAAAAGCCCGCTACTTCAGGGTTGATAAACTTCAGGATTGTGTGGTAAAGAGTTTTAGTCCTGTCAGACAAGAAATAAAATTTTACCTGTGCCAACAATACTGGGGACTCTTGCACAGAGAAACTACTACTTGGGGACAGTGAGCCTTGCATACTGGAGGCTGTAAAAATGAAAATATTATTTTCTTCTTCCTATGAATCTGTGAGCAGTACAGTAAAATACATAAAATATATGTGGATATATACATGTGTCGAAAATATTGCGAGTTGCCCATTACGGACATTTTGCACACAGAAATGTTTGAGAATTCCAGACATTCATTATTAGTTCGTATACTTGTGGTAAAATACGCCAATAGAAAAGTTTGCTAATTTTTCAAATTCGCGAAATTGAAAAAATTTTCACATCGCAAAAATTTCCACTTACCAGTATACAGTATGTGAGAAAGAACAAAAATTTTCAAGAATAATCAGTCCCTTTTTTTCCCTAAATCTGTTTGATTGAAATTTCTTTTGGCAATCAACGTTTTGATTTTTTTTAACCAGTAGGTACTATGCACTGTGTTTACTGTTATTTACTGTGTGCATTTGTATCATCTTTTTGGAAAAGACTATTTAGAGGAGTTAACTCATAACATTTGCTTCTAAATTGAAGAAAAAATAGGTAGTATTTCATGGAGAACATAGAACAATCAAACAGAATTAGTCTAAACTATGTATTGTTAGATGGACTGATGGCTGAATAAAAATCAAAGCTTCATAAAATGTCTGGCTGAATATTGTTTTCTTCTGAATTAACCATTTACAACACTTTTAACGACCCTGAGAAAGTAGCCTTTTGAAAACATTGTGGGAAAAGGACAAAATGCTGGTAACCATCATTTTATCCTTTTCCTTCAATGTTTTCTACCTTCCCATAACAAATTTTTTTAGTCACATCTATTTTGTTGTCTGCAAATGCTTTCAATTTGAACCAGTTTCAGATTTTGCATATTGATAAACAGTTAACCATCAAACATAACCAAGCCTATTCTAGACAATCTTATCAAATTAAAATGTTACAGTTATGGATTTATAGTAAAATTTTATTCAAGTGTTCTTGTCCTCTATTACAGTTCTAAACAATTTATAGACAGTTTATTTTTTTTGTCAAAATTTGACACAGCTTTCTGAAGTTTGGTATAGTGTCACTTCGACAAAACACTGTATTCGGCAAGATGTTGCTTGTGCTAGATGGGTTTTCAATGAAAATGTTTTCCGACAAAATGTTTTTTGACAAAATGTTATGGATCCCTTAACCCTTATCACACAATCATGACTTTTAACAACCCTGAGAAAGAAAGCTTTTGAAAACATTGTGGAAAAAGGAGAAAATGCTGGTGACCAACAAATTTTAATCTTTCTGTCACATCAATTTTGTCATCTGCAAATGCTAGATTTTAAATTTTGAGTCACATCAATTTTGTCGTCTGCAAATGCTTTCAACTTGGGCAGGTTTATATTTTGTCATTTGGTAAAGAGTCAAAGCAATGGCCCTAGAAAGGGAATGACAATACATAGAAGGCTACAGCCGACCCTTACCTGACTGCCCGGCCTGTCTAGTCAGGCCCTCCAACAAGGTTTTCTTGGACAAAACACTCAGTCTGTCTTTCAGTTCCATCTTCTCCTGCTCCAGGGTGTCTATGTCTGCCTGCAGGGCATCCATTGTTTGTTCAAACTCTCTGAAATCATTAACTTTGTAATGAAGCACTTTTCATCATAAACAGCTATCATAACCTTCCTACAAAGATTGTTTTGGAAAATGCTGCTGAAATGGGAGAGATGTTTTGTTCTTAGCAATTTCTCCATTTGCAACAATATTCTCTTAACATCAAACTATCTCTGCATTTTAGTGAGATTTGCTTTTTTATCTGTTTGGTTTTAAGCAAGATCAAGACTATTTTCATCACACCATAGGAGTCAATGCACCTATTATTACTTAAGTTTTCAAGCCACTGGCTGCATTCCAACAAACCACATTGTTGCTATCATTATTAAAAAAAAAAAAGTTTGGACAATAGTTTGTTACAAGCTGGAATTTGATCTCATAAGCTGTGTACATTATTGACTAAGCTATCAGCTAGATGGATTTTGTTTGTATTGGAGTTTAATGCCATTTTAACAGCTTAGGTCATATCATGCCAGTAAGTGCACCTATGCATGTGCTCCCTCCCTTTCTCACACCAGCACTAACACAACTTTCTTTTCAAGTCACTGACTACTTTTTTTACATGTATCAGGTGGGGTGAAAAGTGAAAAATTGCTGCAAAGAAAACAGCTAGATCGAAAACAAACATTCAATATGATTGGATAAAGAACAGCCAATGTTTACTTTTCTTTCCTCTTCAGCTGATTCTGTGCATCTTCCAGTTTATTCTGGATATTGTCCACCTTCTCATCAGAGTCTTTAGTGGCGGATTCCAGCTTCTTTTCCACAAGTCCAATCCTCACTTGTTGTTCACTGATTTCTTCTTGCTAATACAGCATCAATGAAAATGTGTATACATGTATTAGTATATTAAATCCTTAACCAGAAGACAAAATTTTAGGCCAGACAAATTCATAGCATTTACAGCCAACAGACTAAATGTTGCTTAAATGATGGGATTTGTATTTAAATTGGTAGAAAACTTTTTTGAAAACAGTGCATCAAATGGAGACACTACTTCTACATAAACTTTGTCTCCATGAACCCACTATGGTTTTATCTGTTATCACGTATCAATCTATAATTCAGTTTGGTAATATTTTACTTCTATAATATTATGTATTGATGTTACCATAGTTGATAATGCAGGTTTGTTTTACAGGGGAAACAATTTAATGTACTTTTAAGTACAATAAGGAAAGGCGATGCCCATACAAAACAGGGTAAAACCATCAAATATTAACATTTAATGGCTTACCAAGATTAAAAGACAGTGGCAAATGTCTTGATGACCAAGAATCAATACAGAAAAACGAAAATCAGAATTTTGATAAGAAACAACAAAACAGAATACCTTTAGTTTTATTTGTCTCTTCAGTTCCATGATGGTTTCTTCTTTATTTTCAAGTTTAAACTTCATATTTTCTATGTCAGAAATCTGCGATTTTACCATGTTGGCTCTCAACACTACAGGCTGTGTTGGCTGGAATAAGGTACACATTAAAACACATTAAAGACAAGCAGCTTAAACGACAGGACAAGTCTTTGAAAGGATACAAAACAATGTGAAGAAAGGAGAAAATGTTGGTGATGTTAGGTACAAAGAGCTTGGAAATCATTATTCTTAGTTTTCTCAAAAAAGGGATCTTAAAGTTTAGTGTTATAGTTGCTGTAAAAACAGCCGCTTGTTGAGGTTAGTACTATATATTGCCTAGCATGGTTGTTTATGTTAGATTTTACTGTATTTCCAAAGCAACCGAAACTTACCTTTTTATCCACTGTACCATCAAAGTCATATTCTCCATTCTCCATAGCATTGGCTGTTTTGTTCATTGTTCCCACCACAACACCAAAGGACAATCTGGAATATATACCAGTATGTATGTGGACAATATCTACTTTCACCCAAAAATTCTACTACATGAAACCAGGAGGCCGCTAGTTTGAATCCCCAGCTTTGCCAATTTCTTTCCCTTACTGATTGATGACAGTCATCATCACATGATTTATTTCTCTCTGTAGTTTCAACGAAGATTATGTGGGAAAGCTATCAGTGGCTCGGAAGGAATATTATGGAAAGCACTGGTAAAAAGAAACTCTGGGAAAAGCATAGATAGGTACACTTGCTGTCAAGATATAATTGAAACAATGTTGAATGCAGTGTTACACACAATACTATAAATCAATCGATCAACCTGAATTTCTACACTTAGTGCCTTTCCAGCAGACAATATAGAAAAAAAAACATCGATGAATAAGCAGTCTGATCACAGATCTGCAATGTCCTCTTTTGAAAAAGGTATTCTGCTTAAAACACTTAGAATCACTGAAAATGGTACAGTAGATTTGTCTGTGGACTGACTTTTTTTTTATTCATTTACCTAGTACACTAAGAATTAGCTCCTTATCACATGACAAAATTCTAGGCTTGTGCAAATTGAAAAAAACTTACAAATGAAAAATTAAATGTGGCTCAAGTGATAGGATTTTTCTATAAAAGTTTAGGAAACATCGTGGGAAAATGAGAAACACTGGCTGACAGGATTTTCTCACAATGTTTTAACATGCTCTCTTTCCATAGGTAATTACAACTCTGGATGGTATGTTAAATGGTTAAATGAATTATCCGAGCAAAAATTCAGACAGAATTGTTACATTTTTGATTCCTGTCAGTAGCAATCAATCCTTATGCCTTCACCATACAATCTTGAGCTTTAACCATCCTGAGGCATTTGCAAACATTGTGAGAAAAGGTGAAAATGCTGGTTACCAGCATCTTCTCCTTTTCTCACAATATTTTCTATCCTTTCTTGTATAAATCTCATCATTTGAGTATCATTTTATTTGGAGTCTACAAATGCTTTGAATTTGGACCTGTCTAAAATTTTGTCATTTGGTAAAGTGTTATAAAACTGTTAAACATGAACAAACCTCAGACACTCATATGGACCAGTATCTTCCTTTCCATATATCTTATCAGAAGACTGGTAAGCAATTTCTTCCATCTTTTTGGGCATCAAACCTTCAGCATCTACAATAACAAAACAGTGATACAACTGTCAATAATCAGTCTACAAAACAATAACCAGTCTATAAAATGTCATCTTTACACAGTCTAACTTTTGCAGATTTAACCATTTACCACACAATGCAATGTTTTAAGACCCATAGAAAGAAACCTTTTAAAAACATGGTGGGAAAAAGAGAAAATGCTGGTAACCAGCATTTTCTCCTTTTTCCCCCACAGTGTTTTCTACGCTATCAAGGACAAGTCCATCATTTGAGCCAAATTTAAATTGTCAATTGTCAATTGCAAGTGCTTTCAATACAGAAAAGTCTACATTTTTGTCGTGAGGTAAAGAATCTTTACCAAATGACAAAATCATAGATTCTTCGAAATTGAAAGTGTTTGCAGACGACAAATCATATATGGCTCAAATTGTGGAATTTGTTTCTAAAAGGGTCGAAAACATTGTGGGAAAAGGAGAAAATACTTTTTCCTTAAGGTCGTTAAAACCCGAGATTGTGTGGCAAACAGTTAATCAAAAACCAAAATTTCAGAATTGTCCAAATCAACAACATTTACAGGTAAAAAGATTGAATGCAACTCAGATGATGGAAACTGTCTACTAAAAGCTAGAAAGTATTTTGGAAAAATGGCCAACTTTTGAACTATTCCCTTTTGTCACAATGTTTTAAAAGCACTTTTCTTGTAAGTCATAAAATCCAAGACTGTTTGGTATAGATAATGATAACAAGATTTTCTTAATTTCTTAGAAAAAATTGCAACAATCTCATTTTTCATTCAACTCATTTACTTTCCTTAACGTAGAGCTTTATGCTAAAAATACATCATTACTGGTATACACTGACAAAAATCTACCATTCTTACCAAAAAAAAATCTGATTTTTGCACCAAGCCCTAAAAAGTTAAATAATGCAAGGATGTCCTGTGAAATTTTCATTCTGTTCATAATCCTTTTCACCTAACAAAGTAAAGTCTATTACAGCTATGAAAAGTAGAACTGTTACAAAGTGGACAAATACCTCCCCCCACCAGCACCTTGTCACAGAAGCAGCACAAGCAGAGAATGGAAATGATTTTCACATCAAACTTCACCAGTGACTTGACCTTTGATCCATGTGACCAAAAAAACAATAGGACACCTTCTTGGCCCATGAACAACACTTGTATAAAGTTTCAGGTCATAGGTCAAATGGCTTTTGAGATAGAGCGCAGAAACGACAGACAGACGTACGTATGGACAGACAGACAGATAGATGAACGGGCAGACAGATTGAATATAGTGAAACCAGTATACCCTCCTCTACTTCATAGGTAGGGACTATAAATATTGGTATGTTGTTCTCATTTTCACATGAAAACCAAGAAGTTTTCCGATGATTAAACCTAACAATTTATGCAGGACATGGCAGAGAAATACACAGTGGGTTTTCTTTTTGCAACTTAGGTCTTTACCTGACAACAAATTTCAGACATAAGCACATTGAGGTTAGTTACAGACGACAACTTAAATGTGGATCAAATGATGAAATTTATCTCTTGAAGAGCAGAAAAACTTAATAAAAAAAAAGAGAAAAATGCTTGTTACAGACACTATCTCCTTTTCTTACAATGTTTTTACAGTTTTTATTCCACTGGTCAATAGATCATAGGGTTGTTTGGTTGAGAGATAAACAATTAAGTTGGTGCATGCAGTCACTCTAGATGCAATCATATTAGCCTAACTAAATACCACACAAATTCTGAAGCAATAACCCTCACCCTCACTATGTTCATGATCAAAATTGTACAAACACAAGATCCATTAGTAAAGAGTTCACCTAAAGAGTGATGAATAAACCAAACAGACAATTTCATTCTGGAAATAAGACCCAAACAAGAGCAATAGCAAGGTTGTTGTTATCCAGAATGTCTCAGATAAGCAGAAAGTGTAGATCAAAGATCAGACAACACATTTTGTGCAGTCTGATCTTGATCTACATTAGCTGCACTTGTGACATGTGTTTTAGGAGTTAATACAGGCCCTCAGTATACTGTAACCAATCAAAAGCAGAACATGTCATATCTTGCATCATCAAAGATCTCACGAATCTGTTCCAGTGCAACCAATCAAAAACATGTTTAAAACCAAACAATCACAACTGCATTATCATCAGTGCAACCAATCAAAAACATTTTTAAAACTGACCAATCATAGTATCTATTGAATTACCAAGAAACTTTGTCATGCCTCCGATGGTGATCTTCTCTACAATTTAAAATAATGCTTTATCATTTTGGCCTGTATAAAAAAAATCCCCCAACCTTGTATGAGGTCAAAGTTTGAAGGCAGATAATTCTTTAGTTTTTACAAACAGACATCAAATGTTTAGACTGTACCTTGTGCATTTAGTCATCTACAGTTTTGGCTCACAGCTGTAAAAAGTTTCCATACAGTGAATGAAAAGCTGCAGAGAGGAATTCACAAGGATTCATGACACATTACTTAAGTACTGTATACCCAATGGGATACCAGAACTGACACAGGGACAGACAGGCTTAATCCTTTATAATACCCTCCTCCCTTTGACAATGTTTGTGTGTGGATTTCTGTTTGTTTGTTTGTTTTTTTTTTGGGGGGGGGGGTGTGACTGAGACAAAGAAGGGTGACACATAGCTACTCAAGTAAGTCTTGAATAAATCTAGCTTGTATGGATAGAAAAGAATGAAAAAATGTGGAAAAAGGATAGATATAGATGTAGATACTCATTTTGTTCACTATACAGGCTTCAAGTGATACCAGTGTGAGGAAAGGCTTCCATAGAAAAAGGTCAGACTTGAATCATACAATTACATCAAATTTGATGAACTGATAGTAGACTTAAAGTAACATAGAAAATTTAGACAAATTACAGAGGGAAAATAAAACTTTGATCACAAGACAAAGAAAAACACAGGTTTTGCATACTCGGAGCCAAGTTTTCGTTTTTCACACCAATAAAAAGTTACATAGTTATAAGAAATGTCTTTCAGCAAGAGGAGGACAATTTAACAAGATAAAGATATAAAAGTTCTTTTTTGTTGATTCTCTCCTTTTTTTCCAAAAAGTTTTCACATATTTATTTAGTATAACACTATCATTATTGTTGCATATCCTCATTTTATAAGGGTGAAAATTCAGTTAGTGACAGTAGAATCAGACATTGTTTAAGTAATGTTTTCATGCATAATGATCTGAGACAGAGAAGAAAGGGGATCAACCAGGAGGCAGTATGAAAAGCTGAACAGTCTATTTCAGACAGAAAATACACAGAAGGTGAATTATTTCTGTATCAAACAATCCTGTGGTCTAATGACCATGAGTAGGAAGGCTTTTAGAAAACATTGAGAGATAAAGAGAAATCGCAGGTAACCAGCATTTTCTTCATTCTCAACACTGTTTTCAATCCTCTCCAAGACAAATAATATGAGTTGTGCAATGTGAAAAGGGGGTTTGATGCATCTGCACAAAGTATCAACCCGTGTCAGCCTAGACAGTTAGCACAAGCTGACCTGGATCGAAAATCTTTTGCCATGAGTAAATTTTTTGTGTGTAGAAGGACCATTCTACCTCAGGATTCAACTGGTTGTTAAACAAAATGAATTTATGGATGCATAATTATGAGATGACTTGCTTGGTATAATGTATCACAGAGATGTATTAAACCCCCTATCGCCAGAGTAAGGCTCAAGTATTTTGCACAGTACAGAAACATTGAGAATATATGACATAATTACCTCACAGTAATACATGTTTAACAATTTTCTATATCTTAATTGCTTGCTGTTGCCTTATAAAGATTCTGAAAGGTGACAATGTTGAAACATTGAAACATATGGAGAAATTGCTAACAATATTATCTCCATCAATAATAATATTTGCAAACAACATAACTAATCTATTAGATGAATGTATGTTACAGAGGCTGTCTGTTCTTTTCTTACAATGGAAAAGATTGGTTCTGTGTAAACAGAGGATGTTTTGATTGTACTGTGTTTAGTGCCATTTTCAACATTATTTCAGTTATATTGCAGCTTATATAAGTGCACCTTTCCATACCATCCTGGAGTTTCTGTAACCAGTATGTGGCACAATATACTTCCCAAGCCACTGGCTGCTTTCCCACAGACCCATTGTCAAAACAACGATCAGAAGTGAGAGAAGAATGAATCCTTTTGCAAAGACTGTCATCAATTCTCAGAAAAGAAATTGGCTGAGCTGGGGATTTGAACCAGAAAACCCACAATCTCAAGTCCTGTATACTACCAACTGTGCTACAAAATTGAGTCTGCATACACAGAGGATATATAGAAGTAATAGTTTTATTCAAGAAGATAAAATAAAAATATAATCATAGAGTAATCATCATTTGGAAGGCTATTTTCTAGCAACCAGTATCATGCCTTGCCGAAAACTCGATGCCCAAAATGCAGAAGATGCACAGAATCAACCAAAAATCAAGACATAGTAAAACAGCATTACCAGGGTACTTGTCTAAATCCATACTGCCATCTAAGTGAGATATGTACATTTTTAGCTAGTCTGTTTACTCTTGTTATTTAACTGTTTACCACTCTACAAAATTTTAGACTGATCCAAATTGAAAGCATTTGCAGACGACAAAATAATTGTGACTCAAAAACTGAAACTGTTCTGGAAAAGGTAGAAAACATTGTGGGAAAAGGAGAAAATGCTGGTTACCAGCATTTTCTCCTTTTCCCGCACTGTTTTCAAAAGGCTTCTTCTTCAGGGTAATTAAAAGTTGGGATTGTGTGGTAAAGGGTTAACTGTTTGCCACACTGTAAAATTTCAGACTGATCCAATTTAAAGGTTTTTGTTGAAGACAGATTAATCCTTAGACTGCAAGGTCCAACTTAATGACCTTTTGTGTAGAGGAAGATCACACTGCACAGAAAGCACAGTCTGATCATGAATCTACATTGTTCAATAAGGAAATTTTTTTGCCCCAGTTCGTTTGTGCTTGTCATTCAACTCTTTACCACACAGCAAAATCTTAGACTATGCAATTTAAATGTTTTTACTGACTACAACTTATTCCTTAGGCTGCTAAGCGTGACTCAATAACCTTTTGCGGACAGTGTAGATCAAGATCAGACTCCACAGAACATGCAGTCTGATCTTGAATCTACCCTGCCTGATAAGGCTATATTTTGCCCCCAAAATAATTTGAAATAGCAATACTTGGGGTTCTAATATGGACAATGGACATGAAAGTTATAGCAGGTTACTGGTTAAATGTGGGTCAAACAATGTTTTTTTTTTTTCCTGAAAAAGCAGAAAAGATTGAGGGAAAAGGAGAAAATGCTGGTTACCAGCATTTTCTCCTTTTCCCACAATGTTTTTTTTTAAAGTCTTGTCTTTCAGGGTTTTTAAACAATGTAGTATGAACTATGACTCATTTAACTCTTTACCAAATGACAAAAATTTAGATTTGTCAAAATTGGAAGCATTTACAGACAACATATGAGTGTTACTCATCTTTCAAAGGATAAAATACAATGTGGGAAAAAAAGGAAATGCTGGTTACCAGCATTTACCCTTTTCCCACAATGTTTTCAAACACATTCTTCCTCAAGGCCCTTATAACTTGTGATTGTGTCGTAAAGAGTTTAAAAAAAAAAAAAAAAAAAAACCAACAAAATACATATTATTATGGCTGTTCAAAGATTTGAAAACATTGTGGAAAAGGGGAATAAACTAATTGCTGACATTTTTCCATGTTCCCACAATGTTTTCAAAAGCCCCTTCCTTCTGGGCGAAAAATAAATGTGATCATTTTGTAAAATGTTATGCATATAATACAAGCAGCAAATCTGAGACTCAAAAATACAAATCTTCATGAAAAAAAGTTATCCTTTAAATTTGTATCAAAAAGCACTGTATTGCACAATCATGAATCGATTTCTACCATTACAAAAGCTATATTAATGCCTGTTAAAACTAAATACTTTCCCTTTAATGCAATAGAAATGTAAAAATTCAAAAAAGCAATAAAAGCATTTTCCATTATCCCATAATGATTTAAAAAATAAGAAAAAGAAAATTGCATGTGCATGATAAAATATTGCATGGAGTTAGTAAACTCTTTACCAAACGACAAAATTTTAGATTGGTCCAAATTCAAAGCATTTGTAGACGACAAATTAAATGTGATTGAAATGATTCAATTTGTCTTGGAGTGGGTAGAAAACAATGTGGGAAAAGAAGAAATGCTGGTTACCAGCATTTTCTCCTTTTCCCACATTGTTTTCCAAAGTCCTTTTCCTTGGGGTCTTTAAACTCAGGATTGTGTGGGATATGGTTAACATATATCTAAATTCACTTGTTAGTATTCATCACAGCATTCTGTCCAAATGCAAAACCAAACATAACAATAATTGCAAATGTCAATATTATATTGATCATCAAATTTCCTCTCCTTTTAGCCTATACCAACAATCTTATGTTGTTATAGCCCATGGAAAGAAGACTTTTTAAAAACATTGAGGGTAGAGGAGAAAATGCTGGAAGCCAGCATTTTCTCCTTTTCTCACAGTGTTTTCTACCCTTTCAGAGACAAATATATTTATTTAATACTTGTAAATCTGAAAATGCATTTAATTTGGACAAATCTAAAATTTTGTAGCCTGGAAAAATGTTAACACTTTAACATCGCCCAAAATCCATGACAAGTCTTAATTGAGAGCATTTCGCAAACAAATAAACAAACCGAGGTCAAAGGCCAAAAATATTGTGGACAAAAGAGAAATTGTTGGTTACCACCGTTTTCTCCTTTTACCACCATATTTTATATCCATTTAAAAACAAATCCCATCATTGCAGTCATAGTTAAAAGGTTTTTCAGGTTTCAGCTTTTCATGTTTAAAAATTTGTAGTTGAATTTTTTTAATTCCTTGAAAATCATACTTTTAGCTCTTCAAAATTTATGAAAATGAGATTTTGGCAGTCAAATATCCCCCATTTAACCCTTTACCACATGACAAAATTTAAGACTTGTCCAAACCCAAAGCATATGCAGACACCACATTGAATGTGGCAAAAATTGTGAAAGTTGTCCTTGATAGAGTAAAAACATTGCAGTAAAAGGAGAAAATGCTGGTTACCAGCATTTCTCCTTTTACCACAATATTTTCAAAAGCAATCCTTTTAAGTGTCATTAAAGCAAGGGACTGTGTTGTAAAGGGTTAAATTTTGAGTGAAAACAGAATCACTAAGGGAGGGAATGACAATACAACTCAATGACTGCAAACTATCAAACTGGGTATTTGCAAAAATATCATCATTCTATGATGAAAGCAAGGTTAAATATATCAGTTATTCACCCTTTACCAAACAATTTCAGTCTTTCAGGACCCTTAACAAAAAAAGCTTTTAAAAACATTGTGGAAAAAGGAGAATTTTCACTTTTTCCCACAATGTTCTCTACCTGTTCAAAGACAAATCTCATTATTAGAGCAATATTTAATTTGTTTTCTGCAAATGTTTTTAATTTGAAGAAGTAAGGTTTTCTTGTTTGGTGAGGAGTTGACTCTTCACCAAACAACAAAATCTTAGACCTGTACAAAACTGAAAGCATTTGCAGACAACAAAATAAATAAGACTGAAAATCTTGAATTTTGAAGAAAAAAATGCTGGTTACTAGCATTCTCTTCTTTTCCTACAATGTTTTCAAAAGGCCTTTTCTTCAGGGTCGGTTAAACTCGTGACTGTTTGGTAAGGAGTAAAGTAACATTTCATTAACTACAAGCTTTAGCCATCTCGTTCTCCAAACTTTAATGGGTCCCAAAGCATGAGCAAATGTCTTTAAAAAAAAAAATGGAATATCCCTTTTATTACAAACAGTGTGGTAAAAGGGAAAAATGGTGAAAAGCAGCAATTTCTTCTCTAACAACCATGTATACTGTTATTCAATCAAATTCAGTCATTTAACTCTTTACCACGTAATCCCGAGTTTTAATGACCCTCAAGAAGAAGCCTTTTGAAAACATTGTGGGAAAAAGAGAAAATGCTGGTAACCAGCATTTTCTCCTTTTCCCACAATGATTTCCACCCTATCAAAGACAAATTCCATTACTGAGTCACATTTAAATTATCATCTGCAAGTGCTTTCAATTTGGACAAATCTAAAATTTGGTTGTGTGATAAAGGGTTTAGCAACAATTTATTTGCGTCTGTAATGCTTTCAACTTTATCTCAAGACTTTTTTGTGCCTCTCATATTCTAATTATTGAGATTTTACAGCATATAACCATCTCAGTAACATCTAATCAATGTCAGTGGATCTGAAAATAACCTAAGGAGTGTCATCTTCTGTTGACATAACTGGCAGCCAATCAAAACAGCCCTATATAGGGTCATCCTCTGATGATCTTACTGGCAGCCAATCAAAACAGCCCTATACAGGGTTATCTTCTGTTGACCTACTGGCAGCCAATCAAAACAACCCTATAAAGGGTCAACTTCTGTTGACCTAACTGGCAGCCAATCAAAACAGCCCTATAAAGGGTTATCTTCTGTTGAACTCACTGGCATAGCAGCCAAACAAATGGCCCATATAGTAATTTTCTTTGGACCTCAATGTCAGCCAATCAAAATTGCCTTCAGGGGGGTCATTATCCTGCTTTTAACATTTTGGAAGTACAAATTGGTACATAGATAAAACTTATTTTTAACACAGTCATAATGTTTGTCCCCAATTTACGATGAATTGAACAACTTTTGACTGGCTTAGCTATATTTCAACTCTTAAAGCACTGAATTATGAAAAGGACCTTTTTGATTAGGAAAATATCTGAAATATTGTCAATTATAAGGTTGTTTTGGCTAGAATTATGAAATAAAGTGGTGGACAGTGTAGATCCAAGATCAGACTGCATGTTCTGTGCAGTCTGATCTTAATCTACACTGTCCACAAAAACAATTTAAGTCAGTTCCAGCAATAAATGGGTTAAGATATGGGGAAAACCAGATTTATCAAAAGATACATTTAAAGCGGCCATCTTCAGATCTACTGTAAAAAAACCTGTGCATTTTGAGGTTGAACTGGTGTACTTTCAATACTGTGGCAAATTAAGATTTTATTTGAATTGAGTGTTTTTCATATTTGCCACAATATTTCAAGAACTATTTGTGGCAAAAAAAGCAAAAAACCCCAAAAAGACACTTCCATTTCTCTATCATTCAATTTTTCTAAGTTTTGCAGTCAACCATCCAACCATGCCAATCTAAGCTGTATAAAAAGAAATACCTACCAGGTCTCCCTAATAAAACCAAAATCAATAGATAAGTAGACTGTACAAGATAGCAGCCTTTTGTACTACGGACAGAACTTAATATATACAGAATGTGTGTTTTTTCTGGCAAAATATTGAAATTTATTTCATTTAGTGGACATCACTTGCAATATTTTCACAAGCAGCTATGCAACTTGTGAAAATATTAGTAATGATGTTCACTTGATGAAATAAATTTCAATCTTTCACTAAATAAAAAAAAATATTCTAATTATTTCATGCTTCTTTTCTTCAAAATCAAGTACAGTTGTTTTTTGTAATTCCCCATGGCATAGCCCCCTCTCAAAAGAACACATTACAGTATTATGTAAAGCATGAGAAATTAAGGTGTAAATGCGTGTGAATGACATCATATTTCTGTCTGGTTGAATGGCACGCACTGTTTACCTAGGTAACTAGTGCGCGAGAGTACTGTTTCCGCCTTCAACTGAAGAGTTATGGAAATATTTGCAGTTATTTTCACTGGTCATAAACATGAATTATCAAACATTATAATCCACCATTATTTCCCATTAAATGACCAAAAAGCATGAAATAAACAATTATAACTAATGCTGTAATGAATTATCTACAGCAGAGCTATTGCCCCACATAACAAAATGGAGTGAACTGATACAATAACCTTGTCCTTTACAATTCAAACACTGACACAGCTAAAAATGTCCTGACATCTATGATACAAATTGTTATCTAAGTTTTTTAACCTACATGGTTGAAACAGTAAATCAAAACCTACCACTATCTCCTGCAGACCTTTTTTTTTTTGATTCGAGCAAACTTTTTTTAAAAACATTGCAGCAATAGGAGAAAATGCTCTTGATAAGACATTTTTTTACATGCATGCTTTTTTTAAATTTTCTAAAGCTGTCCTTTGCAAAACTGATTCTGGTTTGGGAGGTAATAATGCAATTCTTGTTCCAACAAGTCTGACATTTTGTTTGTTTGATACAGAGTTAAGAAACTATTCACAAACAGACCTCAGTTCACAGAAAACTACTGTACTTTCACTCATGACTTTGAAGACCTTCATCTACAGTTCTGACTGTGGAAACCAAAGTGGTGTCCTAATGGGGGGCGCCAATTTCACATACATAATATATCAGATTTGTACCAACAAAACTAATCATAATTCTAATACTGAATTCAAAGAACCCTCATGTAGATGGATGCGGAATACCAGCATTTTCTCTTTTTCCCTTAGTATTTTCAAAAGTGTTCTCCATCAGGGTCTGACAACCATCAGGGTCTGACAAACATGGTAGTGTTTGAAAAACAGTAAAATGGGTGAAATGTGAATAGACTTATAAATATTCCAGTTGAATATATTTCCCACAGCATGCAAACATATTTGAGCCATGCTCTGTGAAAAAGAGGTTTAATGTGTTTAAAAAAAAAAAAAAAAAAAAAAAAAAAAAAAAAAAAAAAAAAAAAAAAGTATCAGTCCGTGCAGGCTGACATGGGTGGAAACTTTTTTGCTATTTGTAAAATTTCTGCATGTCAAAAGACTAGTTTACCTCATAATTCTGTTGGCTGTTAGACCAAATGGATTTTATGGATCCATAATTATGTGATAATTTGCAGTATAACGTATCTTACAAAGCATAGCACATTTACATGAAACAGGTTTCCTGTTTGTTTATGACCTACCTGTAAGCAATGCAGCCTGTTGCATGGATCCATAAGCCAACAGTTGTAAAGTTTTCGCAACCTTTATGATGTGTCCGGCTGTCACAACAATCAGATCTTGTATCTATCAGGCACATGAAATAGACAGGCAAAATCAAATCAACTCTTTACCAAACAAGAACACTACATGTGGGTGCCACCGCTTGGCTGCAAGTGCTTGATTTTCGGTGAAAATCTGAAGTCGAAAAAGTGTCATAACTATAGTTATAGTTACCTACCTGTTCAAAGTTTTAGCATGAGGATGACGATGATGATGAATCAGACAGCTATGCCAATGACTCATCATTTTCTGCGAAAACAGCTCAGCTAACAATAAAATTTTGGACTGGTCCAAATTGTAAGCATTTGCAGACGACAAATTTAAATGTAGCTCAAATGCTGAAAGGCCAATAGCCCAGGTGGTTTATTCATTGTGCTTCTTAACTCACAACTGTGGTTTATTGAATGATAAACCATGATAGAAAGAAGATTATTTCAATTCTAACATGACCAACTCTTGATCAAAGGAGAACAAGTTCATACTTAGTACACAAAAGCAGATGCGGATTAATACCCTTGAATAAACCATGGCTTTTCCATTTACTAACAAAAACAAAACCCTCCTACCTAGTTGGTAAATATATAAAAATCAAAATTTCAATAAAACCATGGGCATCAAACACAACAACAACCAAAAAAAATTGCACCTTTTACTCTTTTTTCTCTTTTTCAACAACAAAGAAGAATGGAAGTATCATCAAGCATTAGACTCACAATTGCTTCAGATACTCTAAATATTACCCAAACCTCTCAGAATCCCATTTCAAAGGCAACACCTGCCAATTTTAATGTTAATCTTCAGCATGAAAAGACATATGATTTACATAATGTTTACTGGTAACATTTCAAATAGTTCCATCATTGTCAATTTTTATCAAGAACAGTAAATATCGGTAGATACTCGAGTTTTTTCTTTCTCCTTGGTCGAGTAGCCGAAAATGACAATTTCTTTTCTTTCTCCTTGGTCGAGTAGCCGAAAATGACAATTTCTTTCTGTCAAGTGAATTTCATTGATTAAAATATCTGAGGGCAGAGACACAGAACAGCCACTGGCAACTTTACATAGAATGACGTCGATTTTACCACGCTTCCGTTGCATTATTATTCACATGTCATGTTAAAATTAATTATAATCGGTATATGAGTTTTGCATTTTTATATGATTATCAATATCTAGTACTTACCTCCTTACTAAAGTTTAATGGTGTGGCAACATTGGCATAATCACCTTGAGGAATCCTACGCTTGACCTGAAGTTAAACACACAGAACATTTTATAAAGTCATTTCCTCCCATTGAATCCTTTATCATTTTTATGTCCCTGAGGCAAAACACTTCCAGCTTTTGAAACCAATTTGGAAAAAGAAGAAAATGCTTGAAACAAGCAATTCCTCCTTTTCACACATAAAGTCTACCCTTTTAAAGACAAATACAGTTATTTGGGGCATATTTTGTGTGTTGTCTGCAAATGCTTTCAATATGGAAAACATTAAAATTTTGTTGTCTAGTACAGATATACACATAATGTGAAATGTTTCTTACTTTAAAAGATATTGTAACAAAAGAAGAAATTGCATGCATTTCCCTATTCATAAGTGTTTTCTTACTTTCCTCATCAGTTTGCATGTGTTGATTTGATCTCTCTTTCTCAAGAAAACTTAAAATTCAAGTTTTAAGCTTGAAAAATTTTAGTTGCAATGGACAATTTATTTTCCTTGGCTCATCTCACTCAAAACAATAATGTTTTTCCACTCAACTCTTTACCACATTGCAAAATCTTAGACCTGTCAAACTTGTGGACATTTGCAGATGGCAAATTTGATGCAGTTTGAATGATGCAATTTGTCTCTTAGAGGGTAGAAAACATTTTGGGAAAAGGAGAAAATGCTAGTTACCAGCATTTTCTCACAATATTTTCATTGTTGAAACTCAGGGTAGAGGATGAAGAAGTACTGTTTGTAGAGTTTTCACCTTATCATTGATTATCATTTCATCCACATGAAAAGTTTTGTTAACCTAGCTTATTGTTGAAATTTTAGCAGTTTCCAATTTTATCTACTCTTATGATTGCCTTGACCTTGACTTATCTTAGCCTGAAAATTCGGGAAAAGCAATATCTAGATATTGCCATCTATCCTCCTCGTCGTAGAAAACAAGAGTACAGCATGCAGGTGCTAACACTTGGCTGCAGTTGCTTGATTTTTAGTGATACTGGTAAGTCAAAAGGAGGCATAACTGTGTTAAAAATACTTTTATGGTTACCTGCCCTTGTTTTATAGGTTATTTCAAAGTTTTTGCATGATGCAGATGGCACAAGGGCTACAATTCCTGGATGTTTTCTTCAAAAACAGTTAAACTGAAACTAACGGTGGTCAGTGCAGTTTTTTAATTAGTTTAGGATCTAAACTTTGGTCACAATCACAGTGAACAGACCTTTGACAATTTTTGTCAAACAAGTAAGAGGTAACCAGGAAATATGTTTCTTTAGGAAACACAGGGAAAATGTCTAGCATTATTCTGACCATTTGACTCTTTACCAAACTACAAGATTTTGAACTTGTCCAAATCCAAAGCATATGCAGACCATAAATTCTACATGACTAAAAGTGAAATATATCTTTGGACGGGTAGAAAGCATATGCAAATGTTTTATACTGGTCTATCCTACAGATAGATATAAATGTATAGCTTGTGTTTGTATAAGGGGACACTTATACTGCCTTGCTATAGAGCTAGCTTTTGTAGCAGCATGGTAGAGCATTCCCCTTGGGACTTAAAGGTCCTGGGTTCAATTCCCGCCTCTGGAGGGTATGTGTCAGAAATGTCAGAGCACAAACAAAGGCGAATTTTGTTGTGTGGTACAGGAATAAAGGGTTGATACCACTATTAAGTAGCATTTGTTGAAAGAATGTGTGCTTAGAAAGAGAAATTGTTAATCTTTACCAAACCATTATTGTACAGACTATCTTCAACTTGTTGCAAACTGTTAAAAAGTTCTAAACAAAAATATGTGATGAATAGGATAACATCCTTTTTGAAAGGTATGTAAATCTTGTTGGAAAACATCTTTATTGAAAGATATGTAAATCATGTTGGGCAATGCAGCAATTGCAAATTACAAGCAACTGCTTCATTTCCCAGAATGTTTCTCAATGTTAAACTGTAGTTGTTAAAGCTTTGTAGCAAAATCATTATAAAAAAGACAAACTAAGCTATCAAAAATTTTAGTATATCTAAGTAAAGTGCCTACTAAAAGTTTGTTTGTGTAGTCTAAAGCAAGTGCACACACAAAGTTTATCTTGTATCCTAATACTATGTAACAGTACTAGCCTCCTAAGTTCTAACTTTTTACCAGATGACAAAATTTGAGACTTGATCATATTGTAAACATTTCAACCATAATCCATGAATAGGCGGATTAATGCATCTGCAAAGAGTATAGACCAAGTTCAGCCTGCCCAGTCCTTGCATGCTTACCTGGGCAAAACTTATTGACTATTGTTCAATTATCTGCATGTCGAAGGAGCATTATCTCATGATTCAGTTGTGTTGTTTAACCCTTCACTGCACAATGCTAACTTTTAACAGCCCTGGGAAAGAAGCCTTTTAAAAACATTGAGGGAAAAGGATAAAATGCTGGTAACCAGCATTTTCTCCTTTTCCCTCAGTGTTTTCTACCCCCATCAAAAAAAACTTGCACCATTTCACCCACACTGAAATTGTCGTATTCAAATGCTTTCAATTTGGATAAGGCTAAATTTTTGTCATCTGGCAAAGGGTTAACAGAATGGATTTTATGGATCCATGATTATCGGATGACTTGCTTGGTAGAATGCATCACACAGATGCATTAACCCTTTACCACACGACAAAATTTTAGAACCGTCCCAATCCAAAGCATATGCAGACGCAAAATTTAACATTGCTAAAATTGTGGAAGATATAGAAAAAGGGTAGAAAACATTGTGGGAAAAGGAGAAAATGCTGGTTACCAGCAATTTCTCCTTTTCCCACAATGTTTTCAAAAGTCCTGTTTCTCAAGGTCGTCAAAAGTCGACATTGTGTGGTAAAGGGTTAAACCTCCTTTAGCCAGAGCATAGCTCATTTTATCGAAGACATGTAAGATTTTGGCAAACATCCTGAAATAAACCCTTTACCACACAATGCCCAGTTCTAACGACCCTGAGAGGTATAGCTTTTGAAAACATTGTGGGAAAAGGTGAAAATGCTGGTAACCAGCATTTTTCACCTTTTCCCACAATGTTTTCTAACCTTTCAGAGAGAAATCCAATCATCTGATCCTCATATTTTTTGTTGCCTGTAAATGCTTTCAGCTTAGGCAAGTCTACAATTTTGCTGTGTGGTAAAGGGATATGTTAGAAAAGGTAGAAAACATTGTGAGAAAATGCTGTCGTCCACCGTTTTTCGTTAACTACAATACTTTCAAAAGTCTTCCTTCAAAAGATCATAAAAATATTGGATGATCTGATAAATGGTTACAATTAAATAAAACCTAGCAACCATTTTATCACAGCACTCTGTACATACCAAGCGACCAACAGTTAAAATCTGAAAGAAATGATGCCATTTACATGCAAAATAGAAAAAAGATTCAATTTAACATACATGCAAAACATAAGCAGAATGAAAATGAAACTGAAACTAAAACTGTCGCAAAGTGGACAAATACCCTCCACTAGCACCTTATCACTGAAGCAACACAATTGGAGAACAGAAATGATTTTCAAAACCAAGATCACGAGTGACCTTGACCTTTGACCAATATGACACATTAACAATAGGGCACCTCCTTGGGTCATGAAGAACACTTGTATAATGTTTCAGGGTCCTATGTCAAACAGCTATTGAGTTAGAGCATAGAAAATTTATTTTCAAACAAAGATCACCTGTGACATTGACCTTTGACCCATGTGACCAAAAAACAGTAGAGCACCTCTTGGGTCATGAGCAACACTTGTATCAAGTTTCAGGGTCCTAGGTCAAATGGCTTTTGAGTTAGAGCATGGAAACAAAAACAAGACGGACTGACAGACAAACAGACAGACAGACATGGTGAAACCAGTATATTCCCCTCTACTTTGTAGGTGGGGATATAAAAACCAATTGCCGGATCTCTATTTTACCTTTTAAACCCCAACAGTACAATCTACTAACTCAATTGATCTGTAGGACAATTTACATAAAAAATATGCATTCTAATGCTTAACTTTTTACCAAATGATAAAATTTTAGACTTGTCAAAACTGAGAGCATTTGCAGACGGCAAATCAAACTAGAGCTGTCACTGAACGTGACTTAATGCCCCCACCAGCGCTTTGACAGAAACAGGCAATTATTTGTAAACAGACGGACACACGGACGGACGGATGCACGACAGACAACAGGCCATGACATAAGCCCGATGGCCTTCGGCCAGTGGAGCTAAAAACATGAAAAGCTAAGTAAGCTAAAAACAAATGGCTCTAAAACAAAACAACAACAAAAAAAACGACCTGACTAAATGGCATTTATTAAACCAAAATATCTATCTATGAAGGTAATTGTATTTGGACCCATAAATCAAACAGGTGTTTATTCTGATATGGGACTCCTCATAATATTACCTCTTGTTTGGCCTGAATCTACAGTTTATAGACAACATCATAGTAAATCTGTTAGTGTATTATAGAAAATTTCTATCAGTTGTTTCTCTACCCTACTATAATCGTATCATAATTGAGTTGTGCTTTGTGAAAATGAGGTTATTGCAAAAAGTATCGTTTCAGGTCAATCGCATTTTTGTTACTGCATAATTATGTACCATGTCAAAAACAAAATGTTAATCCCATTCAGATAGCTACTTAACACAAGTGTCGTAAATTACATCAGCTGGCTATAATCAATAAATCCTGATCACCCGAATGTTGACATGTTTGTCATCTGGGTCAGCAATGTGTGATAAACACTTAATTACCCCATAAAAGCCAAATCAATGGTTTAAAATGTCAATTCACAGGTCGTTTGATTATGTTACGTAACATCCTGATCAGTTAACACAATCATGTTACCATCAGTGGTCGATAGACAAACAAAAGACCGATAATTGATTTTCAGTTAAATTGGACCCAAGAATATTCATACATGTGTGTGAGACCAGCCCGCATAGCTCAATAGGTAGAGCGTAGGACTCGTGAACGTGATGTTTCGAGTCACTTGAGGGTGTGGGTTCGATCCCCACGGCTGGCCATCTAAAATTACTAATAGTCTTTCGGATGAGACGTTAAACCGAGGTCCCGTGTGACGGTGCTATACACCGAGCACGTAAAAGAACCAGGCGTAACTTAAGATGGGTCTCGTCCTGTATCTGCACTATCCCCCATAACAATACTAACAGCCTTCAGGGGGCGTCGCCCATATGGGCAACCGGTGGCGACAATAAATAAATGCAAATTCAATCAATCATACATGTGGCACTGAACAGCAGGGTGCTCGTATCATTGATCTTTAAGAAGGAAAACTTCTGTTCTGACAAAATTCGTTCGTAATAGTGGGTTGCTCGTATTGTCAGGGTGGTCTTGAGGAGAGGTTTTACTGTATCTAAAGCTTCAAGGGTTACCATTTTGTTCAGCCTGCAAAACACTGACTTGTATTGTTGTTTCTGACAGCTTAAGCTCAAATATGGGATTATCTAAGTCACTTGAATGTAAAAGACAGGTTAAAAAATCAAGACAGATGAAAATAGTTTTCACAATAAGCAAGAAGACACTGTCAAAGAGGATAACTACACACAAGACATAGAGCTAACTTTTTACACGAAAACTATGGGTAATTTAGGAGGACTCTATGTCACACAAAATGCATGATACATGCATGGCTTCAGATAAAAGAATTATTGTGGAAATACAACTTTACATGCTGCGAGCAACTTAGGGTGTTTTTATACAAGACTGTGCACTGAATGAAGATTAAAACATGCTGCACAAAAAGAAGTCTAATCTTGATTCTGTCTGCTATGATATTTTGCAAAATAATTAGTTAAAAAAAAAAAAAACACAGACATGCAAAAATTTGGTCAATTACATATACAAAAATGTCCCTTTCATTTACTTACTTCTATATAAACTAAAAATGTCTGTACTATTTGGATTGATTGAATGGTGTTCAACAGCTCACATAGTCATGTTTTTTTGGGTTTCAACAGTGTGTCTTACCCAATGACACTCCTATGAAAAACGCTGTGGACCCAGTGATGCTTGAACCCGTGGCCTCCAGGTCATGAGTCCTGCACTTTACCACTGAGCCGTGCAGGACCGCTTGCCTATGTACTATTTACAGACCAGTCTAATCCTTACAAGGCAGTAATATTTCAATCCTTCACACCAAAACCTGTGTTGTGGGCACTCATGAGAACTATCTCAATGAGAAAATTCACATGAGCATTTGAATCACAAGTTTGGGTGAAGACTAACCCTTTACTGAACAAACCCATATTTTAACCACTATAATAAAGAAGTATTTTGAAAACATTGTGGGAAAAGGAGAAAATGCTGGACACCAGCATTTTCTCCTTTTCCCACAATGTTTTCTATCCTCTCACAGACAAATCTCACCATTTGAGCAAAAATTAATTGGTTGTCTGCAAGTTCTTTTAATTTGGACCAGTCTCAAATTTTGACATTTGGCAGAGTTAAATTATCATAGAATATAAAATACTTCTTTTTTCTGGATGGTTGAGTAAAATCTAAAATAGATACGATCCATACTCTGTGAAACGGGGGCTTAATACATCTGCAAGAAGTTTTGACCCTGGTCAGCCTACGCAATCCGTGCAGGCTAACCTGGTTTGAAACTTACTGTTATTGGTCAATCTTTTGCAAGTCCAAGGACCAGTTTACCTCGTGATTCAGTGGGTTGTTACACAAAATGGAATTTATGGATCACTGATCATGTGATGACTAGCTTGGTAACATGCATTACGGAGGTGCATTAAGCCCCCTTTTTCCCATAAAATGGACTTTATGGATCAATGATCATATGACTAGCCTGGTAGCATGCACTGCGGAGATGCATTAAGCCCCCTTTTTTACCAGAGCATGACTCATATACACTAAATACCTTTCTAGCACACATTCGGGTGTCATTGTTGTAGTTTTCCAAATCCCTCAGCAAAATAGAAATCTCTGTTTTCTCCTGGCCAGGCTAGAAGGACAAAAAGACAACAAAATAGAATTTGCCAGAGAAAATTATAAAAAAAATTCTCTACATACTGTAAAAGTGGATATTACTGGAGGTCAAAAATTTTGCTAATTACCAAATATTAACCTTAGAAGTGTTTTAATTTCTGCGAAAACTGCAACACAGAGAATAAAGTACTTGTGCTGTAAAACTAACAATTTAATTAAATATTTCTCCATTATTTTGATGAAACACGTTTAATTGGCTGTATTAACCACCACTAGACTGGTATTCTGGTTGACTTTGATGAAATAAGGCACTCATCTATGTCGACAAGGGTGCCAGTCAATTGCTCCCAAATGACCCTGTGTCTAGTATCTAGGTAAAATATATCTAAATAAAGTTTATAATTACGCTGGCAGGTATTTTTGCAAAGATTTCCACTAAACCAACAATCCCAGTGTTACGGTGGTTTCTGTTTATCTAGATTTGACTGTGTGGTCAATACCCTTATTGCAAGACATTCCATTCTTTACTGTGCTGTGACCTTGTCTTTTGACCTTGGGGGCCTATCTTACCTCTATATCCCCTGCAGGTGACTGTCTTTTTTCTCTTTTTCCAGCTGAACACTTTTGAAAACAATATGGCAAAAGCAGAAATTGCTCGTAACCCACAATTTCTCCTGTCATCATAATCTTTTCACAAGTACAGTGGGTCTGGATATTTCTGAACACTTCAGCAAACAAAATGACAGTTCAGTAATGCATGCATAGTTTAGAATTAATATTGAATAATGAAAAAGAACTTTAAAAAAAAATTGAAAGATGAAATTCTCCATTTTCATCAGTCTCAAATATTTCTTAAAGGTCTTTTCAATTTAATCGTCATTTTCAATTTCTCTACTTATTTTGATTTTTCAAACTTAGTGATACACTCAATAATCCCTCTGATTGAGAATTATGAGATGAAAATAACATACCTGTATAAGCACTTTCAGAGGGTTATAAGATATAGCTAACCTACCTGTATAAGCACTTTGAGACGTCCAATATCAGTGGTTATACAATCACAAGCACTGAGAACCAGTCTGGTCTGATCTCCCATAAAGGTTGTACAGTTCACCTCCTCACCAGCCAAATGGACAGAGTATAATTGCTGAAAAAAAATGAAGGAATGCTCACACAAAGACAAAAAAAGGATATTGTACTGTGTTGGAGTTTAATGCCATTTTTAACAACTTAGGTCATATCATGGCTGTCAGTGCACTTAAGCATTTGTTTCCTGGCTTTCTCACCCAGTACTGACAAAACTGTCTTCCCAAGCCACTGACTACTTATCTCACATGCACCAGAGGTGAGGGGCAAAAAATTGCCAGAAAGCAAGTTTGCCTTAACCCTGTATCTAACCTGCAAGCACCAGGTAACCAGTCACATATGCTAACCAATGAGCTATCCGGCTGGGCACAAAACAGAATAACTAAAAACAGTAATAATAGTAGAACTGCACTAGACAAGATGACAAGAATTAAGAAAATTAAAGTATTTCAAAATTCTAGAAAACAATATGACAAGTGATGAAACTGCTCATCCTTTCTTTATTTGCTACTATGTTTACATGATTGATTGATCATATGGTGTTTTAAAATTATTTCAGTTACCTCTTGCCAGTGCACCTATCCACGCTTTCCTCAAGTTTCTTTTACCAATATTTTGTACGCTATTCTTCCCAAGCCACTGGCTACTTTCCCATGTAAAATTTGTCGAAACAATGATCAAGGGTGAGAGAGGAATGAACCCTGGAACAATGACTATCATCAATCCTTGGAAAAATATTGGCTAGGCCGGGGATTCGAACCAGTGTTCTCTTGTTCTCAAATCCTGTTTGCCAGAAACTGCACTACCAGGGCTCAGCACAATGTTTTCAGGAATCATCAGCTGTAGGTATGACAAGAGGCAGGGCAGTGCAAAGCTCTTAAAGAGTTTATGTATTTGGTGAAATCCTGGGAAGATGAGAGTAAGTGAGCTGCTGCTGTGATATAACTGAAATATAAATGGGTCGTGCACTGTAAAAAGGGTGTTTAGTGCATCTGCAAAAAATATAAAAAATCCATGTAGGCTGACATGGGTCGAAACTTTTTGCCATTTGTAAATTTTCTGCATATCCAAGAACCATTCAACCCCATGATTCAGCTGTAAGTTCGACAAAATAGATTTTATGGATCAATACTTCTGAGATGACTTGCTTGGTATAATGCATCATGGAGATGCATTAACCCTTTACCACATACTCCCAAGTTCTAACCACCCTTAGGAAGGAGCCTTTTTGAAAACATTGTGGGAAAAGAAGAAAATGCTGGTAACCAGCATTTTCTTCTATTCCCACAATGTTTTCTTTCCTGCCAAAAACAAATTTAAATCTTTTAATTACACAAAATTTGTCCTTTGCAAATGCTTTCAATTTGGACAAGTCTAAGGTTTTGTTGTTCTGTAAAGAGTGAAACCCGCTGTCGCCAGAGTTCCCTCCATTGAAAATTGTGCAAAAACACTCTTCAGATATGGCTTGGAACACGCGAAAAGGGGCATTCGGACATTTTCGTAAAGTGTCGCTTCGGATCAGCCTGCGCAATCCACGCAGGCTAATCCGAAACGACACTTTCCGTTCTTTTGCAATCTTCTAATTTGCGCAAGCTTACTGTAGGACAAAATCTAATGCAGTCGTAAAGTGTGGTCTCGGATTAGCCTGCGCGGACTGCGCAGGCTGATACGAGACGACACTTTACGCAAATATCCGAATGCCCCTTTTCGCGTGTTGCAAGCCATATGGAAAGACATACAGACAATGGATAAGACGACGTACCTGGAAGAAGTTGATGGACTTTTCAAGAAGCTCAACAGAGTGTGTCTCATCCAGCTGAAAGAAAAACAAGAAACATCAACAATTGTAAACAAGATATTGTTCAACATTCCCCAGAATAATTTATCAACAAATTTCACCGATCACTTAACACAACCTTGCTTTCATATTTTTTGAGAGTACATATCTAACTTTAATACTGGCAGGTGATGAAATGAAGGAATGATGACATACTACTGACTTAATGTATTTTTTGACATCAAAATTGTAACACATTGTGTAATTTAAACAAAATAATGTTAGAATTCAAGTGCAAGGTATCAAAAACAGTCCATTTAGCCCTTCACTGTAAGATTATTGTATGGTAAACATAATTAATCCTTATCTTGCTATAGAACTAAAATGAAATTTTCAAATCCTTAGTAAAAACCCAATTGTTGCTATTTCAAAGTTATGTTTTGGGGAAATATATCTCTTAGTTGGACAGTGTAGATCAAGATCAGACTGCACATTCTGTGCAGTCTGATCTTGATCTATACTGTTAGCACAAGGTCAGCGAGCAGCACTTAGCAGCCTAAGAGTTAAATCCCTTTGAAAAGATCTCCACAAACCTGGTCTTTTCTGAGTAAATCAATGAAATAATCCAAAGACTTCTCATGTGCCGCCATCTCTGGTAACAAAGTGCCAACCTTCAAAAACAGCTCCATACCACAAGTCTTCAGTGCACTGTTAAAAATATTTATGATAAAATACATGTATCACAAAAGTTGTACAGCAAAATACATAGATATATTTACAAACCTTACTGAGCAAAATGCAAACAAAATGTCAGAAATGTCTTGGTATTTTGAAAAAGACAGTACACAGAAAATCACTTTGAATAATCAGTACAAGACCATAAGCTAAATCTACATACAAGGTTTTAAGTCTTTACATGACTGAAAATCTTTTGACTTGTCTACATGGCTTGCAATACGCGAAAAGGGACATTTGAACATTTGCGTAAAGTGTCGTCTCGGATCAGCCTGCGCAGTCTGCGCAGGCTAATCTGAGACGGCACTTTCCGTTTTTATGTAATTTTCTGTTTTGCGCAAGTCTACTGTGGCACAAAATCTAATGTAGTCGTAAAGTGCCGTCTCGGATTAGCCTGCGCGGAGTGCGCAGGCTGATCCGAGACGACACTTTACGCAAATGTCCGAATGCCCCTTTTCGCGTGTTGCAAGCCACATTGAAGGCATTTGCAGACAACAAATTTTACCCTTTACCAAACAATCCTCTATTTTCACAATACTTTGGGAGAAGCCTCTTTCAATTTGGACAAATCTACATATTTGTTGTGTAGTAAAAGAGTTTTGAAAGATGTAAAGCACTAGACTTTGTGGTATATCCCCTCCCATTCCCTTTCTACAGAGGTTCAGGTTAATTCTCATATTTTCCAAAATTTTTTAAGATTCTCACCAGCTGAGAATATTTTTGACTTGTCCATATTGAAATCATTTGCAGACGACAAATGAAATGCACTTCAAATGATGTGGTTTCTCTCCACAAGTGTAAATAACACTGTGGGAAAAGGAGAAAATGCTGGTTAACCTGCTTTTTCTCCTTTTACCAAAATAGTTTTTTTTTTTACAACCTCTTATCATTAGAATTATTAAACTCTGGATTATCTGGTAAAGGGTTAATCAGCTGATACACAGATTAACTCTTAACCAAACGACAAAATTTTAGACAGGTCCAAATTGAAAGCATGTGCAAGCGACAAAATAAACATAACTCAAAATTGAAATTTGTTTCCAGCAGGGTAGAAAACATTGTGGGAAAAGGAGAAAATGATGGTTACCAGCATTTTCTCCTTTTCCCACAATGTTTTCAAAAGGCTTCTATCTTAGGGTTGTAAAAACCAGGGATTGTTTGGTAAAGGGTTAACAGAAGCTATGGCTGAACCAATATCCTTACCTATCATACTGCCTCATAACACTCTGTAGAAGATTCAACATCATAATCATGTGATTTGCAAAACTACTCTGCTCCGCTGCGTGAGACTTCAGCACATTGCCTCGGTCAAAATTTGTTACCACCTCAAACTGAAAGATAAAACACAGCTTAATCACATGTTCAGACAAAACTTTTATTTTGATCATAGAAAAAGCCACATAAACAAAATGCTTTGCAGTTATGTATGATTTATCAGGTAAGCCATGAGAAAGGGAGTAAAAGTTACAAATGATGTAATAATATCATACATCTCTCATGTTTTCTGTAGCTACTGTATGTACGCAAATGTTTAAAGCCCCAATAGTGGCCAAAAGTGAACAATGAGGGTGTTCAAATGCATTTAAATTCAAATCATACCATTCAAAAGTATTGAAATTATTGTGAAGATGATAGTCTGTTATTGTACAGCCCATCCAAGAGTTAGCGGCTAGCAGAAAAATGGATTTAAAAGGTTGGTCAAAAGTTGCGAGGCCAATATATCTTTTGTTTATTTTTTAATTGGTTTTGAAATTCATTTTTCTAGGGCTTTCATCAACGCAAATATACCCACCAAACTATTGTGTTAAAACAAAATCAAGGAAGAGTCCTAAAAATTGATTGTTGAATGATTGATTGTACGGTCTTTAAAGCCACTTTCAATAAAACTTTAGTCATTATACAGCAACAGTTCAAATGTTTGTGTATGTCCTGGGTTTCACCAGTTACATGCTACTGCTCTGGACATGCAGAAATCTTTTTCGACCCATATCAGTCTGTGCAGACTGACATGGTTAAATTCTTTCTGCAGGTGCATTCCGCCCGCTTTTCACAGAGCATGGCTCAATTTCGTATCTAAAAGCTGAATTAAACCATAGGCCTCTGAAACTCCATCGATCTATCAAGGGGTAACAAAATTTTCATTATCGGACACTGTTACTATAAATAGCACTCTGTATCGTATATAGTAAGACAAGGTATGCAACGAAATCGAAGAAAATTTGACCCCCATCCCCTTTCACAGATAATATGTAACAGAAAATGGACAAAAAAAACATAGTTACCGGTGCAGATGGGTTCACAAATGATTTTTCTTCTGTACCCTGACCCTCGAAAGTTCCAAATGGCTCTTGCCATCAAGCGATAGCTCTCATCTCAAAAAATTAAAAAGCTTCCACATTTTCCGGATCGCCGTGCGGTGACGTCACACAATTCATTATGACGCAGCGAATTATAACTCACGTGAATTTGCTATCAAAAGACGCGCCAAAGCTTTTGACCAATGAACGGTAAAAACGCATTTGAAAACATGCGAAATGGAAGATGAAAATCGTGAAACTGGATTAGATGAAAAGATAAATTATATCAGACGAAATGTTAATTTAATAATTTCATCAATACAACAACAAAAGAATTTTCGATCTATGTTTGAAAAAAAGAATTTAATACTTATTCGCTGCAGGATTACAAATCGTGTGACGTCAGCGCATGGCGATCCGGAAAATATGGAAGCTTTTTAATTTTTTTGAGATGAAAGCTATTGCTTGATGGCAAGAGCCGTTTGGAACTTTCGAAGGTCAGGGTACAGAAGAAAAATCATTAATGAACCCATCTGCAATGGTAACTAGGTTCATTTATCCGTTTTTGTTTAAATATTATCTCTGTAAGGGGATTGGGGTCAAATTTTCTTCTATTTCGTTGCACACCTTGTCTTACTACATGTATATATGATACAGAGGGAATCCCCAATGTGCTATTTATAGTAACAGTGTCCGATAATGAAAATTTCGTTACCCCTTGATAGATCAATGGAGTTTCAGAGGCCTATGATTAAACAAAATTCTACCTTATCTCTGACTTGTGTAGAGAGAAGCTCAGCTTTGCTTATGATCCTTGGAATCATCAACAACACCAGGATAGCATCATGATCTCCTGCAAAATAAATAAAATAAAAATACATTACTGCATACATACAAGACCGCAAAATTTTAGACTTGACCAAGCTGATGACATTTTCAGATGACAAATGTAGCTAAAATGACTAGATTCTTCTTTCAACGTGTCAAAAACAGTGCAGGAAAAAGAGAAAAATCTACCAGATTGTTTAAACTGACCTTAGACTGGGTGGAAAACATTGTGGGAAAAGGAGAAAATGCTGATTACCAGCATTTCCTTCCTTTCCCACAATGTTTTCCAAAGGCCTCTTCCTCAGTGTTGTTAAAAAATGGAAATTGTTACTGAAAGGGTTAAAATAGTCACCTCCAAGTGCTGGCTAGGTGCCAAAGTATTACATTGGTTGAGTATTAAACTTGTTTGACAGATTATTTCAAATTTCTAGCTTCAGCATTTATATTATTTTCCTATATATGTGCATTTTTTTGCAGCAGCAGCATGAAAAATCAAACAGTTCTACTTACCGCCCCTCTTCAAGAAAGAATCCGGCATAAATGTTTGTAACATCTGCACATGTGTATTGGCTTGTGTTACATCCAATTTACGCATTTCCATATCAATTGTCTTTGCGAAAGCTTTCGACTCAGCAAACTTGGTCTTAAAGTCAAACATCTCCATTTGTGGGGTTTCTGGCTTCTGGTCAGACTCGACTTCCTTGCTTCTTAAATCTTTAATGGTTTCCTACATTTACACACACACAAAAAAAGTTAAAGCTGAAGAAAACCATGAAGAGGGGAAACAAATTAATTGTTCTACTTGTAACCAAAAACTGCTCTTTTCCATGTGATATTTACAAAAATTGTAGACTGATAGTCATATTTTGTATTTGACTTGAAATGGATTAAAGAGAACTGCAGACCTCAGTGCTCTCATTAAGGGCCCATTTCAGGAATTTTTGTAATTCCATGTTCAAATTTTAGGATTTTTTTTTTAAAAATCAGGAATTTTTTTTTTTCGCATCAGTCAATGTGGTCATAGGCTTAGATTTATTTTGATTGTGTCGTGGAAGTAAAACACAAGCTAAATGATTTTATTCAGTTAACAAGTAAGTGTATTGTCTCATAACTGTTATGCAGTGAAGTATTTTTTCTCTTAAATTTCCATGTCTCAAAAATGCCGTAACCCTTTACCACACAGGAAAAATTTACAATTTTCCAAATTCAGAGCATCTACAGACGATGATTGCAATTCCACTTAAATGATGGAATTTGTCTTTGAAAGGGTAAAAAACATGATGGGAAAAGGTGAAAATTCTGGTTACCAGCTAACCATCTATCTTGAATTTTTGGATGTGCATGATTTTCTTTCAGTTTCTTAGTGGATTTTGGAAGAGACGTATCTCGGATAGACGTAGTTTCCTTCGTAATGATGGTCACGTCGCACGATGATTTTTTTAAAGAAATTTGCCAAAGTGCGCTGCATAATTCCCAAAAGAAATGCGTATCGAAACTTTAATCTGCCGATTTTTAAAGAGTTGGACAAAATTTAATAATTGATATTACTCGATTATTTTAATTTCTTTCATGAACTGCATGTTTGCAAACAAACAACGTTCCCCGATCTTCGATTGCGTGTCTTATTAATTGCAATTATCCGTTAATTTCTACAGCAGCAGTCAAATTAAAGACGATTGATTACTTACCGATCATAATTGACCGACCAATTAAACATTTACCATAATCCGGTCATAATTGGATAAACAATCGCATAGGTATGTGTAATCGTCATCTGTACACCGTAATCCGGATCAAGCAAACGCTTTAACATGATCAGAGACTCTTTGTAAAGCGCCTTCCTTACATTGAATAGACGACATCAAAGTTTTCCACACGCGTCAAACCCTTTGTGCATTGTTTTTTGATAAAACGTCCGGGTTGAAATTCTTGGACCTTTTTGTCAAAATCTGGACGTAAATAAAATGTCCAACTTTCAAAATGCCGACGTTTTTTCTCAAAATTTGGACGTAATATACGTCAACGTCCGCTTATTGAGAGCACTGAGACCTACCCTATATTATGTTCAAGAAGTATGAAAACAGAAATAATAAAAATGTCAAAAGGTGATACAAACCTGTAAACTGGAGACAAGCTCTCTGAACTTTCCGATAGTTTTCTCGTAGTCAGACATTGTTTCTTGGGCACCTTCTAGCTTCCTGACAGCCTGAAACCAGTCATCAGTCATTTAAGAAATAATATTCTTTCTACCATAGTTTGTTGTTTAACCCTTTACCGCACAATGCTGACATTTAACAACCTTGGGAAAGAAGCCTTTTGAAAACACAGAGGGAAAAGCAGAAAATGCTGGTAACCAGCATTTTCTCCTTTTCCCACAATGTTTTCTACCCTATCAAAGAAGCATCGCACAATTCCAGCCACAATGAAATTGTCATTTGCAAATGCTTTTAATTTGGACAAGGCTAAATTTTGTCATCTGGTACAGGGTTAGTAAGCCATGGTTTTGAGTTGTGAGGCACAATAATAAACTATGAGGGTGATTTCACCACGCATCTATTGCATTGTGTTTATAGAGCCGAATTTACTTGTCATTTTAGAATGTTAATTTTGATAGCTTATAATCATCATATCTTTTTTTCTAGGTTAAACTCATAATGTCTCCTTTCCTCATCATCTAATTTACCTTGTTTAAAAGTCTTATCTCTGTTAGAACTAGCTAAATAAATAGTTCAAAAGAACAAACATGCATGACAAACAACGCTTTTTCACATATACTTTACCTCTAGAGTTTTTGCATTTGCTAGATCTACTTCCTCCCTCAACTCAAGCTCAGTAATTCTGGCATTTTCTTGAAGTTCCTCATTCATCTCATTCATTGCTTCCTACAAGAATGGGAAAAAATAATACAATTTGTACAATGAACCACCTGTATTAACCCATAACCTATTACCACACAATCCTGAGTATTAAAGACCCTGAGAAATAAGACTTCCGAAAACATGGTTGGAAAAGGAGAAAATACAATTAACCAGCATTTTCTCCTTTTTCCATGATATTTTCTTATCTTTCAGAAACAAATCCAATCATATGAGCCACATTAAATTTTGTCAACTGCAAAAACTTTAAAAATGGACCAGTCTAAAATATTGTAGTGTGGTGAAGAAACTTTCAAGCTGATAATAAAAACTGAAATGTTGCTATTTCAAGGTTATTATTTTTTTTGGAAAATATATGCTCTTCAGACAGTGTAGATCCAAGATCTTGATCTACACTGTCTGCAAAAGGCCATCAAGTCACCTTTAGCAGCCAGAGTACAAATATGCAGTCTATCATAGTTTTTGAATTGTAAAAAAAATTACGTGTGTGAAACCTTATGCTCATAAATATTACATAAATGCTTTCTGTACAAGAAACCTCATACCATATGTATGTCTTATTTGTAGTAAACAGCTATAACAACAGAGGAAATAGTTAGGCTTGTTTGAATGTAAACTCATCAATAAAATATATCTTACTAAATCTGCTTTCTCATCCACCATTTCCTGGAACTGTTCCTCCATTTGTAAATTTTTTTCTGTCAGTTTCTCCACCATTTCTTCTGCTCCGAGTGAAGCATCCACCTACAGAACATTTTGTCAAATAAACCATGAAACATCAACTGCATTTCTGTGCTTCAATAGCAACAAAAAATTCAAATGCACTGGAACATACAGTTTACACTAATGCTAGACTAGTGGCCACAGTTCAATGGAACACTCAATCAATAAAAATCATAGACATTACTTTTTCTCTAATAGTCTGTGCAACATTAACTTTACTTCTGTAACTCCATTTTAAAGTTTCCAATGAAAATCGTATCTGGTTTTCCAAAACAGCTTTTTAATGTTATTGAATGCTCTTCACATCTTTATTTTCCATCAGTTTTGACAAGAATTGTCATGAGAATAAATGACTGACTCTTGCCAACCTGTTAGGAAGACTAGGCTTCCAAAACTTTAATCTTTCTTCTAACAGAAAGAAATCACCCTATAAGGTGTCAAAAAAGTAATTTGGGCAATAAGAAATACCCGTACACATCATTTTTACATCAAATATCTCTGCAATTCTGTGCAAGCTAATCTAAAAATCCCATCAACTCTTTGCCACACAATCCAGAGGTTTAATGACCCTGACAGAAAGAGCTTTAAAAAACCTTGTGGGAAAAGGAGAAAATGCTGGTAAGCAGCATTTTCTCCTCTTCCAACAATGCTTTCTACTCTACCAAAGACAGAAATTATCTTTTGAAATACACTTGTCATCTCCAAATGATTTCAATTTGGCCGAGTCCAAAATTTTGTCATTTGGTAAAGCGTTAAATGATGATTTTTATAAGAAATTACCTGTTCTTTAAGTTCAATCATCTGCTCCTGTAGTTCCGAGACCTCTGTTGTTAACCTTTCCTTGTCTTTCTTTAGTTGGTTCATATCCAACGTCATTTTCTCATTTTGTTTTGTGAGTTTCTGATTTTCATGTTTCTCTTGGTTTGAAAGGTCTCTCATTCTGCAGGTATAAGAATAATTATGTTGTAATATTTCCAACACAATATCTAACTTGATGCTTGTAACACTTCATGGTTCAAGGAAAGGTTTTCAAACATTATTTCAGTCATATCACAGCAACTAATGAAAAGGTATGGAAATTTGAAACATGACAATATTTTGTTTAAAAGAGACATTAAAGGGTATGGAAATTTGAAAAAAAGACAATACTTTTTTAAAAATAGATATTTCGAAAGATATATCAAAGCATATGCAAACTAGAGGCGCTTGAGCGCCTGTATCGCTCCACAGGCCTGATATTTCTATAATGGCGAAAGGAAGTTTTTAACAATTATCATTCAATCCTGCATTTTAGCTCACTGAAGAAACAATTTGGTAGACAACCACCATAGGAACTTACCTGCAAAACAACAATGAAATCCAATGAATAGTTTTAGAGAAGAAATTTTTCAAAGATTTTACTTTATACCATAAAAGGAAAATGAGTCTCCCATAAAAGCCATGTTTTTTGACAGATCTTTTTTTTTTTTAAGGAATTCTGTAAACCTGTATCTAAGGAACATTCCTGCAAAATAATAATGCTATCCAAATAGCGGTTTGGGAGGAGAAGATTTTTAAAGGTTTTTTACTTTGGTTGCCATGGCAACCAGAATTCTTCATGGAACACAATTATTTGAAGGAATTTGAAAGAGGATCACCAAAGGAACATTCCTGTGAAATTTGGTAAAAATCCAGTCAATAGTTTCTGAGGAGAAGTTTTTTAAAGAAAAAGTTTACGGACGCACGCACGGACGAACGGACGGACGCACGACAGACACAACGCCATGACAATAGCTCGCTGGCCTTTGGCCAGTGGAGCTAAAAATGAATTTGCCTTGCAGATTCATCTACATGTATTACATTTGATTCCTATCATACTTGAGCCATGCATGCGAATAGGGTACTTTATGCACCTGCAAAACGTATTGACCCTGGTCAGCTTGCACAGTCCACACAGGCTGACCTGGGCGGAAACCTTTTGCTATTTGTCCATTTACTGCATGCCCAAGGACCATTCTACCTCCAAATCCATTCTGTTGATAGACTAAATTGAAATTATAGATCCATAATTAAATGATGACCTGCTTAGTGTCATGCATCATGGAGATGCATTAAGCCCCTTTGTTCCAGAGTGTGGCTCATTCATATTGAAACTGACATTAAAATGTACAAAGAAAATCATTCAGGTTCTAGTTTAAGGATAGGGCACCCTAATAGGATTTGTGTAACATCACCTTTCATCGCCGAAAAAACGTACAGATTCGGCTAGGACTCGGGTAAACCGTACTTGATCGGCAGAGAGACGCTGCTTCTCCGCATCGATCACTGATTACCCGAGTCTTAGCCGAATCAGTACAATTTTGACGATTAAAAGGCAATCTCACACAAATCCCACTAGGGTGCCATATCCTTAATAATTTTTACTGGATCAAGGCTAAAAACAGGTGAGGCTATGAAAGGGACATAACCTATCAGAGCAGGGCTTTCATTAAGAGCAGGGAGCCAGGGATTTCACCCGTCTATTTTGACCGAACCCCCCGGCTACTTTTGTCCTACAAAAAATGGCCAATGGTATTTTTTTAATCCAGAATATAAAACTCGGAATAGAACGGCGTTATCTGAATGTTTTTACTGATTATTTTGCTTATAAAACATTGCCCTGTCACTAAAAACATAATAAAATTAACTGCACCTTCCGATCTGTCTCGCGAATAGTTTGTTTACAAAATAATGCCGGAAATCAGTCTTTTTTATCGCTCGTTTCGGCCCGGTCATTTTGGGTCTACGTAGTTTCGGCCTTTAGTCAATTTTTGGGGAGGGTCACCGTCGTCAGGGTAATGTTTGGATCTCTATTTATTTGAGGGGTCCGAAAAGCTGACAGAGGTGTTCCAGGTAATAAAGTCCGAATCATCCGGGCCGATGTGAATTGGATCGGTATGGTTTTGGCTCAAAGTGTCTCGGAATCGTGCTTCGTTGTTTACGACAATCGGAAATCGGCGATGTAAACAAACCAGCATGTCTACAAATCTTCTGGGCTCCGGGCTTGTTCGTCCCAAAACCAGTTCGTCTCTGGGCTTGTTCGTCCCTGGGCTTATTAGCACGGGCTTGTTCGCTCGGGCTTTTTCGTCCCACTCTTCCTTATCGATCGTATTGGAATAAACAATGCTATATGCCATCTAAAATGATTTCTTGTTTTCCACATAAAAGTACTTTAAATAAAACTTTCTCTTGGTCGTTTATTGAACTATCCTCTCTTTCTACAACATCCTACAACACACTATAAATTGAAAATTCATGTCCATATCCATAAATATATTTTTTTTTTTACTATGATTTCATCTCTAAGCGTAATGATAGGGATGAATATTTTTGCACATTTGTTTAGCTTAGGTTCAGTAAAATGATCGGGGATTATGTGCAGTTAACAACTTTTCATATATACCTGTTAAAATCAGTGAAGTATGCATTATTAACACCTTTGGTTGGCAGGTACGTAAGTTGGGACGAACAAGCCCAGACCAACGGGAAATCAATTGGGACGAACAAGCCCGGACGAACGAGCCCGGACGAACAAGACCGGGCGAACAAGCCCAGGGACGAAAATGCCCGTTACCATCTTCTGAACACAAATGCACAGAAGACTCGCAAGAGTTAGACTGAGCCGAAAAGACATGTCTTTTATAGTGGTGGGTTGATGATCGACTATAGTCGAAAGTCAGTTGGTTTTGGCTTCCGATTCCGATAATCGATTGAAAATCCCTGAATCGATTGTAGTCCATTCCTGAACTCGCTCGGTCCCAAAACTTGAATTCTGGTTTTTAGCGCTTGGTTTTGTGACTTATATTAATTACACTTGGATTCAACATAGTGGATAACAAACACGAAAATTGGCCGGAAAAACGAGAAAGAAATTTTTGTCCACGGATGTCTTGACAAAACTTGACAGCTTGGCAAGCTTCTCATTTGATCCCTGAGCCCAGATTTCGACACTTGGAAATTTGAAATGACCTGTCTTTGACACTGAAAAATATCTGCCTAAATGTCAATCACATGAAATTATCGTCTAGAGCTTCATATAACCTAGCTTGCGCACATTCGGCAGAAATATAGGCTGAACACGATCAGTATAAAATGCGAAGGACAAGCGCATGATAATGAAGTGGGCGAGTCATTTATGACAAAGTAACAAAGGCGTTAATCCTCTAATCTAGTGTAAAGTGACAGATTTTAAAGTAACCTGCTATTCAAACTGACTAACTGATGTCAAATCATGTAGTAATACTTCTCCAAAAATTAATTGTCAAGAAAAAATAGATCGCCAAAAAAACGTGAAAACCCATGACACTACAATGAGCAGTGTGGCATCGTCAGATCAGAGGGACTTCAAACTATCTTCTCATCTTTAATAATGAATTTAAACAGTGAATTTACACAAATCTCTGAATAAAGCAATAAGTGGAAGCTAAAATTCTGTTCATGAGTGAAAAAAAATGTTGTTGTATGAAATGAAATGAAAATATAGATCTATAGCAGACAGGGGGGGTGTCGTCTGCAAATGCTTGAAATATGTCTGATTCTTTTTAACTCGTTTGCAAATTAAAATATAAGGAACAAAATGAATGGTATTGAATCAAGCAGAAAATTTAATGGTTATGTATTTCCATTGATTTTTAAAGTGAAAAACACAACATCTTTATAAACTTAATATCATGTAGACAATATTGTCAGAGTATTTAAAGCAAAAAGGCATTCTCAGTTAAATGGAGAAACTGATTGTACAACCGATAGCTAGTAGATTAAAAAGTGATAATCGATTGAAATTTTAAACCGATTGCCCAACACTACTTTTAAGGAATTTGCAGAGCTTGTCAGAGATGAAGTTCGTCTATATGCTAAAGCTGTGTAACTTTCTGTCAAGTCAACACCACCCTCTTATGATGACTGGTCAGAGAGTGAATGTGAAAATGAATGGTAATCAGCAGTACATTTTGCAAGTTGTGTGATGAAAATGCCCAAAAAGCTTTTGGAATTCTGTACTGTTTTCTCATTTTATGCATGATTTATGCACAAAACTGACAGATAAATCAACAAAACAAATTAAAAAAATACTATAGACTCATCTCCAAGAGCCATTGTTGATTACCATTCATTTTCATATTAACAAAATTTGGGGATGAAATAGTAAAGTTAAGCTTCGTTGACAAAAAGTTCTGTTTTATTTGATCCTCTTCATTATATTCTTCTTCATGTTTCTAAAGAAAAGGGGGGGGGGGCAGTTGAGATATGGACAAGAAATGGCACCTAATACCCCCCCCTCCCGGATATATGGTTCTCCAAGTCTGCAAACACCTAATTGTCGTTTTCGGCCGGGGGCCTTTGCCCCCCCTGGACCCCCAGACAAGGGGCGCTGCCCCCTTGGCCCCCGCTGGGGGAGGACCCCCAGACCCCCCTTCTACTTTTGGAAATTACCCTTCTACTTTAAGTCTTATTGAAAGCCCTGATCAGAGACTGCCTGACGAAAAAAGGTTAACTTACTTTACAAGAGCATCCTTCAGCCTCTCCACTTGTTGTTCAAGTTGTTTGACCTGGTAGTCTGTCGCAACACCTTCTGTACCTGTAAATATAATTTTAACTCTTTACCAAACAACAAAATCATGATTGATTGTATGATGTTCAACATGGATTTTCAACATTATTTAAGTTACATCGAGCCTATCCATGCTTTCTTATGGTTTCTTATACCAGTACTCCACACAATATTCTTTTTCAAGCCACTGGCTGCTTTTCTACATAACCATTGTGGAAACGATGGTCAGCAGTGAGAGAGGAATGAATCCCATCATCAGTCCCCGAAACTGGCCAAGCCATGGATTGAACCAGTGACCCGCTGTTCTCAAGTCCTGTACACTACCAACAACGCTAGAGGGACTCATGCCATTTTAGCTGATATCCTTATGAGCAGTACTTCATGCCTCTTTCAACAGTAGATCAGTTCTATTAAGGCAACATCTCACTTACACATGTCCTTGATTCCCTAAGTAGTTGGGCTCTTAATAATGCTGAACAACTGAATTATTTATGTCCTTTTTAGGTTATATGAATCATGAACTATGAGTACTTGCACAAGGGGTTTTGGTGAAGGAAAAAGATGACATTTTAAGACTGAGGCTCCCTGTGACATGAGCAAAATCAATCCATAGTATGTTGGTATTTACCATCTGAGTGTTTTAAAAGCATGAAGACTACCAATATAATCTATAAACATACCTTTAGAGCTGATTTCATTCCTCAGTATTTCCAGATCCACTGTCAGCTCCTCTACTTTCTCTTTGTATGATTCCAGCTCTGTCTGTAGTCCCTCACACTACATCAAACAACACAAAATTAATAATTATACTTGACCTATCATCTCCAGTAAATGACTTGTTTTAAGATGTAGAACACTTATCTCCAGTACATGACTTATTTCAAAAATGATAATGCAGAACATTTTTGTGATTACATCGGCAGAATAGGAAACTGCTTACAACAAGCCATGTATTCTATTGTATCCATGCATCTCATGTTTATCATATTTATTCTAAAAGGATGTTGTGAAATGTGTATGATACAAGTAAGTTTCTATATGTTGCAAATTAAGAAAGCAAAAAAGATGATGAAACAGACATATTTCGTTAATAGACTGCATCCAATGATCTTAATCCACACTGTCTAGATAAAAAAAAAAGAACATTTTTTTCATTAATCCTGCATTTAAACTATACAACGTTATTCATGACCTTTAGGAAGAAGGCTTTGGAAAACATTCTGTGATAAGGAGAAATGCAGTTCACCAGCATATTCTATTTTTCTATATAATATTATCATCAACCTTTCTAGAAATAAATCCCATCATATGCGGCACATCTAATTCATCTGGTAATGCTTCAAATTTGAACAAGCCTAAAAATTTGGTGCCTTGTGCACACTGTTTCTCATTATTTTATTACAAAACAACAAAATTGTAGACTGGTTTAAATTGAAAGCATTTACAGACAACAAAATAAATAAAACTCAAAAATTGAAATTTGTCCTGGTAAGGGTTACCAGCATTTTCTCCTTTTCCCACTATGTTTTCAAAAGTCCGTAAGGCCTGGGATTGTGAGGAAAATGGTTAATTCATTATCAAACTGCCATCATAATGAAAACATGCTCTTTACCCTTTCTTCTGCCATTTCTTTGTCAAGTGTCGCTATCTCGACAGTCTCTGACAGGTCCGACATCTCCTCCTTGTATTGATCATACGCTTCTTGGGCATCTCGTGCATCCTGTAGAAATATACAGAAAGATCATTTACATTTGAGCCATACTCTGTGAAAAGGGGGCTTAATGCATCTGCAAAAAAGTATTGACCAATGTCAGCCTGCGCAGTCTACGCAGGCTGACATTGGTCCAACTTTTTGCTGTTGGTAAATTTCATGCATATCCAAGGACCATGCTATCTCATAATTCATTTAGTTGTTAGAAAAAATGGATTTTATGGATCCATGACTATGTGATAACTTGCCTGGTAACACATCACGGAGATTAATTAGACCCCCTTTGCCAGAGCATAGCTCATTTATGTAAGGGAAAACTCAATTTACAAATGCCTCATTAACCAGGTATACTCCTTTATCAAATTTGCATCAAGACAACAATAACAGACAATACGTAAGATATAGATAATCAACACAATTATGACTTAATTCTTTACCAAACCATGAAAATGTAAACTTGTCCAAATTGAAAGCATTTGCAGAAGTCAAGTTAGATGTTGCTTAAATGGTGATTTCTGTATTTGATAGGGTAGAAAACATTGTGGGAAAAGGAGAAAATGCTGGTTACCAACATTTTCTCCTTTTCCCTCAATTTTTTCAATGGGCTTCTTCCTTGGGGTCATTAAAGCTTGGGATTGTGTGGTAAAGGGTTAAAACATGAGTTCATTTAAGACATTAAAGACAAAGGAGAAATTAATACGCTGTAAGATTCAATTAACCCTTTACCACACGACAAAAGTTTAGACTTGTCCAAAATACAAAGCATTTGTAGATGATAAATTCAGATTTACTGAAAGCACAAAAATTTCTTTCATAGGGTAGAAAACGTTATGGAAAAATGGAGGAAATGCTGGTTACCAGCATTTTCTCCTTTTCTAAGAGTGTTTTCAAAATCCTTTTTCCTTACGGTCGTTTAAAGTTTGGAGAGTGTGGTAAAGGGTTAACTGCCTATGGAAGGTAATTAATAATTTAGGAACATAAAACTCTAGTAAATCATAACAAATCAATTTGTTCACATTGACATAAAATCAAGACATCTTGAAAGACATATGTACTTACTTTTTTAGCAGCCTGTAATTGCCTTTGCAGATCTGCATTACTTTCCTGCATCTTGGACTTGTACTCTTGAAGCTACAAAACAAAACAGTTTGTATCGGAGTTAAACAATATTTCAACAGCTAAGGTCATACCACTGCACCTACACATGTGTTTCCTGGCTTTCTCACACAAGTACCGACATAACTTTCTTTCCAAGCCAATGACCACTTTTCTCACATAAATCAGAGGTGAGAGGCAAAAAATCACCAGAAAGAAAGTTTGCTACAACCCTGTGTCAAACCTGCAACCATCAGGTCATGAGTCAGATGAGCTAACCACTGTACCACTCAGCTGGGCAAAATAAAACAAAGACTACTTTCTCAGATACTGCACTAAAGACTGTTGATTACTGAAAGATCATGTATGACAATACTTTCTTACACAATCCATCCAACAAGAAGGTTGTTGTAAACTTTCAAAGACAAATCAAAGCATTATGGATATCTTTTTGTTTTCATTGCAATCATGAGCCAAGCATTACAAGTAACAAGCAAATGGAACTATGTATACAGTTACATTTAATTCAATGACAAGCAATCTCATTGGCTGAGACAGATAGTCTGAGCCAATCTCATTCGCTGAGACAGATAGTCTTAGCCAATCAGAGGGCTAGTCCTAGAATTCAAAATCAAAACTGAATTATTAACTCTTTCACTACTGAATAAATAAATAAATTGCATTTTCTCACAGGGTACAAGTACAGTTCTGCTGCAAGATCAAGAGACAGTTAAGTCATAATCTAGAATAAAGCAATGCACAGAACGTGCAGTCTGATCTTGATCTACACTGTCCATAAAAGCTTCTGGTATCGTCTATAGAAAGAAAAAAATAACAGAAAAAAAAATCCCAGACTTATCTTGTCTCACAAACCTGCTGTAACTGTATTTTAGCTTTCTCAAACTCTTTCAGCTTGGCTTTGTCCTCCGCTCTCTTTATTTTCAACGTTTCCAACTTTTCGTTCAAATCCTTGATCTCTGCTTTCAGTCCGTCTATTTCCTGTTGTTGTTGTAGATTGGTCATTTGGTTATCAATGGCTGACGACAGGGCATTGATATCTGCAGCTGCAGCCTGCAACGTAACAGAGAAATAATTTATATAATACTAGCTGATTTGCAGTTCACAACTCTGATTTAAGTAAAATAAGGGTGATTAACATGAATCAAGGTACTGTAACAACAAGAGAACTGTAGCAAAAGAAGAATAGTTTGCTTTTACACCCACACACACAATTTTTTTTATAAGTGGTTGGCTGCAAGAGTAAAAGAGTCTTCTGCAAGGATAATGAATTACAAAATGACCTCCTGTGCAAGTCTGTGGATAGCCTACAATGACCCTTAACCAGGACAAAATTTTAGACTTAGTCATATTAAAAGCATTGGCACATGAAAAACAAGTTATTTCGTTGAAATGATATCCACCATCGTAAAAAGACCTTTTGTTGATACAAACATAGAAGAGGTATTGTGTCTTCCATGTACACTGGACCTTTTTGTTATTGGTCCATAATGAAATTATACATTAAACCCCTTTTTTCCATGACATGGCATTTCATTATATTAAAATAATGATTGTCTGTGGCTTATGATGAACAATATAAATATGCAGTTTCATAAAGTTTTGTGCAGTAGTTAATTAGATATTGGTTTACAATAGAAATATACACCAAGCCCCCTTTTTCCATGTCATGGCATCAAATAAAAAAAAGAAAAAGAAAAAAGAATATAGGTATATTATCATAAGGAACTCATGTATGAAGTTTCATCAATTTTTGTTTGGGATTTTAGAAGACATCTGTCCGGGCAGACAACGCAAAAACTACATCCCTCGTTTTCGGCAAGGGATAACAAAATTTATTGTGGTTCAAATGATAGAATTGATCTCTAAAGAGGGCAAAAAATATTTTGGAAAAACAAGTTTGGCTGGCTATCAGCACTTTCTCCTTTTCCCAAATTGTTTTTAATCTTCTATGTTTCCAACTATTTTTTCAACCATTTTCTTTCTCTGGGTCAGAAAAACAGGAATGTTTGCTACAGGCTTCTAAAAAAAGAAAATTATGGGTAGTGTAGCAATGAGCAGAGGTACCTATCATATACAAAAGAATTCTGAAAACATCAGGTTCCCTACTCACTAACCATTTTTAACTTCATTTTAAGTCTGGTTTAGCCAATCAGAAGTTGTGTTATTTAACAATATGGTTTGACTAAACCATGTGGTTTAGCTAATCAGAAGTTAAGTTACTTTCAAATTTCAAACATCCTTGAGAATAACAGTATTCTTAAGAATGGCTGGTGAATATCGACCAAAAACACCTAAAACACTTATACATATCAGGTCCAGTGCTCCCCCCCTTCATATTCAAAGTAACCGCTGTCTGCCTAAAGTTTGACCAAGTCTGAGTGTAGCAATATTCTAGTAATATTGTTTGCAGGTATACTGTCATACCGGTCTAAACGCTGATGGGAAATACAAACATTAAATGCAGTAGCAAATTTGAATAAGTAATGATCTATTCGATTTTCTGGACCCCCCTTGGGAAAAAAAAAAACCAAAAACACCCTGGCTCTTCCCCTGTATATAGTACTGGTAGATGTATTTGGAAATCACAGCATCATTTACAATAGTTTTACACATCAGGTTAGTACATGTAAGTATGTGTGGGAGAAAAAGACAGAAATGAGGGACTTTTGAATTGATTCCTTACCAAGTGACACAGATCTAGACAAGTCTATATATAGTAAGCATTTGAAGACAACAAAATGAAAATGTGGCTGGAATCATGGACTTTGCTTTTGAAAGGGTGGGAATGATTGTAGGAGATGGCTACCAGGTTTTTCTTCTTTTCCCACAATATTTTCTGAGACCTTTTCCTACAGGTTTTAAAAAACGGAACTGTTTGGTACAGTCTCACCCTTTACTGCGCTGAACAATTTTAGACTCGTCCATTTTGAAGGAATTTGCAGACAACAGTTCAAATGTTCTTTAAATGATAGTACTTATCCTTGACAAGTAGAAAACATTGTGGGAAAAGGAGAAAATGCTGGTTACCAGCATTTTCTCCTTTTCCCACAATGTTTTCAAAAGCTTTCTTTTTCATGGTTATTAAACATTTGTAATTTAGTAGTAAAAAGTTAACAAAAGTCATAATCATAAGCCATTCTAAAGCAACTTCATCATAAATCTCAAACACCTGTCACTTAATTGTTACCAGCATTATTTTTATTTTCCTATGATGTTTTCAAAAGACTTCCTTCTCATTGTTGACCAGCATTTTTCTTTTTCCCACAATGTTTTCAAAAGCCTTCTTTCTCATGCTTGTCAGAATTCAGAATTTTGTGGTAAAGAGTTAACAAGGGTCATTCTAAAGCAAATCCCCATAATAAATCTCAAATATTTGTCACCAAATTGACTGAGACTCAGGCACTGAGATGGGTAGTATTAGAAAAGAAATAATCCCATCTATCATAACTTTTGATAAAAAAAAAAAACAATCTTGTGTTTTAACAACCCTGGAAAAGAAGGCTTTTGAAAACATTGTGGGAAAAGGAGAAAATGCTGGTAACAATCATTTTCTCCTTTCTCCACAATGTTTTCTACCCTGTCAAAGACAGGAATCATCATTTGAGAGAAAATTAATATGCTGTATGCAAAAGCTTTCAATGTGGTCCAGTCCATCATTTTGTTGTTTGGTAACAAGTTAGGTATATGAAAATAGGTTGCAAGGACAAAACAAAAAGCATGCATTGATTTGTGCCTAGAACTAAAGTTAATACTAAATAACAATATTCTGATTCTATGAACATACAAATTCTTCTGGGCTTGACTGTACTGCATTTACCTTTTTCCAGATCATGAGCAAATTTTAGCCAGTTTAATCCAGAACTACACAAACACAACTTTTTCATATTCCTGCAGTGCACAGCTTTGAAAGTACAGTCCAATCTTGGACCTACATTATATTTTGTGAGATGTTCTTCCACAAGCAGCCAAAAAATTGTCACAGTTAGTCCTCTTCTCTGACTAAAAATATCCGTCTCATACATTTTGTGCTTTAATCCTTTAGGCCCAACAAAAAAATATCTGTGTTTAGGGTTTCAATCCGAGATGCTGTAGGTTGGGTAGGTAGGGACTTTTTTTTCCCCAGAAACTTTTTACATGGACCATGTTCCGAAATCACACCCCATAGTTTTTTTTTTCCTCAATAGTAGTGTAAAAAGTTTTGGGTTGGCAGCATTTTCTAGGTAGGGTTGGGAAACCCTAGGCACAGATTTTTTTTTGATAGGCCTTACCAGAGAACAAAATCTATACCATTGAAAGAGTTTTTGGGAAACAAATAAAGGTGGCTCAAATGCAGGGATTTGTCTCTGAGTAGACAAGGTAGAAAACCTTGTGCAATACAAAACAAAGTGCTCCTTACCACTAAAGGTTGTAAAAAAAATGTGACTCTTTGGTAAAGGATCCAGAGTAAAACAAACTGGTGATAGCCAACCATTCTTTAGAACCTTCTTTGTCTAATTCCCGATTTCAAAAGTAACACAACTTCTGATTGGCTAAACCATTTGGTTTAGCCAAATGGTTTAGCCAATCAGAAGTTTTGTTACTTTCAAATGTAAAAAATTCCTGAGAATAAGACTTTAAATATTCTTAAGAATGATTTGTAATATGGCCCCAGGGCATCACTACTTGGACAAGTGGAAGGAAGTGGAAGGGGGTGAATGTCAAGGTCACAGGAGATTAATTCAAATGATTTTACGACGGTTTCATTCTTCAGTTTGTCTATATCAGGATCATGCTGTACAGAGTCATGCAGCGTAGTTATATATTCTGTGGTTAATTCATTGCTGTTAGTTTGTGGACCTGTGTTAGTATTGCACACTGATTCACTCGATTCTATAGAAAATTTGTTTACATCTTCCTTCCCTGTTTGAAAGAGGTCATCCTGTCACAACATTGATAGAAACATTTTATAAAAGGAAAGTCACAATATTTCACTATACATTGTATCACAAAACACAACATTGATAGAGACATTTTATAAACGAAAAGTCACAACAGTTTACAGTACTTTATCATCACAAAATAACATATTCATAATTGAAGTATAACTAGGGATGGGAATGACTAGCCGAGTAATTGAGCACTCAATTGAAGTCCAAATTTTGTTTTGCAATATCTGTAATCAAGTACTCGCAAAGAAAAATGAAAACCTGACTTTAAGATTTATTTCTGATAATTCAAGTTTCCCGATTGAAATGGTTTTACATTTAGATTTTATAGATTCATAAAGGTAACAAAGGAAACCTTATGGAAACGAGGCCGATGCTCTACCTCACAACCACTGCTGTTTTAATATTCACTTGTATATTGCCCCACTCTCTATATGGTATCTAGCCTATTGATGAATGTTGATAATACTAGGCTTATACTTCTCAATGAATACTTATACTTAAAAAAATAAAAATTTCGACAAAAGTTGATTTATCCTTTCGAGTACTCAGTTGAAAGGATGATTGAGTTATTGATTGAGTTATATCTTTTAGTAAAGGATCCCATCCCTAAATATAAGATAATATAAATAAGCAACAACAATTAGTATTGCCCTATATAAGCCCATTTAAGCACAATATTTACAAGAAATACGAGTTATTGAACATACTCAAACCTAAACCACACAATCCTGACTTTTAACGACACTGAGGAAGAAGTCTTCTGAAAACATTGTGGTAAAAGAAAAAAATGCTGTCAATCAACATCTTCTCCCTTTCTTATAATGTTTTCTATCTTATCAAAGACAAATTTCATAATTTTGGTCAAATTAAATGTAGTTCAAACAATGGAATTGGCACTAACAGGACAGAAAACATTGTGCAAAAAGTAGAAAATGCTGGTTATCCTACAAATACTCTTCCTATCTGTGCCCCTAAAACACAAAGAAGAGGCAAGATATGTGAAGCTGAATTGTAAAAAAAAAATATATGATTGAAATTTACCTTAGACAGGGACAGCCTTTTATCTGTCTCTTTTCCTGGAGATTTTCTGGGCTCTGGTGACGGTGTGCTTGAATTTGCACTCGACAATGTTTCCTTGCTGGCTGGTTTCCGCAGACGTGATGGGGGAGCCTCAGTATCACCTGCCCCTGCTGGAGTGGCACCAGCTGTTGAAAGATCTTTTGGAATACTGGTTGCCCTTCTTGGTGTTTGTTCTGCAATGTGTTCTGTGCCTAAATTTGAAAAAAAAAAACAATGATTCCCGTGACAACAAAATACAAGTGCCTAATGGCGAAAAACAATGATTCAAATGACAGCAAAATACAGAGTTCTAAAATCCTGAAATCAGGCAACAATTAATCCCAGACAATTCTAAGTTTTAGCAACCCCGACAGAGAAAGCTTTTGAAAACACTGTGGGAAAAGGAGAAAATGCTGGTAACCATCATCTTCTCCTTTTCCCACAGTGTTTTCTAACCTTTCAATGACAAGTCCGATAATTGGAGCTTCACTGATTTTATATCTGCATAATTTATGCTTTCAATTTGGACAGTCTAAAATTTTGTCGTCTGGTAAGGACTTAAACTTAAAAACTGGGGGAAAAAAACGTATTTTTCACAACAGCTAAACACTCATGCCTACTATAAGACATACCAGTATCCATTCTTCTTTCAATATTTTAGATATGGTAACAACTTTGTAACAAAAAATTCTTTGACAAAGTCCGTGAGAGTAACCAAATTTCTTCAGTTGCGTTGGTCTATTAAAAAGCACCTTATCCTATATTTCAAAATTTTACGGTACTTTATATTGATTGTCTAAGATTTTAATTTCAACAGTTGAAACATGCTACTTTTTGTTTAAAGTTTTAATAACAGACAAAAAAAAAAAAAAAAAGATATTCTTAATATCAGTTTATCAATTCTTCTTACAGCAAATGAAGCTTATTGGTCTTTTAAATTCATCTCCTTTAACAATATTGTGGCATAAAGAGAAAGTCTTCATCCTAAAGTTCAAAAAAACAATGATAGTAGTTGGACAATATATGACAGCATGACATTGGTTAGGCAGTATCGTAATATGGTAAATTTAGCCCTTCTAGCCCTAAACCTTGATTTGACCCTTTACCACACAATCACGAGTATTCACAACCCTGGAGAAGAAGGCTTTTAAAAACATTGTGGGAAAATGAGAAAATGCTGGTAAAACAGTCACACGTTTAAACTGTTATGGCCACCTTTGTCTCAATTGGTTTGAAAATGTTAACATAGCTGAAAGTGCAGATCTAACATCAGAATATACATCCTGACAGCAAAAAGTCCTATAAGGCCCTATAGCTGCCAAAAGTAAGCAGTGGGTGGTAAAATGCATTGAAATTTAAATCATGCCATTTAAAAGTATGGAAGTTATTGTAAGATGATAATCTGTTACTGTTTACAATCAGTCCAAGTAATAGTCACTGACCTAAAAAATTAATTTTAAAATCAGGTGAAAAGTAAACAAAAGACAGAGCAACCTGGCAAACTTTTAACCAAGTTACAGCTTTCATTTTTCTGCCAGCCACTTACAAATTGACCTACCATACAGTAAATGATTGTCATCTTCACAATAATTTACATACTTTAAAAAGGTAACATTTAAATATAAATGCTTTTTATCAAAAGCATTGTTTACTTTTTGGCGATATTAGGGCTTTAAGGTACGGTTAATTCTAGGAAAAGAAAAATCGACATAAAGTTCAGATTTTGCACTCAACAAGTAGGTTAGTATTCATTTCTCCCATGCAGAAACTCTTGAGTGTGATATCTTTATAACAGTATCAACTGGAATAGTTAGTACAGGTTTATAACCCTTTACCACACAATCCCAACTTTTAACAGCCTGGGAAAGATACCTCTTGAAAACACTGTGGGAAAAGAAGAAAATGCTGGTAACCAGCATTTTCTTCTTTTCCCACAATGTTTTCTACCTAACATGGACTACCCACAAAAATATCTAGGCTCAAGGAGAGATAGTCCTTAACCTTTTACCAAACAACAAAGTTTTGAACTTGTCCAAATTGAAAGGTTTTGCAGATGACAAAGTCAATGTGACTGAATTTTTTTTTTTTTTTTTGAAAGGGAAGAAAACATTGTGGGAAAAGGAGAAAATGATGGTTACTAGCATTTTCTCCTTTTCCCACAATGTTTTCAAGAGCACTCTCATTCAGGCTTGTTAAAACTCAGGATTGTGTTGTAAGGAGTTAAAGGGAAAACAGATTACAGGTACATGCTCAGAAACCTTAAGTTCAAGGGCAGATAATCCTTCAACACCTCTTCAACACTTCACAGCAGATATCTGGCTATTTTGTCTTGCATGATAATTTCTGGTTCATGACCATACCATACAAAGTTTCACCAAGAGCACTGCATGCCGGTGCAAATGCTTGGCAGTAGTTGCTTGATTTTCAGTGAAAATTCTAAGTGGAAAAAGGGCGTAACTTACTAAAAATACTTTGAGGTTATTTGCCCTTGTTGTATGGGTTCTGCTTTTGATAGTTCATAGCTTATCCAAGTCTGATGTAAAGAGCTTCCGTAATGAAAGAGATAATATTAAATATCAAAGTTTTTGCATGACGTAGACAACAACGCAGACGACAATGCAAACAACGCCAGAACTATGACAATACCTCATCATTTTCTTTGAAAACAGTAGAGCTGAAAACCCAATACAATACCACTAAAATTGCAAATGCAACAAGACTAGAATAGAGGAAACACGTTATCCACCTGCTACAGTATGAGAAAGTTAACGAAGATGATACGTTGTAAATTTAATGACAGTCAGACCTTTTTAGACCAAGACCTGATGCACAGTAAATCTGGACTAAAACTTGTTTCACTATCTGTGACTGTAGTAAATTCAGACACAACAGACTATGAAAACATGGTAAACAAGAGGGCAATTAGCCTGAAAGTGCTCACCTGAGTAAAGTCATCTAGGATTGATAAAGCTGAAGAGATCCTGGATATGATGACATAAAACACAAGATTATGAGTGACTTACTTTTCAACTGAATTGACCTATTTTTGACCTTGTCAGAGATATCATAGACTGAAACACTCTGACAGTGTTTCATAAATATTAGACTGAACATAGGGTCTCTAGACTTCATCTAAGGTTTTCAAAGATTTCTCCCAGTGACTTACTTTTTGATACAATATAACTCAATTTTGCGCTTGTCAAATCTATCATCAAGACAAACATTCTGACAAATTTTCATGTGTTTCCAGCTGAAAATGATGCCTATACAGTGCAAACAAGGTTTTTCTACAATTTGTCCCAATTACCTACTTGTTGACTTGACATGACCTAATTTTGAACATGTACTAAATTTTAATACGACAAATAATCTAACAAAGTTTCATGAGTATCATACTGAAAATATGACCTCTACACACAAGGTTTTTCAAAGATTTGTCCCTGTGACCTACTTTTTAACCCCATGTGACCCAATTTAAAACTTGTCTGAGATATTATCAAGATATACTCTGAATAAGTTTCATGAGTATTGGGCTGTAAATGTGGCCCCTAGAGAGCAAACAAGGTTTTCTTATGTTTGTCCCAGTGACCTACTTTTTGACACAATGTGACCCAATTTCAGACCTGTCAGAGATATCATCAAGACAAAGATTCTGATCACTTTTCATAAGTATTAGGCTGAAAATGTTGCCTCTAGAGTGCACAGAAGGCTTTTCTGGGATAGGGTCCATTGACCTATATTTGACCCCATGTGACCCAGTATCAAACTTGTCTGAGATATCATCAAGACAAACATTCTGATTGAGTTTCATGAATATTAGCCAATTTTGAACCTGTCAGATATATCAACAAAACAAACATTCTGACTGTGTTTCATGAGTAGTGGGCTGAAGATGTGGCCTTTAATATGCCCACAAGGTAATTGTTAACGAACGCATAACAGACACAGCCTGATCACAAAAGCTCACCTTGAGCTCTTCATGCTCAGGTGAGCTAAAGAGGAGAAATTCCTCATCTTGAGCAATTTTACCCTTTGTCACATTGTTGATACTAAATATACCACATGTACTTAAACTTTTGTACTTGTTTAGGTATTATGTCATCAGTCCAAATATTTATTACAAGAACAATCTGAGATACATATACTGAAAGGGCACAGCCAGTTACAATGTATTTCTTGCTAAAAAGGTTTGACTGTATTATGATAATCATATAGAATATTTATGTATGATGTATGACGATTATTATGATATAATGAGTATATGAGTAAATCTTAGAGTGCCTGTCACATGTTTATGAACCATGCTCTGTTAAAAGGAGTTTAACATGCAGAAAGATTTTGGATGCCTGCCAGAGCACATTACATACATTTCTTTTATTTAGCACTCTAAGTTTATTTATCATATGGCCTGCAACACACGAAAAGGGGCATTCGGACGTTTGCGTAAAGTGTTGTTCCGGATCAGCCTGCACATTCCATGCAGACTAATCCGAGACGACACTTTCCGTTCTCATGTAATTTTCTATTTTGTGTAAGTCTACTGTAAGACAAAATCTAATATAGTCATAAAGTGCCATCTCGGATTAGCCTGCACGGACAACACTTTACACAAATGTCCAAATGACCCTTTCCGCGTGTTGAAGGCCATATAAAAAGGTTGAGACTTAGAGCTAAACTTGTTAAAAAGTAATATGAAGGCATATGTTGACCATTTTGTTTTACTCACTTTTCTTGAAAAATGGATTCTGAAAAGCTATGAAATTATGACAAGAATGGTTAAGCCATGATACAAATTACATTGAAAATGATATCCATGAGCTATGCTCTATGAAATCAAAATTTAATGCATCTTCAAAAGGTATTGACCCATGTCAGCCTCTGCAGTCTGCGCAGGCTGACCTGGGTGCAAATGCTTTCAAATGGACAATGCTAGAATTTTTGCCTTTGGTAAATTTCTAAACCCTCTTTTTACCTGAGTGTCACTCAAATATGGTCTGCAAAACGCGAAAAGGGGCATTCAGACATTTGCGTAAAGTGTCATCTCGGATCAGCCTGCGCAGGCTAATCCGAAACGACACTTTCCGTTTTTATGTAATTTTCTGTTTTGCACAAGTCTACTGTAGCACAAAATCTAATGTAGTCGTAAAGTGCCGTCTCGGATTAGCCTGCGCGGACTGCGCAGGCTGATCCAAGATGACACTTTACACAAATGTCCGAATGCCCTTTCTCGCGTGTTGCAAGTCATATAGTGTAATATCCCTCTCATCTTTACATGTATCTTATATCATCTGTCTTCTATGACAACAGCAATGTTTTATGCAAATATGGACAAATAAACAATTACTCATATGCCTAAATGTATGTTTCAACATTTTTATACGAAAATGTTATAGCACAACACAAATTGTTGAACTTCTTAAAATATCTTCAATGCATCCAATGCATATTTTCTTTCAAGCATGCATCTATCCATTTAAATAAAAAAAAAAAGACAATAAAAACATACTCAAAACAAAATACAGTAACATTCTATAAGCAACACAACAATTAAGGTATACAACACAAAAGCAACAACTGGCAATGGAATTATTTTCATGTACATCTGAGATTTTCAAGTCATTATATTGCTCGTTTATTCAAATTTTTCTATCACTCATTACCTGAAGCAGATGACTTTTACATCTTACTGCAATTAACTTTTGAGAACGTTGTAGTGTAACTAAGGTGATAATGCTCATGATGATCAACCTTCTCCTTCTGCCACATTGTTTTCACAAGCATTCATGTACCAAATCTTGGTTCATGTTGATTATGAACGTTTAACAAGGACACTCTTCAGTGTGCAGTGTGTTTTGCTCACACTCTGTTGCAAGTTTTTTTTAGAAAGTCACGAGTTTACCCTTTACCATGCGACAAATTTTTAGACTTGGCCAAATTCTAAAGTACTTGCAGACAATAAAATGTAATTTTTTTTGTGGGTGCGACGATGGGATTCGATCAAATTACAAAACACTGTGGAACAAGGACAAAATGCCTGTTACTATCATTTTCTCCTTTTCTCAGAATGTTTTCAAAGGTCTTCTACCTAAGAGTTGTGAAAACTCTGGATTGTGTGGTAAAGGGTCTAATAACTTAAATAGTTTGACATAATCTTTAGAAGATCATAATAGAGCAACATGCTTAACCGCTGAAGTAAAATGCTGAAATCACTTATATATTCTATTTTACAACCATCCGAAAAAGATTTTCATTAGTTTATGGTAATTTTCACCTAGAGATCTCATGCACTGAAGGTACATGTGCAGGTCTCAAACCAAAATGTAAACTAAAAAACATTTTCTATGACGAGCATATTTTAAGTAGTGGCAACAGTGGCGCTCCCTCTTTTTTTCAGAAGTCAGCAAATGTGGGATCCAACGGGCCAAAACTTTCCTAAACTTTAATTTTTCTTTTAAGATTGAAAAGATGTATGACGCACTATGGCCAGATGTGTCATTTATCTCCATGGTGTATCATGAATCTTCATGTACTATAGCTTTGACAGTGCCGATATCTTTGCAGAGGTGAAGGAAATCGTTCGACCAGGGCGGGGCCCATCCTTAAAACTAGGTCTGCCATCCTTGAACATTGACACCCATGTGGCAATTGTACAATATGGCAGGGCATTTTCTCCATAAATTAAATCTAGATACGCTTTTATTTCTGATGTGCAATTACCCAAAAATCAGCAAATTTTGCAATGTGCTCTTTGCTCTACTCTAAAATTACAACACCACTCCTCCATTTTTTCAACAACTATAAATGACCGTATGCGTTTTAAACAGCTGGCAAAATTTTATTGCGCATGCAAATCATACAAAATTTAGAATGCTAGATAGAAAGATCAATACTCCTTCCAACAGTATGCCATACATGTATTTGCACGTGCAAATTAAGGTTTGATTGAGTTGTTGCCAAGGCTACTACTTAAAAAGTACTCCTGGTAAAAAAAGGGGGAAAAATTGCAAATCCATACTTTTACTTTTTGACACTAAAACAACTTACTTTTTCCAGCATAACTTGGAGGTCTCAATCCAGACTTTTTAGATGACCTTTGTTGTTGATTGGAAGGTGTTGGTAACCCTGATGAAGGAGTTGGAGTGGGCAGCGCTGACGCTGGTGGTTTCTGTGCCGGTGTAGATGGGACGCTCTGCTGTGGTCCACCATCATCTATGGCTGTTATCTGTGACTGACGCACAAAAATTCCATGATCTTTCGGACAGGTGAAGTATGTCTTGCCTTGAACTGTGCCATCATTTTTTCCCTTCGCTTCATCTAGTACTACACCAATCCATTTACCTAACACAAAAAAATATTACAGTGTGGAAAAAGGTAGGTCTGTGATCTGTCATAACGATATACAAGTTTTATCTTTATTCACTATCTGATAACAAAATTTCAAACTTGTTGATTTTCAAAGCTTTCACAGACTACAAATTAATTGTGACTCATTGAATTATAATTATTTCTGAAAGGGGAGATACCGTAACAAAGAATTTTCTCATTTTCCCAGGATGTTCTTGGAGTCCTTCTTCCCAAAGGTTGTAAAATCACTGATTCCATTGGTAAAGTATCAAATTACTTCTCAAGAAGTTGTTTACTCATCATTACTAGCCATGTGGACCGTGAGTGAACAAAACACAATTTTAGAAAACAAGATTGAAGATTTTACCTACTTGCCTGCAGCTACTTGTTGGGTACAACTGATTTTCACTGCTAATTCAGAATATAGCAATTATACATAAAAATAATTATTCTTATCTTGCAACAAGTTAGTTCATCAGAATATGCAAAATTAATAATATTGCATGTAAATCTGTGTAATTTCTATGTATACAGAAGACTGCAAAATTTGCAAATTAAGTCCTTACCACACAGTCCCGAGTTTTAACAACCCTGAAGTAGTCAGCTTTTGAAAAAATTGTGGGAAAAGGAGGAAATGCTGGTAATCAGCATTTTCCCCTTTTTCCATGATGTTTTCTACCCTTCAGAGACAAATTCCATCCTTTGAACCAAATTCACCTATTTGGTTTATTTCTTTATCAAACGACGCTTTTTACTTGTCCAAATTGAAAGCATTTGCAGACAACAAAATTAATGTGACTCAAGAACTGAAGTTTGTTTTGGGAAGGTAGAAAACATTGTGGGAAAAGGAGAAAATGCTGGTTACCAGCATTTTCTCCTTTTCCCACAATGTTTTCAAAAGGCTTCTTCTTCAGGGTCGTGAAAAAGCAGGGATTGTTTGGTAAAGGGTTAAAATGCTTTCAATATACGTAGGTCTAAAAATTTGTTGTGTGGTAAAGGGTTAAACCATGAGTACATGGAGGCTTAATGCATCTGCAAAAAATATCAACCCAAGTCTGTGCAGGCTGACCCGAGTCAAAACTTTTTGCTATTTGTAAATTTTCTGCATGTCAAAGGACCACTATACCTCAAGATTAAGCCGGTTGTTGGAATGATGGATTTTATGGATCAATAATTTTATGATGACTTGCTTGGTATAATGCATTATGGAGATGCATTAAGCCCCCTTTTGCTATAGCATGCTTCAAGTATAGTGAAAAGGGAAAGAATTTCCTTTGCCATATTGCTTTCAAGAGAAGCCAGCAATAACATGAAAAAGGTAACCTGCAGGTGGTAATCTGATCAAGCCAAATCAAAATTTCTGTGTGGTTCCGATTACAATACATTTGAGAATAAGGGTCGGTAGGTTGGAAAATTATCTTATTTTTAAATTTTCTTTTTCCAAACACACCCTAGAGGCAATTAAAAGAGGTAAAACAACATAAAATTTGCCAAGGACAATGATACCATTATGATGTGATAAAATATTAAATGATAAACAGTTGAAAAAAATGTTTAGGGTTGGGTGTAAAAATTAGACACAGTCTGGTAACTGGATCCACATCTATATTTTGTCTTGGCCTCATCAACAAGACAGTCTATAAATGTTGTTACCTGCAGAGAACATGGTTGATCCTATGTAGGCAACAGTTCCTGTAACCCCTTTACCAATCACCTCCACTCTCGTTCCCTGCTTGATAGGCTTTTGGTCTGCCATTTCTTTTACTTCTGTTCAGACAGCTATTTCCTACAAACAAGAACCAATATCTAAATATGGTTTATAGCATACTTAGCCATCCTAACATTGTTGAATTCAATATCTTTCTTACCTCTTTATCAGTCAAGAACATTAAGACAAACCTATACTGCAGTGTTACTGTTTGTCTAAGATTCTACCGAGTCTGGCCTAGCCAGTTATTAGCGTATCTAACCTGGTGGTTATGGGTCAATATCTGGTTGAGGCAAACTTTCTTTCCTGCAATTTTTCGCATCTCACCTCTGAGAAGAGTAGTCACAAGGAGAAAAGTAGTCAAATGCTTGAGTGGCTCATGTTTGGAGGCTGAGTAGATATTCATGCATTTATTGATAACTTTACGATGTAAACAGAAACCCTGACCTGGATGCATTTGCTGACAATAAATGTGCCTCAAACAATTGAATTGGTTTTTGACAATGTCTAAAATGCTGGTAACAAGAATTTTCCCCTTGTCCTACAAGGGTTTCAAAAGACCTCTTTCTCGATGTTGTATATTCTTCAAGTTATTTTTGTGAGCCTAACCCTTACTTCAAACCAATCAAAACCCAATGAAACTTCGTTGCATAATGTTAAGCAAGAATGTAGGTCTGCATAATAGTCAACTAAAATTGACAGAAAATACGAAAGAACAAGTTCCTCCGGAATAAACCAATGGCACCTCTAAGGAACCCAGTATAAAAAACTTGTCCGAAATTAGATTATCCGAAAACAGTGACGGTTTTCCGATCTTCGGCAGTCAGTGTGCAATTGTTAGAAAACTATGACTTTCATTTCAAATTCAAGCTAGCGAGTGTTAATGATCGAACCTTTTGCCTACAAATGTTTGGATCATACGTCAATCATCAAATTTATCAATGTCAGACGGTCAGCTCCGGAAATTATTATGATAATATAAGGTAGAGCATCCATAAAAATTTGATGTAGTGAAACAGGATAGAATTTAGAACTTAAGTTACTATTTTGTTTCAAAATATTCCTTATTCGTTCTTGTAATATAAATGAGGTATTGAAATCATTTGAATATACGAAGAAAGTTTTTCAAATGAAGCGAACAATGCACCCCCCTCCCCCCCTCAAAAAAAGATTTATAGGTGTGGTACCTAATTCCTTCGATATCAAATACAATTTATTTTGTGAGAACTGAGTTGCAAACAGTAAATGTAATTTCTATGAAAAAAAGTAAATAAAGTACTCTTTTATAGAGTAACAGGATCATTTAAACCATTGTCAATATAGAATCGCTTCCAATACAAGATATTTATTTTGATATTGATATCAGCGGTTTTAAAAATGGCCGAAAATGGTGATGTTGCAGAGATCGGAAAAGGTCCGGCGTAAATTTGTTGTATATTATGGAATTTTTGAACAACGCAGTCACAAAAATCATTAACATTTTAATTCAATTTAAATGACAGATTAATAAAATAACTGCCGGACCTCTAGTGTAACCTGTATGCTCATAATTGCAGTTGGTCTCTATATGTCGGATCATACCTATTTCCGGACTATTCCGATTCTTTTTGTATGTAAAATTTTTGATGGCACCAGTTTGTGTAATTATTTATTTGTAATTCACAGATGAAGACCCCGAACAGAATAGAAGACGACGAGGAATGCTGAAGATGTACTACGGATTGAATGAGGACAAGCCTGGAGGAGGATCCCTTGACCCGTGTGATATTGATGGGGCCCACTTTAAACCAGACATGTATCTTAGTAAACTGATCAGGGAGAAATCACTGACAGAGTTAATGGATAAAGAGTCTGACATGTTGCGACAGATTCGATCTCTTGACAGTGATATGCAGACACTGGTTTATGAAAATTACAATAAGTTTATAAGTGCCACAGATACCATTAGAAAAGTTTGTGTTAACCTCTTATTTCTTTCTTTTTTTTTTCGCCAGCAGAATACTTAACCCTTAATGCACCTTTTACAACTATGGTAGCCTTTGCAGTCTGTGTAGATCAAGATCAAGCTGCACAAAACATGCAGCCTGATCTTTGATCTACACTGTCCGCTTTGCTGCAACAGTTTGGATTAGAGTACAGGTAACCTTGAAATTTGGTTATTTTGAGTCTAATTTCTATACTGAAAATATCTTTTGGGTTTATTCGGTGCTTTAAGGGTTAAGATAAATTAAGTGTCACACTTAACAATGTTGTGAAGTGTGACAGTGATATACACTGTCTTCAAAAACACTTACAGTGCCTTTGATCCATGTTACACAAAAGTCTATGTTACTTACCTTGATCCATAAGTGTATACATATAGACTAAAAGGTCCTTCTACACTTAAAGTGATTTCAAGCAGTTAAAGTAATTACAGGTCCTCCTCAAAGGAGACTGGATGTATAATATATTTAATTTGTTATAATAAACTGCTTAATTGTGTTGCATCTAAGTAACATGATTCAAGCAAATATATTGACCATCATCTACATTTTATGTTGTAATGTGTGAGAGGATGCACATGGTGCTTAACCTGTCAAGGGTCCTGCATGGCTTAGAGATACAGTGCAGGGCTTGTATAGTGGAGGCCCCAGGTGCAAGCCTCTCTGGAAGCACCATAGGCAAAAGCAGAAACTTATACAGATGGCATAGACCAAAATCAGACTGCACAGAATATGTACTGTAGTTTGATCTTTGATCTCTGCTGCCCGCTTGGACCAGTCTAAAATTCTGTCATTTGGTAACAAGCTATGGCCAAAACTTTATTGTCATTTTATAGTACAGGTTCACATTACTTTCTGTGGACATCTTTTTTTCATGTTGTGGCAGACAAACTATAAGCTCATTGTGATACAAGGAGAAATTATGGGTAATTTCTCCTTTTGTCACAATGTTTGCTCATGTTAACAAAGTAATAAAGTTACTTTCTGCTTATTATCCCAGTTTTACAATCATTTCTCTTTTCAAAAGTTGTATGTTGCACATTCACCTTAGGAGGTAATGAAGGTTACTTTACTCCTGCTACAAATCTCAGAGTTTTCCCCTCAGATGAAGAATGATTTCCGTAAGATGGAGGATGAGATGGACCATTTAGCGACAAACATGGCCAGTATCACAGAGTTCAGCGCCAACATCTCGGGTACGCTGCAGGACAGACGACAACACATCACAAAACTGGCAGGCGTCCATTCTCTGCTGAAAAAAGTAATGCTTTTCATGTAATCCTTTACTACCAGGGTATACGGCCTGCAACACGCGAAAAGGGGCATTCGGACCTTTGCGTAAAGTGTCGTCTTGGATCAGCCTGCGCAGTCTGCGCAGGCTGATCCAAGACGATACTTTCTGACTATATTCGATCTTGTCCTACAGTAGACTTGCGCGAAGTAGAATATTATAAAAAAACGGAAAGTGTCTTTTCGGATTAGTCTGCGCAGACTGCGGAGGCTGATTCGAGACGACACTTTACGCAAATGTCCGAATGCCCCTTTTCACGTGTTACAGGCCATATATCAGGCTTTCTACTAACCATTATATGTTGCACATTGGAGAAATCTTTAAAAAAAAAAAAAAAACCCAGATTAGCTTCTTTAATTTTTGGTAAAAACACCGTAAGAAAAAGAGCAATTGCTTAAAACTTTACCAAATGACAAAATTTTAGATGTAGCGTAAATAATGAGTTTTATCTCTGAAAGGGTAGGTAAAACATGGTTTGCAGCTTACAAGTATTTTCTCCTTTTTCCCACAATGTTTTCAAAAGGTTTTCTTTCCTAGGGTTGGTAAAACATGGGATTGTTTGGTTAAGAGTTAATAGCATGCATTAATTCATGCATTTCCTACAATGTTTTAAAAGCATATGAACTCCTTAGTCAGAAAAATTTTGTGTTTGTATGGTAATAGGTCAAATACTTTCTTTTTATATGTGTCAGAGACTCAGAGCTACCATTTATCTCTTAGAGTACTGAAAAAACTCAAGGGTCATTTTCAGCCAAGAGATAAAACCAGAATAAGAGTAATTTTATTGCTGCGTTAGTTCAGATTGTCTAGGGAAAGTGGACAGTGTAGATAAAAATTATACTGCAGGTTTTGTACAGTCTGATCTTAATCTACACTGGCTGCAAAGGCAACTTTAGAAGTGATACATGCTTTATGGGTTAATTTGAATAGTTCATAAGAGTTTTATTTTTTCATGCTAAATAAGGCTGTTTTGAAAGGTTTTTAAGTCTCATAAACGAGGCAAATGTACCTATCCCCATATTTCTTGGGCTTCTTTCCCTTCTGATGGGTGTTTTTTCATTGAAAAATGTCCAAACAGAATTCAGCTTTGAGAGAAGAATGAATCTTGTTGCAAGGACTTTCATCAGTCATAAGGTAATTGACTGAAATTTTACCGAGTTTTGAGTTTGATTTTTATTCACTGGTGTGACTTGAAATATTTACTGTGCACACTATTTCATTATACATGTATCTGCATAGTCTCTTTACTAATACTTAAGTCTAGACCAGTTTCTTGTTCAAAGAAGCTTCTTAACCTATTACAACATTACAGTTTTTTTCAAAAAAAAAAAAAAAAGACATATAAGTTTCATACTTAAATGACGGATCATGCCAGAGCAGAAAACAAAAATCAAATACATGTATCTACATGTATATCATCTAGCAGGGACAATTGAACAACAACTCATTTGGTAGGCCCCTTGTTTGTCAATAAGAGTCCAATAAATGTATTTTATATGTTTACTTAATTTTCTTGGATTGTTATTTTCAGTTACAATTTCTTTTTGAACTTCCTGCTAGACTGAAGAAATGTATTGAAATGAAAGCATACACACAGGCCGTCAGGTAAGTTTCTATGATAATTCAATACATGTGATAGTTGATTTGGATTCATTTATAATGTCTTGTTTATGTATTTGGCACTTTTTTTTGTTTTAAGTTGAATTTAACAATACCATGTTTTAAAACCCTGACGAAGAAGCCTTTTGAACACATTGTTGGAAAAGCAAAAAGGCTGGTAACCAGCATTTTCTCCTTTTCCCACAATGTTTTCTATCCTATTAAATGCAGAAATCACCACTTAAGCCACATTTAATTTGTCTTCTGCAAAGGATTTCAATTTGATACAGTCTAAAATTTTGTTGTGTGATAAAAAGTTAAGCTTAAGAGTACCAAATTGATAAAATATGGTGCTTTCTGTCTATCAAGAATGAATGAATGGTGTTTTCCGCCGCTTTCAGCACTATTTTAGTCATATCACAGCAACAGTTCACATATTCATATATTTCCTGGGTTTTACAAGTACTAGGCTAGGGCTCTGAGGTGTCTTGCCCAAGGACACTCCCATGAAAAACCCTGTGGATCCAGTGCAGCTCGTACCCGTGACCTCCAGGTTACGAGTCCCACACTTTACCACTGAGCCACGCAGGACCCTTGTCAATCAAGAAGACCTCAACATTGCCATGTCACTTTATTATGTCCTGCCATTTTTTGTCAGAAAATCTCACGAAATAACAGGTAGTTTCCAAACAAGATGCATGTTTTTATGCAGTCTGATGTTGATCTACACTGTCTGGGAATGGAACAATAATAGTGAAAGGTGTGTCAAGGGTAAAGTCTTTTCTAGGCATTTGATATGGTTTGATTGAACTCTTTACCAAATGACAGACTTTTATAGACTTGCCAAAATTGAAAGCATTTGCATGCAACAAAATAAAGTGCCTCAAAATGTGAAATTTGTGTTTGGAAGGGTAGAAAAACTTTGTGAGAAAAGGAGAAAATGCTGGTAAGACAAGATTTCTTGGTAGACAGCATGATTGCAATGAAGGTATTGTTGTTAAACTCATTATCATTACAGGTACTATTCTAAAGCTCAGCGTGTTTTACACCAATATCAACATATGCCAAGTTTTCAAGGCATCAACAAGGACTGTGATAACATAATATCCGAACTTTGTGAAATACTGCGGGAACAGTTCAGGGATAAAGAGGTAAGTCATTCATTTAAATTGTGGATTTATATGAGCCAGGCTTTATGAATAGGAGGTTTCATGTATGTGCAAAAAGTATCCATCAAGGTCAGCCCTTGCAGGCTGCCCTTGGTTGAAACATTTTGCTATTGGTCATTTTTTTGCAGGTCAAAGGATCAGTCTACCTAATGATTCAGTCGATTGTGAACAAAATGGATTTGATGGATCTATAATTATTAGATGACTTGCTTGGTAGAATGCATCAGGGAGCTGCATTAAACCCCCTTTTGCCAGAGCATGGCTTATATATTGTCCATGATGATGGCACAATTTGATTGATTAAACCCTTATATCTGTACTATTAATTCTTTACCAAACGACAAAATTTTAGACTGGTCCAAATTGAAAGCACTTGCAGACGACAATATAAACTTAAATCAAAAATTGAAATTTGTTTCCAGCAGGGTAGAAAACATTGTGGGAAAAGGAGAAAATGCTGGTTACCAGCATTTTCTCCTTTTCCCACAATGTTTTCAGAAGGCTTCTATCCTAGGGTCGTAAAAACCAGGGATTGTTTGGTAAAGGGTTAAATAATTAAATAATTAACATATTACTACACAAGCTATTCAAAAAGAAAGACCTGTCAAAAATACTAGATGTCACACAACAAAGAAGTTGTTTGTTCCATGTTTGGAAGTTGTCTCTCTCTCCCCTCCCTCTCTGTATCTGTCTCCCCCTCCCTATATCTCTCCTTCCCTCCCCCTCTCTCTCTCTCTCTCTCTCTCTCCCTCCCTCCCTCCCTCCCTCCCTCTCTCTCTCTCTCTCTCTCTCCCTCCCTCCCTTCTTCCCTCACTCCCAAACTTGGCAATCTCCCTGTCCCACCCCAACAAGGCATAGCCCTTTTGTTTGCGTAATTTTGCTTTTTTCTCTCACACAGTCAAGCCCCAAACAGCTAGCAGAATGTGTAGATCTACTGTTGCAACTGAATGAGCCTGCTGAACAGTTATGTGAGGAGTTCCTGTCACAGTGAGTTTGCTGACTCTTGTTTTCTTCCTCTACAATTGGTTTACCAGTGTTTCTTTACCATAGAGCAAAATCTTTTGACTTCAACCTTTTACCGTACAGTGCAGAGTTTTAATGACCCCAAAGAAGACGGCTAATGAAAATATTGTGGGAAAAGGGGAAAATACTGGTGACCAGCATTTTCTTCTTTTCCCGCAATGTTTTTACCCTATCAAAGACAGAATCATCATTTAAGCTATTTTTATTTGTCGTCTGCAATTGTTTTCAATTTGGTCGAGTCCAAAATTTTGTTGTTTAGTAAAGAGTAAACAAATTGAAAGCATTTTGCAGGTGACAATTTTGAATGTAGCTCAAATGATGACTTTTGTCTTTGATAGGACAGAAAACATTGTTGGATAAGGAGAAAATACTTGTTACCTACAGTGTTTTCAAAATATATCTTTTTTAGGGTCATTAAAGGCGTTTCAGCGAGTTATTTCTAGCGCAGAGAATTTCGTGAAATTTGACACAGAAACACTTCAAAGTATGTTCTTTCAATATGCGAAGAGATAATCAGATGTTGCCTGATGAACCAAAAAGTTCTGAGCCCACGAAGAACAAACCCTTTTTTCAAATAACACAAAAACCCAATTATTGCAGCATACATCAGAATTTTGTGATTAAAATCTGTAATTTCAGTCAAATCATGTTCTCTGTGTTTTAAATTCTTAGTGAAACAGTGGATCCTCTGACTTTGATGAGAAATTAATAGATATTTCAAATTAATGATACGCTATCTATGTTTCAATAAAACCCTTAGCCAACAAAATTGCTTATTTTATCACAGAAAATCAGGACATTATTTGACCCTCAAAAAAATCTAGCGCAAAGATTTTTCTCAGAAATATACATGATTATATCCTTTATCAAAAAATGCAAAAAAAAAAAGATAGGTTGCCAGGCTACTTTTCCCAATATTCGAACTCAATTACCTCCCTTGGAACAAAGAAAGTGACACAAGACATCCAAGATTTCAAATTACTTAGTAAGATGTATTATTTCTAACACTAAATCATGTTTTTTCACAATAAAGATTGTACTCTGTCTACCCTTTCCTTGATACAGTCTCGATTTAACATTGGTATGGGACGGCTTTGGAAAACATTTTGGTAAAAGGGGTAATTGTTCATTACAAGCAATTGTTCCTTTCCCCACAACCTTTTCTGCACAAACGGTTCTTTTAATCTCATTTAAACCTTGTTTAATTTGTCATCTGCAGCTTCTTTCAATTTTGAAGTTCCAATTTAATTCATTTAGGAAAGGGTTAATACAAAATACATGTGGTATATTTTAATAGATGGGAGAATGGAAGAACAATACAAGTAGAACTGTCCAGAATTACTCATAGATTACTTAAGAACCTTATAGCAAAATGAATCAAACGATCCTGATTTCTATCAATACCCAGGAAAGAGGGTTTGAAAACGTTGAAATGGAGAAAATCCTTGTAATTTTCTCTTTTTACCACACTAAACTTACTATCCGGATAAGTAATGTCCGACAAATGTACATGTTCCATTTTCGCTGTTTAGGAATGATTTACACCTTCATAAACTGATCTTTAAAAAAAAATGTATCTACCACTACTTTCTCCACGTCTTGCAGCAAAAATCAGTAGTCCAATAATAGTACTACAATCAGACAAAGTTACGCGCTAGAAAACAGAGAAGCAAAGAGACATGCGCAAAAATGTTGCGCACTGACAACCCGACGAAACATCGTTAAAACTTGGGATGACTTAAGAGATTAAAGATAGGATGCTATTTTTGTCTAATAGTGACAAGTATATGTTTTCGGTATGCACACAAACATATTAATTTGTTGACTCATTACCCAGAAAAAGGAAAACCTATTACTTAATAAGTAAAACTTAATAATCCATGGTTTTACATCTCTGAGAAATAATGCCCTTTGAAAAAATTCGGGAAAAAGAGAGTATCAATTTTTTGTATGTATATAGAAACATATTCTTTCATGAGGAAAACTGCTTGTTACAACTCATATTTCACGTTTTTCCAGAGAGTGATATGTGGGACTCTAGTGAGAATAGTTTGAATAAAACTTATGTCTATTTTTAGTGCCAGACAGAAGCTTGACCTTGACCTGTCAGAACTTGATCGTCAGATAAAACTACAGCAAGGACAGAAGGTATCCAAAGAGTTTGAACGGCCTGCCCAAGCTTATTTGGATACTCCAATGGTAGGTCTATTCCTGCTGTTGTCTCTTTACCAACAATCTGATCTTTTACTCTGTATAAAAGGCTTTGAAAACATTATTAGATAATGCTTCAAACCTGCTAGTAATGCCAGGGGTTAGGAGCCTGAATCCAAGTTGGCTGGATAATACAGATATTGGCTGTTATAGGATTAATTTCTCTGTTTTAGCTTTGATAAAATGATCGTGACTTTGTTGATTTGGAAAAGAATCCAATGGCTGCTTAACTCTTTACCAAACGACAAAATTATAGACTTGTCCAAATTGAAAGCATTTGCAGACGACAGAATGAGTGTGACTTAAAAATTGAAATTCCTTTTGGGAAGGGTAGAAAACATTGTGGGAAAAGGAGAAAATGCTGGTTACCAGCATTTTCTCCTTTTCCCACAATGTTTTCAAAAGGCTTCTTTCTCGGGGTCATTAAAAGTCGGGATTGTGTGGTAAAGAGTTAATATAACATTGGTATTAGGTTGAAAATGGCAAAATAAGCAAGCAAGACTTTATGTTCATTGACACATGAATAATTTTGATATCAATTTTCAGATTGTAAATAACAAGGTATATTTTTTATTTTTTGCGATGGCTTTTTTGCTTTTATATATTAACCAAAAAGCTTTGTGTCGGCTTTCTTTTCTTATGAAAATGATAGAATACGGGGGGTGATCAGAAAGAACGTGGACCAGTGCCGGTATCGGAATGTTGTAATAAAAAAGAACTTGGAGTGTTTACTGTTTCTGAAACTAACGTCCTTTGAGTTCTATGCACTTACTCATTCTTGATTTCCACGCGCGAAACACGTGTGCGAGCGCCTCACGTGACATTACTCTCAAGGACCCGGTCATAGCGAGGGTTAGCTCCTCTCTGCTCTCGTAGTGCGTGCCACATAGAGAATCTTTCAAAACAGGAACTAGTCAGAGGTCACATGGAGTCAGAACTAAATTATAAGGGGCGTTGGCTAGTGTTTCTATGTTTAGTTTTTGCAAAGTTTCCTGTCCAAGTGCGGCTTTGTGAGCTAGGGCGTTATCTTAGTGTAAAGTGACGTCACTCCGCAGGACTTCAGGCTGTTTTTTTCGTATGGTGTTTGTGAAATTCATTTGAATAATGTGGGCATAAAACTCGGTATTGACTGTAGTATGTATAGATACAACGTGATTTAGAAGAAAAAAAGGAGAATAGAAATACATGATGTATAACTTTACCAAGTGACTTCGAAAGGTTGGCTTTACCAGCGGAAGGCGATGTTTGATGTTTCCATACACTGCTTTGTTGTTTAGATTCAGTCTCGTTAAAGTGTGCCGATGTTCCACTGCATGTTGCAATACGATAAGTAAAGTTTGACCCCTGTACCCTAATGCTTTCTGAAATTTCTTAACAGATTTCGACCTTAACCCCCATTTTCTCGGACGTCAGTTGCCGAGGTACCCACCTTGTGCAAACACGCGACATTCCAAGATTCTCTGTCAGAATCTCCTGAGCACTTCTATATGAAATGTTGAATGTGTCAGCTGTTTTCCTGACAGTATCTCGGCGATCTCGTTTTACATGCTGCTCTACATCCGTTATGATTTTGTCTGTGACTGATGTTGATGGACGGCCAGATTTATGGTCATTTTTAACAGTATCGCACCCTTGTCTAAATCGGCCCGATCCATGTACGAATATCAGATTCCTTGAGTGCAGAGTCCCCTTCATCTGTTTCTAAATCGGTTTTGATTTCCGATAAATAATTTTCGAGTTTTACGTAAAACTTTATGATTACTCCCGACTCAAATAAAACGTCGTCCGATATTTTGGACCACTAATGCACTATATGACGTCATGAAAATGACGTCATACTTTACCTGCTTGATTATGACAACACTTGAAAGCTTGAGTCAGTTACCAGATAATTAATGCTCATCTATGCAAATTTTTGTAATCCTCCGTGGAGTAGTTTTCAAAATAACGAGGTGGTCCACGATCTTTTTTATCACCCCACGTATAGAGCTTTACCTAACAAAGTGCTCAAACTATTAGATTTAAAGATACATCTTTCCTGTTTTTCAGCCAGATTTTGACCCATTTTATCTTTATTTTATCAAACTATAATCATTCTAGTATCTTCGTGCCAAACGTTGCCCCTGATGGTTGCTAGGTTGCATAGATTACGACCAATAGAAAATATATTTCATTTTCTTAGGGCCATCAAAGAAATCACTGTTGTGACGTTTCTGGTTTTAAATGGAAGATTTGTTATATGTTTTTACCCCTTACACAGTATATATTGGTAATTTATATGTGTTTACACAGCTGACTAAATTTTGAATTATTCTACAGTCTCTCAAATTTTTACAGTAGTTTATCTCTCTGGCTATAAGGATGTATCTTTAAAGTTCTTGAGAAGGATGAAAAAAAAAAAAATTAGAATTAAAAGTAATAAGTATCTGACCTTCAGCAGATGACATGTTACAGCATGTGGTTTTTAACCCTTTACCAAACAATCACAGGTCTTCACAAGCCTTGGAAAAAAGGCTTTTGAAAACATTGTAGGAAAAGGAGAAAATGCTGATAACTAGCTGGTAACCAGCATTTCTCTTTTTTTCTCAAAATATTTTCCACTGTGGTTCTACATTATTAAAGACAGAAGTCATCATTTGAACTGCTTTTATTTTGTTGTCTGCAAATAAAAATTGTATAAAGGAGCGATGCTCTGTGAAAAAGGAGTTAATTGTATGTACAAAAGGAAATGTCTTAGGTCAGCCTGAAATGTCTTAGGTCAGCCTGTGCAGTCCACGCAGGCTAACCTCGGCTGAAACATTTTGCTATTAGTCAATTTTCTGCATGTCAAAGGACCAGTCTACCTCATGATTCAGTTGGTTGTATGACAAAATGGATCTTATGGATCCATAATTATGTAATGACATGCTTGGTATAATGCATCACAGAGATGTATTAAACCCCCTTTTGCCAGAGTGTGGCTCAAATATAAAGTTTTGAAGCAATTAGTAGCCACACTATATCTATAACCAGAGAATAAATACTAACTTTGCATTATCATCATGATCAGTATTATTATTATTGTATATTGTTATAAAATCATCATTTTCATATATTATCTAACCTCCATCCCCACAATATAGATAAAGTGTAAGGTTACCTCTTCTTAGGTCAAGTGTATCTTGATGTATGCTAATGGTACTTAAAGTTGGTAAAATGTCATTTTTTAGCCACATAATCTAGCTATAGATTGAAAGTTTGTTGCTATTATAGAAATTGTAGTAAATGATTTTGTTCAATGCCCATTCCAGTTAATTCAGTAAGCTAGGTTTATTTAACTCTAGGGTTAAGGGCGTAAAATTTAAACTGCATTGTTTTATCACCATTTCAAATTAGTTTAGAAAAAAATTTATGTATGCTGTCACCTTGTCATAGTTAAATATTATTCATGCAGCATTAACTTTCAGGCAATAAAGAACCTCCAAAAATTAACCCTTAACTCTTTACCAAAGGACAAAATTTTGGACTTGTCCATCCCATTCGAAAGCATTTGTAAACGACAAAATAGATGAGACTCACAAAGTGAATTTTAATTCTGGAAGGACGGAAAACATTGTGGGAAAAGGAGAAAATGCTGGTTACCAGCATTTTCTCCTTTTCCCACTATGCTTTCAAAGGCTTTCTTTGTCTAGGTCATTAAAAGTCAGGATTGTGTGGTAAAGGGTTACAACACTGGATCCATATTAAGCTGCTTTCAAAAAACAGTGTAGATCAAGATCACACTGCACAGAATGTGCAGTCTGATTTTGTATCTTCATTGTTTGCTACATTGTTACATACTTTGGCAAAAATAACCTTTGAAGAGCAATATTTTGTCTGTTTTTCCTAAATGCAAAGGTCCATTTCATGAATTCAGGTCTCTTAAGGCTAACAAAATGAAAAAATGAAAATATATGTTGTTTGAACTCATGCTGATGTTTGAATTTTAGTATTTGTTTTATTGGATTTGGTCTTTCTTGGCTGAGTGGTCAAGGCCTTGTATTTCTTACCAGGGGGTCCTAGTTTGATTCTCATTAGTGGCACTGGTCATTTTAGGGCATGCTTGGACAATGCACTGCAGGATTCCAACCTTGCACTGATGAAATGAAGTGCAATAAAACCTGTCTTTTTCTTAAAAATTCTACAGTATGAGTAACCAGGAATAAGCATACTTGGTAGTTTAGATAAATTTTGTTATTTTCCAGGATGTTTTAGAATTTGTTGACTCTGGATGTAATGGTTTCCTCAGTAACATGTGCCTGGTGATAGCGTCCTATAATGACATGTTCTTGAACAGACAGCAAGGGAGGTAAGCATTACAGCCTGATTTAACCCTTTACCAGATGACCTAATTTTAGCCTTGTCCAAATTGAAAGCATTTGAAGACGACAATTTGAGTTTGGCTCAAATGGTGCAATGTTTCTTTCATAGGGCAGAAAACATTGTGGGAAAAGGAGAAAATGCTGGTTACCGGCATTTTCTCCTTTTCCCACAATGTTTTAAATAGGCTCCTTTCCCAGGGTCAATGAAAGTGGGCATTGTGCTGTAAAGGGTTAAGGCTTGATTTAACTAACGAATTCATCATATGCTACAAACTTGTAGTAGATGATTTAAAATAAAATAGAGATTATTAGGGTCCTTTGACATGCAGAAAATATTATCAAAAGCAAAAACTTTTGACACATGTCAGCTAGTGTGGACTGCACAGGCTGACCATGGTCGATACTTTTTGCAGATGCATTAAGCCCCCTTTTCACAGAGCATGGCTCAAATATCATATTGCATCATTTTATTTGGTGTCTGCTGATTTTTGAAAAACAATATTTTATCTTTATTTACAGTGACGACATGGATTCTATAGCACTGAAAAAACTTGTCAACTTTGTAAATACCCTTATGGAACAGTACTTTAACTTTGTTCAGCAAAGAGTACAACTTGAGGTAAGTTAAGCCTTTCATTTGTGTGAAACAATCATAGTTCCCTTATTATCACTCTCTCTTCCCCTACCTCTATGTACACGTCTCTCTTTCTCTCTCTCTCTCTCCCTTCATGGTGTTTATGTGTGTCTCTCTCCCTCCCCCCCACCCCCATCATCCAGTTCTTTAACTCACTGTTTGCCCCTTGTTGCTTTGTACAGATGTATGGATGCAGATTTAACCATTTACACTTTTTTGGATAATGGAAGTCCGTGTCTCTGTTTCATGAAATGAACTTCACTCTCTCAGTTTTAAAAAAAAGAAAGATTTACTAAAATGTCATCAATGTCACATGCTTAGGAACTTACGAAAATCTGTTTAAGAAAGATATACCCTTTTTTATGTATATTTTCAGAAAGAGACAGGAGATAACACAATACTTGTGAGAGCACTAGATCGATTTCATAGACGCTTGCAAGCCATGAACAAGCTTCTGCCTGACACAGATTTTTCAAGGTGAATTTAAAAATGACATATTGTAGTCTTCTGGTTGATGTCTCCTAAAATCATTTGGAAAATTACTTATTACTTATTCGTTGTAGCAAAATATTCTCAAATTATTTAAGTTCCAAATTATCTGGTATCTTTTTTGTGTATGTCAATATTAGAGATGTCATTATTATGTCCAAAGCAAAAAAGAAAACATATATTAATTCTTTACCACTCAATCCCATTTTTAACAACCCTGAAGAAGAAGCCTTTTGAAAACAATGTGGGAAAAAAGGAAAATGCTGGTAACCAGCATTTTCCTCCTTTTCCCACAGTGTTTTCTATTGGATCAAATAAAGAAATCATCATTTGCTCTACATTCAATTTGTCGCCTGCAAATGCTTTCAATTTGGTGGAGTCCAAATTGTTGTCGTTTGGTAAAGAGCTAAACAGACTTAAAACAATGGATGACATATTATGTAAATGGATGGAATTACACCTTCTTTTGATGTTTGTTAAACCCTTTACCCAACAAAACATTCCTTGTTTGATGACCTGGAGCAAAGCCTTTTTTGAATCCATGATTGGAAAAGGACATAAAACATGTAATAAGCATTTCTGCTTCCTTCTTCCACGATGCTTTCCACCCTTTCCAAGTCCATCATTTTTGCCACAGTAATTTTTTCATTTGCAAATGCTTATTGTTTTGACAATTCTAAATTTTATCTCATCATATCTTGAAGAGTTAAATCATGTTTTTGTTTATTACTGTTTATCTGTTTCTCTTCTACCAGGGCTGGGACAGACATTGTGTCAAAAGCAGCCAGAGATAGAGTTGGACATTATTTAGACTCACTGAAACAACATTTTTCAGGTATCTTATCCTCTGTCTTTTTAACTCTTTACCAAACAACAATATTTTAGACAGGTCCAGTTTGAAAGCATTTACAGATGACAAATTTGATATAGCTTAAATGACGTTTTATGTCTTTGATAGGGTAGAAAACATTGTTGGAAAAGGAGAAAAAAAACATAGTGGGAAAAGGAGAAAATGCTGGTAACCAGCATTTTCTCCTTTTCCCACAATCTTTTCAAAAGCCGTCTTCTTTAAAGCCTGGGATTGTTTTGTAAAGAGTTTAAAACCCTTTACCCTGTAAGTATGCAGTGTTTTTTGACAGTAAACAGAAGGTAACATTGTGAAAAAAGGAGAACTAACCCTTTTTGTTTACTCCACAATGCTTTCCTTCCTTTCAAACCTTTGCCACACAATCCTGAGTTTTAACGACTCTGAAGAAGAAGCCTTTTGAAAACATGGTAGGAAAAGGAGAAAATCCTGGGAACCAGCATTTTCTTCTTTTCCCACTATGTTTTCTATACTTCCAAAGAGAAATTATAGTATTAGAGTCACGTTTATTTTGTCATCTGGCGATGCTTTCAATTTTGACAGGTCTTAAATTTTGTTGATTGGTCGAGACTTAAATACAAAATTGCATTATTCAAGTTACATTTAAATTGTTATCTCGAAACATTTTCAGTATGGGAAAATACAAAATACTATCATCTGATTAAAAATTAAGTACTGGTAATTGACTCTTCATCATGAACAGTATACCCTTTTGCCACTATAATTTACAAGTATTGAATTACAGATAAGTCACGAAATATGACAAACCAGAAATTCCTTTTGACAGGCAATTTCTTCTTTTAAAATGATGGGTTGATGCAAAAAAATATGAGTCACACGCAAGGGTATTTTATAAGACAGAGAATTTGACTATGCTTATTTCAGATTGTTTGACAGATATCAGGCAAAACTTAGCCGTGCCGAGAGTTTCCGGCAAACAAGATGCGGTGATAAATCTCTCCGAACTGTTGAGTAGCATACAGGCCAGCACCATAGAGCAGATCAAAAGTGTGCTTGGAAATTTACAGGTAAGTCTTGGCTTAATAATCTTGTTTTTAAAGGGCCCTTAGAAAGAAAGCATATGAAAATATTGTCGGAAAAGGAGAAAATGCTGGTCACCAGCATTTTCCCCTTTTCTTACAATGTTTTTTACCCTGTGAGAGATATATTTCATATTCTTGTACCATTTAATATGTCCTGTCCAAATTCTGTCAAGCCATGCGGTAAGGAAATCTTTTACTGTTAAATATGAATTTTTTATGCCTCTGCTGAAATGCTTTAGATAAGAATATGAGAAAAGGAGCATTTATTTGATACAATGACCTATGAGAGTTTTCTCCTTTTACAACAATGTTTACAGAAGTGGTCCGTGAGACATAAAAGGTTATCTGCAGGGCGGTAATTAGTCAAAACATTGTGGCTTTTAGATGAATTGCTTGTTTCAAGCAGTTGGTTCCATGTCCACCATGGTTTCAAAATTTGTCTGCTTCAAGACACAATATGAAATACTTTAACCTGCAGTTTCTATTTTTGCTTCACACCTTATATTGTGATAATTCTTATATTGTCACGTTTGAATCCCAGCTCAGTCAATTTCACTCTGAGGATTGATGATTGTCATCGGGATAGAATTCATTTCTCTTTCACTGCTGATCATTGTTTTGACAACGGTTATATGGGAAAGCAGCCTGTGGCTTCAGAAGAATATATTGTGAAGTAAAGATAAAAAGAAACTGCAGGAAAGCATGGATAGGTCCACTGGCCATGTGATATAATTGAAATGATATTGAAAAAGGGGTTAATGCTTTACCACACAATCCCGATTTTCAACAACCCAGAAGAAGTAGGTTTCTAAAAACATTGTTGGTAAAGGTGAAAATGCTGGTAACCAGCATTTTCTCCTTTTCCCACAATGTTTTCTATCATTCTTTAAACAAATTTCAATGTTTGAATCAGGTTTATATTTTTATCTGCAAATGCTTTCAGTTTGGACTAGTCTAAAATTCTGTTATTTAGTAAAGAGTTAAGCACCGAACAACCAATCAATCCATTGTCATAGTATTCATAAAACATTTGAGCCATGCTCTGGCAAAAGGGGGCTTCATGCATCTTCGTGTTGCATGATACCAAGCAAGTCATTACAGTATTATACATCCCCAAAATCGATTTTGTATAACAACCTACTGAATCATGAGGTACACTGGTCCTTTGACATGCAGAAAATTGACCAGTAGCGAAAAGTTTTGGCCCAGGTCAGCCTGCGTGGACAGCGCAGGCTGACATGGGTTGATACTTTTTGCAAATGAATTAAGCCCCCTTTTCACAGAGCATTGCTCATTTTTATCTTTTCCAGGCTTTTATTGCATCTGACATCACCTTTGCCATGAAGCCTTATTTCAGAGGGACATTTTGTACACAAGGGGTCAGAGAGGGGCTTGTTGTAGCATTCCTGAGACACATAACTGGTCTCTGTCAGGAGTTCTGTGAGGGGTCAGGAGAGAAGGGGTCGGCCCCCCCTGCACTGTTACTTATCTTGTCAAGATTCTGTTCTGACTTTGAAAGTTCTACTATATCTTATTTGGTAAGAGTTAAGTCTTAAATGAAATAATGCACAGAAATGTTTATAATTCCTTTATATTATTATTGCCGAGCCCCGTAGCTCAGTCGGTAGCACATAGGACTTGAGAACAGGTCACTGGTTCGATCCCTGGCTAGGCCAATTTTTTTCTGAGGATTGATGATAGTCATTGCAACAGGATTCATTCCTATTTCATCTCTGACCATTGTTTTGACTATGGTTATGTGGGAAAGCAGCTAGTGACTTGGAAAGAATATTGTGTGGAGTACTGGTTAAAGAAACTCCAGGAAAGCATGGATAGGTGCACTGGTCGCCATGTTAGAACTGAAACAATGTTGAAATGGCGTTAAACACCATACAAACAAATCCTTATATTACTATAAATTATAGTTATTTTTTATTTTCTAGCTTATCATACAAGTATATGAGGTAGACTTTGTTAAAAAAAAAAGGGAGTTCAATGCATCTCCGTCATGCATTATACCATGCAAGTCATCATAAAATTACGGATCCATAAAATCCATTTAGTACACCAATTGACTGGATCTGGAGGTAGAATGATCCTTTGACATACAAATAATTTGCAGATAACAATTAGTTTCGACTCGGGTCATCCTGCAGGGACTGTGCAGGCTGACATGGGCTATAACTTTTTGCAGATGCATTAATCCCCTTTTTCACATAGCATGGCTCATATCGTTTGTAATTGATCATACATAAAGAAGCGCACTGTTACTGTATAACTCTTTGCCATACAATCCTGAGTTTTGCCACCCTTGGGGATGGAGGCTTTTAAGAACATTGTTGGTAACTGGCATTTTCTCCTTTTCCCATAATATTTTCCATCCTTTCAAAGACAAATCCTGCCATTTGAGCCACATTCACTGCTTCATCTGTCTGCAAAGGCTTTAGATTTAGATGTGTCCTAAATCTCTTCAGATGGTAACGGGTTAACCTTTTACCAAATAAACCCGACTTTTAACGACCCTGGGAAACAAGGCTTTTGAAAACATTGTGGGAAAAGGAGAAAATGCTGGTAACCAGCATTTTCTCATTTTCCCACAATGTTTTCTATCCTATCATAGGCATTTTTAGCCGTTTGAGCAATAACTAATTTACTGTTTCTTGATACAGATCACTTTGACAGAAGAACAGTTTGATTTGGACCATAATAGTAATGTAACAGCTGTCTCGACTTTATGTAATGAAGCTAAAGATACAGCTCAGAGACTTTTAAACCACTTTGTCAAAGTGCAAGGACTAGCTATTTCACAGGTAAGTCTGTTTTGAACCATTTTACCACTAATACTGAGTTTTAATGACCCTGAAAAAGAAGGCTTTTGAAAACATTGTGGGAAAAGGAGAAAGTGCTGGTAAGCAGCATTTTCTTCTTTTCCCACAATGTTTTCTATTAAATTAAAAACAGAAATCATCATTTGAGCTTCATTTTATTTGTTTTCTGCAAATGCTTTCACTATAGTCGAGTCCAGAATTTTGTCATTTTGTGAAGAGTTAACTCTTTACCAAACGACGATTCTTTTGACATGTCCAAATTGAAAGCATTTGCAGATGACAAATAAAAGGTGGCTCAAACGATGAAAGTAGACCTGGATACAATAGAAAACATTGTGGGAAAAGGAGAAAATGCTGGTTACCAGCATTTTCTCCTTTTCCCACAATGTTTTAAACAGGCCTTTTTCTCAGGGTCGTTAAAAGTCGGGATTGTGTGGTAAAGGGTTAAAAACTACAGTGGTTATCTGATCAGACTCTTTCAGAGTTCTATCTGTGATTAGATTAAAGAGCATTTTCTCTTTTTCCAACCAAAAGTTGTTTTCTGAGGTAAGTTTGTACAATTTGTGTACTTAAGCTGTAGTTAACTTTGCAATTTTAAAGGTACATCTCCACAGCCAGAGAGAAAAAAACGTAGTTAAAAGTTTATAGTGTATATAATGGGCCAGATATTGGTTAGCTGTGTAAACGTAGGTAAAAAATCGATAAGTTTGGTGTACAGGATAATGAAACTCAAGGGATTTGTCCTCATTTAAAACAGGAAATGACAACAGCCGTAACTTGGTAGGCCTTTAAGCATGAAATGCATTTTCTATCCATTGTAATCTGCAGCCTTGCAGCCTTCAGGGGCAACATTTTGCATGAAGACGCAAGAATGATTATAGTTTTATGAAATAAGGATGAAATGGGTTAAAAACTGGCTGAAAACAAGCATAGACATATCTTGATAAGTTTAAGTGAAAAAAATGTGAAAAATTAAGAAATTGCTTGTTGCGAGTAATTTTTCCTTTTGCTACTATCTGCTGCTGGAGGAAAATTTTATCTGCATATGGAAACAAATATTTGTTACATTTACAGATGTTGCGTAAAAGTGTGGAAACAAGGGACTGGCTCAACACTATAGAACCTAGAAATGTTCGGGCTGTTATGAAGAGGGTCGTTGAAGATACAACAGTTATTGATTCACAGGTAAATTGGTTTCAACTCTTTACCACATGAGAAAAATGTAGACTTATCCAAACGAAAGCATTTGCAGACGACAATTTAAATGTGACTCAAATGATGAAATTAACTTTTAATATGGTCGAAAACAGTGTGTGAAAAGCATTTTCTCCTTTCCCCAAATGTTTTCGAAAGGCTTCTTCCTCAAGTTTGTTAGAAATCGGGATTGTGTGGTATAGGGTTAAATATTTCCAACCTGCGTGTATGCATTGATTTCTGTTTCTTTCCAGCTTTGTTTTTGTTGGATCATGAAAATGTTTCTTTAAGCTATAACTTGTAATTTTCATGGCTAAGTTTTTTTTTTGAATCAGGCTGTGTTTGCAGCGTTTGTATACATGTTAATCCTGTACCACATAATCCCAAGCTTAAACCACCCTGAGTTAGAGGCCTTTTGAAAACACTGTTGGAAAAATAGAAAAATGCTAGTAACCAGCATTTTCTACTTTGCGCACAAAGTTTTCTACCCAGTCAGAAAAGCTTCAGTTCATTTGTACCTATTTCAGAATCGTTGAACGTAGATGAATGTCAATTTGGAAGAGTGGTTATGTAAATTTAAGAGTAAAATCTGCCTCATTATGCAGACATTCAGAGTTTTATGTTGACATATGCATAAACACTTTCGAGCTTGTATTCCATGTATGTGTTATGAATTATTGCAGCAGAAGCAGGTCTGATTCCTCTGACATCCTTTGCAAAGGCTCATCTTTTCTCAAACTAGTTGTTTGTTATCCGAGATATTGCATTTTTAAAAATATATCACTGCTTCTTTTTAAACTTCTAACAGGTTGGTCAGCTTTATGAGGAAGGGGTTAGAAAAGAAAGGAGCAGTGATTCCAGTAGAAGGGCCCACAGTTTTAGTTATGCAGCTTCTCAACAGAAAAGAGGACATTGGAATTTTACACCAAGGTTAGAATGGTTCAGCTTGTTTTGCTGAAGTGCTAAATATTCTTTTCCAATTGTATTTCTATACTGCAAGAAAAAAAATTTCCTTTCCTTCAATGATGACCCTCTAAGTATGTGTTGAATTTTGAAACATTTTTAATTGTTTAAAAGTAGCCTATACATAAAAGGAATAAGAATGTTCACGTCAAGATATAACATAATGATTGTTATCAACTGAATGTAGTTGAGGGTAAACATGTAATGGCTTGCAACACGCGAAAAGGGGCATTTGGACATTTGCGTAAAGTGTCGTCTTGGATAAGCCTGCGCGGACTGCGCAGGCTAATCCAAGACAGCACTTTACGACTACATTAGATTTTGAGCTACAATAGACTTATGCAAAACAGAAAATTACATAAAAACGGAAAGTGTCATCTCGGATTAGCCTGCACAGATTGCGCAGGCTGATCCGAGACGACACTTTACACAAATGTCCGAATGCCCCTTTTCGCGTGTTGCAAGCCTAATAGTTATTGATAGGAACCATGCTCTGGTAAAAGGGGGTTTAATGCATCTCCATGATGCACTAAACCAATCAAGCAATCACATAATTGTGGATCTATAGTAGCCTCTTTTTTTAACAGCTGACTTAATCATTAGGTAGACTGGTCCTTGGACATATTAAAAATTGAAAAGGTTTTGGCTCAGGTTGCAGATGCATTAAGCCCCCTTTTCAAAAAGCATGGCTCAGTTACATTAATAAGGTTACATACAGGATTTTCCAAAATCTATAACCCATTTTTTAAATTAGAAAAAAAAAACTTATTTGCTGTTATTCAGTTCCAATTTTAGCAACATTTCTCCTTTTCAGAAACATTTAGACTTGTATTCTTGTTTCAAGCAATTGCAGACACACAAGTCTCCAAAGATGAAATTTGTCTTTCATAGGGTAGAAAACATTGTAGAAAGTGTAGAGAATGCTGGTTACCAGCATTTTCTCTTTTGCTCCCACTGTTTTCAATAATTTCTGTGTGGTAGAGGGTTACAGCATGATTTAAAGATGGAAAAATTTAATATTAAATGATATTTTTCAGTATTGACAACAGTTTATTAAGCAATATTCAGAAGCTGTTTTCGGAAAAGATTGAAGTGTTCAGTGCTGTAGAATTCTCCAAAGTGTCTGTCTTGACTGGTATCATCAAAATTAGTCTGAAGGTACAGATCCTTATAGAGTCTCCTATAATCATCTTTGAATAAACAGTTTAGACTTTACCACACAATCCCAAGTTTTAAGGACTCTTAGGAAGAAGCCTTTTGAAAGCATTGTGGGAAAAGGAGAAAATGGTGGTAAAAAGCATTTGCTCCATTTCCTGCAATGGTTTCTACTTCCATTAAAGAAAAGTTCCATTTTTTTCCTTTTCCCACAATGATTTCAAGACTATTAAAGACAAGTTGCTACATTTGAGTCACACTTAATTTGCCATCTGCAAATGCTTTCAATTTGGACAAGTCTACATATTTGTCGTCTGATAAAGAGTTAACAAGTACTGTATTAAATGCCCTGTAGTGACCAAAAGTAAACAATGCAGGTGTTAAAATACATTAAGACTAAAATCATATCGTATAAAAGTATGGAAATTTTTGTGAAGATGACAATCAGTTATTTTACCATTGGTCCGAGTGTTAGTCACTGGGAGAAAGTTTAATTTTAAAACTAGGTAAAAAGTAAACAAAAGATAGAGCAACCTGGCATATTTTAAAATTTTAAAAATTAATTTTTCTGCCAGCATCTTACACTTGAACCAAGAGTACAATAAAGGTATAGATATCCATTTAGAGGCATGGAAGAACAAGTAAGTGTACCCTTTACCACATAATCCCAAGTTTTACCGACCTTGTGGAATAGGACTTAAAAACATTTTGGGAAAAAGAGAAATGTTGTTTACCAGCATTTTCTCCTTTTCCCACAATGTTTTCTACCATATCAAAGGCAATGTCCACTTTTAATTTTCACCTTTCCACTTTTAATTTCAACTGTTCTACTTTCAAATTATCTTCTGTGAGTGCATTAGGTTTGGACATCACGAGTTATGATGTGTGGTAAAGCTGTTAATAAAAGTCATAAGTAATAATAATTATGAATAATAGATAAAACTCTTGTGTTTTGAAGACGTTCCTTGAGTGTGTAAGACTGAGAACCTTCGGTCGATACGGTTTACAACAAATACAGGTGGATACCCACTATCTACAACTTTATCTGTGGAGATTTGTGTCAGATGAAAAGTAAGTCATTTAGTCTTTCAATATTTACATTTTAAAAACATTCATTTTTACAAGTTTTAACGATGTACTAGATGGAAAAATGCTTGATTTGGAAAAAAAATATATATTTCTGAAAAATTAAACTATTTGTAGATGACAAATTAAGCATGGCTCAAATAGGTGATTTTGTCTTTCAAAGACAAAACACATTGTAGGATAAGAAGGAAATGCTAGCATAGACAATTTTGCAGGTAACAATTAAAACAGCAGTGCAAACTAAGGAACATAGAAACTCATTTGACATTTAAATATTTTTTTTAATCATAAGAAAATGTATATGAGTCATGCTCTTTGAAAAGGAGGCTAAATGTATCTGCAAAAAGTATCGACCCATGTCAGCCTGCACAGTCTGTGCAGGCTGACATGGGCCAAAATTTTTTGCTGTCTACGAAATTTTGTGACTGTCAAAGGACCATACTAACAACTAATTCAGTCGGTTGTTAAACAAAATGGATTTTAGGCGGGTTCATAATTATGTGGCTACTTGCAAGGTATCATGCATAATGCAGATGCATTAATCCCCCTTTTCCACAGAGCATGGCTCAAATTCTTACATCTAGCAATGAATGAAGTGAAAAAGCAATAAAAGCTGCTGCTACTGCTGCATTTCCCCCCCCTTTTTTTTTCCCCTTTTTTGTCTGCCTTGGACACCCTTCTGGAGAAAAAAATTTTTTAGACTAGTCCATATTTATAGCATTTGCAGACAACAAATTAAATGTGGCTGAAATCTGAAAAAGCAGTAATATTGTGGGAAAAGGTGAAAATGATATCTATTTCAGTTTGGTTCAAGTGCTGTTAGATGAGATTGTATGCAGTACTGTACACAGATGTGTGGATCCTACCATGATGGAACCTAGTGTAAGTTTTATTACCTCTTTACCATACAACAAAATGTTACACTTGTCAGTACTGATTGATACTGATTAACCATTTACCACACAATGCCGACTTTTAAAGACCATGGGAGAGAAGCCTTTTGAAAACATTATGGGAAAAGGAGAAAATGCTGGAAACCAGCATTTTCTCCTTTTCCCACAATGTTTTCTACCCTATCAAAAAAAAATTGCACCTTTTGAGCCACATTGAAATTGTCGTCTGCAAATGCTTTCAATTTGGACAAGGCTAAAATTTTGTCATCTGGTAAAGGGTTAAGGTTAGTTTACTCTTTCCTCTAAATGGTTTCAAGAAAAGCCTGCAGCATGGTGTGCAGAGAGTTGTTTACAGAAACTAATTGTATAAAGCCTGTACTAAACAATTCTCATTTTAGGGACCCTGAGAAAGGTGGCTTTAGTAAACATTGTGGGAAAATGCAGAATATACTTACTGGTATGTCTCCTTTTCAGACAATGTTTTCTACCCTTAAGCAGACAAATCCTATTACTCCAGCCACATTTAATTTTTTGTCTGCAAATGTTGTCACCTTTCACTAGTCCAAGAGTTTTAACAAACCTAAAGAGGCATGATTTCAAAATCATCATGGGAAAAGGAAAAAATGCTGCTGAAGCATTTTCTCTTTTTCCCACAATGTTTTCTCCACTTCAAAAGACAATCCTTTCATTTAAGTCACATTATATTTGTTGTCTGCAAATGATTCCATATTTAAATTAGAGTCATTTGAATTAGAGTCATGTGGTAGAGAGTTAAAAGAATGTAACCCTTTACCACACAATCGCAACTTTTATGATCTCCCAAGGAAAATGACTTTTGAAAACATTTTGGGAAAACAATAAAATGCTGGTTACAGCATTTTTTTTCTTTTCCCACTATGTTTTCTACCTTTTCAAAGAGAAATATCATAATTTGTGCAACTAGTTTGTCATCTTCAAATGCTTCAGTTTGGACTGTTCTAAAACTGTCATGTGGTAAAGGGTTAACAATTGATATTTCAATGCATCAAGTGTATCATGTATTACATTTTTCTCTCTTCTCCAAATTATATTATTTACTTTATATGTGAAAGATGCTGAGATCCCTTGCCAAATATGTTTTTTCTATCTCTTCCAGGTCATAGAGTTAATATGTGAAAGAGGCTGATATCTTCTGCCAACCACAGACCACTACATAGAGGCTACATCAACTTGACTACATCACAGGCTATTGGAGCTCCATTGATTTGTTACAAAACACTGCAGATTTCCTGAAAATAGACCTCAGCTTCCTGAGTAAAAAAGTTATTAATGCATCCATTTTCAGCAGTGGCAGTCATATTGTTCACATGATAAAATGATGCGATAGTTTGAATGCTCTTATTTCCTCTAGACCGAGGGATGTGGAACATGAAATTTAACCATGGTAACTAAATACATATGAGCCATGCTCTGTGAAAAGGGGGCTTAATGCATCCGCAATCCGCGCAGGCTGACCTGGGCCGAAACTTTTCGCTATTGGTCAATATTCTGTATGTCCAAGGACTAGTCTATCTTATGATTAACTTGGTTGTTAAAAAAAGTGGATCTTTTAGATCCATGAGTATGTGATGGCTTGCTTGGTACCATGGATCACGGAGATGCATTAAGCCCCCTTTTGCCAGAGCATGGCTCATATGTGTATTTTCTATGGAATAGATCTTTGAAACTGTGGACTATGAAACTTGGATCGACAAACTTATTAACAGACTAAAAGCTATTACAAAAAAATTTATCTGAAGGATTAAGGGAGGGAAATACTGACAAAGAAAAAAGGCAGTTAGATCTTTGGACTCGCTATGTCGAAAGCATTAGCAGGCAAAATATATACAGAATATTATGCTGTAGTAACGTTCCTGGTGCTTGTATTTAATTCGAGTAGTGTCAGAAAATTTGATAATCGCACGAGACCTTCAGCAGGAAGTAAATGCAAGCACCAGGAAAGTTACTACTTCACAATATTCCTTTTATTGTATACCTACAACTTTCAACAACAATATTTTGCAATTATTGACATTTTATTCGAAAATGGCAAACAAAATGAGACAAACAGACAGCAGAAGTCTTTGAAAATATCCTTGTAAATAGGGATAAACAACATAAGGGTTTAACTCTTGACTAGATGACAAAAGTTTAGATGCGTCCAAATTCAAAGCTTTTTCAGACTGCAAATAAGATGTGACTCAAATGATGGAATTTTTTTTTTTTTTTTTTTTTTTTGATAGGGTTGAAAACAATGTGGGAAAAGGAGAAAATGCTGGTAACCAGCATTTTCTCCTTTTTCCACAATATTTTCAAAAGCCTTCTCTCCCAGAGTTGTTAAAACTCTGGACTGTGCTGTAATGGTTTAACCCCCGACCAGATGGCAAAACTTTAGACAACCAATCTAATGCTGGCTAGATTGGATTTGTCTTTTGAAGGATTGGAGACAGTTTGCGAAAAGTAGGAAATGCTGATAAATCTGTCTTTATCATATAGCTAACCTTGTTTTAATGTATTATACCTATTACAAATTTTCTTTTATCACGTAAAACCTCCTCCGGCAGGGTATTAAATCCATGACTTATTTTTGATAATACACTAGTGTATTATCGTTTTTTGGGTCCAGGTTCTGGTCCATTTTCAGTCACGAGCGCGTGAAGCGAGAGAAACCAACCACAGTTTGTGCGGGAATTTGTACTGTTACGCCGTTTCGGGAAAAAATGACGTCACTGTTGCTAAGACGTATACGCCTGATAAGTTTTTGATTTTCATGTTTGATAAAAACCAAGAAATACAGCGAAAGTCTCTTAAAATCAATATTATTGCGGAAATAGGTGGACTTAACCCCTCTATAAACTATTTCACTCTTCTTTTGGTGTAAATGTCACAGAACTATCTAGTTGTGTATGTACACATTTGAAACCAAGCTACAACGTAAACATGGACCCGTGAACGGTATAGAGACTGAAGGTGACGATGCAGGATAGTTTTTTGTCTGTCATTCGTTTTATGTGATAAATAGAATCTCACATTCGTGTTTATGTATTGTCATTTTTATCAAACTCGTTGACTAAAATGTATATGACGCTCGCCAAGGCTTGCGTCATACAATTTTAGTCAACTCGTTTGATAAAAATGATAATACATAAACACTCATGTAAGATCCTCTATATCTTACACATGTTTGGGATGAGGAATATGTGACATCATGTGCGACATCATGTGTGACATCATTCCGTACTTCTTTCCAGGAAGTGAATCAGGTTTTATTTCATGCTTTCCGGTAGGATATCAAGAAATAGCAGTGAAAATATTTTTCGATATTCCACGGGTACGACCAGTGAAAATACCGATTTTAATATTCTAGTTACATAGGTAAAATGCGCGTGACTCACAACCAGATGGAAATATGACGTCATTAACCTTACATTTCTCGCGCTTGATGTAATATTGTAATGCGTTGCTATGCGGAGGGGGTACGCCACGGGGAATAACTGAAAAGACTGTACTGGATTTTGATAAAGTTCCTCCCAGAAAGGGTTAAAAGCATGAAATAAATAGAATATTTGGGTTTTTTTGGTGAAAGATAGAAATTTATTTCATCTCATGAACACCATTGGTAATATTTTCACTCGTGGCTGTGCCACTCGTGAAAATATTACCGATGATGTTCACTCGATGAAATAAATTTCGATCTTTCACCGAAAAAAACAAATATCCTCTATTTATTCATGGAATTACCATGTATGAATGTGTGGTGCATATTCTTGCCTAGAATTCAAGAAATATTGTTATGTAATTTAAAGAATCTGACATTTGTTGGCATTTGAGATAAATTTTTATTAAAAAAAAAATAATAATAATTACAAAAAATGTTAAGGTCATCAAAGCCTCGTTTAATTTCAATTTTTCTAGACTCTTTCAATAACAAATATATAATATTTCAGGTGATCAGATCCTATATATCTCAAATGCCAACTTATGTCAGATCCTATATATGTGACAATATAAACATGGCAAACTTATGGTAATATAAGGTTCTTTGTACAAAAATTAGTCATGTATAGATGTATAGATATTTATCAAAGAGTAATACGAAACTGTCTTTGAGTTTGTTTATTTGTTTTGTTCTATTCTGTGTGCTATGCTACTAGCAGCAGACGTCTTTTTGTGACTTTCAGCGGACCATATTTGAAAATATTGTCACTCAAAAGAGAAATTACTCATAATGAGCAATTTTTCCTTTTGCCACATTGTTTTTTAACTCTTTACCATATGACATAAGTTTCGTCTAAGCTAAATTGAAAGCATGTACAGACGACAAAATAAATATAACTCAAATGATGAGTTCTGTCTCTGATAGGATTGAAAACATTGTGGGAAAAGGAGAAAATGCTGGTTGCCAGCATTTTCTCTTTTTCCCCACAATGTTTTCGAAAGTCTTCTAACTTCAGGGTTGTTAAAACACAGGATTAACGTATTCAATGGATCAAATTGTAATTTGTCTTGAGTGTCCATATTGTATAGATATCGGTCAGATTTGGTTCCTGCTTAATTGTTTCAGGAAACAAAAGGGTATGGGTAAAGTCCAAATGCAAATCCTACTTCTTGGTGGAAAGGGTATGGGGGTGGGGGAGGAATCAGTGGAAAAGAAAGAGATGTCAAGTGTAATACTTTTAGTGCCATTGAAACATTGGCTTTTGTAGGCAGCACAGATCAAGGTCAGACCACACAGTAAGTGCATGCTGAACTTCGATATGAGCTATGCCCTGTGAAAAAGGGGTTTTGTGCATCTACAAAAATTATCAACCCAGGTCAACCTGGGCTATCCGTGCAGGCTGACTTGGTTTGAAACTTTTTGCTATTGTTAAATTTTCTGCATATTAAATGACCATTCTACATCCAGATTCAGTCAGTTGACAAGCGAAATAGATTTTATGGATCTGTGATTATTTGACGACTTGCGTGGTAAAACACATCAAGGAGACGCATTAGATCACTTTTTTCCAGAGCATTGTTTGCTTGTTTAGTCAAGCCTTTAAGACAAAAATCTGTCTGAGTTTCAGTGTAGTGTACATGTATTTTTAGGTATTGAAAGTGGTGGCCTTTATGTATTTGGCAGTGAAAGAGCTAACCCACCCAGAGAGAAAGGGTCAGATAGCATCTACTTTATGATGCAACCATAGGGGTCCGTAGTTTGACTCCTGTCACCCATAGACTAAAACAAGGGATTTAACTGTATGCAGCCCGTTACTTGCCCCCGGTTACAAAAAAACAACGTATCTTTTCTACCCCATCAGTTATTCTCCTAAATTTTTCTACAGCTGAGAGCTAAAACATTTTATTTTTCTACCAGAAAAACACAACTGTTTGTCAGTGGCTAATGCAGTCTGGCTGATACATTCGCTCGAACTTGTAAACTCGCTCAAAAATCTTCGCCATTGACACGGGTTCGTACATTCGACACTGACGTTCGCGCATATAAACCAATGAAATTTCTCGTTCCAAACAGTGTCACCGTACTGTCACGTGACAAAAAGGTGTGAGCAGCTGTACGTAATTTCATTGGTTGAATTCACGACTGTTAGTACATATCAACCGATGAAATTTCTCGTTCCAAACAATGTCACATGACAGAAGATGGCTGTAGCTGTTCGAAATAAGAACGTGGATCACAAATTCAACGAATTCTGAGGCGTTTCGTCGTTATTGAAGATAAAGACTATAGGTCAGTAGTATTTTTAAGCATGTTTAAAGGGTGGGTGCCGCTAATGCTGCGTTTCATTGGATCTAAAGTGCATTTTATATCTTGAAAACGGATGTACGAACCCGTGTCAGTGGCGCAGATTTTTGAGCGAGGTTACACGTTCGAGCGAATGTATCAGCCAGACTGCATTAGCCACTGACAAACAGTTGTGTTTTTCTGGTAGAAAAATGTTTTAGCTCTCAGCTGTAGAAAAAAATAGGAGAATAACTGATGGGGTAGAAAAGATACGTTGTTTTTTGTAACCGGGGGCGAGTAACGGACTGCATACAGTTAAATCCCTTGTTTATAGTATATAGTCTATGGGTGCCAGGAATCAAACTACGGACCCCTATGGATGCAACATGCCAAATTTTGTATCCCTAGGCCTTACAGTTGGGATAAAAAGGATTTTGAAGTTTTCACTATGTAAGCCAATGTAAAACTTGTGACCCCTGGGGTTGGGCCACTTTTGACCCCAGGGCTATAATTTGAATAAAACATGTAGGGGTCCACTTGATGAAGCTACATGCAAAATTTGGTAGCCCTAGGCTTTACAGTGTAGAAAAAAAGATTTTAAAAAGGTTTCACTACATTAGCCCATGTAAAACTTTTGACCCCCCAGGGCAGGGCCAATTTTGGCCCCAGGGCTATAATATCAAGGAATTTGGTAGAAGTCTATTAGGTGAAGCTACATGTCAAATTTGGTAGCCCTAGGCCTTTTGGTATCGGACAAGAAGATTTTTAAAGATTTTCAATATTTTTCAGTTTTGTTACTATGGCGACCAGAGTTCCTATTTGAATCAAAATCTTTCAATAAATTCTGAAGTAGGCCATAGCAGGATCATTTCTGTAAAGTTTCATCAAAATTGGATGGGTAGTTTCAGAGAAGAAGATGTTTGAAATAAAAGTTTGAGGACGCTCGACGGACTCCGGGCCATGACATAAGCCCCCTGACCTTTGGCCAGTGGAGCTAAAAAAGGAGAAAAGCTGGTAACTAGCATTTTCTCCCTTCCCGCAATGTTTTCAAAAGCTTATTTCTCAGGTTTTTTAAAACTCTGGGTTGTTTGGTGAAGGATAAATACTGGATGGACTTTACGTATGTTTTATTGTAATTGAGCTTTCCCCAATCATTTATCAAACAAGTAGGTGTTCTAACGACTCTTGCGGAAAAAGACTATGGAAAGCATTGTGGGAAGAGCAAAAAAATGCTGATAACTGGCATTTTCTCCTTTTCTCTCAACGCTTTCTAGCCTTTTCAGGACAAATCTTATCATTTAACACTATACCACTCAATCCCGAGTGTTAGCAACCCTGAGAAAGAAGGCTTTGAAAGCATTATGGGAAAAGGAGAAAAATGCTGGCGACAAGCATTTTCTCCTTTTCCCACAATATTTTCTACCCTATCACAGATAGAAATCATCATTTGAGCTTCATTTATTTTGTCATCAGCAAATTCTTTCAATTTGGTCCAGCCCAAGTTTTGTCATTTGGAAAAGGGTTACAGAGCTCTAGATAAGTGGTATTCTAAATCCATTATTTTTCCTCCAAACCCTATGTTGTCGGTACTCATTAGAATCTTCTCGATGAGATGATTCTAATGAGTACCCATAACATAGGGTTTACTACAGAATTATTAATATTTTCAATTTTGAAATAAAATCACCCCTAAGCAGTCGTCTGCAAGTGCTTCCGCATAAACTAGACTGAAGTTTTGCCTTCTGGAAAAAGAGGTAATTCAGTTAATGTAAATCTATCATTAGTATATACAGTAAATTACAGGTGTCTAGGTATGTAAATCAATAACATACGAGCTGTTTTTAGAAAAAGGGTCCTTATGCATCTGCAAAAAGTATCGACCCAGGTCAGCCTGCGCAGCCCGCGCAGGCTGACCTGGGTCGAAACTTTTTGCTATTGCTCAATTTTCTGCATGTCATGGGACCAGTGTGCCTTATGATTCAGTCGTTGTAAGACAGAAATGGATTTTATGGATCCACAAACATGTGATGACTTGCTTGGTGTCATGCATCACGGAGATGCATTAAGCCCACTTTTGCCAGAGCATGGATCATCTGTTTATAGACTGTCTAAGTGGAGTGCATTAGTACATACCAACGGAACTCTATTCAGATTTAGAAAAGCACAGAGAAAAAAATAGCCGTGTTTCAGCCAATCCTTTATCAATCCTTTACCAAACAATCTAGAGTTTTATGCTGTCTGTCGTGCTGGAATGGTGGCATGGTCTGGAACACACTAATTATATAGCACACTAGTCCCTGCAAATACGAAGACCGTCATTCTGATTGGCTTTGTTGATTTCTCTCAGCCAAACAGCAGGCTTTTTTAATTTGAATATACTTTATTTGCGACCAATGCAAATGTCATTTTTGGTGTTTTCAGTGAAACAGTTTCTTATTGTAAAAGACCGTTTATTGTGGATGCATCGATTTATTTTTTTGCATGTAATTTAGAAATACCACACATTTCCTTATTGACATCTTTTGCAAGACATCGGAGATGCGCCCTCCGCTTCTCTTATGACCTGTGGCTTATCGAACTTTTATTGGCTATGTATACGTCGGGGGGGGGGGGGATCCGTAGCAGACAGTGTAGATCCAATATCAGAATGGCAGCCCGTTATCGACCTATCGGACGGTTACGGGAGATACAATGGGTACCAGTTTAGACCTCTATAATAACCTAACCAGTCAGACGTTGCGTGACATTTATGTATCCATAACTTGATTGGCTGGTTACACTGGAAGATAAAGTAAATGATGGTTTGTATCTTTTATGGTATTTTTTCCCGGTTTGGCTTCTTTTCATCAGATACCGTATTTGTCTTCATATTACTGAACTTATTCGACTATTTAGCTGTTTTCCCTCAGAAATAACATTTATACACAAAAGACTCATAATTTACACGAATTGTTAATATCATTTTATCATGCTCCTTTTATTACATGTAAGTGCCATTGTTGCGTGTATGCATATAATTTTCGACTTGTGATGATTATGCTAATGTGGAAGAAATAAAGATTCTGTACTGTTCTGTTAGATACGGTGGCACTGAGGTGACATGTGCATTTTTTTTTTTTTAATCATCTCGTTACCACGAGATAATATTTCGTTTTTTGCATTTTTTTTATAAAAAAAAAAAAAACTCGAGAAAACGAATTTTGTTTTTTGCATTCTTTTTTATAAAAAAAAAAAAAAAAAACTCGAGAAAACGAATTTTGTTTTTTTGCAATTCTTTTTATAAAAAAAAAACTCGAGAAAACGAATTATTATCTCATGGTAACGAGGTAATTAAAAAATAATGCACATGTCACCTCAGTGCCACCGTAGTTAGAGGACAGAAATTGTATTTGTTTTGTATCGGGTGTGTGGCCAGTATATAAAATATCGATAAGAGAACAGGGATTCAGTCAACACCATCGTAGGTTGATGAGGAATAACATCGCAACGATCCCATGTTTATGTGCAGGCGTGTTTTCGTTACTCATCACAAACTGAACGTCATAAAATGTTTACAAAAACTGTGCGTTACCATGAAAAGAAAATAATTAAAAATCCCTCAAGCACTTGCAGAAAACACTCGGGTATACGCTTTTATTAATTTTGAATAGTTCACAGAGAAATGATTTCGTCAGCGACTAGTGTCAGTGAGTGCAGTGGTCGGCTTTCATCTCTATCGACATTTTTATTATATTTAACCTTAACCTGCTAAATAAGTTAGATGAGACCTTCAAGCCGATTGTAAAAACCTAAATATTGCTGTTTCAAAGTTATTTCGGCGGGAAAAGATATCTCCTTATCGGACAGAGTTGATCCAGGATCAGACTGCACACGTGTTCTTTTTAATCTGATCGTGATCATTATGATCATTGTGTTGATTATTATTATTATTATTATTATTATTATTATAAACAATAAAAAACGTCTGCTCTGATAATCTTGTTTCGTTTGAAGTTTATGTTTATTGTTTATTTAAGTATCATTCAAATACAACTGTTTGTGATCAAATTACGTAGAACAATTTTTTTTTATTAAGAGTATTTGAGCATTCTTATTTAAAAAAAATATATGAGACTATACTTATATCAATTTCAATCATCGAAAAAGTTTAATCAGTCCATTTAAAAGAAAAAAAAAACGCCGCACACTCCCATACACACTCATCCACATAAACCACGTGTGTACACACCCACACGCGCGCGTACCCATGCACACATACTTCCGCTCCCATACCACATTCACGTACAGACAAAAGCGTAGAAATCTACTACCTTAAAAAAAAGAACCCTCTCTCTCTCTCTCTCTCTACCCCTCTCTCTCTCTCTCTCTCTCTCTCTCTCTCTCTCTCTCTCTCTCTCTGAATTAATCAAATAAATCAATCAATTCAAAGGAACGCTCGGGCGTACATCTGGATACACCCACAATTGTTACATCAACAAAGCTTCTGCTATGAGGGACTGTTCATTAATGTTTAATGAGTACATAACGTTGAATGTCAAATAAAAATTGTAAGACTGCACTTTACAGCTCTGTAAAAATTTCATCCATAACAATGCTACATGTAACTGGGCGTTAACCCTTAAGGGCGCATGATGATAACAAAATGTATGCGAAGCAAGAAAACGAAAAGAAAATCATATGTTGCCGTGCAAAACACAAACGTAAAGTTTTTCAAAGGAGATACCTCTTGTCAAAATTACAGAAAATAAGCTTTGATTTCAAAATTTAAAAAAAAAGAAAAAAAAAGGGGGGGGGGGAGGGTTCTAATAGAAACAAAATAATACTGCTCAAATAAATGATTATTCTCAAAAATGTGATGTTTACCAGTGGTAAAAAGGATTAATCGAAAACAAGAAATATCTTTAAAAAAAGATAGACGGTGTAAGAGATACTGGAATAAGAATATTGAAACTCTTTTGTGGCTCAATATGAAGTAAAGTACTAGTAATGAAAAGTAACCTCACGGGCAATTGCTTCTTTTTTCTGACTGTTTTTCATTTTGTTGAAAAGTAGTAGATTCTATTGGGTTATTGGGTAACGCTTGTGAAAAATCAACTTTCGTAATAGCACAAGAAAAGAATCATCCCTACTACAATAGTTTGCTATGGTATGAATCGAAATCCTGGGGTATGGATTAGCGGTAGCAACGCTTGTTAATAGTGTATTAATAAATGATCGAACGAAGATGGCAGCAGGGGCCCGCCTAATAAACATGTGCACATTTTTTACCAATCGCAAATTACAATCTTTTCATTCTTTATTAGCACCAAGAAGTAGGTCAAAAGCCAGCGCATTCGGCTACACCGAAAAACCAGGCACTAGACAGACCACAATGGCAATTAGAAATGTTCCAACGTGTCAACAATATCTTATTTTCTGATCATTTTTCTGCAATAAAAAAGAAAAGAAATCAGCGGAAAATTTTTTTTAAAAAATGCACGATAATACATGTAGTACCCTTCTTATATCATATAAAAAGCATTAAATGAAAGGATAACAAGCGATCCATTTTTACGAGATACGACGCACTTTAAAGAGTTTGACAAAATTCCTTTTTAATGAAATTATTTTTTTTCGTGATTTGGCATCCCAATCGTTTATGTATCTTCCTTTTTTTCCGCGTCTGTGAATTCCCATTGCTAAAAGACATACTAATACTACAGATAAGATATACCATCTCATTTTCATAGTAACCCAATGGAATAAGGGTCACAAAAATTAACCGAAAGGAAATATGCGCAGAAAAAGCTGTGGGATATGCCCTTAAGGTGCAAAATGAAAAAAAAATGCAGGCGTCCAAACCAAGAACAGCGATATCAAAAGTTGTTTGCGAGATAAAAATCTCAGCGTACCGGACATTGTAGAACAACTTCAGATTGTGCAAAAGCGCATTCACAGTCACAATTTAACAGCCTAAGGATTTAAACAGTATTATAAACATATCAGCGGGCCATAGGGCTAAAAAAAAAACATTTTCATTCGGATTCCGGGTAATCTTATTACACAATAAATCCTGTAGTCATGAACGGGTTGAAAAGTTCATTTTTTGCACTGTAACGATTCTACTGACTGACTGATTGACTGACCGACCGAACCAACGAACGAACAAACGACCGACCGACTAAACGAACGTTCGAACGACCGACCGAACGAACGAATAAATGAAAAGATTTCAAAGATTAATTCCTTATCAAAACGAAACAAAATAGTTATTGGGCTAGGCACTTCGAAGCCTAAGCATGTCTAATACTGGTGAACTCTCGGAAAGATATCAATAAGTAATGGCATGAGTCATGCTCTGTGATAAGGGGGTTTAATGCATTCACAAAAAGTATCGATCCAGGCTACCTGGGTCGAAACGTTTTGCTACTGGTCTATTTTCTGCAAGGCAATGTACCATTCTACTTCATGATTCAGTCGGTTCTTAGGAAAAAAAAAAAAAATGGGATTTTATGGATCTGTAATTATGTGATGACTTGCTTGGTATTCTGCATCATGGAGATGCATTGAAAGACTTCACACACCCCTTGCCCGCCGTAAAATGACAGAAATATCGTTTCAATCGTCCTAAAGCATCAGTCGATTGATCCAGAGAACAAAATAGAAATGCTGTCAATTTTAGCCCAGCATGAATAGTGCAATGACTTATCACATACTGCTGGTAAACATGTACATAAATTACATAAAAATGACAAAAATGCTTGCGAACCTGTCTTAAATTGCCACCAAAATGTATAAACAAAGCTAATCTTTGCAGGCATGTGGACTATGCAGCCTCTTTCACATTGAATTTAGGAACTTGTAACAGTTGTTGGTGACTGTTCTGTGCAGTCTGGTCTTGTTTGTCTGTATGGTGTTAAACAATGATATCAACATTATTGCAGTTATATGGCAGATAGCCAGTACATCTGTCCATGCTTTCCTGAAATTTCTCTTACCACTCCTCTGCACAATATTCTTCCGAAGCCATTGGCTTCTTTTCTACACAACCACCGTCGAAAAAATAATTAGCGGTCAGAGAAACACATACATTCTATCGCAATGACCATCATTAATCCTCGGAAAGAAATTCGCCGAGCTTGAGATTCAAACCAGAGAACGCCTGGTGTCAAGTTCTGTCCGTTACCAACCTCGCTACCTGGTGTTGATTTATACTGCAAAGAAATTTCTCGCCATCTGATTGGATAATATGCCCCGTACATACCATTATCTCCCGCTAGATGGCATTCTATAAATACACATCAAATATACGAATCTTCGAAGAATATGACATGCGCAGACAACGCCGTACATACAAGTCATGTACACTGGCAAAATCCACGTAAAAGCAGTTTCCCTTTTGAAGGCCCCGTATACATGAAGCGCTACACTTTCAACACAACATCCATAATGGCGGCGTCGACCGATACGAGACGCCCACAAGACAAACATAATAAGTAGCCTGCACCGTATTCTTTCTAGTTTCCCTTGGTGGTTGTCTTAAAAGAGGAAAGAATGGATTATTTTTGAAAATAAATGAATAAAGTTACAAAATCATCGTTTGTTGTCATTCTAAATCAAATACATGGGGTTAAAACGAACCATCCCTTCGTCAGGTAAACAAATTGTGAAGTGTCGAAACTCATTCATTGTAACATTAAAAGGATAACCAAATTGTCGTTTGAGGTACCTAATGGTCGTTTACTTTTTGACAACAAATCATTAAAATGCATAGTTACTTACCTTAAAGTTGTTTAGATCCATTTTTAAATAAAAAATTGACGAATTTCTATCGCAGTGACATCATCAAGTTCATCCACAAAGCAGCACGTTTTACCAAGGTTTCAGTGACGTCATTTCTCAGTGACGTCAGTTTTCATAGAATTGGGGCACTCACAAGGGAAATTCTATGTCGTAAGCGTACTCAATTCGTGAGTACATAAACGGGGAAATTTCGCTGAACACACATTGGAACGGTGAGACTGCAGTATAATAAATTCGTTGCACGGTTAGGTGGCCGGGAAACTTGTTCACGGCTGTGGCGAATCATGTCGCCACCTCGCCTTGGCTCGGGGCGACATGATTTGCCACAGCCGTGAACAAGTTTCCAAGTCCCCTGCCACTTGAACCGTATAACTAATAATGTACCGTCTGCATTAACCCTTTTGGTTACCCACGGCAGCACAAGACTTTGATTTGTTAAGGAAGAATATTTCTTTTTGATCGATATGACAAATAAATGTAATAAGGTGCATCAAAAACTGAAACACCTCTCCCCTCAAACACACTTCCGTTCCTCTCATCTGTTTCGTTCCTACAGTCCCAGATTTTGCTATGTGTATGAGTTGCCTATGCACTGATCGATTAACCATTAGGCTGCTAAGCGCGAGGACCTTTTGCGGACAGTGTGGATCAAAATCAGATGCTTTATTTCATATAACTGCAGTTCGAAAATTTAATTTCGAAACAGACTAGAGTCTACAGATTAAATGTGGCGCAAAGTAAAGGCTTTGTCGTTGTTAGCGTAGAAAAACACAGTAGAAAAAGGAGAAAATGCTGGTTTGCAACAGTTTCTCCATTTCCCACAATGTTTTCAAAAGCCTAATTCCTTCACCAAATAATCTGGCGTTAAAAAGACCCTCAGGAAAAAAGGTTTTCGAACAACAATGTAGGAAAACGAGAGGTTGCTGCTAATACCTCTTTTTCCTTTTCAAACGATGTTTTTTTTTTTTCACCCTTTCAAGTACAAATCGCATCGTTTCAGCCATATCGTGTACAACTGCTTTCGAGTTTTGCAAGTCTAAAATTTTGTCGTCTGGAAAAGAGTTGTGACTCCTCGGGGGAAAAAAACGCATATTCGAGGGGGAAAAAAACCCAACCCAATGTTCTCACATTGTTTGAAATTCGAACAAACTCGAAATTCGAACTATTGAAGTTTTACTGCTTTTTATCTCTCTTGAGAAATCCAACATGAAACGTCTAAGTCAACATTCAATAATCGCGTCGATAATAAATCATGACTAAAACCCATGTATTCTTCCGCCGCCTGTAAATATGAGATCACGATATATCGATCCGCGCAGGTAATTGTAGCATAATTATAGCGAAGCTCGTATGAATATGGAACCTAGATTGCAGACGACAAAAAAAAAAGAGAGAAGCAATTTTAAATCCGTGTGAGACGACGCAGGTGAACTAACGTTTTTTCTAATCAAAGTGATGATATCAATTTTTAATACTGTTTTATCTGACAGTAAGTTTGTTTGTTAAAGGATTTAATTTAACCTTTTATGACACAATAGTCTGAGTTTTAACGACCCTGAGTAAGAAGGCTTTTTGAAAACATTGTGGAAAAAGGAGAAAATGCTGATAGCATTTTCTCCTTTTTCCACAATGTTTTTCAACCCTTTCAAAGAAGATTTCCACACTTTGAGCCATGTTTAATTTGTCGTCTGCAAAAGCTTTGGATTTGGAAAAATTTAAAATTTTGTCGTTTGGTACAGAATTTAAAAGCATTGTGGGGGAAATGTGTGAGGGGTCAACGAGTGCTTGTCTTCCGGCGAAGAGTGATCTATTATAACCCCAATGCGGTTCCAATCGATCTATTAGGGATTTGTGAATTGATGTAAAATCGATGAAAGTTCGTTACCTCAATTACTGTTTGTAAGTCTCCTCAACCTGTTGATATCATATTACACACCTTGTCCACACACTAGTCCTAGGCCTACAGCTTCGTTTCTTGTTCGTTTTGCTCTATTTTTGGATTCTTTGGATTACAGGGATTCAAATTCGTTTTGATGTGTTGTGTTAGCAAGTATGATTTTTTTTTCGGCGTAGCTGAATGTGCTGGCTTTTGACCTACTTTTTGGTACTGATAACAAATGAATAAATAGAAATTTGTGACTGGTCAAAAAGACGTGTTTATTCTAAGGACCAATGGCTATTTGCCGGAAAATTTATGACGTCTATCTTTTTTAAAGATATTTCTTGTTGCACTAGTGTTGGAATGTGGCTTATTCCGGGGGAAACACTTGTGCTCTAAACTGACATTCACTCTTGTGAGATGAACATTGGTTGAATTAAACTTAATACTTTCATCTATGACGGAACCCAGTGCCTTGAACAGCAACAAAAACACCGAAACTATTTATGGACAATGTAACGTGACTGTTACGTGGGGTTACAGCAAACCGGATGTCAGAATTGTGGCTTATATTTTAGCGTTTGCTCCTGTGTTAGTTTTAATGATGAATTTTATTGCATCACTGTATATTATACGTGCCAGGCGTCTCAAACTACATACACGGTTGATTCTGCTCTCCAAAGCAGCTTCAGATATCCTGGTGGCCTCGATAGTTATGCCGTTTAGACTTTACGACATGTTGGTGTATGGAACACTAGATGATTCTATTTGTAACGTTGGAAACAGTTTTGATGTTTTTCTTTCCTTTGTTTCGATGTTAAGTATGACAGTGTTGGCATTTGATCGCTATATTGCAACTTGTAGACCGTTCCATGTTGGTTATTGGTTCAGAAAACGCAATACGGTTTGCATGTTAATACTGGCATGGGGATTTCCGGCCATTCTTACCTTTGTGTTTATCCCATTGAAATTATCGATCAAAGGTGTGGAATATAAGCGGAAGTGCCTTACAGGGAAAACTAAATCCTGTTTATTCTTCGCAAATGTGCCATATGGAATGTCGATAGCAATCGTTTTTACAATTTTGTCAGCATTTATCATCATATGCAACAAACATACATTACATGCAATCAAGAAGAGAACAGAAATATTTTACAAAGTGATTTTTTCAACAAAACCCATTCCAGTTTACAGACGCCATCATGGGTCCAAGACAGCGCGGATGATCATTCGGATGACGCTTTGTTTTATCCTGTGCTGGTTACCGTTTTTCATCGTAAATGCACTTGACCCGTTGTTGGGATACCGGGTACCACAGTATATATGGGTTGTAGCAAGATGGATGGCTTATGTAAATTGTGTTTTGAATCCCTTGCTGTTTCTGATTTCTACTGGTGTTTTAAAGTTTACATAATTACATCGCTTTATGACCTTATGCAATTATTTATTTGACAGATATCTTGTTTATTTATACACTGACAACAAGTGAAAGAGAAGCAAAGAGGTGTCAATGGCGGAAAAAGTCATGTGACCACATATTTTCTGACGTAAAAGCCACTGGTTGCTTTCCAGTACAAACTGACCCAAAATAATGTTCAGGGAAAAAAAAATTTTTTTTTTTTGGATATGTTTTGGTCCGTGTCGGGATTTGAACACCTGCTCTACCACGTGAACGCCCACCCGGGTAGCTCAGTGGTTAGCATATCTGACTCGTGACCTGGTTGTTGCGAGTTCGATACCCGGTTGAGACAAACTTTCTTTCCAGCAATCTTTCGCCTCTCACCTGATGCATGTGAGATAAGTATTCAGTGACTTTGAAAGAAAGTTGTGTCAGCACTAGTGTGAAAAAGCCAGGAAAAACCTGCGTAGGTGCACTGGCCGCAGTGGTATGATCCAAGCTGTTAAAATGACGTTAAACTTCAATACAAACAAAACTAACTGAACGGCCTGGGCATTTACATACATATATAGGCTGTAAGATTTGACCTGGCAGGGCGTGGCTAACCTTTGACATAAGTCGACTAGTTTAGTTTTCATTTTGGTGACCTAGAGCCAGTTTGGAATTGTTTGTAGTAAATTTACGTAAACATATGCATCATAACAGTACTTAATACGGCTACTCACGATGATTTCCGGATTATCTACTTTACTTGAATCTAAAATGCAGTGGACTGAGACTCAGCTCTGCCATGCGAGGTCAATTCTTACAGCCTATAATATTCTTAAGAATTAATGCGTTTTGGATACATATGGACCAACTCCCATCACCAATATTTTGATGATACATTCAGACCTCGTAAACCGACATCTATGTACATAAAAAAGTCATTAACCACGGGAATTTATCTGTCAGATGAGACATTGAACCGAGGTCCAGTGTAACGTTGCCATACCGAGCATTTTAGAGAACCAGGCGCAACTTTGGAATGGGATTTGTCCTGTATCTTGCACTAACACCCGTAAAAAACTAAACGCCTTCTTGGGAAGTCGTCCATATGGGCAACCGGTGGCGACCATAAACGAAAAGTCAATCAATCAACAAAATCTCTAATTTTTGGTTAAAGCTTAGCGTCATACTGAAGAACTTTTAATTGAAAGACGAGTTTTGATTGCTTTTAAGCAGGCATTCGTGCAGTTTATGAGTACTGATGAAAATGAGAGTCCGAATCCGTATTCACCAACCATTCTCAAGAACGTTCCTAGTCTTATTTTCCAAGATTTTCGAAAGTGTAAGTAACCAATGGTTTAGCCAATCAGGAGTTGTGTTACCTACATTCAGAAAATTCTGGGGAATAAAACGCTTTTAAGATTGGTTGGTAAACCCCCGACTGGAATGAATGGACTGAGAGACCAAGGACATGCGGCATACCTCGGGTGATCCATTGATCAAGTCCCTCCGCTTATCACTAGCTTGATAAGCACCTATAGGGTGCATTTCTTCGCCGGAAGTACACCGCTTTACCGTTCTTAAATCGTAATACTGCACTTAGAGAAAGAAAACATTAGTTACAATTTTCTATCAGAATCTTTCCAAATAGATTTACGTTGACAAACAGTTCGTACATTTGTTTTATAATTTGGTCTATCAATTCCGTTGACATTTTTCAGCGACAGGTTGCTTATCACCGTGGGTGTTGTAGCCGTTGCTAATCCATTTATATTGGCTCCGCCATGTTTAAGATCATGTGACTGTCAGCTTTTTAAAATGGAAACCCTCTTGATACTGACAAGGTTAGATGTAGGTAGGGAATCGGCCGAGTTGTGACGAATGCAACGTTGGACCGTCGGTGTGTACCATATTGTGAACGCTTTTAAGAATACTTCTTATCATTTGGACCACAATTATTTGGACGTCTACAAATGCTTTGAATATGGACAGGCCAAGAATGTTACGTCTGGTAAAGATTTGGCTCCGAAAAAGACTAGGCCTATATAGTTATGTTCGTAACGTTCGTATTAAAGGCACTGTCAAAAAAAGGAATCGGGCGTTAAATGCATTTGAATCTAAGTCATACCTGTAAAAAGTATGGAAATCATTGTGAAGATGACAATAAGTCATTGTGCGATCGATCAGTTCAAGTGTTAGTCGCTAGTAGAAAAAGATAAAATCGGACAAAATGTAAAAACAAAAGATAGTGCAACCTTGCAACTTTTGACCCACTTTTAAAATTCGTTTTTCTGCCAGCGAAAAACACTTGAACCGACCGTGCAATAACAAATTGTAACCTTTACAATAATTTCCTCATTTTTAAATGGTATAATTTAAATTTCAAATGCATTTTAAAACCCACGCGGTTTTACTTTTAACCGCTGTTGTGGCTATACGTGCAGAAAGGTTCACAGAGTCTAAGCCTGTTTCACATACAACATACACGTGCGCGCATGCGTGCCAAAACTTTAAATCATCAAAGAATATATATTATCACGGACATGAAAATTTATCTCGAGCTTAATACAGGAATTCAATCGGAAAAGGTAACTCGTTGCATGTTATAAAAGTATGCAGTAATTGCTAATAAAAGACATGGGGTAGGCGTTTGCGACACGAAGTGATATTTTTAGGACATAATTAAAAGGTTATTTTGCGGACATTTACAGAGAATAAGCTTTGTTTACCTAGTTACCTTGTTTGATGATATTTGGTTATTAGATAAAACCTTTGATCGCCAGGCTTTTTCTGTCTATAATAATTACCCTAAGACAATTGAGCCGTTCTTTGGCAAAAGGGGGCTAAATGCATCTCCGTGATACATGATACCAAGTAAGTCGTCACATAATTATGTATCCGTAACATCAATTTTGTATAACAGCCGACTGAATCCTGAGTTGGACTGGTCCTTTGACATGCAGAAAATTGACGAAAAGCAAAAAGTTTCGACTCAGGTCAGCCTGCGCGGACTGCGCAGGCTGACATGGGTCGATACTTTTTGCAGATACATGAAGTCTCCTTTTTACAGATCATAGCTGACATATAACTGCAATTTCATGGTTGTTGTTTTTTTTAATAGTGTTTTGAACTGCAAATCAGACTGTGCAGATCAAAGAACACCTTCTGGGCAGTCTGATCTAGATCTACACTTGCCACTAAGTCACTATACTTGCGAAAGGCGCTTTAATTCTTTACCAAGCGACGAAAATTCCGACCGGTCCAAACTGAAAGAATTTGCAGACGACAAAATAAACTTGACTTAAATATGAAATGTATTTTGGAAAGCGTGGAAAACATTGTGGGTAAAGAAGAAAATGCTGTTTACCAGCATTTTCTCCTTTTTCCAAAATATTTTCCAAAATGTTTAAGGATTGCTTAAATTCCGGATTATGTGGTAAAGGGTTAGACTGTCTTTACGTATAATCTCTGAGGCTATGCATCTGTCTGTCTGTCTGTCTGTCTGTCTCCCTGTCTCTCTCTCTCCCTCCCTCTCTGTCTCTCTCTCCCCCTCTCTGTTTCTCTCTCTGTCACTCTCTCTCTCTCTCTCTGATTCTCTCTGTTTCTCTCTCTCAGTCCCCCTCTCTCTTTCATTGTCTCCTCCTCCTCCTCTCTCCCTCTCTCTCAACACACATTCCTTCTTTCTCTCCTCTCCTCCAAGTTGATATAAAGCGTTAACGAACATCAATAACCTTCAGGACAAACCACCATCGATTTTCACTGTTCAATGTTTGTTCTGAAAATGATGGGCCGATCATGTTTCAATAAAACATATCCCTCAATATTAACCCTTCACTACACAGTCCCTTTTGAAAACATTGTGGGAAAAGGAGAAAATGCTGGTTACCAGCATTTTCTCCTTTTCTCACAATATTTTCTACCCTTTAACTCTTTCCTGATGACAAAATTTAGACATGTCCGATTTGAAAGCATTTGCAGACGACAGTTTAAATATGCCTCAAAAATAGAACCATGTTCTAACAATAGGGGATGCATTATACCAAGCTAGTCATCACAAAGCTATACATCCATAAAATCATTTTAGTCTAACAATTAACTGGATCTCGAGGTTGGACATTCCTTTTACATGCAGAGAATTTACAAACAGCAACTGAAAGTTTCGACCCATGTCAGCCTGCATGGACTGAGTAGGCTGATAATGGTCGATGCTTTTTGCAGATGCATTAAGCCCCGTATTCACAGAGCATGCCTCGAAGGAATTTGTCTTTGATAGGGTAACAAGAAATATCTTTAAAATAGACGGCGTAACTTTGCCAGCAAATAGGCAGGGACCCTTAGAATAAACGTCTATATTTTTTACCAATCACAAATTTCCATTTATTCATTTTTCATCAGTACCAAAAAGTAGGTCAAAAGCCAGCACATACAGCTACGCCGAAAAAAACTAGAAGCTCCTTTCTCAGAGTTGTTAAAAACTCGAGATTTTGTCGCAAAAGGTTAACGAGTCTAAAAACTGAACGAAAGTGCTTTCAGCACTCATATTTCGTTGTCTGCGCATGTCATATTCTTCGAAGATTCGACCTGTCTGCTATGACGCATCACCCATCCCCCGAATATTCGGGAAAAGTAGGGCTTACAGGGAAGCTATTAGCCTATTACCCAAGCATATAGGGGCTGTTTTAATAAATGGCCGATGCGTAGGTTACATGCTTGCCGATCATAGCTGAATGATTCGCACCAGGTAGCGTTTTACTGAGTACACGTTTATTTCATTTTGAAATTCAAAGTAACGGTTGTTGTTTTGAAAAGTAGTCCGGTTCTGTACCCATAATGCCAATATTAGATAGATGTGTATTTGTAGAGTGCCATCTAGTGGGAGATAATGCTCAATATTTCCTTTATTAGAACTCTTCAAGTTGAAGGCGCGTCTACTAACCTAATAATAGGACCACGCGTAAAAAAAGCCAATGACATCAATATATATACGAATACAATTAAATGTAACTATCGTTACCAACGGATGCACATGTCATTGCGCTGTAGTGTCTAATAAGTGCATTCAGGCTTTTATTTCTCATTTGTTATTGTCATTATGGGATAATTTATGTTTTTTCAACGTCATGGTCACCGTATCTGACCTAATAATACCGCGCTGTTGAAATCGCGAGACTTGTACATTTTCTTACCGAGTGTGCACAAGAGTGCTCAGAGCGAGGTAACTATATCGGACTGGCCATTAAAAAGAATGCGTTGCACGAGAGCGTTTTGCCTAGGCGAGTATTTATCAACCATTCTTAATAATATTCTTAGTCTACTTCTACTTTTTAGAATTTGAAAGTAATGCAATTTCTGGTTTGCTAAACCATTTTGTTTAGCCATTCAGAAATTGCGTTACTTTCTCAATCTAGAGTAAGACTAAGAATGCAATGCGAGAAAAAGTAAAACCCAAATTATCTCCCTTGTTAAATAAAAACCAAGATAACCAAATTGCAACTGGGTCCTTTTGTTTGATTTCCTTTGTTTTCATCCTTGCTTTACTAAGAGATGTTGCGATTACTATAATTTGATTAATGATGTATATGTAAGGTCTTTATAATATTTGCAAATCGAATTTTACTCACTATAACCATCAAAATGCAACAAATAGATAGAATTTGTGGTTTGATAAATTTTGAAGGAGATATTAAAACCTGAACATTCCTAAATATTGCAAACAATATCAAGGATAAAAACCAAGTAATACCTTATTCAGAACCTATCAAGGGAAGTAAAACTTTCTTTTCATCCCATTGAAAAAGGATTGGTGAATACGAGGCCTTGTCTTATTTCCTTAAGTAACGAATCCACTAATTGAAGTCATTGCTACACTCATGTCTAGCTATTACAATGTTCAAAAGATCGAAGATCAGATTGCACGTTCTATGCAGTCTGAGCTTAATCAATGCCGTCTGCAAAAGCCCATCTTTACGCCTGTTGCGCCGAGAAGAGTAAAAGTAGCATTTAGGCTACGGTAATATACATGTCTGTAAAATTGTTCAATATGGATATACATGTATGAACGAACAACTTTAATAACAATACTTAATGACAAAAACTCACAACGTATATTCGTTCATAAACAGAGCTTCAAACAGAGGGAGTGATTTTTATTTCAAAATTAAAAAATATTAATTATTCTCTTCCAAACCCTATGTTATGGGTACTCATTAGAATCGTCTCATCGAGACGATTCTAATGAGTACCCACAACAAAAGGTTTGAAAGAGAAATAATGGATTTAGAATATTGTCACTCCCTCTTATCTGGGGCTCTGCATAAACATGAAAATGGTGTCAAAAGTGTCGTCAAGCTCCACCGGAAAAGAAACATTGGTTGCAACTTGACTTGATTAAACAAGCGGACGGAAAAAAGCAAAGATCAGACTTTACATTCTGTGCAGTCTGACCTTGGGTCTATACACAATCTGATCTTGGATCTACACTGTCCGATAAGGATACAATTTCCCCAAAGAAATAACTTTGAAATAACAACATTTAGGTTTTTACTATCGACTTGAAAGTTTCGGGTTTTTTTTTTTTTTTTTTAGCAGGATAAGGGTTCAGCTCTGCCTTGGCAGTTCAAAGTAAATAAAATAAAAACAAAAGCACAACAAATACTATTTTTGAGTCACAGAAGTTCAGTACACATGCGTTATGGTACTGCATTGGGTTGTTGGTCTGTACATTGTGGTATTCCTCATTCATAAAAGCATCTTGGAACACCGTCTCCTTTAAGAGTTCAACTCTGCAGTTCAAAGTAAGTAAAATAAAAACAAAAGCACAACAAATACTATTTTTGAGTCACAGAAGTTCAGTACACATGTGTTATGGTACTGCATTGGGTTGTTGGTCTGTACATTGTGGTATTCCTCATTCATAAAAGCATCTTGGAACACCGTCTCCTTTAAGAGTTCAACTCTGCAGTTCAAAGTAAATAAAATAAAAACAAAAGCACAACAAATACTATTTTTGAGTCACAGAAGTTCAGTACACATGCGTTATGGTACTGCATTGGGTTGTTGGTCTGTACATTGTGGTATTCCTCATTCATAAAAGCATCTTGGAACACCGTCTCCTTTAAGAGTTCAACTCTGCAGTTCAAAGTAAATAAAATAAAAACAAAAGCACAACAAATACTATTTTTGAGTCACAGAAGTTCAGTACACATGCGTTATGGTACTGCATTGGGTTGTTGGTCTGTACATTGTGGTATTCCTCATTCATAAAAGCATCTTGGAACACCGTCTCCTTTAAGAGTTCAACTCTGCAGTTCAAAGTAAATAAAATAAAAACAAGAGCACAACAAATGTTGTTTTTGAGTGAGAAAAGTTCAGTACACAGGCGTTATAGTATTGCATTGGGTTGTTGGTCTGTACATTGTGGGATTCCTCATTTATAAATGTATCTTGGAACATCGTTTGCTTTTCCTTGATGCCAACCATCAGTTGTTTCAGAGTATCAGTACAGATACCGACAGTGTTCGGAGATAAGACATAAAAACCTTTCTCTACCTCCGACATCACGTTGAATTCTGTGATTTGGTATGGGCAAACCGTTTTGAGCAGCAGTCGTCTATAAAAACAGTATTGATCCGCGTCAAATATAACATGTGGACAGATGTAGAGACCGTCGATTATCGAACTTAGCGTGTCCGTTGTTTTCCGTAAAAATAAATTGGATATTGAGACACTATAGGAACCATTACGAAAGTCGTATCCGGTTCTAAAATCCATCTTTCCATGGAGAAAATATTCCCTTCCGTTAAGGGTCATGTTCCAGTGAAAGCCTTTATCGAGCAACCCGGCAGCTTTTGCAGTTATAAGAGAAACTGGATGCTCAAGAGAGGTGACAGGATAGAACTCCACGGCCATGCATTCAAGATTATGCGAGACTTCGTCGTAATACTTCTCGATAACTATCACATACATACTAATATCTCGCAAACCGACTGTTTCTGCTAGACTTTTAATGTAATTTTTGAGCGCTGTGCCATAAGGAAAATCTCTCTGGGACAAGGTATGAAATGTGACTAGTATACGGATCTGGATCGGTATACCGATCATAGCGCTGGCGATGGGAATGCACTGTTTGTTTACTAGGACTGTATAACTTGGACACGTTACTTTTACACAGAGGTCCTGAAAAACAATTTCACAAATATTCATATTAATATAGGTCATTTATATTACTAGATATGATAGACAGAGAGAAACAGAGAGAGACAAAGAAAGAGAGAGAGGAGAGAAGAGAGAGACAGAGAAAGACAGAGACAGAGACTCAGAGAAAGACAGACAGAGAGAGAGAGACAGAGAAAGACATAGACAGAGACTCAGAGAAAGACAGAGAGAGAGAGAGGCAGAGAAAGACATAGACAGAGACTCAGAGAAAGACAGAGAGAGAGAGAGAGAGAGGCAGAGAAAGACATAGACAGAGCCTCAGAGAAAGACAGACAGACAGACATATAGAGACAGAGAGAGAGACAGATAGACAGACACAGAGAGGCAGAGAAAGACAGAGAGGCAGAAAGAGTCAGAGAGTCAGAGAGAGGCAGACAGAGAGACAGAGAAAGAGACAGAAGACAGACACAGAGAGGCAGAGAAAGACAGAGAGGCAGAAAGAGTCAGAGACAGAGAGTCAGAGAGAGGCAGACAGAGAGACAGAAACAGAGGCAGACAGAGAGAAAGACAGAAAGACAGAGAGAGAGACAGAGAAGAGAGAGTCAGAGAAGAGATAGTCAGAGGAGAGAAGAGACAGACAGAGTCAGAGAAGAGTAGAGAGAGAGAGAGAGAGAGAGAGAGAGAGATGCAGATGCTAATAACATCTCTTTTTTTTTCAAAAGCAATTTCTACCATTTGACCAAAATTTAACCCTTAGGCTGCTAAGCGAGTCTCAAAGACTTTTGAGGACAGCGTAAATCAAGATCAGACTGCACAAAATGTGCAGTCTGATCTTGGATTTACACTGTCCGATAAGGAGATAGATCTTTCCCTAAAAATACCTTTGAATATTTTGTCGTCGGGTAAAAAGGTATTTATAAGGGCCAGCAAATATCTGACATATGGTACATCTTCTGTTATACGTATTTTCTCCCAGAGTTCTTACCTTTCGTACCAAGCAGGTCGGCAGTGTATGTATGTTATGTATGTATGTGTGGTGTTTAACGCCATTTTCAACATTATTTCAGTTATATGGCGGCCAGTGCACCTATCCATGCTTTCCTGGGGTTCCTAGTACTTCGCACAATATTCTTCCCAAGCCACTGGCTGCTTTTCCTTCCACACATAACTATCGTCGAAACAATGATCAGTTGTGAGACGACTAGAACTGGACAAGAATTAAACTTGAATTCGATCGATTTTTCCCTTAGCCTGTTGCCACACAATCCCGACCTCTAACGACCCTGAAGAAGAGGGCTTTTGAAAACATTTTGGGAAAAGGAGAAAATGCTGGTAACCAGCATTTTCCCCTTTTTCCACAATGTTTTCTGATCTTTCTCAGAAGATTTTCTTCATATGACACACTTCTGAAACCCTTTCGGCACTGTAGGGGAAAACGGGGCTTCTGCGGACGACATCAATTTAAGATCAGACTGTACATAATCTGCAGCCTGAACCTGAACCTATATTGTCCGTTTGTATAGTCAAGACTGTAAGATACGAGCGTAAGCTGTTTCTCAGCTTTACTTGAATGAATTTTCAACCGTCGAAAGAGATCAAACTTGTAATTATATATTTGGCACTGAAAGGTTAAATTTACCACTTCTTTGAGGTACAACTCATCAATGGAACATCGAAGATCCAAGTCCTTAGAGCTATTTAAAGCTGGGGAAAAAGTTATTGGAGACCATGTTCCTGAGGCTTCAGAACTGTCTCCAGGAGTCTCACGTGTCGATGTGTCCCTGTTTTGAGTAGGGATTGATGGTGGCATCCAACCAGATATGAGATCAAATTCACCCAAGATGATCGTGAGGTCAAGGTCATCTTTGACGGTGTTATCCATACAAAGTTCCTCGTGTATTTGGTCAGCACTGTCGACGCAGACATAGCACTTGTAGTTTCCAGACTCTTCGCTTGTGTCTTCTACATTGTGATTGGCGAACTCATATTCTGAGAGAATGAAAATGAATGAACCGTGCTTTGTGAAAAGGGTGTTTAATACGTCTACAAAAAATTATCAATCCAGATCAGCCTGCGCAATCTGCACAGGCTGGCCTGGGTCGAAACGTTTTGCTATTGGTCAATTTTTTGGATGTCTAAGGAGCAAACTACCTCATCACGTCCATGTCGCCGTGATGTTCAGTATCGTAGGCCTGTCACCGTCCATGTCGCCGTGATGTTCAGTATCGTAGGCCTGTCACCGTCCATGTCGCCGTGTTGTTCAGTATCGTAGGCCTGTCACCGTCCATGTCGCCGTGATGTTCAGTATCGTAGGCCTGTCACCGTCCATGTCGCCGTGATGTTCAGTATCGTAGGCCTGTCACCGTCCATGTCGCCGTGATGTTCAGTATCGTAGGCCTGTCACCGTCCATGTCGCCGTGATGTTCAGTATCGTAGGCCTGTCACCGTCCATGTCGCCGTGATGTTCAGTATCGTAGGGCTGTCACCGTCCATGTCACAGTGATGTTCAGTATCGTAGGGCTGTCACCGTCCATGTCACCGTGATGTTCAGTATCATAGGGCTGTCACCGTCCATGTCACCATGATGTTCAGTATCATAGGCCTGTCACCGTCCATGTCGCCGTGATGTTCAGTATCATAGGCCTGTCACCGTCCATGTCGCCGTGATGTTCAGTATCATAACCGTCCATGTCACCGTGATGGTCAGTATCATAGGCCTATCACCGTCCATGTCGCCGTGAAAGGACAGCTCATTTTCCGATTTATCTGCCTTACTCTTTTCTCCAAACTCGGGTTAGCTGTTAACCCTTATCCTGCTAAATAACTAAAATGAAATTTTCAATTCGATAGTAACAGCCCAAATATTGCTATTTCAAAGTTATGTTTTGGGGAATAATATCTCCTTACGGGACAGTGTAGATCCAAGATCAGACTGCACATTCTGATCTTGATCTACATGGTCCGCAGAAGGTCAGTGAGTCACGCTTAGCAGCATAAGGGTTAATTTTTACCACACTACAAAATCTTAAGAAACATTGTGGGAAAAGGAGAAAATGCTGGTACTAGCATTTCCTTCTTTTCCCGCAAAGTTTAAAGATTACGACCCCTAACTCATCGGTAAGTATCGTGTAACATCGACGTTTCCGTACAGGCTATTCGGCCAATCTCGGCAGCTTCTGTCTTTAAAGGTCTACGGCCCCAAACTCTCATATTAAAAGACGGAAGCAGCCGAGGTTCGCCTAGCAGCCTTTACGAAAACGTCGATGTTACACGTTATTTACCGATGAGTTAGTGAGTCTACGGCCCCTAACTCTCATATTAAATGACGGAAGCTGCCGAGATTGGCTGAATAGCCTTTACGAAAACGTCGATGTTACACGATATTTACCGATGAGTTAGAGGTCGTAATCCTTAATTCGTTAGCTAGATTCTTTTAAGTGTATCATTTGGAGATGCTTTCAATTTTTAAAACTTGAACTGAAGTTGCCATTTTTAATTCTAGTTTTAAGATTCTTCATTTTTTCCAACCAGCGATTGGATCGTTGACATACTTTGACAATGCTGTCTACCATTAAAGATATATCCATACTCGTTTCCAGCCAGTTTTAAACCCATTTCATCCTTATTTTATGAAACTATAATCTTTCTTGTATCGTAATGCCATATGTTGCCCCTGGCGGTTGCAAGATTACACGGATTACGACGGATAGAAAACGTATTTCATGTTTTGGAGGCCTTCAAAGCAATCGCTGTTGACGTTTCCAGTTCCAGAGGACAAATCCCTCGAGTTTTTGCATGCTTTACAAAATACATATTGGTAATTTATCTATGTTTTTACAGCTGAGCTATTTTACAGACCTTCAAATTTTAACAGCATTTTTTTTTCCTCCAGCTACAAGGATATATAAATTTAAAACAGGACATTTCATTTTAGCCAAATTTCATTTATCGTCGGTAAATGCTTTTAAATAATGTGGACAAGTCTAAAATTTGTCGTTTAGCATAGAGTTACCTCTCTACCAAACGACAAATTATTAGACTGGTCCAAACTGAAAAGCATTTGCAGACGGCAAGATGACTGTGACTCAAAAATTGAAATTTGTCGTTGGAAGAGTGGAAAACAGTGTGGGAAAAGGAGAAAATGCTGGTTACCAGCATTTTCTCCTTTTCCCACAATGTTTTCAAAAGGTTTCTTCCTCGGGGTCGTTAAATCTCGGGATCGTGTAAGGTTTAAACGAAATACCTCGAGTAGCGTTGTCACACGTAGAATTAGTATCCTCTCCCAAGCCGGCCATATTATAAACATGTACCGGGTTACATGTATTGTCGTGTACCGGTTCCGAGCATCGAATCCGTTCTACAAACTGCAGACCCGGGGGCGGAATGGATTCCACGTGACAATCATTCAGTAGGACCTCTAGAAGTGGTCCCAAATCCGCTTTCTCTGATAAGAGGTCAACTCTACAACTGTGAATCTTGATGTCCCACCTATAGAGAAAAAAAGGGTCAAAAATTTTGGGTACGATATATTATACTACTCAAAACTTGCTAGGGGTCACCATGTATCCCTCCATCCTCTTCAATTACAGAAAATCTGTTTTGATATAAAGAACTAGTCGATATATTTTAAATACACTATGTTTTGGATACTTGAATATTTCATAGTAACACTGATAAAACCGACTGTCTGTTGAAAAGCATGTGTTTTCAATGCGTAACTGAAATGTAAATTTTTTCGAAATATCAAAATGACCCCTATCAAAGTGTGAGTAGTATATTTTTTTAGTGGAAACGTGATACTTTTTTGCATTAAATAGATTATTTTACGGCTCTAAAATATGCGTTGCACGCGGATAAAATAAGACACACGAGTAGGTAGATATATGGGGGGTCTGGAGCTTTTTTGATTAAATTTTTATAAAATTAGCCAGAATACCCATATGATTTTGTAAAAATTTATTTTCTTCATAATTCTAAAGAAAATAAATTTCATCATCCACTAACCAACGCATCGATTAACAATTGTGTTCATTAACCAACGCATCAATTTATCCACTAACCAACGCATCGATTAACAACGCATCCACTAACCAACACATCAATTAATAGATAAGTCAACACACCAACTAATAGCCCCCATGTGTCAACGCAAGATAAGTCTATGCATGAGGGACTATATAATTACTATATCCATTTTACCATAAATTCAAAAAGAAGTGAAAAAATTTTTTTGAATTTTTTAAATTTTAAGTTATAAATTAATTCAAAATGGATAACTTACATACAAATGAAGTTTTTTACGATGTACTTGATACAATGCCACCTAAAGCAAAAGTACTAAATAGACTTACCTCTGATGAATTAGAAAACTTAGAAGAGCATATTGAAAATAAATATAATGAAATACCTATTTATAAAATTCCAGGAAGAAAAGTATATTTCCCAAATATTCATCATAATGATTATTGTACTGCTTTGAGAAAAGCAGCACCTGTTATATATTATTGTTTTAGTAAAGAAATGGAGTGTCATGGTACACATAATTTATCTATGTGGGTTGGTCTTTATGATAATAAAACTGAAGAAAGAAAAAGAGTTGGTCCTTATTGGTTTGATACTAGACCAGAAAATGGAAGACATCTAACTCCTTATCAAAATGAAATAAATTTTTGTGAGAACTATGTTTTTGAATTTACACCTGATGTATTATTATATTATAGAGGTACCAAATCAAAAGATTTTAATTTTCTTTCGCCTTTTATAGAATTTAGTAATAGATTAAAAAATTTATATGGAGACCCTGATGTGAATAAAGCACTAAAAAAAATAGATAAATTAACAAAAAATGTAACACTATCTAATTATGTTAAAACTAATAGAAATGACGCTACACTTGTTAAAATTACTGACGGGCCCGGTGAAATAAAATTTATTAATAAAAGTGATTTCGATGATTCTTTTTTTGTCATAAAAGATAGAGATTATTATTGGATAGATTTCTTAAAACCTAAACCAAAAGAATTTAGAAAACAAAAATTATTTTTAGAGAAAAAATGCTGTATATGTACCATTAATAAACCTAATATAACATTCATTAATTGTGGGCATCTATGTATATGTGAGGAATGTGATAAAATACACCCCTTAAGTAGATGCCCTATATGTAGGCAATAATTTCTTAATTTATTTCGAAATTTTTTTGTATAAAATTTTTTACAAAATATTTAAAATGAAGTTTCTGAAGTTATTTTCAAAGAAAAAAGATAAACCTATTAATAATGATATTATTAAAAAACAAATAATTAAACTAGATAGACGTATACAAGAATTAGAATTAATTATTGATGGATTAATGGATATTTTATATGATATGAAAAAGTCTAAATAAATATATAATATATTTTTTATAATATATTATATATATTTACAAGTCTAATTCTATCAAAATAGATATGTAAGCGTGTGTTACATTACGACTATCTGTTCTCGAAATAAAGTTTACGATGTCACATTGTTTTACCTCCAACGCCCTTGGAAAAACTACACAACTACAAGTTTCATCCGCTTTTTTAATAATAGAGTAATCAACCTGCTCATTTCCGTTTATCGATATATTAACTTTTATCTCTTCTCCTCGCACATTAGCATTATCTTTAACAACTGTTAAACTTCCTCTTATGATTCTACCTGGAGCAGTCATACAATAACCCCCTAATCCATGCTTTCTACCTGAATTACCATTACCGAATGAAAACTCATAATTACCAACCCCTAATGGCCCATTTTCTTCAGCCCACACAGTTATAATAGGTTTAGGACCTATGAGAGAAGGAAGAGATACTTTTCTATCCACATAGGATTTTGTCACTAAATCTCTCTCTTCTACTGGGGTTGCCGCGTTTTTTATAGAAAAACCTTGAAGGTCTATGTTAGTCACCGCCATGAAACTCCCATCCGGATTTTTTATAATAGCTCCACCATTATCAACATAATTTTTATTGACAGCAGAGTCACGGGATACAGGATTTGGCAACCTAGTAATCGAGTTACCATTCATATCTATTCCACCATCTATTGAATAGGAACCATCTTGGTTTTTTGTTAAAGCTTTTTCACCCGCGGTAGCTGCCTCAATAGCGGTATCCACGTAAAACTTATTAGAGGCTTGGTCGTGTCTTGTAGGGATTCCAAGATTGTTAATTACTCGTCCTCCCATTGAGATTGCATCATCTGCCTCATACCACCTTCCGTCTTTATAAACGAAGGCTCTATCAACATTATCCACATAATTTTTAGTAGCAGCTTCACCCGGTTCTTTTGGGTCCTTAACATTTCTTATTGGATTAAAACCCATATTTAAATACCCAGTAACATGGTATCCTCCGTTTTCATCCAACAACCCTGAGTTGGCGTCAACATAAGCCTTAGTTGCAACATCATGAGAATTTACTGGATTACTAACCCTCGTTAATGTATTACCATTCATGTCTATAGACCCACTAACAACAGTTGTTCCATCTTTACGTAAAAAATTATTATTTATGTAAGCGAGTGACACACCATCACCACTTGTTTCACCATCATCTTTCATTCTTCCAAATTTGTCAACAGGCATTTTTTTTATATAGTACTAAAAAAGTTTATTTAAAACATTTTGAAACTGATTACCTCTAGATAACTCTTTTAGAATATACAAACATAAATGACCGCAAAATACTTGCCCAGCTTGTTGTAATTGGTCAGTATTGTACTGTATTGGACTTTTTAAATAATCTCGAATTTCAATAGGTGGTTGTATGCCATAACTATCAAAATAAATTTTAGTTTTACCATTTTTATACCAAGCGACCCAATGTGTACCAGGTCCACCACTTTTATCAAAGTTTACTATACCACATTCTTTTTTACTCGGTTTTCTCGGTAATGTATCTAGTAAAAAAACTCCTCTAAAATAAGGAATCTTTAATCTTTTAACGGCACCCTCTAATTCGAAATTGTTCAACGGTTTATTCGGTAAAATTACATTTTCAATCGAAATATTTGACATTTTTTTATAGTTAAATATTTCTAATATCTTTATTGTCAACCCACGAATTAAATTCATCAGGATAACCTTTCCACTTTACGAGAGATTTCTTTTTTCCTTTTCTAATAACCTTTTCTATCCTATACAGCTCTTGACTGGTTTTCTGCAGTTCAGGTTCATAAAAGGTACCTTGTATTTCTTCTCCATTAAAATCTTTAATTTTATATGTTATAGGTGATGTAAGTTTTACTTCAGAAACTGTAAAAACCTCCTCAGTCCATCTTGTTGTATAACCTTTCTCAAAAGTCTTTTTCTTTTTAGTTATCCTTACTTTATCTCCAACGGAAAACTTAGGATTAAAGTCTTTTATTTCTAAATGATCGGGGTAAAGATTTCTCCAAACTCTCGTTTCATTTTCTTTTTTACTAGCGTCTACCGGAGTCATCTTAATAGATGAATGCCTAGTATTATTATATTTTTTAACCAAATCCGGTAGCACATTGATGTAAACGTTTGTAGAGTTAGCGGAAAAATACTTCCACATTTTTTCTTTCATTGTTCTAATCCATCTCTCAACCACACTAGATTTTTCCTCATTTTCGGTAGAATATAATTCAACCAAGTCTTTTACATCTTTGTTATAAAACTCTTTGCCCTTATCCACCCACATCTTTTCAGGTTTTCTCTCCTTAAAAATACTTTTTAATGCTATAGCAACAGATTTTCCTGTTTTGTCTTTTAATGGCACCAGATACCCATATTTAGAAAAGATGTCAATGACAGCAAGAAGGTATTTAACACCACGATTAAACTTAGAAAATGCTTGCATGTCTACTAAATCCGCAGCCCATATCCTATCTATACCGTTTACTCTAACTCTCCTTTTCTTAAATTTTCTTTTTATGGGTTTATGTAATTCTTCCGTTAAATTTTTTTTTTTACTCCCATTCCAAATTTCATTTTCGTTCCAATGAGTCTACTTACCAAACCTCTTTCCATTTTTTCTCTAATACTAGGATTGTAAATACCTTCTAACTCCGTTAACATATTTTTATCACACACTGCGTTTCTTGTAGCAGTATCATTGTGTTGAAGATAGCAAACATCATGGTGATAAGCAGCTTTATCAACACGGTTTATAGGTTTACTCCATTCCTTCGGTGTTAAATCTGGATTGAGTCTTTTATTTAGTTTGGTACCTGGTCCTGTAAAGTTGTGCCCTGGTAGATGCATTTCAACGGGTAAATTATTTATAAATTTGTTTAATATACTACTCCCAGTGGTTTTTTTTTTATAAATTGTGATTTAGTTATTCCACAAATAACACATTTCCCCTGCATCATATTTCTTCCATTTTTAGAAACAGAATATTTTATATCACCCGTATCAGTATGTTTTTTACATTTAACGCAATACATCTTATTTTATATATAAAAAATAAAAGTATTTAAATAAAAATGGATATTATGGACTTATCATGGAATGAAGTAGTATCAAAGAGATTTAATCACCCCCTTTTACCGAGAAGTATTAGGGGTTTAATTATAGGTAAATCAGGATGTGGTAAAACTACTTTATTGTTAAACCTTTTACTCAGGCCAGGTTGGCTTGACTACAACGATTTAAGTGTTTTTGGAAAAAGCCTTTTTCAACCGGAATACCGAATAATAGAAAAAAGTTTTGAAGAAAAACTATCAAAAAAATGTGTATTAGAATTGTTTAACATACGTGATGAGGTACAGGAAAAGCACGTTCCACCAACATATTTAGTTGAAAAATGGGCTGAAAAGATTGAAAACGAATCAGATATAAATTGCAACTTCTTTGAAAATGGTAGTGATGTACCTGACCCGAGAGAGTTAAACTCAGGAAATAAAAATTTAATGATTTTCGATGATTTACTTTTAGAAAAGCAAAATAAATGTGAGTGTTACTACATTCGAGGAAGGCATAGTAATGTTGACTGCTTTTACCTCTCACAGAATTATTTTAGACTACCTAGACAAACTATTAGAGAAAACGCTAATTTCATTTGTTTATTCCGGCAAGACCTAAAAAACATTAATCATATTTATAGCGACCACGTAGGTGAAGATATGCCTAAGGATGAGTTTAGAAAGTTTTGTAAAAAGGCATGGGAAAGACCACATGGTTTTGCTATTATTGACTTAACCAGTAAAAAACATGATGGAAAGTATAGAAACGGTTTTGATAACTTCTACATACCTAAGTCAGTATAAAAAATATTTAAATATTATAAAATGGAAGAACTTTTAGAACAAATTGTAAAAAATACGAGCAACAAAACATCGTTTCAAATTATAGTAAGCGACAACAAAACACATTTTAGAACAAGGTTTAATCCTCCAATTCAACTGGAAAAGGATAAAGTATATGAAATAGCTATGGTAAACCTCGAAACTTACTACTCTTTTCCAAACATTGATGAAACGAACAACACATTCGTTTATTCTCCAGACAATGGCACCACATGGATTAAAATAAAAATACCTATAGGAAGTTATGACCTTGTTGACATTAATGATACGATTCGTCAGGAAATGAGAAAAAATGGTCATTACGATAGAGTTAATGAAGAGTATCCTATTAACTTTTCTGCAAACACTAATACCCTAAAGTCTGTTCTTATTATTGATGATGGTTATCAAGTAGATTTTAATCAACCAGGTTCCATCGCTAAAGTATTAGGATTTACTCGAGCTAAATATACACAAGGATTTCACGAGTCAGAGAATGTAGTGAACATTCTTAGTATAAATAGTTTGCTTGTTAACATAGATATTATCTCAGGAAGTTATGTTAATGGTTCAACAAAAAACACTATTTACTCTTTTTTCCCAAATGTTGCACCTGGATATAAGATAATTGAGTCACCAGTTAATTTAGTATACTTACCAATAACGTTAGATGAAATACATAACCTAAATGTAGATATTACGGATCAAGATGGTAATTTACTAAATCTTAGAGGTGAAAATTTAACGATTAGGTTTCATATTAGAGAAGCGAGATGAGCTAAATAAAAAAATACTCGTATATAAAATGACGAGTTACACTAATGTTAAAGTAAATATATCTGAAGGGCAAAAGCAAAAACTTCAACATGCTGTTAAAGCTAGTTGCCCAGTAAGTATTCGTTTAGGTCATGAAGATTTACAAGGTAATGATGTTTTAGCAATTACCAATTCACAAGCGAAGAAAATGGCTAAAGCCTATGAGGATGGTGTGGGTATAACTATTAGAATGACTACAAAACAACTTAAACATAACATGAAAATAGAGGGAGGTTTCCTCGGAATGTTAGCTGGGTTGGCTGCTAGAGCTTTGCCGATGCTTGCAAAAACCGTTTTACCAGCTTTAGGTGTTGGTGCTCTTTCTGGATTAGCTCAAACAGGTGTTTCGAAAGCATTGGGGTCAGGTCTTTACCTTAAAAAAGGAGGATGTGTTTGTCAAGTTGAAACTGATGGAAGTGGATTATACTTAAAACCATACAAAGGTAAAGGATTAGAGTCTGTTGGTGATGGGTTGTATTTAAAGCAAGGAGGAAAAATGTATGATGGAAAAGGACTTTTACTTGGGCCTAATAGTCCATTTGCTAATATCCCTATCCTAGGAGCTATATTATAAATATTATTTACAATAAATAAAAATGGATATACATAAATTTGGTATAAAACCTAATATTACTACCCAACATAAAACTATATTTTGGAAACCTCATTTACATGGAGTAAGATATCCTCCCTTAAAACAAGATTCTCTAAAATGGAAAATATACTCACAACTAACTATCAAGATTCCTCCTAATGGTGGTATGAGAGTTCCATTAGGATTTGGTTATATAGCTACACGAGGAGTTATAGTGGTATCTATTAGTAATAAATGGAAAGATAGTTTAACCATTTCTAATGGTATACATCTTGATAATGATGTTAATGATATCTTAGTTTACATTTATAATTTCTCACAAAAACCAATCGAAATACCTGAGGGAGAGTTATTCTGCTATCTAAAATATTTGCCATAAAAAAAATTACTATATTAATAAAATGGCAGATACAAATCAGGAACACCCTAATAAAATATATCCTATATTACCTAAAGAACCAGGTACCGCAAGCGCTCCACCTATTGAAATGGAAACAATGGATAATGGTCATTCTTATAGACTTAAAAAAATATCTGAAGTACAAAATTTTCTAAAGAAGGAAATAAATGAAAGGGAGAGATTGAATAAGAAATATGCTAGAATGGCTAAAGTAGTTGATAATGTTGAAGGTGCATTGGTTGTTGTTTCATTAGCGTTAGGTGGTGCAGGTGTTATTTTGCTTTCAACTGTTGCCGCGGCACCCGTTGCTGTTGGATTAGAGAGTGCCGCTGGTGTAATTGGTCTTTCTTCATTGGTTAGTAAAATATTTGTTAGGAAAACTACTAGTAAAGCTGAAAAGCACTTGAAAATACAAACTCTTGCTGCTGCTAAGCTTAATACTATAGATAATCATGTATCAAAGGCTTTGATGGATAACCACATATCTGATGATGAATTTAAGTTGGTAATGGATGAAATGAATAAATACGAAGATATGAAGAGTGAAATAAGAAGTAAATTTAAGAAGAAGGTAACAACAGAAGAAAAGGAAAGTTTGATTGAGAAAGGGAGGCAAGAAGCGAGGGAGTCCTTTCGGAGGCTTGTCGAAAACAAACATACTGTCTAGTATACCTTTTAAGTTACCTAATTTACCAAGTTTTAGATGTAAATGTCAATGTGAAATAGGAGATGAATAAATATATAAAAGCATTATATATGCTCTTATATATTAAAATCTATGGTAAAATCTATGATAAAATCTATGATAAAATCTATGATAAAATCTATGATAAAAAAATATGTTGCTAATTAAAAATGTCATTTCTAAAAATAACTGACCCTGCAAAAAGAGACTTAATTGTAAAAGAGTATCTCGAAACGAAAAAGAAGATTCGGGATAATCTACTAGCAGAGAGAACGGGTGAACAACAACTTCAAACCGATTTGTCAAAGTTTTTTAGACCTATAACGGAAACGCAAAAAACTACAACAAAGGAGATTACAGAAGGACTTAAACCTATTAAAGAAGGTATCGAACAGTTACCACAAGCTATTAAACTACCAGAATTTCCAACAATAGAAGCTTATCCCTCTGGAGAAAAACCAATTATTGAGAAAGAGAAATTAAAAGAACATAGAGGCGCATTTGACATTGGGCCACTTGCAACAGAGTATCTAACAAAATATCGTGGTGAAGATATTGATAAAACATATGGAATACGTGATGAAGATGGTAAATTTGTTATTGGTAGCAAAACTGTCGTAATTGAGCATGATGATATTCTTCTTGGTGGTGATTTATATAAAGGAACACCTGGTTTTTGGGAGTTAATTGTTGCTAAAGCTCCAAGATTAATTTATACAGATGAGGATAAGATGCAATATTATTATTTAATGGAAAAAACCAACGCTCTTTATCGAAATAACGACCCGGATAATCCACGTCCTAAAAGTTCTAAAGGGGAAAAATGGAATAGTATTCTTAGACCTCTTTGGTTTAGTAAGAGAAGAAAGTATGATGGAAAAGGAATTGTTATCCCATCTGATCCTAACGCATTAATAGAAAGACTAGACCTGTTGATGGCAAGTAAAGAAGCAGGTAATACAGGTGTAAGAAATGAGGTAGTAAGCATTTGTGATGAATTAAAAAGACAAGGTGTTATAAATTCACACGCTTATAAAAATTTAATGTCTATACTATAAAAAATGATAATCACTAAGAAACACGGATTTAAAAAAAGGTATTCATACGGTGGTTCCGGAATCTTTGATAGTATTGCTAACTTTTTAGCGAGGCTTTTTACTAGTAGTGCAGCTAAACAAATTGCGTCTTCTGCCCTTGATGTAGGAAAGAGTGTAGCTAAGGAAGGAGCAAAGAAAGCTTTAGAGGTTGGAAAAAGTGCAGCAGTAGAAGCAGGAAAAAAATTAGTTACGAAAGCTTTAACACCAAAATCAAAACAAATTTTACAAAAATATAATACAACACCAAAACCTAATGATACTCCTAAAACACAAAACATTAGTACATTAATAGATGGAGGTGACATTGTTATTCAAGACTTAATTAAAAAATTAAACAGGGGAGCGGGTATTAAAACAGTATGAATAAGTTAAGAAAATTATATTCATTATAAAAAAGAATGTTAAATTTTAATCGTGTAGATCATGAAAAATATGGTACCGCTACTATTGAAATAGTAGGCGCTTCTTTAAACATAGAAGATTGTGATATCCTTGAAATTAATAAAACGAAATATAGTTATAAAAAAGCTGTTGTGAAGTTATCTCCTGAAAAGGTAACCAAGATGAAAGAGATTGAGGAAAAGGTGAATAAATATTTAAAAAATTGGGGTATACCTGAAATAAAACTTGTATATGGTAATAAAGTTTATCCTAAAACTATACTGGATACTGCAAAAAGCATTAAACTTCAAGGTGTGTTTGTTAATGATAATAATAAGTCTTTTCCCCAGCTTTGGTTTGAACAATTATAATTTTTATTTCATTTAAAAATTATAATCACTATTATAAAATGGACATTTTAAAAATAACTGAACCAATTTTAAAAGATGATAGTATTGATGAGTATGAACACCATGAGTATGAACCGATAACAGGTGCTAATCTCAACAACTCAGGAGGAGATATTAGAATTAGTATCGAAACCCAAGATATTTTTACTCATCCTAGTGAGAGTTATTTACTTATTGAAGGGCGTTTAACAAAGGTTAATAATACAGCTTACGCAAATGCTGATAATGTTTCTCTAACAAACAACGCTATGATGTACCTGTTTAAAAATATTAGATACCAACTTTCGGGTATGGATATTGAATCCTTAACACATCCTGGTCAGGCTACTACGATGCTTGGGTTGTTAAAATATCCAGATGATTTTTCCAAATCACAAGGTCTAAACCAATGTTGGTATAAAGATACAACAATTGCAGCAGCTGCTCAAAACATAGGTTGGAATATAAGGAAATTATACATCGTTAATAATTCTGACCCAAAGGGAACATTTAGTTTTAGAGTTCCATTAAAACATATATTTGGTTTTTGTGAAGATTATAATAAGATATTGTATGGAATGAAACAAACTCTCACCTTGACAAGAAATGATGATGACAATGCGATTTTTAGAGCTAATGGTGTTGATGCTGGTAAAATTACATTGGATAAAATATCATGGTTTATGCCTCACGTGCTACCTGCTGATGGAGAGAAGATGGAACTTTATAAATTATCGAGAAAAAAGAAAAAATACCGGTTGGATACAGAATGCTACAATGCGACTCCATTTCAGTTCCTCAGTCAACATCATTTACCTGGAGACTTTCTGTCAAATCATCACCTGAAGTACCACGTTTTATCATTGTAGGCTTTCAGACTGATAAAATTGGCAGTCAAGAGCAAAATCCAGCCATATTTGACAACGTAGACGTTAACAATATCTATGTTATGTTAAATTCTACTCGATACCCTGCGGTTGACTACAATCTTTCATTTGCTAAGCAGCAATTTAGTAGAGTGTATGGTGACGCTTCTCTATTTAGGTCTAAGTTTTATAACATGAATGAGTTGGTATCAAATCCTAACTTTGCCCCTTCAGAGTACAAAACCCTTTATCCTTTGTTTTTGTTTGATGTTTCCAAACAGAGTGAGAGATTAAAATACTCAGTCACTGATATCCAAATCAAGACAAATTTCGGGCAAAATGTACCTGCAGGCACCGAGGCATATGCTGTCATTATTAGTGATAGGTTAATTAACTTCCAGTCTGATGGAAATAAAATGAGTGTAGTGTATTAAGATTTTTTTTTCTTATATAAAAAATGATAAAGACTACAGATTTAAAAAAAATTCTTAAAGAAAATAATATAAATTTCTACTCATACTGGGATAAAAAACGTTTAGTTGAGTTGGTGAAAGAACATGGATTGTTTCCGAGTGAATCACCTAAAGAAGAAAAAAGCACAGACCCTAAGTTTGATAGATTAAAAACTATTATGAAAAATCCTAAGAAAGTTAGTTTAGAGGATGTTGAAACTGGAGAAATAAAAACCTTTCCATCAATTTATAAGGCAGGCCAATTTATAGACCGTAGTCCACAAACGATTGAGAATTGGAATGGAAGGGTTTGGAAAGATAAATATAAGATTAACGTCTATTAATTTTCCAAAGTTGCCAATGCCTTTTTGGTAGTAGGTTTTTATTTAAATCTGGTTTGATACCATTACGAACAAGTTTTTCAACTACCTCATATTTAGGTAAATGTTTAATTCCTCTTTCATTATCATATCTTTTAGGTACCTTGGTTTCACATAATTTTACTAATTCAAGTTTAGTATATCTTTTCATAAATTCTTCTTCACCCCACATTTTATATATATATTAATAAGATTAATATATATATATATAATTTCAATAAAAAATTTTTTGATAATAAGATAAGGAAATTATATTTACTTTATAAAATGAGTTGGATTAATCGTATTTCTAATATTACTCAAAGAGTTGCATCAAATGTTGGAAGAGCTGTAAGTAGTATTATACCTCAATCAATCCAACGTAGAATCAATAATTTTACTAATTGGTTAACTGGTAATGTAGCTGAAGAACAACTACCACAAGTTTTTGATGAAATTGTTCAGAATGTTAGACAAAATTACCCACCAAGAGCCCCATTCGAGGTTAGAATAGAGCGCTCAGCATTTAGAGAGTATATTAATCAATATGTTATAGAGGGTAGAAGAAATTATAACCCGCAAAGATTTTTCGCAGAAACGTGGACGCCTCTTATAAATACTCTTCGAAATAATTTACAAACAAAGGTTAAACTTGTACTTAGGTGTAAAATGTGGTTAATGACAGATATTGACATGGGTCCCGTGGAACGTGTTTTTCATAGTAGTCAACATTTAAATTTAAACAGTGAAGAAATAGAGGATTTATTGAATACAATGATAGATGAAGTTTTAGAAAATTTAGCTAAGTTCCAAAGAGAAGGTAGTGGTTGGAATTTTGGAAGTATCGTAAAACTAGAACTACATACAGCTACTTATGTTCCTTTAAGAGCTAATGGTTGGCTACCTTTACCAAAATGGATTGCTAACAAAAAAGCAGTTATCAATATGAAAAATAAAGATGATAAATGCTTTTTATGGTGTTGTTTAAGAGAGGATAATCCAAAAGAGCATAATGCAGACAGAGTTGATAAAGCTTTGAAAGAAAAGGAAAGTAGTTTAAACATGGAGGGAATAAAGTATCCTGTTTCGTTTAAGGATATCGATAAGTTTGAAAAACAAAATCCTGAAATTAGTGTAAACGTATATAGTTATAATGAAGAAAATAAACAAAATAAATTCATTTATCCGCGTAGGCTTACAAAATGTGAAAAAAGTAAACATGTTGACCTTCTTTTAATTAAAAATGAGGAAAACATGCACTACGCTCTCATAAAAAACTTAATTAAATTAGTAAGAAGTCAAATAACTAATAGTCATAACTCTAAAAATATGGAAATTTGTAGACGTTGTTTAAATCATTTTGGTAGTAAAGAACTTTTGGAAAAACATAAAAAATACTGTAACGAACACGAACCTATTACTTTAGAAATGCCAAAACCAGATACCTGGTTAGCTTTTGAAAACCATTCTAGAAAACTTGAGGTTCCCTTTGTTGTATACGCTGATTTTGAAAGTGTTTTGGAACCAATACACACATGCCAACCAAACCCAGAAAAAAGTTATACTATACAACGCCAAAAGCATGTACCTTGTAGTTTTGTTTATATTATAAAATGTTTTAATGATGCTGTGTGTGCTCCTATAAAAAGAAGTTATGTTGGAAAAAATGCTGAGGAAGTTTTTATAAACTGGTTGAAAGATGATATACGGGAAATTCATCAAGAATATCACCAAAAACCAAAACCTATTAAAATTACAGAAGAGGAAGAAATGGAATATAAAAAACAAACACACTGTTGGATTTGTGGTGGAAAGTTTAATCATGCTAATTATAGAGTAAGAGACCATTGTCATTTTACGGGTAAATATAGAGGTGCCGCACACAATGAATGCAATCTAAAGGGTAAAAATCCTAACTTCACACCTGTATACCTTCATAATCTTAGTGGATATGACGCTCATCTTTTTATTAAATGTCTTGGCAAATCTGAAGGGGAGATTGATTGTATTCCAAATAATGAAGAGAAATATATTAGTTTTAGTAAAAATATTTGGGTTGGACCATATATAAAACATAAAATTAGATTTCTTGATAGCTTTAAGTTTATGAGTTCTAGTTTAGATAAACTTTCAAGTAATTTAGAAGAAAACCAATTAAAAATTTTATCGAGATATTTCACTAAGAACCTCCTACCATTGGTTAGAAGAAAAGGAGTTTTTCCTTATGAGTACCTAGATTCATTTGATAAACTTAAAGAAGAGAAATTACCACCTAAAGAAGCATTTTACTCAAGCTTAAACAAAGAAGGAATTAGTGATGAAGATTATGCTCATGCACAAAAGGTTTGGAAAACTTTTAACATGACAACGTTGAAGGATTACTTAGAACTTTACAATAAAATAGATGTATTGCTTTTAGCGGATGTTTTTGAGAACTTTAGAGATGTTTGTCGTGAAAACTATAATTTAGACCCTAGTTGGTATTATACAGCTCCTGGTTTAGCTTGGGATGCAGCATTAAAAATAACGAAAGTAAACCTAGAGCTTTTATCTGATCCTGATATGCTTTTAATGGTTGAAAAGGGTATCAGAGGTGGTGTTAGTATGTGTAGTAAAAGATATGCAAAAGCAAATAATAAGTATATGGGTAAATTACATGACTCTAGTAAACCATCAAAATATTTATTATATATAGATGCAAACAGTCTTTATCCTTGGGCAATGAGTCGTCCTCTTCCTACACATGGTTTTAAATGGATGACAAATAAAGAATTAGAAATTTGGCAAAAAATACCATGTATATTAGAAGTAGATTTAGAATATCCTAAAGAATTACACGATTTACATAATGATTTCCCTTTAGCGCCTGAACGTTTAAAAATAGAAAAGGTAGAAAAACTTATTCCAAACTTAAATAATAAAGAAAATTACATTATTCATCATGAAACTTTAAAAACATGTGTTGATTTAGGTTTAAAAATTACTAAAATACATCGAGGAATTAAGTTTGAGGAAAGCCCATGGCTTAAATCATATATTGATACAAATATTAGATTAAGAAAAGCGGCTAAAAATAATTTCGAAAAAGATTTTTTTAAATTAATGAATAATTCAGTTTTTGGTAAAACTATGGAAAACCTGAGAAACAGAGTAACGATAGAGCTGGTTTCTAGTGAAGAGCGTTATAAAAAATTAGTAGCAAAACCAAACTATAACCACACAACAATATTCGATGAAAACCTAACAGCGGTACATATGAAAAACACTAAGTTAAAATATAATAAGCCTATTTACTCAGGATTAAGCATCTTAGATATTAGTAAAACACATATGCAAAAAACTTTTTATAATTACTTTAAACCTAAATATGGTGGGAATGTTAGGATGTGCTATACTGATACAGATAGTTTTATTCTTGAAGTAGAAACTGAGGATTTATATAAGGATATGGAGAAAGATGTGGTTGAAATGTTTGATACAAGCAATTATCCTAAAGACCATTTCTTAAAAAATGATTGTAATGCTAGAGTAGTTGGAATGTTTAAAGATGAGTTAGGTGGTAAAATTATGATTGAGTTTGTTGGTTTAGGAGCAAAAATGTATGCTTATAAAACTTTAGATGGTGAGGAAGATAAAAGATGTAAAGGTGTTAAAAAAGCGGTTATTAAGAAAGAGATAAACTTTAATAATTACAAAGAGTGTTTGCTTACAGAAAAGGACCAGTATAGAAAGATGACTGTTTTAAGAAGTAGGGAGCATAATATGTATACTGAAGAGTTAAACAAAAAAGCGTTAGGGTCAAGTGATGATAAAAGGTTTGTTTTGGAAGACAAGATTGATACTTTAGCTTGGGGGCATCATAAAATATAATTTAATTTTACTGATTAAATTATATTTAGGAAATGGATAAAATTTTTTGAATTTATGGTAAAATGGATATAGTAATTATATAGTCCCTCATGCATAGACTTATCTTGCGTTGACACATGGGGGCTATTAGTTGGTGTGTTGACTTATCTATTAATTGATGTGTTGGTTAGTGGATGCGTTGTTAATCGATGCGTTGGTTAGTGGATAAATTGATGCGTTGGTTAATGAACACAATTGTTAATCGATGCGTTGGTTAGTGGATGATGAAATTTATTTTCTTTAGAATTATGAAGAAAATAAATTTTTACAAAATCATATGGGTATTCTGGCTAATTTTATAAAAATTTAATCAAAAAAGCTCCAGACCCCCCATATATCTACCTACTCACACGACAGAGAAAAAACCCGTTTTTACGCAGTGTCTAATTCGGTTCCAAATATGGTATGATGACGTATCTCACGCGCGAAATACCTACGTAGTGATCCGCGATTTGATTGGTCAAAATGTTACGCAGTAAAATTCATCCGCCTTTCATAAAAACCAAGTTTACTGGCCATTTCAACATTTTTTTGTTTTAATTTGTTTACCGCATTCAAAAAAAAAAAAAATGTCAATAATTTTAAAATTTTGTCGTTGAAAGCGGTAGGTATACAAGAAAGGAATATTAACGACGTATTATGACAAATGTTCGCGCGCATCCTACTGCGCATGTATTTTTGTCGCGGATATTGAGTCAAAAGTGCACCTATGTATTTTTTGCACATAATGGTAATACTATTGGTGCACTGAAACAAATAGCACTTTCCTCGGGTAGTATTGGTGAAGAGAAAAAAATGGATCTTTGAACTGTCACCGTGAATTAATTAAAATGCTGCTGACACGGCGTTACACACCAAACAAGGAAACAAAGGCAGGAAATTTAAAGATGTGGAAGTATAGCTGTTTCCACTTTGAGAATTATTGTTGGAAAAGGAGAAATCATTCCTATTGAGCAATTTCTCCTTTTCCCAACATGTCTGCTGAGCTTTTATCCTATTTCTTCCTTGAAAAAATAACTTCCACAGTGACCTTCAACCTTGTTTTCTGACGAAATAAGCACGGATAGGTGCCGTTTTTATTTTTTTATATTGTTTAGAATTGTAAATACTATAAGTGTGGAAAGTTTAAGAAAAAATCTGTCCGTTAGAAAGTGTGTATTTTTTTTTAAGATTAACCCTTAATTCGATCAAATTATCTCCCTTTTTAACTCAATGATCTACATATAACAAGCTTTTATATATTTTTTGTGCAAAAACATATGAATTTTCATTAAAATGATGTATATTTGTATATTTTTCCTGTAATTTTCCTGTTTAACTGACTATTAAAGAAAGGCGCTTTAAATCCAATATAAGCTGAATTTTGGAACTGTCTATACCTTTTTCAAAGGCAAATTTCTCAGAAACGAGCACGGTGACCCACATCTTTTTTTACTGTAATCTCCTAGAGACACCACGAGCTTTGTATGTGCAAAGTTTTAAAAAAATCTGTCCGTTAGAAAAATTTGTCATATACGTCGTTAATATGTTGTAGTAACTTTCCTGGTGCTTGTATTTATTTCTCGCTGTGTAAGAACATTTTGACATCTCGCTCGATCGTCAGTATCGCACGATATCAAATTTTCTCACGCTGCTCGAATAAAATACAAGCACATGAAAAGTTACCACAGAAGAATATTCCGTATGTATTTCATATTGCAATGGCAATAAGATATCAAGTTACTGAAAATCACCTCATTTTTTTCGACCTAGCTGAATGAGCTGGCTTTTGATCTATTTCTTGGTACCGATAAAGAATGAATAGATGGTAATTTGCGATTGGTCAAGAACGTGCACATGTTTATTCGTTGGGTCCCTGCTTGCATATTTGCTCGCAAATTTATGAAATCACGATTAAAAAGCGTTGCTACCGCTAATCGAAACCCTAGGGAATTGATTCATACCATAGCAAACTAATGTTGTAGAAATGAGTCTTTTCTTGTCCTATTTAGAAATTCAATAGTTTTATAAGTGTTACCAAATAGCCCAATAATCATCGTGACTTTTCAAGAAAATGGAAAACAGTGAGGAAAAAGAGGCAATTTCTCGTGAGGTAACTGTTCAATATTTTACTTCATATTGTGGCACAAAAGAGTTTCAATATCTGTATACCAGTATCTCTTTCGCCGTCTGTCTTTTTCAAGATATTTCTTGTCCTTGTTTTGGCTTGTTATCCAGTGTTGACAGTATAGACTACATATTTTATGAAGGTTTGGGGCCAGACCCTACTCATGTACTGCTTATGTCTCCATGACAGTTATAGACGCATATGAGAGACGCTCTGGCAAAAGGGGGTTTAATGTATCTCCGTGATGCAGTCATACCATAGGCCTCTGAAACTCCATTGGTCTATCAAGGGGTAACGAAATTTTCATTATCGGACACTATAAATAGCACATTGGGGATTCCCTCTGTATCGTATATAGTAAAACAAGGTGTGCAACGAAATCGAAGAAAATTTGACCCCCCACACCCTTTCAGAGATAATATTTTAATGAAAACGGATAAATGAACCTAGTTACAGTTGCAGATGGGTTCATTAATGATTTTTCTTCTGTACCCTGACCTTCGAAAGTTCCAAACGGCTCTTGCCATCAAGCAATAGCTCTCATCTCAAAAAAATTAAAACGCTTCCATATTTTCCGGATCGCCATGCGCTGACGTCACACGATTTTTAATCCTGCAGCGAATAAGAATTAAATTCTTTTATTCAAACATAGATCGAAAGTCTTTTTGTTGGTGTATTGATGAAATTATTAAATTAACATTTCGTCTGATATAATTTATCCTTTCACCTAATCCACTTTCACGATTTTCATCTCCCATTTCGCATATTTTCAAATGCGTTTTTACCGTTCATTGGTCAAAAGCTTTGGCGCGTCTTTTGATAGCAAATTCACGTGAGTTATAATTCGCTGCGTCATAACGAATTGTGTGACGTCAGCGCATGGCGATCCGGAAAATGTGGAAGCTTTTTAATTTTTTTGAGATGCGAGCTATCGCTTGATGGCAAGAGCCGTTTGGAACTTTCGAGGGTCAGAATACAGAAGAAAAATCATTTGTGAACCCATATGCACCTGTAACTAGGTTTATTTTTCCATTATCTGTTAAATATTATCTCTGAAAGGGGACAGGGGTCAAATTTTCTTCGATTTCGTTGCACACCTTGTCTTACTATATACGATATAGAGGGAGTCACCAATGTGCTATTTATAGAAACAGTGTTGATGAAAATTTGAATATATATTCCGTGATATACAGGCGATGCACCAATGTGCTATAAGTGTTCGATGATCGACCAAGGACAACTTTAGTGTTCCGTGATAGACCAATAGAGCTTCAAAGGCCTGTGGTCATATCAAGCAAGTCATCTCATAGTTATGGATCTATAAAATTCCTTTTCTCTAACAACCGACTGAACCATGATGTAGAATGTCCTTTGACATGAAGAAAATTTACCAAAAGAAAAAAAGTTTTGATCCGTATCAGCCTGCGCGGACTGCGCAGGCTGACATGAATCGATATTTTTTGCAAATACATCAAACCCCCTTTTCACAGAACATGGCTCATATTTTTTTTTATGTGGACCATCGTCCACTTCATCACAAACACACAAGATAAACAGTGATCCGATTTGCTAGAAGAATGATTTTTTTTCTGGTGCCAATAAAAAAGCATTAACCCTAAAGCCGCTAAGCGCGACTCGCTGACCTTTTGCGGACAGTGTAGATCAAGATCAGACTGCACAGAACGTACAGTCTGATCTTGGATCTACTCTGTCCGATAAGTAGATATTTTCTCCAAAAAGTACCCTTGAAAAGCAATTTTTTTTTTATCTATTGGCTTGAAAATTTTATTTAACTTATTCAGAAGGACATGGGTTAATAATCGGATTTGATGACAAGGGTTTGAATCCGCGAGTCATTAATCATGATCTCGTGATCATGATTTTATTGACCGTTTTTGATCCTTTGCCACACAGTCCTGAGTTTTAACTACCTTGAGGAAAAATGCTTTTGAAAACAATATTGGAAAAAGATAATATGCTTGCTGGTAACCAGCATTTTTTTTTATTTCCGACAATGTTTTTCTACCCCGCTTTGAGAGACAAATCCCATCATTTGAGCCACACTTATTTTGTCGTCTGCAACTGCTCTCAATAATTTTATAGACACGTCTAAAATTGTGTCGTTCGGCAAAGAGTTCAAATACCTTTGTACATAGAAAAGAGAGACAGGGATAGCGTCCTATATATAGGCCCAATATGAAAGGTAGACTGGGATAGCGTGCTGTCTTACCTGACAATTTCAGAGACGCCATTACACTCGGCGCAGTATTTGTTCGAAAATACCTCCTCATGATGGTGCAGATTTGATACCATTACTATGTCGTCAAAATTTTCGAATATTACATTTCCTTCACATTTTTCTTTGATCTCGTAACGGCCTGAAATGCTGTTGTTTGACATGAACAGTTCTGAGCAGTTTCTTTTCTGAAAGTACTTCCTGGATTCGAGAAAAGATGCATTTTCATTTGAATATTCTGAACCAAAAACGGAGGTTAAACACTCAGAGGGCGCCATGTTGGTTACTGGAAGTGACGTCACATTTACGTCAGGGCAGCAGTCATTGAAATCAACACAGATCCTGTCACAGTAGCAAAGTGGACAACAGTGGCTGACTTCGGTTGTAATTTCAGCGGCCTTGCTCACGTTTTTGATACATAGGTCGACAAAAGGACATGTAGCTGCGTCCTCTGTTTGGTGCACGTTTCCGAGCACAAAGCCCAATACCAAAAGAAGAGCGAGATGCCCGAATAATGGCCTAAAAGCCATTATCGAAGATATATCTACTGAAATAGAAGAAAATGAAAATTAGCAATGAACAAGTACATGTAATGATCTAGTAGAAACAACATTAACTCTTATCCTGCTAAATAAGTGAAATTAAACTTAAAAGACGATAGTAAAAACCCAAATTTTGCTATTTCAAAGGTATTGTTTTGGGTAAAAATATCTCCTTATAGGACAGTGTAGATCTAAGATCAGACTGCACGTTCTGTGCAGTCTGATCTTGATCTACACTGTTCGCCTAAGGTCCTTGAGTCGCGCTTAGCAGCCATAGGGTTAAGAATTCCTCTCACCGTAAAAAATTATTATTCAACGATATTCCGATGACAAAGCTTTCAGAGCTATTGGAGAAAAAACGGGGCTTTCGCGTAAGGCATCTTGATCAAGATCAGACTGCACAGACCGTGAAGTATGATCTTAAATCTATACCGTCTGGTTGTGCAGTCAAACCTGAAACAGGCCGAGTTAGCATGTATAGCCCAAACACCTTAACCATTAGGTGCTGCTCGACTCAATGTCCATTTGCGGGCAGTGTAGATCAAGATCAGACTGCACAAACCGTAAAGTATGATCTTAAATCTATACCGTCCGGATAGGCAGTCAAACCTGAAAGAGCCCGAGTTTGCATGTATAGCCCAAACACCTTAATCCTTTGGCTGCTAAGTTGACTCAGTGACCATTAATTTTGCCAACGGTGTAGATCAAGATCATACTGATTTGGGAGAAAAAGCTAAGAAACGTCTTGGAAAAACTACATACAAACCTTGCCTCCTACTGATCTAAACGGTTATGAAAAAGAAGGCCCTCTTTTACTTTATATATACAAGTAATATGAACAGTGGCATAAGTCATGGCGCTAAATGTTGATTAAGTTAATTAACAGTAATTAGTAATTGTATAGTGTATAACGATACGCTCCTACCTCCTGCTTGATTTAATGGTGTTTTACCATACCTCCGGGATTATTAACTCGGCTATTTTCGAGGGCATTGCCGTAGCCCTGGTGTCACGCAAAAGCTTAGATATTTTATAATATCTCTGTTATTACTGAAGATATTTGCTTCAAACTTTGACAAGTTGTTCACTATCAAAAGGGGAACGACGGCTAGCCATGAAAGTATTTTTGACACAGTTATGTCCCTTCTTTACTAAGAATTTTCACTAAAATTCAAGCAACCGCAGCTGAGCGTTGGCACCCGCATGCAGTGCTCTTGATTTAGTGAAATAATTGCGACAGCTTACTTATTCGTGTATTTTCTAGTACTGGGCTGGGGCTCCTCAATGCCTTGTCTGATTTCTCTACCAAATGACAAAATTTTAAACTAGTTCAAATTGAAAGCATTTGCAGACTACAAAATAAATATTGATCGGATGGTAAGATTTGTCTGTGATGGGATGGAAAACATCGTGGGAAAAAGAGAAAATGCTGGTTACCAGCATTTTCTCCTTTTCCCACGATGTTTTCAAAGGGCTTCTTCGTAAGGGTCAAGGCATTGCCATGAAAACCCATGAATGTGGCTTGGTTGTAGGATCGTTTTGGAAAAGGATCACAGGAGGGGATCAAACCAAGGATCCTAGGTAAAGAGCTAATCAAATAGGATTCTGAATTCGACCCTCACCAAAGCAATGACTTTTTTTCCTTTTTGGCAGCGGGTTTACACCGCTGTCATAGTTCCCACATCACGTGTGCATGTATATACTGGTTTTTGAAGCCTTCTTTATCTAGGTCAGATTTTTGCTTCCGGCAGGTTTTGCCTGGATACGCGTGTAAACAAAACCAGTTTCGTGCACTAACAAAATAGTTCAACTTGAATAAAGCAGCTCAACTTGATACTGCATGTTCTCTGTAAAAAATTAAAACATCATGTTTCAGTTGTCTTTTTAATTTAAGATAAAAAAGATCTTCAGCTTAAATAAAACAAAAGCCGTGCCGGGTGTAACACCTCTCCACTATCTGGCACATTTATACAATAACATACCTCGTTGCTGGAGAACTCGGACCCTGGTGAACTCGTACCCTAATCTCAAGGGTAAGAGTTCTCTGGAGAACTTTCCGTTTTGATATATACAAGTTGGCTTCTTTAAAAAAGAAGCCAGGAGAGGTCAGCATCAATGTTTAAAAATAGTTTATTGGGTATTAATTTCAATATATTTTGGTACTTATAAACAAGTAAGTAGGATATTCAATGAACGAGGATAAAAAACCGCAGCGTAGAAACCTCTCATGCAGTACATGGCAGTCACGTGACTTTCTTCCCACGTTTCCAAGTCGCGTGATCTTTTCCCGCGGTGTTCTTTCTCTTTTTTAACGATTTTCCCCCCCCCCCCGTTTGCTTAGATTATTCAGCTTAATAAAAAAAAAATACAATTATGACAGAGGACGTTTGCAATCAAATCAATAGAACAAATCTCTTTTGAAATCCGTCAAATAAAAACAAACCACGTGTATTTCCTATTTCAGTTTTTTGATTTCGGTTTATTCATAAAACCATGACGAAACAGACTGTGTATCAGAATAATTTCGGAAAGAAAATGGATTTTATACAGCAATTTCTGAGACAGTCTGCCTTTTAAACTCACCACTGTTGGAGAGGTCTGATGATCTCTCCGATTAGTTTACCAGGAAAAAAAAATCATAGAACACACCAATTAGTAGCATGTATTCGGAGCCAGAAAAGAAATCCGCTGCCTTCAGTGCGTTAGCGCTTTGATTTTCGTAAAAGTGTCACAAGGCAAGACACAAAAGCATCCCAGTCCTTAACTTTTTACCAGACCGTCGCTCATTTAAAAGAGCGATTACTTGTGACATTTAATTGCTTTTTGTCCATGATACTTTCAAAAGTTACCATCCAAAGGGATGGGTAATTAGCATGTTAACTTTCAGCTGTCCAGTACAGGTTCAATCCTCCTTTCAAGACGTGCCAGCTCAGATGCTGAAAATATTTGAGCCATGCTCGTGAAAAAAGTATCGACTCGTGCCAGTCAATCTGTACCCTGAACCACTCGTCACAAGTCGGCTGATTCCGTACATACATCGCAACGGATCGCTCGCCCGTGGTTTGCCGAATGGTGCATTAAGGTAGTAGACCCGTAACGCTTCTAGTGCAACATGGAATAAAATTTCTTGATAGTTGATACATAAGGATTTATACTGATATAATGATTTTGCACATTTTAAACCGACCAGAAATTCCTTTGATGTCTATCTTGAAATTATTTGTTGATACTTTTGTTAGTTTTCTAAAAAAGGGAGGTAATTATTATCTCCCTTTGTAATGAGAATATAGTGGTTTTAGATTTATAAATGATAATTCTAAGAAGGAAGAAAAGGGAAAAGTGGCTCGGTTAAAGTAGTACAATAATACTCATTTTTAATCATAGCAAATTTTGTAGGATATTATAGTGGAAATAGCTGTTTTCTATTACGGGTCCACTACCTTAAATGAAGGTACGGAATCGGCCGAGCTCTGACGAGTGTAACGGACCACCCGAAATTTGCCGAATGACCGCTGTACCAGACAGCGAACACCAAATTGGGAGGAGGAACAAATGCTTGGTGTTAGCCATTTCACATTTTGCCACTTTTCTTTTTTAAACAAACGACAAAATTTTAAAACTTATCCAAGTTAAAAGCATTTGCAGACGACAAAAATTGATGTGACTCATAAATAGATATTGGTTTTTTGAAAACTAGAAAACATTGGTTTCCGTCATTTTCTCCTTTTCCCATAATTTTTTTTAAAGCTGTCTCTCTCAGGGTTGTTTAAACTTGTGATTGTGTGATAAAGGGTTACAATATATTTTGCAAACGGGGCGTAAAGAGTCACATTATATAGTTAAGGGTCCATGATATAGGGAACTCCCTTGGTGGTTCAGGCAATAACTATATAGATTATTAATTGTGAAAACTCATTTGTAAATTGATATACCGATTCGTACCTTGGTGTGAACGTACGTAGAATCGTGCTCGTGGCGTAATTAGCCTCAAGTTATTAGAATTATGATAACTAATATCATTTACAGTCAGTTAAGTCACTTCCAGACAACAAAATTTAGATGCTCCCAGATTTAAAGCGTTTGCAACTATATTGTGGTCCAAATAATTGGATTATTCTTTGAACAGGTTGAAAAAATTATGTGAAAAGGAGAATATGCTGGGTTCGGGCGATTCTCTTTTTTCCAACCATGTTTTCAAATCTACTGCCTCAGGGCTGTTAACTCTTTTCCTGCTAAATAAGTGAAATGAAACTTTCAGGCCGATAGTAAAAACTCAAATTCTGCTACTTCATAGGTAATTTTGGGGATAAGAAATCTCCTTATCGGACAGTGTAGATCTAAGATCAGACTGCACGTTCTGTGCAGTCTGATCTTTATCTACGCAGTCCGCAAAAGGTCCGTAAGTCGCACTTAGCAGCCTAACGGTTAAAACATGGGATTGTTTTATAAAGGGTTAATCCTTCACCAGACGACAAAATTTTAGCATTGTCCAAATTGAGAGCATTCGCAGACGACAATTTCAGTGTAGCTCAAATGGTGCAATTTTTCTTTGATAGGGTAGAAAACATGGTAGGAAAAGGAGAAAATGCTGTTTACCAGCATTTTCTCCTTTTCCTACCATGTTTTCAAAAGGCTTCTTTCCCAGGGTCGTTAAAAGTCGGCATTGTGTGGTAAAGGGTCAACTCATTATCGAATGTTTCAAACTCAAAACAAGGGCAATCTTTTACCACACAAGCCGGTTTAAGGACCCTGGGAAAGAAGGGTTCTGAAAACATTGAAGGAAAAAGATAAAATGCTGTTCAATGGACTAATGTGATTCCGGTGCAAGCCAATATTTTGTTTGGTGATACACACAGTTCAACTGATAAAGTAAAGCATGCTTATAATTCCTAAGTCAGTGATACAGGCTCCATATCAATGATGCATTAAACCAAGCAAGTCATCACTTTATTATGGATCCATAAATTCCATTTTGTATAACAACCCACTGAATCATGACATAGAACAGTCCTTTGACATGCAGAAAATTGACCAATGGCAGAGTTTTGATCCGGATCAGCCCATACAAATCGACCCAGGTCGATACTTTTTGTAGATGCATTAAACCCCCTTTTCACACAGCATGCCTCAATTATCAATTTATGAAGCACTCCAAAGCCAAACTCTTATACAGACAATTCTTTACCAAATGACAAAATTTTAGACTTGTCTAAACCGAAAACATATGCAGACCACAAATTAAATGTGCTTGAAATGGGGAGAAATTCTCTGAGAAAGGGTTGAAAACATTGTAGGAAAAGGAGAAAATGCTGGTAACCAGCATTTTCTCCTTTACCCACCAACTTTTCAAAAGCCATGTTTTTTTTAGGTCTTTAAATTTTGGAACTGTATGGTAAAGTGATACTAAATGCAGAGAAGCTCATTTATGCCCAACGGTTGCTAGAGGTTAGCCCTTTGACGGATATCAACATTTTCTCCTTTTCCCGGGATATTATCAAAAACTAGCATGTAACCAAATATATGTCCTTTTCCCATAATGTTTTCAAAAGCTTTATTCTTCAGGGTAGTTAAAACACAGGACCGTTTGATAAAGGATTAATGTGGCAAAAGGCTAGGTAAAAGACACAAAAACAAAAAAGTTTTCTTGAAGCATATCTTTATTTGGGCATTTAAAATGCCTCAAGCAATGGTAAAAATAAACCAATGTAATGATATCAAGGAGAAAATAAGGAAAAATCTGATATTTTACAATCTGATATTTTGCAAGCAATGATATTAAATTCCAGCTATAGAATGAAATATTAAGGAGAGGGGAGAGAAGGGTGTATGTACGAGGTGTGTGTGCTAAAATATTGACATTCTTTCCTTGGAGGCCATTTTTGTACCATTTTACATTAACCCTCAACTTGCTAAATTAGTTGAATGAAACTTTCTAGGCAATAGTAAAACAGCCAAAATGTTGCAGTTTTACGGTTGTATTTTAGGAAAAGTATCCCCTTCTTGAACAGTGCAGATCCAAGATCAGGCTGCACGTTCTGTGCAGTCTGATCTTAACCTACAATGGCCGCAAAAGCACCTCGAGTCGCGCTTAGCAGCATTAGTGTTAAAATATTGCAGTTTTAGAGTTGTTTTTCAGGAAAGTATCTTCTTATCAGACAGTGCAGATCCAAGATCAGACTACACATTCTGTGCAGTCTGATCTTGATCTACAAAAGCGCCTTGAGTCGCGCTTTGCAGCTTTAGGGTTAAAAGCATCATGGCAAACAAGGTCTGATTAATCTTAAACAGTTTTTATGAAACATTGTTTAAAAATAAATAAATCGATCATTCCAAGCAATTTCTGCATTAATAATGGTCTATTAACAACCCTTGGGAAAGAGACTTTTGAAAACATTGTGGGAAAAGGAGAAAATGCTGGTTACCAGCATTTTCTCTTTTTCCCTCAATGTTTTCTATCCTTTTAAAGTCAGGTTTCATCAACTGAGCCACAATTTGAGTTAACTCTTTACCAAACAACAAAATTTTAGACTAGTCAAAATTCAAAGCATCTGCATATGAAAAAAATGAATATGGCTCAAAAATTGAAAATTGTTTTGGGAAGGGTAGAAAAAATTGTGGGTCAAGGAGAAAATGCTGGTTACCAGCATTTTCTCCTTTTCCCATATTGTTTTCAGAAGCTTTTTCTGTCAGGGTCGTTAAAAATCAGAATTGTGTGGTAAAAAAATTTAAGCAACACTAAAATGAGGGGTCTTTCAAAGTTGTCTGCATTAAATTTGTACAAGAGGTAACAAGCTGGAAGTTGTTTGAAAGTAGTTTTTTGATTTCTAATATGAATGAAAAGGTACTACTTTTTTTCTAGCGTTCTTGGGTAAATTTTCCTTTCTATGATTATGGTACTATGATAGTCTCTTATGACACCGTCTGTTTGGTGCTAAACCTATGAATGGTAAAATACATACACACAAACAATTACAACCAATTACATGAGTGCTCTTTGACAACCTAACAAGAGTACCACATGCGGGTGACACTTGGCTGCAGTTGCGATTTGAAATAGATTAATTTTCAGTGAAATTTTTTTAGTCAAACAAGGGCACTGCATATGGGTGCCAACACTGGGCTGCAGGAGCTTGATTTTCAGTCAAATAAGGGACATAACTGTCAAAAATATTTTGATGGTTATCTGCCCCTGTTGTACGGGTTCTCCTTATAATAGTTAACTGCTAGTCTGAGTTTGAAGTAAACATCTTCAGTTATGACAGAGATATTATAAAATGTCAAAAATTTTGCACCACCATGATGACAACAACGCAGGGCTACGATAATACCTCAATGTTTTCTTCGAAAAACAGCCACATTAAAAAGAGAAAAAGTGAAATAAAATAACTAACAAAAAAAAAAAAAACGTATACATTTACACCTATGTTTTGTCAAAGTTTGTAAAAATCAGAGACCACTATTTGTGTAAAATATCAAAACAATAAAAAAAAGTAAGTTCAATAAACTAGAGGTGAAAAACTGCTGGAAAGGAAGTTTGCCTCAACCAGGTTTCAAACTCGCAACTGCCAGGTCACAAATCATATACTCTAACAGTAGTGTTTTTTTTCTTTGACCAAGATAATCGTATGTAAAGAGTTTTCTATTTTTTAATTCTTTTATAAATCAACTTAGCTTGAATTACTTTTCTATAAACAATATCCAAAGCCCTTTGAATATTTTTCCATTCAAATAACATAACACAAATATTGCACTTTCTATTTACACAGAACATACCAGCATGTTTTAAATAAAAATGTTCACTGTGGATCCACACAGACATAACAATGTGTTCCATGCCAGTGTTCCAATTCACCACCCATTCGAAAAAACATTCTTGGTCTTATTCTCCAAGATTTTCCAAATTTGAAAGTAACACACCTTCTGATTGGCTAAGCCATTTGGAGAATAAGACCAAAGATCTTCTCAAGACTGGTTGGTTAATAGACTCAGAAATCCTTTATTTTGTTGTAAAAAGTCTAATTTTCTCTTTGTCAAAGACCAAGTGCCAATGTACTGAAACTGAAATTTTTCAGAAAGGTAGAAATAAGATCCAAATATTGGTGTGTATAGACTGCCTTAGCATTATTTTTAACAAAATATAACATAGTGTAGATCCAAGATCAGACTGCCCAACCTATGAAGTCTAAGATACATCTACACTGTTTGCAGAATCAACAACAAATGTTTAAAGAAAATAATTAGGATTTTAAACAGAATGGAAATCACTGCAGAAAAAGGAGCAATGGCTTGATGTAAACGATTGCTCCTTAACCAGTTTCCAAACTATCCCAAGTTTTAAAGACTCTGGGGCAAAAGCCTCTTGAAAACTTTGAGGGAAAAGGAGAAAATGCTGGTAACCAGCATTTTCTCCTTTTCCCACGAAGTTTTCTACTCTTTCGAAGACAAATTCAATTATCAGGACCATATTTAATCTGCTGTTCCCAAAAACTTTCAATCTGGACAATACTAAAATTTTGTCATTTGGTAGAGAGTTAAACAAGCAATGGCTCCATTCCCATAAATACAGGCAGTGTTAAAAGCTATTTAAAAAAATTGACTTGTGGAGCACAGGGGGTTAAATTTTGTATGGATTCTGTAATTTACATCCAAAGCTTTTCCCAAGTAATAGCAGTTGAATACTTCATATGTGTCTGTTCGTAAGTGCAAAAGAGTGATCATATAAAATTCAAGCAAATATTTCTAATTACATTTGAGCCAGGTTCTGTGAAAAGGGGGTTTAATGCATTTGCAACCAAGTATTGACCCCGGTCAGCCTGCACAGTCTACTCTGGCTTACCAGAGCTGAAACTTTTTGCCACTGGTCAATTTTGCATGTCAAAGGATCAGTGTACCTCATGACTCAGTCGATTGTGGAATGAAATGGATTTTATGGATCCATACTTATATGATGACTTCCTTGGTATCAAGTATCACAACATTAAGCTCCCTTTTGCCAGACCATGGCTCATAATTGATACATATTCAACACAAAAACAACCATAGAATCAATATGGCAAAAACTTAGATTCATGATAAAATATGCACATGATGAAAATAAAACATAAAATATAACATACAAATAAATAAAAATGCACAACCACAATCAACTTGGAAATAAAATCATGAACCTGTTCTCATTACCACCTGCAAAGGATTTTGTCCCACAGAATACTTTTGAAAACATAGTGGCCAGAGGAGAAATTGCATGTAACAGCAACGTCTTCTTTTGCTGTAAGGTTTTCCCAAGTAATCATCAATTTTCTCTTCACCCTTTGTGCTTTAATCCTGAAGAAGGCAGCTTTTGAAAACTATGCTGGAAAAGGCAAATATATATGAGCCATGCTCTGTGAAAAGGAGGCTTAATGCATCTGCGAAAAGTATCGACCCAGTCAGCCTGCGCAGTCCGCGCAGGCTGACCCGAGCCTAAACTATTTGCCACGAGTCAATTTTCTGTATGTCAAAGGACCATACTACCTCAAGATCCAGTCGGTGGTAGGACCAAATGGATTTTATGAATCCGTAATTATGTGATGACTAACATAGTATCATGCATCACAGAGATGAATTAAGCCCCCTTTTGCAATAGCATGGCTCAATTATATTAGAACCAGCACTTTCTCCTTTATTAAAAAGTTTCCTATCCTTTCAAAGACAAATCCCTATCACTAGTTTGTTGTCTGCATATGCTTTCACTATGGACAAGCCTAAAATTCTGTCGTGTGATAAACTGTCAACTCATTATCAGATGACAAAATTTTTTAACTCTTCTGTGTTGAAAGAATTTGCAGAAAAAAATATTACATGTTGCTTTTATTATGGAAGTTGTCTTTGAAACTATGAAGACATCAAGGAGAAAATGCTGGCAATCATCATTTTCTCTTTTTTACACATCTTTTTGACATGTGATTTTTCTAAGGGCTGCACACACGTGATTATTTGGAACAGGGTTAATTAGTTATCAAATTCTTAACGATGAAATTTTGTAGTAGAATGGATAGACTGACTTGTAGGTAATTCTAACAACTCTTCCCCTGTTCCTCGCCATATAGAAGTTCAAAGACGTGTAAAACATAACCGTGAAATAAATATTATAATTCAAAAAGCCCTATTGTAGGTTTACCTGATATTATAACAGAAAGGTTCCACTTCAACCATTAATATACTGTATTTTAAGTTTGGAAAACTCTTCAAATATTTTCTTGGTGCAAAACTCATCTGCTTTTAAATGTTCTGAGACAAATATGAGAGGGCCTTGAAAACAATGTGACAAATGAAAGTGTGTCATATAAGCATGATTTTCAATTTTCCTTTATGTTTTAGTGGCTCTCTCATTCCCTGAATTACATATCTCAATTTTTTATATTTTTCAAGAGCATTCATCCATGCTTTCTTAGTTTTTTTTAACTCTTTACCACATGACAAAATTTTAGACTTGTTCAAATTCAAAGCATTTGCAGACAACAAATTAACCCATTACCACACAATCCCCAGTTTTAACACCCCTGTTAGAGAAGGCTTTTGAAAACATTGTGGGAAAAGGAGAAAATGCTGGTAACCAGCATTTTCTCCTTTTCCCACAATGTTTTCTACCAGATCCAAAACAAAAAACATCATTTCAGTCACATTTAATTTGTTGTCTGCAGATCCTTTAAATTTGGACCAGTCTAGAATTTTGTTGTTTGGTAAAGAGTTAAAGGTGGCTCAAATAATGAAACCTGACTCAGGAGCTAAAAAAAAAAGGAAAGTTTAACAAAAATATCAACTTTAGAAATTCAACACTATTAAAAGAGTTTGCTTCACTATATTTTCAGACCTATAAGTACTGTAATTAAACTTTTGTTCATACCAAAACATGAAAGTACAAGTACATACATACAGACTTCAACAATGAAGACTAGAATTTTGATTTAAAAAACAAACATAAACTTAATTTTGCTTGCAAACAGACAGTAATTCCTATTTAACAAACTCTATGGCAAAGCCTTCGAGTCCTGCTCTGTGAAAAAGGGGGCTTAATGCATCTGCAAAAAGTACCAACCCAAGTCAGCCTGCACTGTCTGGGCGGGCTGACCCGGGCTAAAACTTTTTGATATTGGGTCAAATTTCTTCATGTCCATGAACCATTCTACCTCAAAATTCTGTCCTTTGTTACAGAAACTGGGTTTTATGGATCCATGATTATATGAACTTGCGCTGTATAATGCATCACAGAGATGCATTAAGTCCCCTTTTGCCAGAGCATGGCTCATTTACACGTGGTAATAAGCATTTTTCACAAGGTTTTCAGAAAAGGTAAATGTTACATTCGAAAGGAAACAATTGAAACGCAAGCAATCTTTTCAGAGGTACAGTTAATAACAAACTTAACCTGAAAATGGTACTGTATTAACATAAATTAATAATGCAGATCCAGTCTTTAATTATCCCTTTACTACTCAATCGCGACTTTTAACGACCCTATGGGAGACGGCTTTTGAAAACATTGTGGGAAAAGGAGAAAATGCTATTAAACAGCATTTTCTCCTTTTCCCACAATGTTTTTAACTCTATTAAAAGCAAGCTCTATTATTTAGGCAACCTTTGATTTGCTGTCTGCAAATGCTTTCAATTAGTGCCTGTCAAGAATTTTGTCATTTGGTAAAGAGTTAACTCTTAACCAGATGCCAAAGTTTTAGACTGGTCCAATATAAGAGCTTTTGCAGACAACAAAATCAAAGTAGCTAGAATGACGGGGTTTGTCTTTTAAAGAGTAGAAAACATTGTTGGAAAAGGTGATAATGCTTGTACACAGTTTTTTCTCCTTTTCCTACAACACTTTCAAAAGTCAATCTAGGATTGTCCAATAAAGGTAAAGTCTGTACAATGAAAAAGTGTTCCTGAATCAACAGGCATAAATATCTACAAATAAAAAGGACGCAGTAACACAAACGTTTATCAATTTTACATTATGTACCATACTAAACAATGGGTAACTCCTCACTGGATGCTATTAGAAGAATTTGCAGACTACAAATGATAAGTAAGGAAAATGATGCAAGTTAATAAAGAACACTGAGGAAAAAGGAGAAAATGTTGTTTATATGTACCAGCTTTTTTCCTCAGTCGTTTAAATACTTGATTATTTGATAAAGTCATAGAAAGATATGTAAAGCAAGCCTGCAAGCTATGTAGATTTTATGGCTTATTTATATATCCCCACCCCTCACTACTTTTTGCCTAGCTTTGAGGCTTCTTGAAAAACAAAGATACTGTTTAGACAAAAACAATGTCTGATATTGAAGACAATCAGTAACACATTGCGATAAACAGAGAAATCCCATACATTTAACTCTTTAGACACAAACAAATTTGAAAGAATTTGCAGACGACAAATTAAATTTAGTTCAAATGATGATTTGTGTCTTTGACAGAGCAGAAAACATTATGGGAAAAGGAGAAAATGCTGGTTACCAGCATTTTCTCCTTTTCCATAATGTTTTCAAAAGGCTTCTTCCTTACGGTTGTTAAATGAATGAATTGAATGAATGGTGTTTTACGCCGCCTTCAACATTATTTCAGTCATATCACGGCGATAGCTCATACATTCATGCATTTCCTGGGTTTTACCAGTACTAGGCTAGGGCTTTGAAGTGTCTTGCGCGAGGACACTTCCAAGAAAAGATAAGTGGATCCAGTGCAGCCTGAACCCGTGCCTCCAGGTTACATGTCCCACACTTTACCACTGAGCCACGCAGGACCCCAGGGTTGTTAAAACTTGGCACTGCAGTATAGGGTTTACAAGCTCTCTCTTTGTCGCAATGTTATCAAGTGTTTTATACTATGAAGGAGTCAGAATGTGAAAGCAGGGGAGAGAAGGGGTTAAAATGTTTGGAAAAGAAGCTGGTTAAGATAAAAAAAAATGATATGACTATATACACACAACCATTAAAATGATAATATCAAAACTACAAAAAGACAAAAAAAAAATTCCACACAATCAAAATTAAACTGGCTGGACATAATTGAGTGAATTTTGCAGCTGTACCTCGGTCCAACAAAATCAACTAACCAGTAGTTGTACTACACTTCTTTCGGGCATATCAGCCCACAAGAAATAAACTCAAAACTAAACTTATCAACCATATATGAAGCAAAAGAGTGTTGACAATGTAAACTAGACAACAAAATAGATATTTCCATCGCATATCATTAAACAAAATGTCTTGCTTGATTTAATACTTTACCATAAAAAAAAAAGTGGACTTGTCCAAATTCACAGTATTTTCAGATGACTATTCAAATGATGGAATTGTCTTTGATATGGCTGAAAACATTGCGGGAAAAGGAGAAAATGCTGGTTACCAGCATTTACTCCTTTTCAAACAATGTTTTGGAAAGCCTTCTTTTTCAGTGTTGTTAAAACCGTGTGGTAAAGCAATGTTAAGTTAATTCCAACTAAAAAAAAATCTTTAAGTAGTTAAAGTTCACAGGCAGCTGATATTTAGCACAGGCTACTTTTTTTCACCGTAATATCTCTATGGTTATTACCGGTAATCTTAATCTTTGGAGCACTAAACTTGGATTTAATTGCTAATTATGAAAACAGGATAGATCAAGATCAGACTGCACAAAAAAAAATGCAGTCTGTTCATGTATCACCAGTTTCTTTCTATTGCTAATATCTGGACAAAATACAGCTTTGAAAATGAAATATCTTCATCATCTTGCTGAATAAAAATGTTCATTTCCGTTTTTTTTAGCCTTAAAATGGTTAAATAATCTTACATAATGATAAACCCTTTACTACACAATCCTAAGTTTTAACGCCCCTGCCAAAGTAAGCTTTTGTAAACATTGTGGGAAAAGCAGAAAATGCTGGAAACCAGCATTTTCTTCTTTTCCCACAATGTTTTCAACCCTATTAGAAGACACAGACCTTATTCTGCACCATATATAATTTCTTGGTTGCAAAAGCTTTTGATTTGAAGCAGTCTAAATTTTGTGTGGTGAAGGGTTTAAAAGTGATGCTTGGCTGTTTAGATTTACAAAAAAAAAAGGGCAATGCAAAATAACAATATGATATGTGGCAGTATACAAACTATATAAAAGCAACCTAAACATGGAATTTATCACCGTGTCACCACAAACACTTATTTCAGATGCATCCCAACAGTAGTACAAGTTTTGTCTAGTTACACAACATACATACATACACACGATACAATGCTAATCAATCAAATGTCAATTGTGCTACACCTTATCAGCATTCAGTGCTGTGCACAGGGAGTTTTCACACGATATCTACTGCTAACCAATCAGGAATCACGCACGAGATTTAGTTTTCACCCATAAGCCACGCTTTGATTCTATGTTATATGGTGTGCACCCTGGCACAAATCCATGGCTAGCATTTTATAGTGTGTATTTAGCGACAACCAAGTAATACAAGTCTTGCAGATTAAAATGATACATGTGAAAAGGAAAGGCTTGTTTTGTGTGATTTTGAAAAAAAAGAGAAAACATTGTCTGAAAAGGAGCAATTATAAGAAATAAGCAATTTTCCACAGGGACATAAAAAATGATACCATGCGGTGAAGAATTAAAGATATTTATGACAAAACATAAATAAAATAATTATTAAGTTTTATATTTCTGAATTTTCTATTTTCAAAAGTATGGTGTATATGTTTTTTTTTTTCTTTTCATCTGATCTCCAAATCCTTTACCACACACTCCTGAGTTTTAACGACCCTGAAAGAGAAGGCTTTTGAAAACACTGTGGGTAAAGGAGAAAATGCTGGTCACAAGCATTTTCTCCTTTTCCTACAATGTTTTCAAAAGGCTTCTCTGTCAGTGTTTTTAAAACCTCATACTGGTTGGTAAGGGATTAAATTCATATCCTTATGGTACTGGATTTGTATGATAATCCTCATCATTTGACTTGAAGTCCAACACTTTATGTTTGTGGGAGTCTCCTTGGGCAAGTTTGTTGCCGTGATATTACTGAAATAACGTTGAAAGTGGCATTAAACACCATTCAATCAGCCAATAAATCAACCAGACTTCAAAAGTGTAGACTTGTCTATATCGAAAGCCTCAGCAGGACAAAATTAACATGGCACAAATGATGGAATTCATTCTTGAAATTATAGAAAACTTTGTGGAAAGAGCAGAAAATGCTGGCTACTAGCATTTTTTCTCTTTTCACCAATCTTTTCAAAAGGTTTCTCTCTGAGATCAATTTGATAAAGGGTTAAATTTTCATTAACAGCAGTACAAAAGTGTTATTCAAATATATGTACACATATTCTTTATCTTACTTATACCCCTGTCACACCAAACTCGATCTCACTCTGTTCTGAAAATTGTTGCCAATCGGACTTAAACTGTGGTTCAGACAGAGTTGACGTATTAGCAACCTTTTACAATCTGTTTACGAACTTCATGGACAGGCTAGGATGGGAAGAGGGCTCCAGAACTTTGAGCCTGCTCAAAAATTTTTGCTGTCCATCCCGTCCTGTAATTGGACGGACTGACAACATACTAAAAACAGAACTGCTGTACTTCTATCCTAGTAGAGACGCTGTGCAATTGGGCATCAATTGGTAGTGTGTTTGCATTCTACCGACCGAAATTACACGTCCTATCCCAACCGCAGCCCGTTTTATGATTTTGTTGACCGGGTCAAGTCTTTCTATGACAGGTTTGGTGAGATGGGGGCTTCAGGCATTATCAGGCCACAATTTCACATTCTACCCCGACCACAACCCATTTTCCGATTATGTCAGGACGGGATAAGACGTTCTAAGAACTAGTTTGGTGTGACAGGGGCTTTAATAATCCTATAATTTTTGTGGTGGAACTGGTTAAACACTTGATAAACTCCTTACCACACAATCCCTAGTTTTAATGACCCTGAGGAAGGGTCTTTTGAAAACATTGTGGGAAAAGGAGAAAATGCTGGTAACCAGCATTTTCTTATTTTCCCACAACGTTTTCTAACCTTTGGAAGAAAATTTGATGATCTGAATAACATTTTAATATGTTGTTTGCAAATGCTCTCAATTTGGACCAGGCTAAAATTTGTCATGTGGTAAAGATTCAATGGCCTAAACATGATTGTCATCATTCCCTACTTATAACAAAAATATTGATTTATAATTTAAATTTTTCTTTTTGTAAATATCAGCACAATTTTGTGTATAGATGAAAAGTAGCTACAACAAAATATTGCTATTATAGAATTAGTTGAAAAGAGGCTAATAAATTTTTTCAAATACCTCAAAAGTTAAATGTAACTGTGTAATAGTGTAGACTACAGTCTTCCATGTTCAGAGAAATACAAAAATTGTCGAAAAATTGGAAGACATAATCTCATCACAACAGTATTGACTTTTGATCTAAAGAAATTGTCGTAACACTTTACATTATGATAATATTTTAGACTGGTCCAAACTGACAGCATTTGCAGAAGCCAAATAAAATGTGGCTAAAATGATTGGAGCATTCTTTTTTGGGGTCAGTAAATTTGAGATTGAGTTAAATGGAAAGTTATTGGGATAGTGACATTCATACTTAGATGAAAAGACTTGTTCACTGCTTATAAAAAACAAGTACATGTTCAATATAATCTCTGTAAGTCAAAGTCACATGTTCTAATAACCAATCACAACACTTCACTGACTGTGGAATAAAAACATTGCATATGAATAAATTCTATAGACAACAAGTTTAAAGTCCCAGTGATCACATATATACATGAGCCATGCTCAGTGAAAAGGAGGTTAAATGCCTCTGCAAAACGTATCGACCTATGCGCAGGCTGATCTGTGTCAAATGTTGTTTTTTTTTTGCTATTGGTCAATTTTCTGCATATTGTAGGACCTTTCAATTTCATGATTGAGTCAGCTGTCAAACATGATGGATTTTATAGGCTGTTAACCCTTTACCACACGACAAAATTTTAGACCTGTCCAAATTGAAAGCATTTGTAGATGACAGTTTTAACGTGGCTCATATGAAATGATTTTTCTTTGATAGGGTAGAAAACATTGTGGGAAAAGGAGAAAATGCTGGTTACCAGCATTTTCTCCTTTTCCCACAATGTTTTCAAAAGCCTTCTCTTTCAGGGGCATTAAAAGTCATCATTCTGTGGTAAAGGGTTAATTATGTTATGACCTGCTTGGTATCATGTACTATGGAGATTGATTAAACCCCCTTTTGCCAGAGCAAGGTCAATATTTAGCAGACAACACCAGCATCCTATCAGTAAACCTTTTTTTTTTTCACTTACTAAAAGACGATATATGGCTTGCAACACGTGAAAAGGGGCATTCGGACATTTGCATAAAGTGCCGTTTCGAATCAGTCTGCACGGACTGCGCAGGCTAATCCGAAACAACACTTTCCGTATTTGTTTAATTTTCTGTTTCACGCAAGTCTACTGTAGGACAAAATCTAATGTAGGCGTAAAGTGCCATCACGGATTAGCCTGCGCGGACTGTGCAGGCTGATCCGAGTCGACACTTTACGCAAATGTCCGAATGCCCCTTTTCGCGTGTTGCAGGCCATATATAAACTGTGCTTAAGCAAAACAGGGCTTAATGCACCTCTATGATGCATTTTATCATGTAAGTTGTCACAGTATAATAGATCTATAAAATCTATTTTGTATAATAGTCTACTGAATCATGAGGTAAACCGGTCCTTTGAGATGCAGAAAATTTATCAAAAGCAAAAAGTTTTGGCTCAGGTCAATACTTTTTGCAAATGTAGTAACCCCGTTTTCACAGAGCATGGCCAATTTTAATTTATGAACTTTGATACCCTAGCGTAAGTAAATATGACAAATTTTCTGATTTACCAATATCCATATTTTACCTTTGCCAGGTACGAGCATTTTCCAAGACCTGATTGCATTATAAGAAGTACAAGGTAAGTCAGTCTGGAAAAAATAAATTATGATGAAATGATGATAGTCGAAGAATTTCATTTCAAATCTAGCATAAAACCTAAGTATTCGGAGTTTTAATACAGATCTTTTTTCCGCTTCAAATCATTTCTTCTCCACTCTGGTAGGTGATTAAAATCATCGAAAGACATTTCAAATATATTTTCAAACTCTGCTTTGTCCAGATGAATCTGAAAGGCAAATAAGAAATACCAAATTAGTCATAAATTTATAAACAAGAGCTTTTGATGTGGGTGCCAAATCTTGTCTGCAGTTCCTTGATTTTCAGTGAAAATTTTAAGTTGATAGTTACGACTAGTACAAGTTTTAAGTAAATAACTAAAGTAAACTACACTAAGGCTATGACAGTATCTTGATGTTTCTTCGAAAACAGCCCAGCTAGATATTAGCTGTCAAGATCATCTTGTGGTATTTTAAAGAATACCACTGTACAATTACGAAAAGAAACATGCAAAGAAGATTTTATAGCAGAACAAGTTTGCAACTTTTTACAACATCATCAATCCCTCACCAAAATAATATATATTCTAATATAAATACCTCAAATGGTAATGATTTGTTGTTTTGATGCTTAACCCTTTACCACACATTCCCGAGTTTTAACAACCCCAAAGAAAAGGACTTTTGAAAACATTGTGGGAAAAGAAGAAAATGCTGGTAACCAGCATTTTCTCCTTTTCCCGCAAAGTTTTCTTCCCTTTCAAAGACTAACATTATGATTCATGCAATATTTAATTTGTCGCCAGCAAATGCTTTGAATTTGGATCAACCTAAAATTCTGTATTTGGTGAAGGGTTAACCCATAACCACACAATCCCAAGTTTTAACAACCCTGAAAGAGAAGGCTTTTGAAAACATTTCGGGAAAAAGGAGAAAATGCTAGATAGCAGCATTTTCCCCTTTTCACCCAATATTTACTACTCTATTAAAACAGAAATCATCATTTGAACTACATTTGATTTGTTGTCTGCAAATACCTTCAATTTGGTCTAGTTCAAAATTTCTTCATTACATAAAGAGTTTAATGTAATCATGACACTGAACTATCATATCAATTGCGCAAATTTTTAAACAGTCATTTCTTGTATATTTTTTGGCTGCAGTACACCATTGGATTAGGGTGAATCAGGAAGATTGAGATTACTGTATGTAAAGAGATTACTGTATGTAAAAAAGAAGTTATACACAGTTAAAATGATACCAGCTAAAATTGGGAGCAATAGGAAACCAAGACTGTATCAGAAATCAGGGTTGCCAATGCTCAGTTGTAGTTGCTTTCAGAAATAGATAGATTTTCAGTGAAAATTTTAAGTCAAAAAAAGTGCACAACTGTGTCAAAAATTTTTTTAAGGATAGGGTATGCTAATTGGATTCATGTAACATTGCCTTCCATTGCTGAAAATCATACAGATTCAGCTAAGACTCGGGTATCAGTAATTCGTAATCAATTGGCCAATAGATGCTGGTTCTCCGCATCCATTACGGATTACCCGAGTCCTGGCCGAATCCGTGCAATTTTCAGCGATGAAAGGCGATGTTACACGAATCCCATAAGGGTGCCCATTAGGGTACCCTATCCTTAATAGTTACCTCCCTTACTGGTATGGGTTCCCCTTGTGACAGTTTCCAGAATTTTCTCTTTTTCCCACAATGTTTTTGAAAGGCTTCTTCCACAGGGATGTTAATACTCTGGATTTTGTGGCAAGGGTTAAGCAATTGTAAACAATAGACAGACAAGTGGACAATAAAGTATCACAATCAATTTGCTTAGGTGAACCCAAAGAACTGAGAAAATGTTACCTCCAGCATATTTCTATCCACATCTTTGGGCAAATCAAAGTTGCTGATTTTCAATCTTTCATAGGGATACTCCTGCGAAAAAAAAATGCAAAATTAATGGCCATCATTTGATTTGAATATGCAGAATTGTGAAAACTTAGAATGCTTCTACCAGCTACACTTGCTTTTGCACACATTGTACATAAAAATCAGACTACAAGGAATATGCAGTATGATCTTTGTTCCACACTGTCTGCTATATTGAGATACTCTAGCTGAACAACATTCAAATTTCAGTATGTTGTATTTGAATCTTATTTCTTGACTGAAAATGTCCATTATGTTTATCTCTTGATCAAACAATAACATTTACGGAAAGTCCAATTAATAGCATGAAGAAAAAGAAGAAAATGCTCCTTTTCCCACAATGTTTTCAACAGCCTTTATTTCCAGGGTCATTAAAAGTTGGAACCCTTAACCACTACAATCACGACTTTTAACACCCCTGAGATAGAGAGCTTTTGAAAACATAGTGGCAACAAGCATTTTCTCCTTTTCCCACAATGTTCCTACCCTGCCACAATTCAACTTCATTTTTTAGTCACACTTATTGTGTCGTCCCCAAATGTTTTGAATGTGGATGGGTGTAATATTTTTACTTTGGTAAAGCGTTAAAGTGTAACTTACGGGTGGTTTGGCCTCTGTATGCCAGGAGCTCTTCTGGAAGGTCATCAAGGACACACCCGGGTGTTCAAAAATTGTACTGGTTACCTGTTTAATGTAGTAAGTGCACCAAAATTAGGAAACATATACAAAACTGGTTGAATGCATCAGACAGAAATGTTTATCTGGCTTTTCATGTTGAAACCTATTTCAACATTACTTCAGTATTAACATGGCAGCTAGTCCACCTATCCATGAGTTACCAGACAGGCAGAGTTTCTTTGATCCTTTACCATGCAATCCCGAGTTTTAACGACCCTGAGAAAGAAGCCTTTTGAAAATATTGTGGGAAAAGGAGAAAATGCTGCTAACCAGCATTTTCTCTTTTTCCCACAATGTTTTCCACCTTTCCCAAAACAAATTTCAGTTCTTTAGTCACTTTTTTTTTTGTCGTCTGCTAATGCTTTCATTTTCAACTAGTCTTAAATTTTGTTGTTTGGTAAAGAGTGAACCCTTTACAATACAGCTTTATTTTAGACTCAACCATACGGAAGGAATTTATATACAACAATTAAAATGTTTTTCAAATGATAGTAGACTTATTTGTCCTTAAATAGGTAGAAAACATTGTGGATAAGGAGAAAATCCTGGTGAATCACACTTTCTCCTTCTCACACAATGTTGTCAAAAGCTTTCTTTCTCAGAGTCATTAAAATTTGGGATTGTGTGGTAGAGAGTTCAATGCATCAAACAGAAAAGTACAATTTAATTTTCAATGTTTTTGTCTAATAAAGAATCAAATTCAACAAAAAAAAATGTTATTTTTGTGTGTGTGTTACATTGATAAGTCACAAAAATGCACTATCTAACGTACAAACAAAATTGTCACATGAAAACTCAAATGTGTCATGTTCCAACAATGAATGATTTTATGCCATTAACTCTTTACAACACAATCCTGAGTTTTAACAACCCTTTAAAAGAAGACTTCTGAAAACATTGTCAGAAAAGGAGAAAATATTCGTAACCAGCATTTTCTCCTTTTCCAAAAAGATTTGTACCCTTTTCCAAAACAAGTAAATTTCAATTTTTTGGTCACATCTATTTTGTTGTCTGCAAATGCTTTCAATTTGGACCCATCTAAAATTTTGATGTTTGGTAAAGGGTTAAAACAGTTCTACGGAGTTGAAAATGAGTCGAAACTTATGATTTCATTTTGTTAGCTCTTGGTCCTTTTTCCCCTGGATATTGAATATAAGAAGTACTATATCACATCCAAATCAGTATATAATAGTTTTAATTTCCTTCCTATCCACATTGAAATGAAGCACATCCTTTTTTTTTTATACTTGTATGTGTAGTCATTTATTTGCATGTAAATTCATGCATGTAAGTGCAAATAAAAAATAGTATTTCCTGCCAGTTTTTTTATTCCAACCATTATCTAATTTTACCCAGTTTTCTCAACTGTCAGAGTACCCAGTTTTCAAAAAGTTTATCTTTCATGAAAATGTTTTAGAAAATGAAAAGGTTCAATGAGAAACTGAAAGGGATTCTGAATATATTATACAAAATGGACCAATAACCCTATGACTGATAAATCAAGCAAATGAACAGTTTTCAGCAGTAGGGAAGACACCCTGCACAACATGTGGTGGAAAACCCTTGCTGAAGCAACTTTTGACTGAATACAACATGTGGCAATGTACTACTTTGCAAAATGCAACATTCCATCAAAATGACCGAAAAATGATGTAAAGTAGAACATTATAAGGAAAAAGTATCTATTTTCACTGTAATTATTTTGTATAACACGATCCTGTGGAAGATGGCTTTTGAAAAAATAGTGGGAATTGGAGAAAATGTTGATAACCAGCATTTTCTCCTTTACCTACAATGTTTTCTACCCCATCAAAGACAGCAATCATCATTTTTGCAGTGTTTAGTTTGTCATCTACAAATGCGTTCAGTTTGGATAAGTCTAAACTTTTGTCTTGTGGTAAAGAGTTAGAATCATGAAATGATGGACAATCATTAGTAAATGAGATGAATGACCTACTTTACTAGCTTCCGTATTAATGGATGATGTCGAAACTCGTGTGTCCCTACTATCTGACAGCTCTAAATCGTAATATCTCTGAAATGAACATGAAAAACAAAAACACAAGATGACAAAATTAATGATGTTAATACATGAAACAAGCAACAAATAAAACAAAAAGAAACCCTTGCAAACCAAAAACAGGACTTAACATGTTACAAAGGTTTAACTTTTTTGAAACTTTGTGGGAAAAGGACAAAATGCTGGTAAACAGCATTTTCCTTTTTCCCCACAATGTTTTCTACCCTAACAAGGACAAATTCCATCATTTGAATCAAACTTGATTTTTCGTCTGCAATTGCTTTCAATCCAGATGACTCTAGAATTTTATCATGTAAGTTGATATATTCCTGCACCACCTATTTTGAATCTATTATAAACTATTACAAATTACATATGAAAATGATATACAGAATCATTTTTTTTTCTCTTTTACAATACATAGGTTAGGTAATCCTAATAGGGCTAAATCAATGAAGCTGACGAATCAAAACAGACAATGTAATTATAATTTTTTTATTTTCCTTTTTGTGTGTGTGTGTGTGTGGGGGGGGTTATCAAAATATGTGACAGTCATAGTAGCAGACAAGAGTGGACTAAACATCAGAGTGCAATTCTGTGCAGTCTGATCTGAACCTATATTGTCTGCAAAAGCAATGAAAGCCTTTTTTCAAGAAAGATCTGACAGTCAATCAGAGAGTGTTAAATTAATATCAAATCACATGTTCTGTGTGATGTTCATTTAAAAGATCTGCACATAGTATCAAAACATGTTAAAGTTACCGAACATGCAAATAAAAGAAGCCATGCCAACAAAACAAGGAGCCAAAAAATTAGTTGGGGGTTGACTTATTTTCACTACTTTACAAAACTGTAACATGTTTATAAGACCCAAGGGAAAAGAACTTTTGAAAGCATCATAGGAAAGGGAGAAAATACTAAGAAAATTACCAGCTTTTTTTTTTTTCCTTTTCCCATAATGCTCTTTTTCCTAAAATATTTCCTATCTTTAATCTTTTACTGATCAATCCCAAATGACCCAAAAGAAAAAGACTGTAGAAAATATTTGTTGAAAATGGAAAAAGTGCTCCCCAAGTTTTCACAACCCTCAGGGAGAAAGCTTTTGAAAACATTGTGAGAATAGGAAAAAATGCTGGTAACCAACATTTTCTCATTTTTCCACAATGTTTTCAGACCTTTCACAGACAAATCCCATTATTTTTGCCACATTTTTATGTTGTCTGCAACAGCTTTAACTCTTTACCAAATGAAAAAATTCAGACTTGTCCAAAATGAAAGCATTAATTTTGCAGATGACAAAATAAATGTGACTCAAAAATTGAAATTAGTTTTAGAAAGGGTAGTAAACATTGTGGGAAAGAAGAAAATGCTGGTTATCAGCATTTTCTCCTTTTCCCACGATGTTTTCAAATGGCTTCATTCACAGAGTTGTCAAAAGTCGGGATTGTGTGGTAAAGGGTTAAATTTGAACTTGTCTAAAATTTTGTTATGTGGTAAAGAGTTAAAAATATTCTTTAGGAATAAAAAGCTTCAAACTAACACTAGTCAAAATTAAAATAATTTCTGATGGTTGGAGTAATACATGCTAAAAAATATTCAAGAGAGATAATGTGTTTAAAAAATCCTAAAACTTGTCAAAATCAAAATGATTTTAAATTACATCATGGAGAAATATTGAAAAGAAAAAAAAAAGGAAAAAATCTTAAACTAAATGGGAAACAAATTCTTGAATAAGGAGTGTTTGCGCATAAAAAAACAAGAGATGAACAGCCCTGTATGTAACAAACTGAGCTACCAGGCTCAATGCTCTCAACCAGCCACTCTTAACATTTAATGTTGCCTTTGCGGCTAGTGTAGATCAAAGATCAGGCTGCACAAAATGTGCAGCCTGATCTTTCATCTACACTGTCTGCTTTGAAGAAACACCTTAGACAAGAGCCACCGTAAAATTGTGACTGTTCGGGTCTTATTTCTAGACTGAAAGTATTTTTTGAGTTTATTTGGCACTATAAGGGTTAAAAATTATTGTGGATTAAATAAGAATTCACCCATAACAAGCAATTCCTTCTTTTGCAAAGGTTTTACTTTCATTTTCTGTATTCACCTTAACCCTTTGCCACTCAAGATTGAGTTTTAACAACCGACAGAAACAGGGCTTTTGAAAACAATGTGGGATAAGGAGAAAATGCTGGTGATCAGTATTTTCTCCTTTTCGCACAATGTTTTCTATCCTTTCATAGAAAGCTTCTATCATTTGAACCACATTTAATTTGTCATCTGCAAATACTTTCAATTTGAACTTGTAAAAAAATTTGGCTGTGTGGTTAAATATTAACTTTTTACCAAACAATAAAATCCTGGACTCTTCCAAATTGAAAGTGGTGGTTTTTGTCTTTTGTGTGGTAGAAAACATTGTGGGAAAAGGTTACCAGCATTTTCTCCTTTTCCCACAATGTTTTCAAAGAGCTTGCCTATCAGGGTCATTATAAGTCAGGATTTCATGTTAAAGGGTTCAAGTCTAGAAACAGTAAAATGCATGCTATACTTACATAGTCCAGTGGTCCACCATAGATACCTGATACTGGTAGGGTTGCTGCTCTTGGGGCCAGACCATATCCTGGTTTGGGGGCTGAAATTATTCATTGTAGAGAATATATAAGTACACAATTCAAACCTTGCACAGCAACTGATAGCTCCAGTTGCTTAAGCAGACATTATAAAACTAGAGCAGCGCATGTGGGTTCCAATGCTCAGCTGCAGTTTGTTTAATAGATTGAATTTAAGTGAAAATTCTCAGTTGAAAAAAGGGCTTATTTTGATAGGTACCAGCTATTGTTGTATAGGTTCCCCTTTTGATAATTAAAAAATAGTCAAGTTTGAAGTGAATATCTTCAGTAATGATAGAGATATTATAAAATATCAAAGCTTTTGCACAACGACACAGACAATGATGCAGACAACAAGGTTATGACAGCAGCTCGATGTTTTCTTTGGTACAAGCCGTTTTCATCAAAGAGCCAGCCTAACAATGACAATCTTTTGGTCCTTTTAGCAGACTGAAAAAAAAAAAAAGCAGTGAAATTTACTGTAAATGTTTCTGTAACTCTTCAACTGAAGGCGGAAACAGTAGGTAAACAGTGCATCAAATATGATGTAATTTACACTCATTTACCCTACATCCCTTGCGCTCTATGTAACATTGTACTGCCTTCATGTGTAAGAGGATCAATGACATGGGGGAAATACCGAAAACAACTGTACTGGATTTTGATGAAAGCTCCCCAAAAAGGGGTTACAAGCATAAGATAAACAAAGATTTTTTTCCCCATTTATTTCATCGAATGAACATCATAAGTAATCTGAAAATATTACCAATGATGTTCACTCCATGAAATAAATTTCCATCTTTTACCAAAAAAACAAATATCCTCCAATTATTTTATACATCATTGTACATATATAGTAAATCCTTAAAAAACAGTTCCATGTTTCCCCCTATACCAAACCACAAAATTTTGGACTTGTCAAAATCCAAAGCATTGGTAGACGAAAAATTAAATGATGCTGAAATAGCTTGTCTATTGCAGGGTATAAAAAATGTAGAATAATATTCACCATTATGACACAAATAAATGACGAAGATGGCTTTTGAAAACATTTCTGGGAAAAGGAGAAACCAGCATTTTCTCCATTTCCCATAATGTTTACAAAAACTCTTCTATATCATATTATTAAAACTTATGACTCTGTGGTAAAAAGGATTATATCTAGTTGTTTGGTATAAGTTAACCTGTCAAGAAACTTTCAGACACAATCAGTCATGTTTTATGTCTTTTCCTGGTATATAAACAGAAATATCATCAACAAACAAGAATAATGACAGCATAAACTTGATACTTGGTAAAACCCTGCACCCTTAACTCTCTACCACACAACCGCGACTTTTAACAACCTCTGAGAAAAAAACCTTTTGAAAACATTGGTGGGAAAAGGAGAAAATGCTGGTAACCCGCATTTTCTCCTTTTCCCATCAATGTTTTCTACCTTTCCCAAAATGAATTTTAATTTTTGAATCAGGTTTATTTTGTTGTCTGCAATTGCTTTCAATTTGGAAAAGTCCAGTATTTTGTCACCTGCAAAAGGGGATATAAAGCCTTTTTTTTTGAGCCATCAAAAGTTATGAAAGGGGGGGGGGGGGAATTGAAGGGATTGTCTGTCATACTGTCATATTATGTACTTGCAATATCACTTTCATAATGGTCTGATGTCTTTTATCCTTCAGACTTCAGTTTCATTAATTTTTGTCAGAATTATAGTGCTATGAAAATTTAATTTACAAAATTCAATCTGTCTGACTTATCAAAGGTACATATATTTTTAAAACCCTTATCCAACATAAATGTTTTGCAGGGTTTTCCGATCTAAAGAAATTATGAGAACTTATTTAACATGAATTATTTACTGTGCAAATACTACTTTTTCTGCTACCGAAGTTGATAGCTTTGGTAAACAAGTGCACCAAACGCCGATGTCAGTGCTTTGGTGCAATTGCTTGCATGAAAATTTGAAGTCAAAAATGGGGGCATAACTGTCAAAAATATTTTGATGGTTACCTGCCCCTGTTGTATGGGTTTCGGATTGCTAATAACTGGTCAAAGTTTGAGGAAAATATCTTCACTAATGACAGAGATACTGTGAAAGTGTCAAATGTCAAGGTTTTTGAAAATGTTGGGAGTTTTTTGCACGGATGACGCCTGGGCTATGACAATACCTTGACGTTTTCTTCAAAAACAGCCGAGCTACAATTTGTGGAAAAAGGAGAAATTGCTTGTAACAAGCATTGTTTTCAAAAGCCTTCTTCCTCAAGGGTTATGAACACACTGAACTGTTTATTGTCTATGTAAATGTCAGCAATCAGCAGAATTATATACAACAAACTTACTAGAAAAGTTAGCAGCCATTGATATAGTTCTGTAACCTCTAATATCACTGTCATCCCATGCCCATCTTGGACGATCTAGGAATCTGGAAGGCGCTGAAAGGCAGAATTCAAGTTTGATTAACTCTTTACCACACAATCCCGAGTTTTAACGAACCTGAGAAACAGAGCTTTTGAAAACATTGTAGGAAAAGGAGAAAATGCTGGTAACCAGCATTTTCTCCTTTTCCCACAATGTTTTCTACCCTTCCTAAATAAAAATTCAATTTTTGAGTCACATTTGTTTTGTCGTCTACAAATGCTTTCAATTTGGACTAGTCCAAAATTTTGTCGTTTGGTAATGAGTTAAGCCTGTACCAAACGATGACGACCCTTGGAAAAAAAGCTTTTGAAAACATTATGGGGAAAGGAGAAATTGCTGGTAACCAGCATTTTCTGCTTTTCCCACAATGTTTTCTTCCCTATCAATGAGCCTGAGCTCATTTTTACCAGTTATGAAATTTGTCATGCACAGATGTTTTAAATCTGAAAGAGTCTAAAATTTATCATTTGGAAAAGGGTTAACTCTGTGAGTGCTGGGGAGAAAAAACATTATAATGTTTGGCCTTATGTGCATTCCCTGAAGCAAATTGTCAATTGCCTACTAAATAGATCTAAGAACAATTGTGTAAATTTACAAAGGATTGTGGCGGAAATCATTTTATTGCTGTATGAATGTTTTGTTCAGACTGCACATGACCTGCACAGTACATACAGTAGCAGAGGAAACACTGTGTAAAAAAAAATTGATTTTTTGTATTGTGTATTACACCACTTTCAGACATATAATTCAGTAGCATAATTTCAGTCGTATCACTGCGACAGCTCACATAGTTATTCAAATACGTCCTGGGTTTCACTAGTACTAGGCTGGGGCTTTAAATTATCTTGCCCAAGGACATCTCACGAAAAACCCAGTACAGCTCAAGCCCTACCCCTACAGATTGCAAGTCCTACACTTAACCACAGAGCTATGCAGGACCCCTGTGGAAAATTTATCAATTTGTGAGTAATATTTCAGTTTTTCACAATTTCTGCGAAAGCTATCATCTGCATGTTAAGTGTTAGTACTAACAAAATCAAGATACTTACATGCAAACATTGGAGATTGATAGCGAGTCTGATACTTTGGCTCATACGCTGCATTGGGCACCCTGGAAGCTTTCCATGGGTCCAACGGTTTGGACGGTAGTATCTTGGCCTCCTCAAGCTCTCTGTAGATAACTTTGCCTATTCCTGATTCATCTTTAAACTTTTTCAGTTCTTCGATTTCTCGTTTTATTTTTGGGTCTTCAAAAACTTCCTCTTCTTCCTCTTCAGGTTCTCCGTGACTTTTCCGTCGCTGTCTCACTAAAATAAACATTGAACTTTAACTCTTTACCAGATGACAAATTTTAGACTGTTCCAAATTGAAAGCCTTAACAGACGACAAAATTAAAGTGACTCAAAAATTGAAATTTGTTCTGGGAAGGGTGGAAAATATTGTGGGAAAAGGAGAAAATGCTGGTTACCAGCATTTTCTCCTTTTCCACAATGTTTTCAAAAGGCTTCTTTCACAGAGTCGCGAAAACCAGGGTTTGTTTGGTAAAGAGTTAAAACATTTCTATATTAACAAGCCATGCATCCTTACAGCCAGAGAGAAAAAATGCTGTCAAAATTTGACAGACAATAATGGTTAAGAATTTAGTCAGTTCCGTAAACAAATATAAATTACCGATATATATGGTGTAAGGGATAAAGAAACTCAAGAGATTTGTCCAATGAGCAGTATCTTGGCGTGTAGAAAACTGGTTTACAGTCAAAGCTATAATCAATGGCGGGCTGTCATGAAAATTTATCGCTGAATTCAACAGAGTCGGATACAATATAATTTGCATAAAATTTTGTTCTTCCACAATTTATAGTATTTATTTTCTCTGTATACCTTATTACACTCAAAGCGAAAATCAAATACAGTCATGTGATAGAATGCATGGTACCCCGAGGATATTGGAAATCTTAGATTTAAAACCAAAAAGGAAAACATCGATTTCTTTGATGGCCTCCTGAAAATGAAATGCATTTTTATTGGTTGTAATCTATACAACCTTGCAACCGTCAGGGGCATTGTTTGACATGAAGATATAAGAATGATTATAGTTTCATAAAATAAAGATGAAATGGGTTAAAAGTGGTTGAAACCAAGTATAGATGTATGGTGTTTTTTTTAAAAAACCTGTAAAGAGTATCTCACCAAGGCTGACCTGTGTTGAAAGTTTTTGCTTTTTTGTAAGTTATCTCCATGTCTATCGATCATTCTACCTTCTGATTCAGTCGGTTGTTACACATAATTTTGTTTTATGGATCTATTATTAAGCTATGGTTTGCTTGGTATAATGCACCATGGTGACGCATTATCTCTTCACATATGATTGACAACACTAGAAGCTTATGTGGAAAGTGTAGATCAAGATCAGACTGCACAGAATGTGCAGTCTGATCTCTGATCTACACTGTCCACTGCTATATTCTAAAATTAAGAATCAAATCTCTTTTGATCTTGCGGAGGAAATGTATTTTTAGCCTTGGAGAAAATGCAAGTTATTTATTCAGTAGTGAAAAAGTTAAACCCTGTTTTGACAGAGCACCACTTAAGATGTTCAGGGAGAGTAATACCTTGCTCATAATGAGCTGAAACTTTCCAAAAGCAAACTTCAATTTTTGAGTCACATTTATTTTGTCGTCAAAAAAATGCTTTCAGTTTTGACAAGTTTAAAATTCTGTTATTTGATAAAGGCTTGACCATACCTGGTGTGGGACAATAGCACATTAGGACAATAGCCTACTGGACAATACTCCACTTAAAAAATAGCCCACTAAGATAATAGCCCACTAGGACAATAGCTCATTAGGACAATAGCCTAATAGCCACCTAGAACAAGTCCACTAGAACAATAGCCCACTAGGACTATAGCCCATTAGAACAACGGCCCACTAGGACAAAAGCCAACTAGGACAATAGGACACTAATACTATAGCACACTTACATGCTTTATTAAACATTTGATAATGAAATTGAGTATGAATTGATTTCAAAATATAATCATACATAAGTCTATGGTGTAAACTATTTTTTTCCCGACATTTCTGTAAAAACAAACAGCAGATCCAGATCCACATTGTGGAAAAAGAAGAAAATGCTGGTAACCATAATGCTTTCATATGCCTTCTTCCTCCAGGATGATTATTGATCGAATGGTATTTAACACCCCTATCAACATTATTTTTAGTCTTATCCCTGCAAAAGCTTCCATATTCATGTATGCCCTGGGTTTTACCAGTACTAGGCTAGGGCTCTAAAGACTCTCTCCCAACAACTCACCTATGTAAAACCTCAGTGCTTCCAATGAGGCCCAAACCCAGGGCCACTGGTTTACCAGTCCTACACTTTACCACCGAGCCAAGCAGGACCCAGCCGGGATCTTCAAAACTCGGGACTGTGTGGTTAAGGGTTTACTGAAAACTGAACTTACAAATTTCTGGTAAGATGGCAGCAGGAGAGGGAGGGGCCGGCCAATCGTCCCTTTCAATTTTAGCAATTTCCTTTGGTGGGGGTCTTTTCCCACTTGGGTAAGTGCTCATTTTGATGGCCTCCATGTTTCTGCGAATCCCCGTTGGGGGCCCCGGTGTCCCAGGGGCTGCCGGGGTCCCGTTTCCCTGTGCCCCTGTTGCAGTTGTGGTAGTTGGAGATGAACTTCGTCGGGTTTTAACAACAGTTTTTCCTTCAGCTGCAATAAATCAAGAGTAGACAAGAGACCTTATTTCATTTGTTCAGAGTTATTAACTCTTTACCAAAAAATCTGAGTTATAACGACCCAGAGGGAGAGGCCTTTTGCTTGTTACCAGCATTTTCTCCTTTTCAAATAATGTTTTCAAAAGTCTAATCTCCATGGGTCATTAACTCTTTACTGCACAATGCCGACTTAACAACGACCCTGGGAAAGAAGCCTTTTGAAAACATTGTGGGAAAAGGAAAAAATGCTGGTAACCAGCATTTTCTCCTTTTCCCACAATGTTTTCTACCTTATCAAAGAAAAACTGCACCATTTGAGCCACACTGATATTGTCGTCTGCAAATGCTTTCAATTTGGACAAGGCTAAAATTTTGTCGTCTGGTAAAGGGCTAAAACTCACAATTGTGTGGTAATGAGTTAACCCTTTACTCCATAGATACTCATTTGGACGTATCAACAACAGACAGCTTTTGAAAACATTGTGGGAAAAGGAGAAATTGCTTGTAATGAGCAATTTCCCCTTTTCCCACAATGTTTTCCACTCAATCAGATATTTGTATCCTCATTTGTCCATATTTTTGACATCATATCTTTATTTGCTGCTGAAATGGAAAAGCCTCAAATTGGCATATCAGGTAAAGGGTTAACTCTTTTTTCACACCACAATATGTTTGACATATCCAAATTGAAAGCAATTACAGATGACAAATGCAACTGAAATGACGGAATTTGTAATTGTAGTGGCACAAAACATTCTGGGGGACAGAGAGAAAATGCTGGTTACCAGCATTTTCTTCCTGTTCAAAAATGGTTATAAAAGTGTTTCTCTCTCAGGTTCATTAAAACTTGTGATTGTGAAGTACAGAGCTAAAGAGCAATATCTGTTGAGTTCTACACTAAAACCCAGGGTAGTTGTCGGAATTCCTTCATGGAGGCAATTCAGTACCCAGCTAGGCAACCATCAGTAACCTTGTCAAAGGCCATTACTACTGTCAACTGCAAATATAATGTAACAACAGACTTCCCGAAACATGTCGGTCCGACGGACATGACCGACGAATCTTGACAAGGACCGACGAGTTTTCAGGCCCGATCGGTCCGACTGTCCGGCATTTATTCCGAGCCGCTGAAAACGTAATCGCAACATTTCGGACAAAAATGGCGTCGTTAAAACATTAGTAAGGTGCTAAACTTGGTAAAATAAGAAAATTAACGTTAGAGGAGCGCGCTGAAAAGAAAAAAGAATATGAGCAAAAGGGACTGGAGAGACAATTTAACGAGAAATGGAAGCAGCTACGAGAATGGTTGGTTTAAGACTCGGAAAAGGTGCAAATGCGCTGCACAGACTGTCTGGATTTTTTACGGCGAGAAAATTAAAACGGACCAACATCTTCGCAATACAAACATTTATTCTTTGATGCACAAATTTTAGAGCATCCTTTGTTTTCTTTATTTTTGCTAAATTTGATTCGGTCTGACAAGTAATGACTTTCAGCAGAGAATAATATTGTGAACAGAAATTTCAGTGATTTTGAAAGTCTTAATGAATGGAGAAATAGTTTAATATCATTATATTCATGAAGTTGATATAACTGTTACCTTTCTTTCTTATGTTTTCTTTATTTTTGTTTCGGTCTGACAGATTTTCTTTCGGTCTGACAGATTTTCAGGTCTTGTCAGACCAAATGTCTGACACTTTTTATGAACTTTCGGGAAGTCTGTAACAAGAGCCCCGAAACTCAAGCTAAGAGCATTTATCTCTCCAAGTGGTAAAAAATAAGAAAGGTAAAAACTTACCTAATTTCATCATTCCAGCTGAAATGTAAAAAAAAATTCTTTTTAAATTATCTGACACTCTGTGATATGATAAATATTCATTTTATCACACTCAAATTTTATAAAAACTTTCACATTAGCTCTTCATCAAACAAATAAACTTTAGACTGGACCAAACGGAAGGGCTTACAGACTACAAATTAGAGGTGGTTCAAATAAAAGAATTTGTCTCTGATAGGGTGGAAATTGGTTCAAATGAAAGAATTTGTCTCTGATAGGGTGGAAATTGGTTCAAATGAAAGAATTTGTCTTTGATAGGGTGGAAAACCTTGTGAAAAAAGGAGAAAATGTGTTTCCATTTTCCCACAATGGTTTCAAAAGTCCTTTTCCTTGGGGATCATTAAAACTCAGGATTGTGTGGTGAAGGATTAAGGAAGATCTTATAAATGTATCATTATGATTAAAAGATGAACAAAAAAACAAACTTACTCTTCTTTGTTTTCAAAAAACTGGGTGGTTCCTTTGAGTACGAAAAGTTTGCTGAAAATAATGTACAGAGAAAATTATGAAACAGGAGGGACATTGGCCCTACAGCGCTCATCTAAATAAAGTCATCTCAGATTGATAAAGGTGAAGGGATCCTGGTTGCAATGATGAAAAGCACACTTGTAAAATAAACTCAGTGAGCATAATTGGAATTCAGTATGTTCTCAATTCAACTTTTGTGTGTAACATTAATTGTCATGAGTGCAGTCCCAATTTTCATGAGAATTTGACTGAAAATATGGAATCTAAAGTTCACACAAGGTATTTTTTAGATTTGTCCCAATGACCTACTTTTTGACCTGATGTAAACCATTTTCAACCTTGTCAAAGGTATCATCAAAACAAAGAATCAGGCTGAAAATGCGGCCTCTAGAGTGCACAAAAATTTTTTTTTTCAAGATATGTAATAAAAAAACTACTACTTTTTGACCCTATTTAACCAAATTTCAAAGTTGTTTGAGATAGAATCAAGACAAATACTCTGACCTAGTTTCATGAGTATTAGGCTGAAAATGTGGCATTTAGAGTCTACACAAAGGTTTTTCCAAGACTTGTCCAAGTGATCTACTTTATGACCCACTCTGAAAATGTTGCCTCTACAGTGCACACATGATTTTTAGATTATTTCTGGAGACCTATTTTTCCATCCCACATTACTTATTTTCAAACATGTCTGAGATATCAAGACAAACATTCTGACCAATTTTCACGAGTATTAGGCCATAAATGTGGCCTCTAGTGTGCACTTATGGTAACTGTTGATGCCCGCAAGATGGATGACAAACACAGCACGATCACAAAAGCTCACCTTGATCTCTCCATGCTGAGGTGAGCTAAAAATATATATGTATCCAACAACTTCAAAGTATACTTAAATCTTTGAAAACAATGTTTATTTGTGAAAATTCAAGTTTACAGATTTTCACTCATGAGCGGAAACTTGCTATATGGTTTGATATTTTATCAATGCCTGTGCATCTATTTGTATGTCTTCACTCTACCACAAGACAAAATTTTACTCTTGTCCAAATTGAAAACTTTTGGAGACGACTCACAAATTGAAATTTATAAGGAGAAAATGCTGGTTACTAGCATTTTCTTCTTTTCCAACAGTGTTTTCAAAAGGCTTCTTCCTCAGGTTTCCAGCATTTTCTCCTTTTCCCACAAGTTTTTCAAAAGGCTTCTTCCTTGGAGTCCTTAAAAGTCAGGATTGTGTGGTAAAGGGTAGGGCCAACCCCACTATTTCTGTCAAGCCCCACTGGCTTAGTAACATGCAGGGCCACAAATCAAGGGTATCCAAATTCAACTCCAATATCAGCTAATTTCTTCTGCCAAGCCCCAGTAGCGCAGTGGATAGCATACAGGACTCAAGAACAGGGGATCGAACCCCGGCTAGGCCAATTTGCTTTCCGAGAATTGATTATAGTCATTATGACAGGATTCATTCCTCTCTCACCGCTGATCATCATATTGATGATGGTTATGTGGGAATGCAGCCAGTGGTTTGGTAAAAGAAAATCCAGGAAAAAAAGGATAGGTGCACTGGCCGCTGAGATATAACTGAAATGTTGAAAACAGTGTTAAACACCATACAATCCATCAATCAATCAAATTCTTTTCCTGCACTACTGACTGTAACTGGCACATTACTTATTGCTGGACATTGGGTCATAGATGTTTATGTGAGAAAGTAGCCAGAAGTATAGAAAGAGTGCTTTGCTTCGTACCAGTAATAAAATTCTGGGAACTCACAGATAGGTTTACAAGATGCCAAAACTTCGAAAGTACAAAAATTATTCCAGTGATATAATTGGTTAGGCCATTCACCTTGTTTAACTCTAGCTTTTCCACATGACAAATTTGAGATGCATCCAAGATAAGAGCATATCAATTATGCAGACAACGTATTAACCATTTCAGTGCCTTTCAGAAATATGGTTGCCTTTGCAGCCAGTGTAGATCAACATCAGACTGCACAAAAATTAGACAGGGTAGATCAGAGATCAGACTGCACGTTTTGTGCAGTCTGATCTCTATTCTACCCTGTCTAATTTGAAATGTATAGACAACAGGATCCTAGAAATTACGATTGAGTGATGCTCTGTGAAACGGGGACTTGATGCATCTGCAAAAAGTATTGACCCATGTCAGCCTGCACAGTCTGCATAGGCTGACATGGGTCAATACTTTTTGCCACTGGTCAATTTTCTGCATGTCAAAGGACCATTATATCCTCAGATCCAGTCAATTGTTAGAAAAAAGGGATTTTATGGATCCAAAGTCATGTGATGACTTGCTTTGTATGATGTATCACATAGATGCATTAAGGCCCCTTTTGTCAGAGGGTAGCTCATTTATTTCGGACTTATTTCTAGACTGAAAGTTTCTTTAAGGTTCATTCGGCAGTCTAAGGGTCAAATGCATCTTAAGATAATGGAAATGGTATTAGGAACAGTAGAAAAAGCAAAAAGCATTACCTGGTCAGATAAATCAGTTTGGATTATTTTGTGAAGAGACATATTTAAATGTGTCTCAAACAATGGAAATGGGTGTTTGGAAGGGTAGAAAAAGCATTACCTGAGCCAATAATCACCAACTATTCCTAAGAATATTCTTAGTCTAATTCTCAAGAAATTTCTAAATTTGAAAGGATCACAACTTCTTATTGGCTATACAAATAAACTATTTGGTTTAACTAATGAAATGTTGTGCTACTTTCAAAATCTAGAACAAGACTTAAGAATTTTCTTAGGAATAATTAGTGAATATGGACCCAGTCAAATAAAATGGATTGCACTTTTTTTTGTGAGGAGACATAATTAAATAATGTCTCGAATAATCGAGTTGGTGTTTGGAAGGGTAAAAAATAATTACCTGGTCGGATAAACTGGTTTGGATTTTTTGTTGAAGATTCAGAGCCAGTGGTCCTAATTCTGTGAAGTGACCCGGCCTTATCCAGGTAACTGGCATTGTAAAACTTCCCATAATTCACCTCTCTCTTCTTCTCATAGGAGGAATCCTAAAATAGAAGAAACATCGTCTTATCCTCAATGTGAGTGAAATAGTAATCAAGTCTTTCCAAAACGGTCCCCTGTACACCCTTAGACACAAGCCTTTTGAAAGCATTTTGGGAAAAGAAGAAAATGCTGCTAATCAGCATTTTCTCCTTTTCCCAAAATGTTTTATACCCTTTAACTCTTTACCAAATGACAAAATTTTAGACTTGTCAAGTTGAAAGCATTTGCATACAACAATATAAATGTGACTGAAAAATTGAAACTTGTTCTGGGAAGGGTAGAAAACAATGTGGTAAAGGAAGAAAATGCTGGTTACCAGCATTTTCTTCTTTTACCACAATGTTTTCAAAAGGCTTCTTTCTTGGGGGTCGTTAAAAGTCGGGACTGTCTGGTAAAGGGTTAAAAAGCGATTTCAACCATTCAAGGCGCATTTATTTTGTTATCTGCAACTGCTTTGAATTTGAAAAAGTCCAAAACTTTTTTCTCTTGATAGAGCATTTAAGATATTTTACACAAGAACTTCTTTGGAAACAATGAGGAAAAAGGAGAAAATGCCGGTTACTAGCATTTTCTCCTTCTTTCCACAATGTTTTCTACTGTATTACAAACAGCTACCATTATTTGAGCCACATTAACCCTTACCTGACGACAAAATTTAGCCTCGTCCATATTGAAAGCATTTGCAGACAACAATTTCAACGAGTCTCAAATGCTGCAATTTTTCTTAGATACGGTAAAAAACATAGTCGGAAAAGGAGAAAATGCTGGTTACCATTTTCTCCTTTTCCCACAATGTTTTCAAAAGGCTTCTTTCTTAGGGTCCTTAGTCGGCATTGTGCGGTAAAGGGTTAAATTTTATTACCAGCAAATGCTTTCAGTATCAGCAAGACTAAAATTTTGTCATCAAGTACAGTGCTTATAGAGGTAAAAAAAGTTAAGTAGAAGCTGCATTCCTATTACTGACATTGGCTAGGTTTCAAGGAATGTATTAGACCAGTATTTATAATCGATACAAACAAGTGCCAGTTATGCCTGTCTGTGTTTCTCTCCGTCCAAGGGTAAGTTGATGAACTGATCAGAAAACTAACTGCAATATGGTTCTTGTCCAATTTGTTCTGCAATCTGATAACTGTAATCATGAATTGTTTTATTGATCAGTTATGGTTTAGTGCCTTCTCTAATCCTTTCACCATTTCAGCACTATAGGCAAATAAAGGGGCTTTTGCAATTAGCACAAATCAAGATCAGACTGCACAGCAGATTTTGTGGACACCTCCTTGGAAAGGACATTTCAGAGCCCAGGGACTGTATTGACCAACCATTCTTAAAAACATTCTTTGTCTTTTTCTCCAGAATTTTCAAAATTTGAAAGTAACACAACTTCTGATTGGTTAAACCATTTGGTTAAGCCAATCAGAGGTCGTGTTACTTTCAAATTTAGAAAATCTTGGGTTGTAAAGACGAAGAGACTTTTCAAGAGTGGTTGCATACAGACTCTAATTTTCAATCTATACTGTCCACTTATATAGTCAAGACTGTACCATTAAATATTTTTTGAAATTCAACACATTCAATTTTCAGCGGTCAAAAGAGGTTAAGTTTAGACCATTGGAGCTAAAAGAGAAAGAACTTTAAAATGGTAAAAGAAAAAAACTGCTTGTAACTGCAATATGGTTCTTGTCCAATTTGTTCTCAAATCTGATAACTGTAACCATGAATAGTTTTATTGATCCATTATGATTAATAGAACATTCTTCATTTCTTTAACTCTTTACCAAATGACAAAATCTTGGACTGGTCCAAATTAAAAGCATTTGCAGACGACAAAATAAATGTGACTTTAAAATTGAAATTCATTTTGAGAAGGGTAGAAAACATTGTGGGAAAAGGAGAAAATGCTGGTTACCAGCATTTTCTCATTTTCCTACAATGTTTTCAAAAGCTATCTCTCTCAGGGTCGTTAAAATTCGGGATTGTGTGGTAAAGAGTTAAACCTTTCTTGAACAACCAATTCTGAGATTAATCCAATTCCGAAGATTTATAGATGAAAATACAAATGTGTGACTGTCTCAGATGGAGATATTGTCTCCGAGAGTGAGGAAAACATTGTGGGAAAAGAAGAAAATGCTGCTCACCATGACATAATCCATCATTTGAGCCATGTTTAATTTGTTATGGGCAACTGCTTAAAATTTAAACAAGAATAGAATTTTGTCATTTCGTAAAGAGTTAAAGCAATGGCTCCTTTCCCAAAGATTTATTTTTCCACAAACTGTCAACTTTTGGGGCATAAACAGACATACTTTTACAGTAACATTTTAATTGTGATACACAGCTTGTGAGAAAAAAATGCTGTTCAAGCTTGAAAGTGTGTAGAATGGCTCAGCAGTATAAACATAAATAAATTACCAATATATAATAAATAATTATGATGTAAGGGATAGAAAAACAACAAGGATATGTCTACATCTAAAATTGGAAACGACAACAGCAGTTGCTTTGAAGGCCTCCAAAACATGAAATGCATTTTCTATCTGTTGTTATCTGTTCAATCTTGCAGCCATTAGGGGCAACATTTGGCATGAAGATACAAGAATGATTACGGTGTCATCAGATAAGGATGAAACTGGCTGAAAACGGTCTGAAAACCATTACAGAATCTGATGTACTTTAAACCCTTTATCAACCGACAAAATATTAGAATGGTCCAATTTGAAAGCATTTTGCAGACAATAAATGTTGCTAAAATGATCTTTCCTGTCTCTAACAGAATGGAAAATATTGTGGGAAAAGGGGAAAATGCTGGTCACCAGCATTTTCTCCTTTTCCCTCAATATTTTCGAAAGCCTCTCTTCCGGGTCATGGAAAGTCAGGATTGTGTTGTAAACATTCCAAACATCAACAAGAACCGTATATTTGAAACCCAGTTCCACTTTACTATGAACCCATCACAAATTAGGAGAGTATTTTGTTGAACCCAAGATAGAACCCTTATCAAACTACGAATACAGTCAATTAACCCTTTACTTTACGATCCAGAGTTCTGACCCTCAAAGAACAAGCTTTTGAAAACATTGTGAAAATGGGAGAAAATGCAGGTAACAAGCATTTTCTCCTGTCTCTTTTTTTCTACTATTTCACAGACCATAAGGCCTATCAAAAAATATCTGTGTTTAGAGTTTCCCCACCCTACCTAAAAAATGCTACCGACTCTAAACTTTTTACACTACAATTGAAATAAAAAATCTGTTCGGTGTGGTTTCGGTACATGGTCCATGTAAAAAGTTTCTGGAAAAAAAAAAGAATCCCTACCTATCCTACCTACAGCATCTCTGAACCGAAACCCTTAACACAGATTTTTTTTGTTATGCGTAAGCATCATTTGAGCTAAGTATATGATTAATCATTGTCTTCTGCAAATGCTTTCAACATGGACTGGTATAAAAATTTTTCGTTTGGTAAAGAGTTAACACTAAGCCCTTTACCAAACTATGTAATCTTTTAACGACCTTGAGGAAAAGAGACTACTGAAAACATTGTGGGAAAAATAGAAAATGCTGGTAACCAGTATTTCTCCTTTTCCTACAATGCTTTCAATTATTTCTCGACGTGCCTCAATGCTTCAGAAGTCATTTGCTGTGTGATCAAAAGTTCTCTACAGAGAACAAAGGGTTAACCCTGTACCAAATAATCCTATATTTTCATGACCCTGAGAACGAGGCCTTTTGAAAACATTGTGGGAAAAGGAGAAAATGCTGGTAACCAGCATTTTCTCCATTTCCCACAATGTTTCTACCCTATCAAAACACTTGTGTTCATTTGTACCACTCTCAAATTTGTTGTCTGCAGAAGTTTTAATTTGAAAGAGTCTAAAATTTATTGTTTGGGAAAGGACAACCAGCATTTTCTCCATTTCCCACAGTGTTTTCTACCCTATAAAAACACTTGAGTTCATTTATACCATTCTCAAATTTGTCGTCTGCAGATGCTCTCAATTTGGAAGAGTCTAAAATTTTTGTTTGGGACAGGGTTAATTTGCATATATACTACACTATACAACATGATGAGTCAAGGCCAATGTACAATTAACCAACAGAATTTAACCCTTTACCACACAATGACGACTTTTGACACCCCTGTTAGAGAAGGCTTTTGAAAACATTGTGGGAAAAGGAGAAAATGCTGGTTACCAGCATTTTCTCCTTTTCCCACAATGTTTTCTACCCTATCAAAGAAAAATCATTTAATATGATCCACATTGAAACTGTCCTCTGCAAATGCTTTCAATTCGGACAGGTCTAAAATTGGTCGTGTGGTAAAGGGTTAAGTCTTTACCAAATGACAAAATTTTGGACTCAACCAAATTCAAAGCTTCTGCAGACGACAAAATAAATGAAGCTCAAACAATGATTTCTGTCTTTGACAGGGTAGAAAACATTGTGGGAAAAAGAGAAAATCCTGGTTACCAGTATTTTCTCCTTTTCCCACAATGTTTTCAAAAGCCTTCTTCAAGGTCGTTAAAACTTGGGATTGTGTGGTAAAGGGTTAATTAAATGTGAAATTGAATCAAAGTTACTCTTGGGAACGTAAACAACTTTGGGCTTTGTACGATGAGTTTTATAGAACAAAAACATTTTTGCCACAATGTTTTTTTCTTCCCTTTCAAAGACAAGTCCCTTTATATTAGCAGCAGTACAACCTTAGAACCCTGGATTTATGAAATGGACCTTTTCAAACAGGAAAAACATCAGAAATATTATTTCAAGGTTTTTTTGGCCCAGCCAGGTAGCATATCTGACTCCTGACCTGGTGGTTGCCAGTTCAATATCCAGTTTCGGCAAACTTTCTTTCCAGTGATTTTTTTGCCTCTCACCTCTGATGCATGTGAGAAAAGTAGTCAGTGACTTGGACAGAAAGTTGTGCCAGTACTGGTGTGAGAAAGCCAGTAAACACATGCGTAGGTGCACTGACCGCTGTGATATGACCTACACTGTTAATGGCTTTAAGCATACAAAGCATACAAATAAAGGTCGTTTTGGCTAGGATATGTAACAAAGCAACAGATACTGTAGATCCAAGCTCAGACTGCATGTTTTGTGCAATCTGATCTTGATCTACATTGTTTACCAAAACTACTTAAGTGCATTACTTTATTGGTTAACTTGTTGTCTGCTTTCAATTTAGACTTGTCAAACATCTTGTTGTCTGGGTAAAGTGTTTAACGTCACAATATAACCTTGTATGGAACCAGACAGGCTCAAAAATTGTTTCTATAAATATCTAGTCTTAACTCTACACCAAATGACAAAATTTTAGATTTGTTTAACTCTTCACCAGACGACAAAATTCTTGACTTGTCCAAATTGAAAGCACTTGCGACAAAATAAGTGGGACTCAAAAATTGAAATTTGTTTTGGGAATGGTAGAAAACATTGTTGGAAAAGGAGAAAATGCTGGTTACCAGCATTTTCTCCTTTTCCCACAATGTTTTCACAAGGCTTCTTCCTCAGGGTCGTGAAAACCAGGAATTGTTTGATAAAGGGTGAAATTGAAAGTATTGGCACACCACAAAATAAATGCAACTCAAAAATTGAAAATTGTTTTGGGAAGGGTATAAAACATTGTGGGAAAAGGAGAAAATGCTGGTTACCAGCATTTTCTCCTTTTCCCTCAATGTTTTCAAAAGGCTTCTTTCTCAGGGTCATTTAAACGAGGTATTGCATGGTAAAGGTTTAACTCTTTCCATAGTATAGACAACACCAGAAGCTTTTGTGGACAGTATAGATCAAGATCAGACTGCACAGAGCATGCAGTCTGATCTCTGATCTACACTGTCCACTCCTCTATTATAGATTATGACAGAACTATCTCTTGATCTTGCAGAGAAAATGTTTTTTCAGCCTTTGAGAAAATGTGATTTATTTATTCAGTAGTGAAAGAGTTAACTGACAATATGATGGAAAAAACAATGATTAAAATTCCAGGAAATATGATATAAAATGTAACAATATTTATAGCCCAAGACCCAGAAATAACTTTCCAATGTAAAAACAATCCTTTGAACTCATATTAAATTTTTTCTGTTTATTTGTAAAAACTTTAACACCGTTTTAACAGCTTAGGTCTTATCACTGTGCTCAGAGTGCACCTACACATGTGTTTTCTGGCTTTCTCACACCAGTATTGTTAAGCCATAGACTACTTTTCTTTCATTTACTTACGACAAAATAAAAAGACCTCAAGAAATGAAATTCATTCCAGGAAGGGTAGAGAACACTGTAAGAAAACTCTTTACCACACAATAAAAGCGTAGACTTACCTACCGGTAAACTGACAGCATCTGCAGACGACATTTCTAATGCGACTCAAATGGTGCAATTTCTCCTTGACAGGGTAGAAAGCATTGTGAGAAAAGGAGAAAATGCTGGTTACCAGCATTTTCTCCTTTTCCCACAATGTTTTCAAAAAGCTTCTTTCCCAGGGTTGTTAAAAATCAGCATTGTGTGAGAAAGGGTTAACAAGTTTTTGCGTGCAATCAGATCAAGATAAGACTCTATGAAATGTGCAGCCTGATCTTGAGGCACACTGTCAGCTGTTTAGCACAATTTTTAACAGTGCTGTATTTCAGTTGACATTATTTCAGTTACGTAGCAGCTGCTAGTAAACCTAACAATGCTTTTTCAGGGTTATTTCTACCAGCACTTTGCAAAATATTCTTCAAAAGTCAGTGGCTGCTTTTTCACATATTGATTGTAAAAATAATGATCCTGCAAAAGAAGCTTTTAACTCTTTACAAGACGAAAAAAATTTAGATGGGTCCAAACTGAAAGTATGAAATTTGCAGATGACTAAATAAATCTGACTAAACAATTGAAATTTGTTACAGGACGGGTAAAAAACACTAAGGGAAAATAAGAAAATGTTGGTTACTAACACCTCTCCTTTTCCCACAATTTTTCAAAAGACTTCTTTCACAGGGTTGTTAAAAGTCAGGATAGTGGGGTAAACGGTTAAAGACATTTTGGACAAAGGAAAAAAATGCTGACACCTAAACTGAAAACGCAAATTTTCTACCCTTGAAAGACAAACCAAAACCACTAGAAAACCACAAAAACTATAATTATTTAACTTATTGTCTGCGAAGGTCCTTGAAATAGACATAGAATTTCATCATTAAACGTCTTGGTGTAGAGTTGAAGTCAAGGTTGAAACTTACACAACACAGACAACCTTGTGGGTGACGACTTATTTTAGCCCCGCCCACAATCTGCTCAGTACCAATGTCTGGAAGTTAAATGTCAATGGCAAAGAATAGATTCTCTAAAATCTTCCAGGTGACATTAACCCTTTACCACACAATGACGACTTTTAACGTCCCTGAAAGAGAGGGCTTCTGAAAACATTGTGGGAAAAGGAGAAAATGCTGGTTACCAGCATTTTCTCCTTTTCCCACAATGTTTTCTACCCTATTAAAGAAAAATCATTTCATATGAGCCACGTTAAAACTGTCATCTACAAATGCTTTCAATTGGACAGGTCTAAAATTTTGTCATGTGGTTAAGGGTTAATAAAAACTTTTACAGATTAAATATTTTTAGTGATACATTATTTTAAGCATCATGATATCATACTTTGTAATGAAGAAGAACCAACTGATTTAATTTTGGTTTGTTTTTTAACCACTGAATTTCTGAGCCTTCAAGCACTAAACTATCCCTAATGACATTTTCAGTCTTAGAAATAATTTAATTGCAATTTTATTGCAAGGTTGGTTTTGTCCAGAATGTCATAGCAATGCAGAGAATAATGATCAAAGATGGATGGAATATTTTGTGCAGTCTGATCTGAATCTATACTAACCACAAAGGCAACCAAAATTGTGAAAGGCCATTTAAAAGGGGTTGATATCAATGGAGTCTATGATACTGTCATAAAATTTCAATAAATAAGATTTCCTGTACTACTATTCAGTACAAGCCAACGAGGTAGCCCCAAATCATTCACCATCGACATCATGGCTTCCAACCATCCTACTGAAAAGGCATTAGACTATCTGATGCATGTGAGAAAAGCAGGGCCTGCTCTGGCTTTTTTTTGGTTTTTTTTTGGCCACTATTTTCGCCAATTTAAAAAAATATTCGCCACTTTATTTATGAGCCATTTTTTTCACCACTTTTCCATATGTATTAGCCATTTCTTTTGCCACTTTTCTTTATTTATGAGCCATTTCTTTCTTCTTTTGTGCTACTTTCCTTTTTACCACCATTTATCCCCCCTTTATTCCATTCAGGTATCAGGCACAACAATATCTTACATTGACACCTTGTGAAATCTGACAGGATTATTGATAATAAATTTTCGATAAAAAAAATCCCCCTTCACAATTTCTCCACTTACCTCGTGAGTTGAGACAAAAAATGAAGAAATTGCCAATAAAAAAAAAACTTTCGCCACTTATATTCGCCAGTTAAAGAAAAAATTCACCACTTTTTCAGAATTTTTGCATTTGGCGAAAATGCCAATCGGCAGCGCAGGCCCTGAAAAAAGTACTCAGTGGCTTGGTAAGAAAGTTGGGTCAGTACTGGTAAGAGTATGGCAGGAAACACCTGTAGGTCTAACGACCACCATGATATAATCTAAGCTGTTAAGGTCTACGGCCCCTAACTCATCAGTAAACAATGACATTTTTGTAAAGGCTATTCAGCCAATCTCAGCAGCTTCTGTCTTTTAATATGAGAGTTAGGGGCTGTAGACTCATTGGTAAATATCGTGTAACATTGACGTTTTCGTAAAGGCTATTCAGCCAATCTCGGCAGCTTCTGTCTTATAAGATGAGAGTTAGGGGCCATTACCTTAAAATGGCGTTAAAACTACAATAGAAATGTTTCACCACAGCGAAAAAACAAAGGCAAGCAATTTTCATCTGACCTGAATTTCACATTTATCTGGGGAACTCTTGCCAAATATATGAAACTTGATGCTTTGAATGGCTTGCAGCTTGTGTGTTCATGAATAATCTCAAACTTGGTTGTCAGGGCAAAATGTATCTCTGTAATCCTAAACTCTTTCCATACTGTTAAGACAAAAACTTTAGTGGACAGTGTAGATCAAGATCAGACTGCACAGAACATGCAGTCTGATCTCTGATCTACGCTATCCACTGCTTTATTTCGGAATAAAGCCAAACTGTCTCTTCATCTTGCAGTAGAACTATATTTTATAGCCAATGAAAAAGTGTAAATTATTTACTTAGTAGTGAAAGAGTTAAAGTGCCTCTCAAAACTATAGTTGCCTTGGCGGCCAGTGTAGATCAAGATCAGGCTGCACAAGGCATGCAGCCTGATCTTAGACCTACACTGTCTGCTTTACTGAAACACTGTGGACAAAAGTTACTTTTGCAATTATTTGTATCGTATTTCTAGGATGAAAAAGTCAGATAGGTTTATTCGTCGCTCTAATAGTTGCCTTTGTGGCCAGTGTAGATCAAGATCAGGCTGCTCAAAACGTGCAGCCTGATCATTGATCTACACTGTCTACTTTGCTAAAACACTGTAGACAAAAGCAACCATGAAATTGCAATTATTTGTATCCTATTTCTAGGATGAAAATGTCTGGTTAGGTTTCTGCTAAATAAGTGAAATGAAACTTTCAAGCTGATAGTAAAAACCCATTTTTTTCTTTTTCAAAGGTAATTTTTGGAGAAAGATATCCCCTTATCGGTTAGTGTAGATCTAAGATCAGACTGCACATTCTGTGCAGTCTGATCTTGATCTATACTGTCCGCAAAAGGTCAGTGAGTCGCGCTTAGCAGCCTAAGGGTTAAGGGTTATTTCTTTGAGTGCCCATTAAACCCTTCAGACATTTTCAACCTAGAAATGCAACCCAAGTAAATGCAATTTCATGGTTTATTTTGTCTACAGTGTTTCAGCAGACAGTGTAGATCAACAATCAGGCTACATGTCTTGTGCAGCCTGATCTTGATCTACATTGGCCGCAGAGGCATTTTTTTTTTTTCACTATAGTCATGACATACGCTTTAAGGGTTAACTCTTTACTAATAAGCCAGTGTTTTCATGATCCTGAGTTATAAGCTTTTAGAAAACATTGTGCGAAAAGAAGAACTAGAGGCGCTTGAGCGCCTGTATCGCTCCACAGGCCTGATATTTCTATAATGGCGAAAGGAAGTTTTTAACAATTATCATTCAATCCTGCATTTTAGCTCACTGAAGAAACAATTTGGTAGACAACCACCATAGGAACTTACCTGCAAAACAACAATGAAATCCAATGAATAGTTTTAGAGAAGAAATTTTTCAAAGATTTTACTTTATACCATAAAAGGAAAATGAGTCTCCCATAAAAGCCATGTTTTTTGACAGATCTTTTTTTTTTTAAGGAATTCTGTAAACCTGTATCTAAGGAACATTCCTGCAAAATAATAATGCTATCCAAATAGCGGTTTGGGAGGAGAAGATTTTTAAAGGTTTTTTACTTTGGTTGCCATGGCAACCAGAATTCTTCATGGAACACAATTATTTGAAGGAATTTGAAAGAGGACCACCAAAGGAACATTCCTGTGAAATTTGGTAAAAATCCAGTCAATAGTTTCTGAGGAGAAGTTTTTTAAAGAAAAAGTTTACGGACGCACGCACGGACGAACGGACGGACGGACGGACGCACGACGGACACAACGCCATGACAATAGCTCTCTGGCCTTCGGCCAGTGGAGCTAAAAATGCTTGTAACGAACATGTTTTCTGTAACAAAACTTCTTAGTCCATACAGATGACCTTTGTTTTGACGATGGTTATTTGGAAAAGCAGCAAGTGGCTTGGAAAGAATATAGTATGGACTAGTGGTAAAATAAATTCTAGGAACACATGGATAGGTACACTGGCTGCTATAACCAAAGTAATTTTAATATTGGCATTAAACACCATACAATCAATCACTCTGGGTCCACATTCACCAACGAAGAACATTCTTAGTCCTATTCTCCAAGATTTTCTAAATTTGAAAGTAACGTATTTTTTGATTGGCTAAACCAAATGGTTTAACTCTTTACCACACAATCCCAAGATTTGACGACCCCAAAGGTAAAGGACTTTTGAGAATATTATGGGAGGAGTAAAAAATGCTGGTAACCACTAAACCAGCATATTTTTCTTTTCCCACGTTTTCTACCCTGTTAAAGACAAATCATTTTAATTACATTTGAGGCATGCTCTGGCAAAAGGGGGCTTAATACATCTCCGTAATCCATCACACTGAGCAAGCCATTACATACTAATGGATCCATAACAGCCACTTTTTTTTAACAATCGACTAAATCATGAGGTAGATTGGTCCTTTGACATACAGAAAATTGACCAATAGCGAAAAGTGTTGGCCCAGGTCAGCCTGCGCGGACTGCGCAGGCTGACCTGAGTCGATACTTTTCGCAGATGCATTAAGCCCCCTTTTCACAGAGCATGGCTCATTTATTTTGTAGTCTGAAAATGCTTTGAATTTGGTACAGTCTAACATTTTGTCGTTTGATAAAGAGTTAACTCTTTACCACACGCTAATACTCTAGACTGGTCCATAGTAAAAGCATGTGCAGTCACCAGATTAACTGTGGCTCAAGTAATTGCATTTATTTCCGAAAGGTAAGAAAACATTGTGAGAAAAGGAGAAAATGCTGGTCACCAGCATTTTCTCCTTTTCCCACAATGTTTTCAAAGGTCTTCTTTCTCAGAGTCATCATAAGTTGGAAATGTGTGGTAAAGGGTTAAACCAGTCTAACCCATGAAGGACCCAAATCTTTTGCAACAATGCCTTCTAGTTGCCTTGGAAACAGTCAAGAATCCCTAGTCCAGTGTCTGACATGCGTCCCATTTTCCTATGCCAAAGTATCAGATGAAATAACCCCTATATGCAGTTATTACAGGTAATAATGGTATCATGAAATAGCACATATGTCTACACTTATCACTGGGTCTGAAGAATTCTCATGGAAACCCTTCACCACAAGTGGAAAACCGCAATTATGCAAAGTCATGAAATTTCAGCAAACACTTTTAATGGAGGACAACTGTTACACAACAGTGGGAGTTAACTCTTTCACTACAAAGTAAATAATTTACACTATTTCATTGGCTATAAATATAGTTCCACTGTAAGATGAAGAGACAGTTTGACCTTAATCCAAAATTAAGGAGTGGACAGTGTAGCTCAGAGATCAGACTGCATGTTCTGTGCAGTCTGATCTTGATCTACACTGTCCACAAAAGCTTCTGGTGTCGTCAATAGTAAGGAAAGAGTTAAAACCTACTCAACACCACTGAAGTTACTCAAGATTGATTGATTTTTGCATGGTGTTTTAAGCTCTTTTCAACATTATTTCAGTTATATCTCGGTGGTCAGTGCACCTATCCATGCTTTCCTGGAGTTTCTTTAACCAGTGCTCCGCACGTTATTCTTTCCAAGCCACTGGCTGCTTTCCTGCATAACCATTGTCGAAATAATTGTCAGCAGTGAGAAAGGAATGAATCCTGTCGCAATGACTATCATTAATCCCCAGAAAGAAATTGGCCAAGCCGGGGATCATACCAGCGACCCCCTGTTCTCAATTCCTGAACACTACTCACTGAGCTATGTTACTGGAGAAACATTAACCTTTAAAGTGCTTTTCACAACTGTAATAGCCTTTGCAGCCAGTGTAGATCATGATCAGGCTGCACAAAACATGCAGCCTGATCTTTGATCTACACTGTCTGCTTTGCTGTAACACTCTAGACTGGAGCAACCTTGAACTTCTGATTATTTGGGTCTTACTAATATACTTAAAACATATTATAGGTTTATTCGGCGCTTTAACTCTTTCCTTACCATTTAAGACAAAAGAACCTATTGTGGACAGTGTAGATCAAGATCAGACTGCACAGAACATGCAGTCTGATCTCTGATCTACACTGTCCACTCTTTGATTCTAGACTATAACTTAACTGTGTCATCTTGCAGCAGAACTGTCTTTGTAGCCATTAAAAAAGTAAAAGGTTAATTTCTAGAAGTGAAAGAGTTAAGGGTTGAGGGAAATGAAAGACAATTTACCCGTATTAAACAGAAAACAATACAGTAGAAGGAATAATAGCTTGAAAGAAGCCCTGGCGTCTGCGTCGTCATGCAACAACTTTGACACTTTATAATATCTCTACTTCAAAGTTGTACAAGTTGATAACTATCAAAAGGGGAATCCATACAAAAAGAGCTGATAACTGTCGAAGTAATTTTGACACAGTTATGCACCTTTTTCGACTTAGAATTCTAAGTAAAAATCAGGCAAACTGCAGCCGAGCTTTGGCACCGGCATGCAGAGCTCTTGGTGAAACTATTTACATGATCCAGAAATTGTTGTGCAAGACATAATGGAGAAATACATTGAGGTGTGGTAACAATACTGTCATAATAAGATACCAACACTCATTTTGCCATTAAATTAATGTCCCCAGGTTCAACTGATTTTGTCCGCTCTGCACCTCTCCCCCTTTTATCTATAAATTTGGAGGTAAAGGGTATTAAAACAATAGAACCATTTGCAGGTTTTGATTGAATTTGCGTTTATTTATCATCGCCACTGGTTGCCCATATGGGCGACGCCCCCGAAGGCTGTTTGTATTGTTATGGGGGATAGTGCAGATACAGGACGAAACCCATCGTAAGTTACGCCTGGTTCTTTTACGTGCTCGGTGTATAGCACCATCACACGGGACCTCGGTTTAACGTCTCATCCGAAAGACTATTAGTAACTTTAGATGGCCAGCCGTGGGGATCAAACCCACACCCTCAAGTGACTCGAAACATAACGTTCACGAGTCCCACCTATTGAGCTATGCGGGCTGGTCACCATTTGCAGGTGCCACTGCATGGCTTTTTAAGTGAAGATTCCAAGTCGAATAAGGAGTATAACTCACAGAGCCAGAAATATTTCAAGGGTTACTGGTCTTTGTGGTGTGGGTTTCCCCTTAACCCTTTACCAAACAATCCCTGGTTTTTATGACCCGCAGATAGAAGCCTTTTGAAAACATTGTGGGAAAAGGAGAAAATGCTGGTAACCAGCATTTTCTCCTTTTCCCACAATCTTTTCCACCCTGCTCGAAATAAATTTCAATTTTTGAGTTTCGTTTGTCGTCTGCAAGTGCTTTCAATTTGAACTTGTCTAAAATTTTGTTGTTTGGTACAGAGTTAAACACTTAACAATTAGTAGTCTTTGAAGCGAATATCTTCTTTAGAAGAAGTATATAATGACACAGACAGCAGCAAATGTTGAAGTTTTTGTCTGACAATGAATCAGCAGCAGACGATGAATACAACAGCAGGTCTATGACAATACCTTAAAATTTAGCTTAACCCTTAAAACGCCTTTAAAAATAAAACTTGCCATTGCGGCCAGTGTAGATCAAGATCAGACTGCACAAAACATGCAGTCTGATCTTTGATCTACACTGTCCCTTTTGCTGAAATCTTGTAGACAAAAGCAACCATGAAATTGGGTTTTGGGTCTTATTTCTACACTGTCCACTTTGCTGAAACACCATAGACTAAAGCAACCATACAATTGCAATTTTTTGGGTCTTATTTCTAGACTAAAAATGCCTGTTGGGTTTCCTTGGCGTTCTAAGGATGGAAATGACACACCAGCTGAACTCCAACTCATAACACACACTGCAAGTCTTAAGCGAAACATATAAACCAACCTGCCTTGCTTTAACTCTTTCCATACTATTGATAACACCAGAAGCTTTTGTAGACGGTGTAGATCTCTGATCTACACTGTCTACTGCTATATTCTAGCTTATGACAGAACTGTCTCTTGATCTTGCAGAGGAAATGTTTTTTTTTAGCCTTTGAGAAAATGCAATATATTTATTCAGTAGTGAAAGAGTAAATGATTTGGCAATGCATTACACAAGAGCATCACATGCTGGTACCAACACTTCGCTGCAGCTGCTTATGGAAATAGATTGATTTTCAGTGAAAACTTGAAGTTGAAACAGGGGCATAACTGTGTCAAAATATTTTGATATGTAAAAGCCCTTCTTGTATCAATTCCCTTTTGATTAATAAGTACACTTAGTGGCCAAAATTGAGTTCCCAAAAACAAAATGGCATCGTGATCAGAAAAGATGCGCTAGTCTCAAAGTTGAATATCTAATGGAGATATTATACACCGTCAAAACTTTTGTATCACAACAACGACGCAGACAACGTCGCGTTGCAGACGACGACAAGGCTATGACATTACCTCCATGTTTTCTATGAAAACAGCCAAGCTAAAAATTGGTATCAAAACTATCACAGTTACATGCCAGACTGGAGTACTCTCTTTCCATACCTTTGGCTACACCAGAAGCTTTTTGTGGACAGTGTAGATCAAGACCAGACATATAAACCAACCTGCCTTGCTTTAACTCTTTCCATACTATTGATAACACCAGAAGCTTTTGTAGACAGATCAGATCTCTGATCTACACAGCCCACTGCTATGTTCCAGATTATGACCGAACTGTCTCTTGATCTTGCAGAGGAAATGTATTTTAAAGCCTTTGAGAAAATGCAATTTATTACATTCCCACCGGTGAATTACTGGGATTTCAGTGAATAACACCTCTAGTAATAATAAATAAGCTATCATCACTAGTGACGATATGGCTTTAGAATGTTTGTTGGAACTATTTTTTTCTTATATTATTCATATTGTACCATTCTTGATAACTATTACAATAAAAAAGGGTGAATTAGGTTGTGTGTGATATTGGACGAGTTTTTTAACCAGTTTTTTAACCGTATCAAACCCCATTTGGTGACAGATCTTTAATATCAAACACAACCAGCTGATTATCCTCTATTTATTTATTCAGTAGTGAAAGAGTTCACAGTCAGGGTCATGAAATTACTCACTCTCCATATGTTACAAATTACAGACAGCATTTCTAGCAATTGACTCACCATAAGGTAAGGCTTTTAAAAACATCGTGGGAAAAGTGTTGCAAAGTTTACAAGGACTTCCCCCCCCCCCTTTCAAAATTAGGTGAAATACTGTACATGGCAGACTGGAGTATCTAACAGTCAGGGTCATGAAATTACTCACTTGGCATCTGTTACATATTACAGACAGGATTTCTAGCACTTGACTCACCATTAGAATCCATTATCTCTAACAAATCATCCTAATTGATGGTATGACCTTAACCCTTTACCACACAATCCCGAGTTTTAACGACCCTAAAAAAGAAGGCTTTTGAAAACATTATGGGAAAAGGAGAAAATGCTAGTAACTAGCATTTTCTCCTTTTTCTATAATGTTTTCTGCCTATTCAAAGACAAATACTACCATATGAAAAACATTTAAGTTGTTGTCTGTAAATTTCTTCAATATGGACAAGCCTAAATTTTGATGTGTGGTAAAGGGTTAAGGATAAGACTTTCAAAACCATCATGAGAAAAGGTGACATAGAGGATATTTGTTTTTTTCGGTGAAAGATCGGAATTTCGATCTTTCACCGAAAAAAACAAATATGCTATTTATTTCGTGCTTTTAACCCTTTCTGGGAGGAACTTTATCAAAATCCAGTACAGTCTTTTCAGTTATTCCCCGTGGCGTACCCCTTCTGCATAGCAAAGCATTACAATATTACGTCAAGCACGAGAAATGTAAGGTAAATGACGTCATATTTCCATCTGGTTGTGAGTCACGCGCATTTTACCTAGGTAACTAGAATATAAAAATCGGTATTTTCACTGGTCGTACCCGTGGAATATCGAAAAATATTTTCACCACTATTTCTTGATATCCTACCGGGAAGCATGAATAAAGTGCTGGTATACCAGGACTTCTGTTTTTTTCCCACCTTTCAAAAGTGGCCAGCCCTGGTAGCTTAGTGGTTGGTGTATCTGTCTTGTGACCTGGTGGTTGCGACTTTGATACGCAGTTGAGGCAAACTTTCTATACAACTATTTTTCGCCTCTCATCTCTCATGCATGTGAAAAAAGTAGTCGGTGACTTGGAAAAAGAGTTGTGTCAGTACTGGTGTGAGAAAGCCAGGAAACACATGCGTAGGTGCAGTGACTGTCGTGAAATGACCTAAGCTGTTAAAACGGCATTAAACTCCAACACAATCAATCAGTAAAACTTTCAAAAATAATTCCCATAATAAACCGAGCGACATTCAATTTTTTGGATGCAAATTCTTTCAAATAGAACAGGTCTAAATTTTTTCATCTGTGTAGGAGTTCTCTCTTAGCATACTTAGGAAACCTTACTTTAGGTGCTTTTTGCCCTTGTCCTGCTAAGTAAATTAAACGAAAGTTTCAAGCCATTTTATGGTCAAAACCTGAATACTGTTATTTCAAACTTATTTTTTTCAGAAAAGTATCTTATCAGAAAGTGCAGATCCAAGATCAGACTGCATACTGCAGGGGTCAAATTTAACTTTTTTTTCAACTAGCAAAAATTTGCTAGTGACCATTTTTTCTACTAGCCAAAATCAATTTTGTACTAGCAATATTTTAACCCATTGCCACTCAGTCCCGTGTTTTAACGACTCTGAAATGAGAAACTTATGAAAACATTGTGGCAAAAGGAGAAATTGCTCATAATGAGCAATTTCTCCATTTCCCACAATGTTTTCTACATTATTAGAGAATTAACTTTCCTTTGTACCAAATGCAGATGCTTTGAATTTGGGAGAGTCTAAATATTGTTGAGTGGGTCTCCTCTGTTTGCTCATACAATATTATAGCTCAGACTCTACACATTCTGCATGGCAAAGAAATATCCTTTGTTTGGACAAACTGTTTGATCATTAATTTTATATTAAATAAATATTCCGGCGATGTCACGGAATCCGGCCTATTGCCGAAAAAACTGGATATTTTCCGCTCCATACTCTCAGTGAGGCAATGCAAACGTATAAACAACGTCAGAATCGTCTACGCGCTTTAAATATCGGATACATGTATTTACAATATCGCAACAAGCGTCTCTACGAATACCGGTCACATGGTCGGTGATACTCTCAAAGGATAGTTCTACACCGCATACGGCAATTCGGTGTACACGAAAAACGATCGCATTTATGGATTAATTCAGATTTTTAAGCGGTAGGTTTGCCCATTTTCCGGCGCACTCGCAAATTATTTCGAGTGCTAGAATTTGGCACTCGCATTTTTTCATTTCAGCTCGCATTTTGCGAGTTTGCGACCGTTAAATTTGAACCTTGTACTGTATAAGTGGAAATTTTTGCTATGTAGAAATTTTCGCAATTTCACGAACTTGGAAAGTTCACAAACTTGTCTGTTCGCATATTTTACCACAAGTATACCAACAAATAAGGAGTGTCTTCAATTCGCCAACGTTTCCGTATGCAAAAAGTGCATAACCAGTCATTGCCAAATTTTTTGACACACATATAATTATATCCATGTATACAGTATAATCTGTACAGTCTGATCTTGATCTACACTGTCCACTAAAGGTCAGTGGGTCACGCTTAGCAGCACTAAGGGTTAAGATTAAGATCAGACACTATACAAATGTAACCCTATACCATACAAACCTGACTTTTGACAACCCTGAGGAATACGGCTTTTGAAAACATTGTGGGAAAAGCAGTAAATACTGCTAACCAGCATTTTCTCCTTTTCTCACAATGTTTTCTACCCTATCAAGGACAGAAATCATTGTTTTAGCAACATTTAAAATGTCATATGCGGGAAATGCTTTCTATTTGCTCTGGTCTAGAATGTTGTTGTATAGTAAAGGATTACCAGTAAGCCAACTAACCCGCTCCAGTTTACTCTTCTGTAATAATTATGGTCCAAAAGGACAAGATACTCTAAAATAGCACTTTATCAGCAACAGTGAATGTTTAATGCTCTTTATTTCATGTTTTTTTGTAGTTTATCGAGAAATAATGGTAGATTATGGTCTGATAGTTCATGGTTACGATCAGAGAAAAATACTGATTTCATATTTTCTAACTCTTCTATTGAAGGAGGAAACAGTAGTGCTCCATTCAATCAGACAGAAATATGACGCAATTTATGTGCATTTACCCTGTATTTCTCGCGCTTTACATAATATTGTGATGCATTCTTATGTGGAGGGGAGTACGCCACAAGGACTTACCAAAAACAACTGTACTGGATTTTGACGAAAGTCCCACCAAAAAAGGTGTTGAAAGCATGAAATAAGTAGAATATTTGGGGGTTTTTTGGGAAAGATTAAAATTTATTTCATCTCGTGAACATCATCAGTAATATTTTCACTCTTGGCTGCGCAACTCGTGAAAATATTACCGTTGATGTTCACTCGATGAAATAAATTTCAATCTTTCACCGAAACAAACAAATATCCTCTATTTATACATCCAAGTCAATTTTTTTTTTAATTTTACCTTTCCTAACAACTTTTTGCAGCATTTAACCCTCTACCACACAACAAAATTTTAGACTTATCCAAATTGAAAGCATTTGAAGACAACAAATTATATGTGGCTCAATAGTTAAAATTTGTTGTTGAAAGGATAGAAAACATTTTGGGAGATGTTTTCAGAAGCCTTCTTCTAACGGGTCCTTACAACTTCGGATTGTGTGGTAAAGGGTTAAATGATAATATCTTATCTTTAGACTGACATTTTGTCTTCTGCAAATGTTCTAATATGGACAAATTATAATGTTGTCATCAGGTAAAGAGTTAGGCAGAATATGAGACCATTTCAGTCAGTAGGAGACGCCTTAATTGCAATGGCAGCTTTATCAGGGAATAATACATTATAGCCAAAAAAACCTCACATACTTTGGTTTTATTGGTTTAGCTGTAAGAGGTAAGATTACAGGAAAGTGACACAACACCAAAATCTATGAGCAAGCAGTGAGTAACAAGCGAAGACTGACCTGTACCTGGTTTGTGCCATGCCAGATTCGGCCAGGTAGACACATCCCTGCTAATGTATGCATTAAACACTGGAGAAAAGAACAGTTAGCAATTATACGACCTATATGTAAGAGACATCTTTCAAAATGCATCTACAACAGAAGGCTTTTGAAAATATTTCAAAAACAAGAGCACCACATGCTGATGCCAACACTCGACTGCTGCTGCTTTCGGTGAATATTCTTTGTCAAAAAAAGGGCATAACTGTATCAAAAATACTTTGATGGTTACCTGCCCTTGTTGTGTAGGTTCCTCTTTTGATAGTTAACAACTTGTCCAAGTTTGAAGTAAATATCTTCTGTAATAACAGATATTATTTCAAAATGTCAAAGTTTTTGCATGACAAAGAACGTGACACGGAAGACAACAATGCGGTGGCTATGACAACACCTCAAAGTTTTCTTCCAAAACAGCCTTGCCAATAAAGAAATCCAATGAAAAAATTAAGTAGAACTCTGAAAGAGACGGCTTAAGCGAGCTAAAAATACAGACATTTTCGTTTAGGAGAGAGACTTAAACATGCCAATATCATGGCTGCTTCTGGCCTCAATAATTATACACCAGACACAGTAGACCCAACAGCTAGTCTTAGTCTAAACTGTCCTCTATAAGCAACAAATTTTCCTGAGCACTTTAAGTCTTTACCAAACAATCTTGAGTTTTAATGACCCTAAAGAAGAAGGGTTTTGAAAAAGTTTTGGGCAAAGAAGAATATGATGGTTACCAGCATTTTACTCCTTTTCCTACAATGTTTTCTTACCTTTCAAAAGTAAATCCAATCATCTGAGCCAAATGCTTTCATTTTGGTCTGGTCTAAAATATTGTCATGTGGTAAAGAAGTACCTCTTTACCAATGACGAAACTTTAGGCTAGTCCCAATTGAAAGCAATTGCAAGCAACAAATTAACTCTTTACCAAACGACAAAGTTTTGGACTTGTCCAAATTGAAAGCATTTGCAGACGACAAAATAAATGTGAAACAAAAATTGAATTTTGATTTTGGAAGGGTAGAAAACATTGTGGGAAAAGGAGAAAATGCTGGTTACCAGCATTTTCTCCCTTTCCCACAATGTTTTCAAAAGCTTTCTTTCTCAAGGTCGTTAAAAGTCGGGATTGTATGGTAAAGAGTTAAATGCTGCTCAAATGATGGAATTTGTCTCTGAATTGGCAGAAAACAGTGGGAAAAGAAGAAAATGCTGATTACCATTAGCTTTTTCCCTTTTCTCACAACAATGCTTTCCCTGGGCTTCTTCCTCAGGGTCTTGAAAAGCTGTGGTTGTGTGGTAAAGGGTGAGACTAAGATAACCTCAGGGTCTTGAAAAGCTGTGGTTGTGTGGTAAAGGGTGAGACTAAGATACAAACTATCCACTTTTTTGTTAAAATATTAATATTCTGACCACTACAGCTTCGAAAATTAAAAAAATTGGGTTCATATTATAGAATATTTCAAGCTTATTTATTTGACCCTCCAGGGGTTAAGTATGTAAAATTTATGTTTAATCCTTACCAAATTGATATAAGTCTTTTAACAATGTTCTAGTAGAAGGCTTTTGAAAACATTGTGGGGGAAAAAAAGAAAAATCGAGTCGACCACAAAATTAATAACCAGCGACAGCGAGTTACGGGCAAAGCCCGTAACGAGCTAAGCTCATTTTGCGGTAACACCGTTCTAGATTTTTTAAAAATAAAATTACAACTTCATATTGGGTTTTAGTCTAAATCTAGAAGGGGATGACTAAAAAAAAGAGTGTCTTCCGGTTGATCGAACAGCGTCACACGCATCACAATCTTTAGCACTTTTACTTGAATGATCAAAAATGGAAAAATGATCTACAGATCGGATGATAACTTAAAAGTCATCGTGTACAGATTACGAGGGTTGTTCGATATGTAATGTGTATTGTACAATATCTCAAAAGCATTCGACTCAAATAGTGAAATGAACATTACATCCCTTCAAAATATTCTCCGCGTTTTGAAATACATAATTTCAATCTCTGAATCCATTTCTGAAATGCGTCACGGTACGCTGATTTTGGTAGACCTCAGAGGCACTGACTGATGGCTGAGCCAAGGGCTTGTCGGGACTTGTAATGACGACCAGATAAGAACTTTTTAAGTTTTGGAAAAAGGAAAAAGTCGCATGGGGCTAGATCTGGAGAGTATGGTGGGTGTGGCAAGACAGTAACCTTCTCCGACTTCAAAAATTGCTTCACAAGCTCAGATGTATGTGATGGAGCATTATCATGCAGTAGACGAACATGCCTAAATCCTGACACAGGGCGTTGTTTCAGATAATATTTCTTGACCTTTTTTAGTATAACATCTCGGTAATACTGACCTGTAACAATTTTGCCTTTCGGCACCGGAATTTGTACGGCTATACCATCACATGAGAATAATATGCAATAAAGAACCTTCTTTGTGCTTATGCTTCTTTTGGCAAATACAGGCCTTCTACCGTGTTTAGTTAGCCATATTTTGTTTCCAATTTTTCTTACTGGTTCGAAATAGTGAACCCATGTTTCTTCACCAGTAACAAAGTTTGCAAATTGTCTTTGATTGAATTTGGGAAACATTTTGAGCAATTGCTTAGCGGTTTGTACTCGTACCCGTTTTTGGTCATCTGTCAATATATGCGGTATCCATCTGGCAGAAATCTTTCATACTTTCAAAATACGCTTCAAAATGAAATGCACCAGCAATAGTGATATGCCAATAGCGTTGGCAATATCACGAATCGTGTATCTGCCATCACTTTCAATTATTTCCCTGACTTTTGAGACATTTGCCTTGCCTGTTACAGTCACAGGTCGGCCAGATTTTGCTGCATCTTTGACGGAATCTGTGCCAGTCAGAAATTTCTTTCTCCACCTACGAACTATCTCATAAGATACCTTATCCGACCCATAAACTTCCCCCAATTCAGTAAAAATCTGCATAACCGAATGACCGAGTTTTGTGCGAACTTTTATATAAGCTCTAATTTCTTCAATATTCTTAATCCGTTTCCCAACCATTTTTACAACAGTGGTCAACGACTAGCTCTAGTGAAATGACTATAAGTTTAAAACTATGTGGAGCTAAAGGCTCGTGTTTATACCGTTGGAAAGGTACTGAATAGAGCTATTCAAGCGTATCATCATCCACGAAATCGTTGAAAGCGTTATCGCGCTGTGGTACAATACACATTACATATCGAACAGCCCTCGTATCTAATTTCTGACTTACTTTCAGCCTTTTAAACTTCTATTTTTGTATTAATATCCATAAAGTTTTTATAGAGAAAGCGGAATTTAAAGTAGATCTACTAATTTTTTTTACAGATCTAGATCTATATAGAATCTAGATCTATATTTATTTATATGCTATGAAAGCTTGTTAATAGACCTGTAAGATTTTCATTCATAACCAGATATCTAGATCTACCCGATAGTTTAAAAGCAAATATATTTCCTAGGATTTGATATTCTAACTAGATCTAGATCTAGTCATTGCGACACCACCAATCATTGTTTCGACGATGGACATGTAGGAAAGCAGATAAGAAAAAAGAAAAGGAAAAAAAATACCTAAATAGGATGATCTACGCACGCTGATTAAAGAAACTCCGAGGAAAGCATGGACAGGTGCACTGGCCGCCATGACAGCAGTTCTGGTTCATATGGGTCACATGTAGATTTATACATCTACGAGAGATCAATGCATTCTATTGCAACGACTTTTATAAACCTTAAAAAATCAGTTTTGGCAAAGCCGTGATTCAATTCGAAACCCTATGATTTCAAGATCTAGCTCGTCCCACAAGTAATTATCCCACAAGTGATTCAAATCACTCATGTTGAGGCTTTGCCTTTTTCATATTATCCTCCCCCACATAATGTTTTCTAACCTTTCAAAGATAAACACCATCATTTGAGCTACATTTAACCCTTTCCCAAACAATCCCTGGTTTGTACGGGTCAGGAATAGAAGCCTTTTGAAAACATTGTGGGAAAAGGAGAAAATGCTGGTAACCAGCATTTTCTCCTTTTCCCACAATGTTTTCTACCCTATCATATAGAAAAATCATCTTTTTAGCAACTGTTAATTTGTCATCTGCAAAATGCTTTCAATTTGGTCTGGTCTAAAATTTGCCGTTTGGGAAAGGGTTAATACGGTTTCAACTTAACCCTTTACCACACAATCCTGAGTTTGAACGACCTTGAGAAAGAAAGCCTTGGAAAACATAGTTAGAGAAGGAACTAGCATTTTCTCCTTTTTCAACAGTGTTTTCTACTCAATTATCATTATCTACTCAGTTATCATGTATGTGCTCTTTCCATAATGTTTTCTACTGGATTAAAGGCAAGTTTCATCGTTTTAGCCACCTTTGATTTGTCATCTGCAAATGCTTTGAAACTGAACAAGTTAAAAATGTTGTTGTGTGGTAAGATTTAAATGATATCAGTATGGACAAGGGAAGAAAGTTGTCTTTCAGTAACCCCACCTCACAAAATATGGACATCTAGAAATCTGGAAAATAGACAATTTTTGAAAAACATACTGTGAAAACTTGAGAAATTTCTCAAAATAAGTGATTTGTTACAAAATTGAAGATTAGCACTTTTCAAAACAATAAAATTCAACCCTTTACCAAACAATCCAAGTTCTAACAACTCTACACTGAGAAAGCAGAAATACTGGAATATGTTTTCAAAAGAAATGAAGACATTGTGGGAAAGTGAGAAAGTGCTGGCATTCATCTTTTTCCTACAATGCTTTCAAAAGTTGTTGTACTCAGGGTCAGTTTGTAAAGAAACACAATGATCATTTGGTAAAGGTGAATCGTTGTGCTCTCAATATTCTTTTATACTATACTGATTGACTGATTGTATGATGTGTAATGCCGTTTTCAACATTATCACAATCATCACAATTAAATCACAGTGGCCAGTGCACCTATCCATGCTTTCCTGGAGTTTTTTTTACCTGTACTCCGCACTTTTCTTTCCAAGCCACTGGCTGCTTTACCACATAACCATCGTCGAAACAATGGTCAGCGGTGAGAGAGGAATGAATCCTGTTGCAATGACTACCATCAATCCTCGGAAAGAAATTGGCCAAGCTGGGGATCGAACCCATGACCCCCTGTTCTCAAGTCCTGCACGCTACCGACTGACCTATCTGGGTTTGGCTTTTTTATACTATAAGAGCAGTGAAAAAGGTAAATAGGGGAAATGGGTAATATTCAGAGAACAAACAGCCCTGGGCTATTGCATAAACCAGCACATAATGAAAGATAATAAAATCTTCCTGTAATTTCTCTGCACATCCCAAATTGCTTGCAATTAACCGTTTACCATACAATCCTTAGTTTAAACAAAACTGAGCAAGAAGCTTTCAGAAAACAATGTGGTAAAAGGAGAAAATGCTGATAACCAGCATTTTCTCCTTTTCCCACAATGTTTTCAACCCTATCAAAGACAGAACTCATCAGTTCAGCTTTATCTAATTCCTTCCTGCAATGCTTTTGATTTGGATTAAGTCAAAACTTGGGTAAAACAATTTCTAAAAAATTTATTGTTTGGTAAAGGGTTAACCTTTTATATCATGGAACAATGTTAAATTATTTGTAGCCCTGTTTTACAAGAGTATGCAGAGCACAGATTTTGCTTATGAAAGCATGACATATTATCATTTGCATGATTTTTCATGTAGGGATACTGTACCCTTAGTTTTTGCTTAAGTAGAGCCCCACCGCGTAGCTCAGTGGTTAGTGTATCCCACTTGAGACCTGGAGGTTGCGGGTTTGATACCTGGTTGCAGCAAACTTTCTTTTCGATGATTTTTCATGTCCCACCTCTGATGCAGGTGAGAAAAGTAGTCAGTGGCTTGGAAAAAAAGTTGTATCAGTGCTGGTGTGGAGGAAACACATGCATAGGTGCACAGGCTGCCCTATAACTAAGTCTGTATAAACAGCGGTAAACTCCAATACGAATTTGTTTATGTAGCCTTGCAAATGACTGTCTTGATCACTTTTTTCCAAATCATGTTCACTGTGCCAGGGGTTGGAAGTTTGAGCAAGATATTGCATATAAAGGGGTCCAGCATGGCTCAGTGGTTGACTGACTGACTGAACAGTGTTTTAAGCCTCTTTCAACATTATTTTAGTCATATCACAGCGACAGCTAACAGATTCATGTTTTCCTGGGTTTTACCAGTACTAGGCTAGGACTCTGAAGTGTTTTTCGCAAAGACACTCCCCGGAAAAGCCCAGTGGATCCAGTGCCTGGTCAAACCCAGGGCCTCCAGGATATGTGTCCGACATGTTACCACTGAGCCAAGCAGGACTCCACTGCTCAGTGGTAAAGTATAAGATTCATTTCCTGATAACCTGGAGGCTCAAGGTTCAAGCCACACTGGAAGCACCAGGTTTTTCATACGAGTATAATGCATTACCTTCCTAAATTACTTTTTAGGCCACCAATGCAATGTATCCAAAGTCTCTGTTCACATACAATGGTCTTCCTTTTCTGGTCATGCACATATTTTATGAATTAGCAAGCCACTGGGATCTTCAGCTGCCTTTGCAGACAATGAAGATTATTATTAGGTTGGAATAATTTTCCAACTCAGATTGAGTTCGTTATTTGAGACACATTTCACTTACATGAGCAGACTTTTGTAACATTCTCAAATCCAGAGTTTCTGACACTGTAATGTTTCAGACTTAACTCAGCAAAATAATGGTCTTAAGTCTGTTAACTGCATCAAGTCCGTTTATTTTGCTTATTTGAGTCTGAAACAATGTGTCGGCTCAGGATTTGAGAATAATTCTAAAGTCTGTTAACGTAAGTGAAATACTCATATATCTCAACTAAGGAACTCAGCGTGAGAACCTAAGAATGTTAGTGGATTTGTGTAAAATAAAAGACTTCAGTAGTTTCATGAAACTGAACCCTAACACCCACAAAATTCAAACATTATTCAGTATTATCTCATCACTAAGTACTGCATATTTCATTCTGAGCTGTACAAGTTTGTTATAGTCTAGATTTCAAAGCCCTCAGACATAGCAGGATCTTTTCACTGCTTCACAATTGCCTATACAAACTCCCAGCTGTGCTTTGTTGCACTTTTCAACAGCTACCCAAATGTAGCATCAGGGATGATGTTAACCCCATCTCCTACTAGATAAGTGCAATGAAGTTTTTGAGCCCATAGTGAAAACCCAAATTTTGCTATTTCAAAGGTATCTTTTATGGGACAATATTTCCTTATCAGACAGAGTAGATCAATGATCAGACTGCACATTCTGTGCAGTCTGATCTTGATCTACACTGTCTGCAAAAGGTCAGTGAGTTATGCTTAGCAGCCTTAGGGTTAACACCAATGTACAATCAAAGGCACATTAACACTATAGGTGCCAAATAAACTCAGCAGGCATTTTCAGTCTACAAAACAGATACTTTCAACCCTTTACCACACAATCCCAAAATTTAATGACCTTTTGAAGCATTCAAGGCCTTTTGAAAATATTGAAGTAAACAGAGAACATGATGGTAACCAGCATTTTCTCCTTTTACCACAATGTTTTCTTTGGTATGAGAGACCTATACCTCATTTGTACTAATTCAGAATTTGTTGTCTGTAGTTACTTTCTACTTGGAAGAGACAACAATTTGTTGTGTGGGAAAATGTTAAACATGGAATTGCCTCAAACTTCCTTCTCAACCATTTTTTGTGTGGTGTCCATGGTTGTGAGCTAGCGCATCAGCCTTGTAACCATTTAAGGTCCTAAGTTCAATACCAAGAGCTGGTGTCAACTTTGGGACTGCTCATTGGCCTACAAATGTAGTTTTCAGAAAGCAGAATCAAGAGAGATAAGTATTAATTGCAAGAACTTCTTTCTCCATGGATGTAAATATGTCAAAAAAAAAACCTTCAGAAGACAAATCCAATCATTTCAGCAAAATCTGCAAAAATTCTGCTGTCTATGGTTAAGTGTTGAGACTATAAAAATAAACAGCACATGTTGGGGTGTGGCCAGAGCTATCAATCTGCCCCTCATATCAAACAAAACCCATTTGAAGAAGGTTAACCCTTTACCTGACAAGGCCTATGTTCTAAGACCCTGAGGAAGAGGGCTTCTGAAAAGTTCCTTTTTATCACACCATATTGTCTATCCTTTTTTCAGACAAGTGCCATAGTCATATGCAAAGTACTTTCAATAAGGATTCTATCATCTGATAATAGGTAAACTCCATATTTATAAGAATAAAATGGACACTTTGTAGGAGAATCACCAAGTAGATCCAATGTACTCTTAACCCTTTGCCAAACGACAAATTGTTAGCCTGTACCAAATGCAAAGCATTTGAGGATGACAAATGTAGCTCAAATGATGGTTTCTGTCTTTGATAGGGTAGAAAACATTGTGAGAAAAGGAGAAAATGCTAGTTACCAGCATTTCTTCTTTTTCAACAATGTTTTCAAAAGTCTTCTCTTTTAGGGTCATCAAAACTCAGGAATGTTTGGTAAAGGTTTAATAAGAACTAAACCACAGGATGTCAAAAAGGCAAATCTACATTAGTTGATGAGTACTAATACAGGGTTAATTCTAATTAGCCAAGATAAGAATTAGCCTATGTGTTAACTCAATGCCTTATGGAACAGATTTGAAGCATACAGTTTGAGACCAAAATTTCAACATACAGGTGAATTCTGGAGAAGTAAGATGACTTGCCCCTTACAGTGCTAAGCCAGGCTTAAAATTGCTTACGTAGGCGGTGCAGATCAAGGTAAGACTGCACAGAATGTACAATCTGATCTTGAATCTAATCTGTTCCCTTCTTTGTAACATAATCTGGGTCCATATTTACCAACCGTTCTTGAGAACATTATCAGTCTTATTCTCAAGAATTTTCTACATTTGAATGTAACACTACTTCTGATTGGCTAAACCATTCTGTTTAAAATAGTTTATCCAATCAGAAGTAGTGTTACTTTCTAAACCTAGAGAGAAACAAAACAATAGTGGTTGGTGAATATGGGCCCTGGTCAAAGCAACCAGGAAACTGCATGACAAGTTTGGCTCTTTTTACGAACACTTATTTTCACTCGTCATTAGTCCACAGGTCAAAACAACCATAAAATTGCATGAGTTTAACTATTTTTATAAATACTTATTATCACCAGTCCTATACAGTTATCTTTCTTTAGGTAATCTTGTGCAAACATGGTAAGAAAATGATTAAGTCTTGCAAGACAGTGCCATATTATCAGAACTAAATGTTTGGTGCCTGTCATGTAGCCGAATTGTTAACTGAACCATAACAGGAAATTATAAAACAAGAAATGAAAGCCTTGATATTATTATTAGACACTGCATCCGAATGAAATGCTCCTTCATTAGTATCAGAAGGCTGCATTCGATTGTATTTTACATCATAATAATTATTATAATGCCATTGATTTTTGTTTACATATGGACCTGGTAATAAGTCTAAACATGCCATAACCCGTTAGCAGATGACAAAATGTAGCCAAACTGAAAGCATTTGCATACGACAAATTCAATGTGGCTCAAATGGTACTATTTTTCTTTTACAGGGTAAAAAACATTGTAGGAAATGGAGAAAATGCTGGTTACCAGCATTTTCTCCTTTTCCCACAATGTTTTGAAAAGGCTTCTTTCCTATGGTAATTAAAAGTCAGCATTGTGCTGTAAGGGGTTAAACTTAAAGTTCCACTAATGGAAATAAAATATATTGAAAAAATTCATCTCAATAAAAGAGTGCTATAGTGCATAAAGGTTTCGGTTGGACACATAAATACATGTTATAGCTATGTGGAAAAAGAACAAATTGCAAATCACCATTCCATGCTTTCAGAGGGGTCTGCTGGAGGATTCAAGGAGGGGTTAACTCTTTAACACACATAAAAAATGTAGACTTTTCCAAATTGAGGGCATTTACAGACAACAAATTATATGTGACTAAAATGGTGAAATTTGTCTTTGATAGGGTAGAAAACATTGTGGGGAATGGAGAAAATGCTGGTTACCAGCATTTTCTCCTTTTCCCACAATGTTTTCAAAAGGCTTCTTTCTCAGGGTCGTTAAAAGTCCTGATTGTGTGGTAAAGGGTTAAAGATATTATCAGATAGAGCATGCTAAGATAAAAGGATAAGTGTATGAACAACAGAACTCAACACCTGATAAGAACATTCCATATAACCCCATTAACCTTGCCAGCTTTATGTTCAGGAATTGACAAGATTTTCTGGCCAAGAGCACAAAGATGACCCTGTATCGCTCCACTGTCTTTTCAATAAATGTATTATGCACCAAACTGGCATTAACAGAGGTACAAATCATAGGAGGTCTGTAAAGCAATTAACTTTCATAGACAAAAAGGCCAAGTGGTTTTCAGTGAATAGACTAGAGCCATATAATTGTAGTCTATAGGATTTTGTCCTGAGTGTCTCAGCATAGCGGACAGTGTAGATCAAGGATCAGACTGCACATTTTGTGCAGTCTGATCTTGATCTACACTGGCCGCAAAAAAAACTATGGTTGTGAAGGACACTTTAAGGGGTTGAAAGATATTATCAGATAGAGCATGTTAAGATATAAGGATCAGTGAATGAACAACAGAACTCAACACTTGATAAGAATATTCCATAAAACCCCATAAACCTTCCAATCTTTAAGTTAACCATTAGCCTGCTATGCACAAATCACTGACCTTTTGCGGACAGTGTAGATCCAGATCAGACTGCACAGAATGTGCAGTCTATGTTGGATCTATACTGTTCGATGAGGAGATATTTTCGTCCAAAAATAAGTTTGCAATAGCATTACCGGGTTCTTTATTTTTGGCTTGAAAGTTTCATTCAACTTTCCTAGCAGTTAAAAGATTAAAGATTTTCCATTAGATCTAATGTCACTGATTAAAAAATTCAAAAAGATAAATTCGACATTTTCACTTGTTTCCACAGTTAGCCATTTGCAGTTAAAAACAGGAAAAATCTGTAAAAAAAAAAAGAGGATATAATATGACATAAGAGGCACTGGAAAATGAATATCTAAACTCATTTTATTGAAGCTACAGACCAGGTTTCATTAAGTATTGGACTAAAAATGTTACCCCTAGATTGCACACAAGATTTATCTAAGATTTGTCCCAGTGACCTACTTTTCTGACTTGACAGGACCAAAGTTCCCTTTTGACCAAGACATTATCAAAACAAACATTCTGATCAATTTTCATTGGTACTGGACAAAAAATATGGCCTCTAGAGTGCTCGTAAGGTAGTTGTTAATGCCCCAACAACATAATTATTACCCATTATAGACACAGTACAATCACAAAAGCTCACCTTGAACACTATGTGCTCAGATTAGCTAAAAGCAAATTAAAGAGGAAACTAAAAAAGGAAGGAGACCTACCGATTTTGTACGTAAAGATGAGCTATTGACTGTAGAGAATGATTTCAAAGAGACATTGGAGGCTGTGGGACTAGGCGTGCGTAACTGAAACCCAAAAATACAATAAGCATGCAATAGTACATGGGTACAACAAAAAAAAGCCTGCCAATGACATGAAGATATTGTGAAACCGCTTTAACTTGTCACTACTTTGTTTCCGTGATCATGTTTGGTTTTCCGATATTTGCCTTGTTTGATGCAGAGTTCGTATCTTTAATATGTTTGTATTAACCGATCTTGGTGTCTTGTCCATTGTGTAGAGGTAAAATATCTGGACACATGTTGCCGAAGTAAACTTCCTTTAAGATCGTAAACTTATCGGAGATCTATAAATAGATCACTTACAAAGACGGAATATTCATTAAGTGACAAGTTAGAGCTGTTTCACTACACTACATAACTGCCCCAGATAACCAAACAACGCAACAAAAACTTTGTTTTCTCTGACCCCATGTGTCTTTGAATTTGAACCCCTAAATTTTCCGATTGTCCCCAAAAAGTTTGATGAATGCCTTCTTTAACCCTTTAACCCTTTACCACACAATGCCGACTTTTAAAGACCCTGGGACAGAAGCCTTTTGAAAACATTGTAGGAAAAGAAAAAAATGCTGGTAACCAGCATTTTCCCCTTTTCCCACAATGTTTTCTACCCTATCAAAGAAATATTCCACCATTTGAGCCACACTGAAATAAACATCTGCAAATGCTCTCAATTTGGACAAGGCTAAAATTTTGTCATCTGGTAAAGGGTTAATTCATTTGAAAGGGGACAAGTGACCCATTCATGAGAAAGCCTAGGGAAAACCCTGTTATACCATCAAGTTTCATTCATTCTGATGCATTTGATCTGTTTAAGAGACAGCAAAATTCTTGTACAGTCCAAATTGAAAGCATCTGCAGACGTCAAAATTAACGGGACTCAAAAATTGAAAACTGTTTTGGGAAGGATAGAAAACATTGTGAGAAAAGGAGAAAATGCTGGTTACCAGCATTTTCTCCTTTTTCCACAATGTTTTCAAAAGCTTTCATTCTCAGGGTCGTCAAAAGTCAGGAGTAAAGAATTTATGCACATTGTTGAAAATAGAGTTACAAAATGCCGACCAGGGTCGTAAAAACAAGGGATTGTTTGGTAAAGGGTTAAAAAGGATTTTTTCCTGTGGAAGAATGTCGTGTCTTTATAACTTAATTCAATATTCCACAATATTGTCAAGACGGCAAAGTCTAAAGCATGAGAGAGCGCAGCAAGCAATTCTTTTTATAATACAGCGCCACAGTTTAAAAGCCTCATTATGACAGTATCCTGAAGCAAAGCTGTGCCGAGCTCTGAATAAAAGCAAAGCTACTTTCTAACAACTACTTCTTTCAATGCCTCTTCATCTGAACTTCATCCAATTTAAGTCTCAAGCAATCTATGAAACATGGCACAATGTTTTACAAAGCCTTCTTTGTCAAAGTCGTTAAAACTCTGGATTGTGTGACAAAGGGTTAGCAAACAGGTAAATTTCAGATACATACAAAACAAATGATAGAGATGAAAAATGAAGAGCAACAAAATAAATGACATTCAAAATGACAATGAAAACAGGGAACAAGGAGCAATTTGATATGACAAGTAAATGCTGCTTTTCCCACAACGTTTATAAAAGCTATATACTGCACAATGTATGTGTTTGCTTGGCAACACTATCAAAAAAGAAACACTGAAAACCATGATTAACAAACTACCACCCACAGACATTTCAGCCATCCTCTTTAAAAAGGGGGCTTAGTGCATCTGCAAAAAGTATCGACCAAGGCCAGCCTTCACTGTCCCCAAAAGCTTTTGCTATTGATCAATTTTCTGCATGTCAAAGGACCATTCTACCTCTAGACAGTTTTATTAAAGCCCTTTTTGACAATGTGCCATTCATTTCTTTTTCAAGTTGATTCAATCAATCATTCTTTTTCAACACTTGCCAAGAGACCACACTAGAAAACACTGTCAAGGTGAGAGATTCAGGGCAATAAGCAATTTTTCCTCTTGTCAGAATACTATAAAATATTTTCTCGTACTAAATCTTGTTTTGATTATCCTTATTTCACAAGGATATGAGCCATGGTCTTGCATAAGGGGGCTTAACCCTTTACTCCATAGATACTCATTTTGACGTATCAACAACAGCTTTTGAAAACATTGTGTCTTTTCCCACAATGTTTTCCACTCAATCAGATATTTGTATCCTCATTTGTCCATATTTTTGACATCGTATCTTTATTTCCTGCTGAAATGGAAGAACCTCAAATTGGCATATCAGGTAAAGGGTTAATGCATCTCCCTGATGCATTATACCATGCAAGTCATCATTATAATTCTGGGTCCATAAAATCCATTTTGTTGGACAACCAACTGAATCCAGAGATATACATGTCCTTTTATATGCAGAAAATTTAAAGATGTCAAAAAAGCAAAAAAGTGCGTGGACTGCGCAGGCTGACATGAGCCGATACTTTTCACAGATGCACTAAGCCCCATTTTCACAGATTTAATTTTTTTTCAAAAGGTCTGCAGCATATTTGTTTAACTCTTAGAGCGCCAAATAAACACTACAGACATTGTCAGCCAGAAAATAAGAGTAAAATAATTGCAGTTTCATGGTTGCTCTTGTCTACTGAGATTTAGCAAAGCGGACAGTGTAGATCTATGTTTTGTGCAGTCTAATCTTGATCTACACTGGCAGCAAACGCAACTATAGATGTGAAAGGCATTTAGGGGCCGCAAAGGCAGCTAGTCGTAAAAGGCACCTTAGGGGTTAAATAGTATTGAGCTATAAGTACCACAGCAAAGGGGAGGTAACATCAACATTTAACATGAGTTATCCCACTTTACCTGTTGTTCTGAAGAATAAGCTTCATCGTCACTAACATCTGTATGTTCTTCATCACCTGAAACAGACAAATAACAAGAAATATCTTTAATAGATGATCTATAAGACAGATGGCGTAAAAGATACTGAAATATGAATATTGAAACTCTTTTGTGGCTCAAAATGAAATAAGATAACAGAAAGTAACCTCACAAACAATTACTTCTTTTTCCTCACTGTTTTTCATTTTGTTGAAAAAGTAGAATTGGGTTAATCAGTAACGTTTAAGAAAATATTTAATTTCCAAATAGCACAAGAACAGAATTATATGAGTCAAGGCCCCCCGGGTATTGATTAGTGGTTGCAATGGTTGTTAATAGTGGTTTCATAAATGTGTGAGCAAATATGCAAGCAGGGACCCAACGACTAAACATGTGTACATTTTTTACCAATTGCAAATTACCATCTATTCCTTCTATCAGTACCAAGAAGTAGGTCAAAAGCCAGCACATTCTTTGTAGCAATCTAACTTTTCAGCATACTTTAGGGAAACTTAACCCATAAAGCCCTATAACCAACTTCAATTGTATTTGAGGAAAGTGTAGGTCAAGATCAGACTGCACAGAATAAGCCTCACTGGATCTGTTGGGTTTTTCATGGGAGTGCCCTTGGGCAAGACACTTCAGAACCCTAACCTTAGTACTGGTGGAACCCAGGAAATACATGAATAATGCGGGCTTTTGCCGTGATATGACTGAAATAATATTAAAAGCAGCGTAAAACACCATTCAATCAGTCAACCAAATAGCATGCAAGCAAAGGTATTGTCCAAACCTTTGGTATTTACCTGTATTGTTTACACAAAGAATCTAGTACACACCCTACATGAATTTCCAAAATATTCTGAATTTCTCGTTCCTGTAATTCCTGCAAATCTCATCATCCAGGTGATAGATAATAGCAGCTCATCATTTTCATTACAGTCTGAATGATTTCTACATGACATAGGGCAAGGAGTTCTTGCCAAAATCATTTAACTCTTTACCAAACAGCAATATTTTAGATGTGTCAAATCCAGTGACTGGGAAAGGCTTGCGCCATGCGCCATAGTCACATTAAAATCCAAAAAGTCACATCGTTTTTGCCAATGAGTGCACCCTTGTCCCATTCAATATTTTCGACTTCGTAAAAGTACGAAATTTAGTCAGACGAATCTCCTTTGATCGGCACCCATTAGACGCTCTATAAAATGAGTAGCTATGTGTGTGTGACGTCATGTTTTCAATCATAAAATGCTTACTGAATATTGAACCTATTTTGTCGTCTTGATGAAACTGCCCTGATTTTGCCGTAAAATTCAAATTCAACAACTACCTAAGCATTAGAATATACCACCAAAAATTTAAAATTGCATGAAGGTCAGAGCTCCATCAGTAATTTCTTTCCCAAAATGATCGTTTATTCGAGAATCAGAGCAACTCTCAGATCACATCTCTCTCGGAGCATATCCCAAGCATATCCATGGACATGCAGCAAACTTTTATCAGTGTATATCATGCTGATTGAGAAGGCCACTTTTTTTTTCATCATGAATTAGATAGGTAACATTCTCAATCAGCTTATGGTCTAATAGTATTTATGTTCCCATCTACCCCAATTGATAAGTTCATTTCAATCATCATGCTATAATACTGCTAAAAGAAACAAAAAGATATGAAAGTAAATCGCGGAAAAAAAAACGCGAAAACCCATGACACAACAACAGTCAATTTGACACCGTCCGATCAGAGTTGTCTCAAATTGTTTCTTCATCATTTATAATGAATTTAAACAGTGAATTTACATAATTATATGTATAGAATGATAATGAGAAAAAAAGTTCTTGTTTTTTTTTTCTTTAATGAAATGAAAATAACAATGAAAGGGGGTGAAGGTCAGACCTTCGTCTTATGGAACAATGAAAGGGGGGGGGGGGGGGGGGTGAAGGTAAGGCCTTTGTCTTTTGGTGTCATTCCTTATATTTCCATAATAACCAAATAATTTTGACCCTTGATCATTTCTCTTTGACGCTTGGAAATTTCATTTTGACTCTTGAAAATTTCAGCCAAAGATTCAATGACTCTTGGGATTCAGGACCTAATGAGAACCCAGATGACTATGTTTGATTCCAAGCATTATAGGTGGCCTTTCAGATTTTGGGACGAAAATTTTACAAAAATACAAAAAAATCATCCTTATACTCCCAAAGCCTTTCAATTTTCATTCATAAAACCCCAGTAGTCGAAAACCATCCCACAACAAGAGAAATTAGAGATTTACTACGGCCCAGGTCGACACCGACGGGAAACACGGTCTATTTTTACATGAGCAACTCGCTCATTTACATACCGGAAATACACAGACGAAGCTTCAAACATAGCGTCCGAAGAAGGCATTATGGAAAATAATTACATGTTTGTTATGTTATGGAATTTAAGCGTCATTAGTCACGTGCCAGTCACTTGACATTCCCACAATACTTTTTTTATTTCTGGCGCGAAGTCTAAAAATACCTTAAGAGGCTACGTAGCCTTTTACGGGAACACCATCAAAAAAAATTTTTTTTGTAATTTTAGGATTCTTAATTATTGATGATTTGTATTGTTTTTTCATATAAATTTCAGTGATATATATATTCTTTAATTTGGTGAGATGTGAAAAATCTAAATACCCACCTTTAAATATAGAACCAGCATAAGCATTTAGCTACATTTTGACTTGCATTGGGATAGTACTATTTAAAAAAAAAAATGAAAGCAATTAAAAGATTTGTGTTTTTTTCTTAAATTGTCATATTGGTTTTCAAAATGTCACATTGATTTTCCTGGAGGAAGGGACATTGTCCCATTGAAAATAATTCTTTCCCAATCACTGCAAATCCAAGGCATTTTGCAGACGACAGGTGGCTTTTCTTTATAAATTACAAAAAACATAGTTGGAAAAGGAGAAAATGCTGGTTACCAGCATTTTCTCCTTTTCCCACTATGTTTTCAAAAGTACCATTTCTCAGGGTCGTTAAAACCCAGGCTTTTTTGATGATGTATCAATTAAATCTAGTACATCTTGATTATCATTTAATTCCTCCCAAAAGATGTTTTCAAAAATGTCTGTGGCAAAAAAAGTGGAAAAAAGAACACCAACTTGTTTGCTTTGATTGCTGAGGCTGATACTAAAAAACAAAATAAATGTTTTTCCTTTAGAGACAAGATGACACAATATTGATGAATTTCTAGACTAATCCATGAAATGTAAGGTGTCTTTGTCCCTGCAGTGCATAGTCCGGAGTCTATAATTCTTTACCACACCACAAAATTTTAGACTGTTCTAAACTGAAAGCATCTGCAGATGACAAACTACATTTACACAAATTAGGAAATTGTTCTTTGAAAGAGTAGAAAACATTGTGGGTTATATGCATTTTCCCCTCTACACACTATGTCTTTAAAAGTCCTTTCCTTAGGGTCATTAAAAATGGCATTGTACGGTAAACTTTGTTTATTTTGAAAAGCAGCCAATGGTGTGGAACGAATGCTAGCTTAGTACTGGTTAACCCTTATCCTGCTAAATAACTGAAATGAAACGTTCAAGCCGTTAGAAGCAACATGAATTTGGCTCTTCCAAAGTTATATTTTGGCAGAAAATATCTTCTTATCGGACAGTGTAGACTTAACCCCTAGGCTGCTAAGCCCGCCTGTGTAGACCTTTTGCGGACAGTGTAGTTCAAGATTAGACTGCACAAAATGTGCAGTCTGATCTTGATCTGCACTGTCCACAAAAGGTCAGTGAGTCGCACTTAGCAGCCTTCGGGTTAAGACTTTACTATTGAAATGAAAAGATGTGTGCAATGGACCCTATGATATAATTACAGTTTTGTAGAAAACAATGTTAACCCTTACCAAAAAAATCCTGTGTCTTAGTAACACCCAAGGAGAGGCCATTTGAAAACATTATGGGAAAAGGAGAACATTTGTGTTGTGTTAATTTCTTGGAAAGGGTTTAAACACAATACACACAATGTCATAACTTACTTTATAGTCTATCCCATAATGATGACAAAAGTTAGAGAAGTTTACATTGATAGCATTTGCATACAATAATTTATAATTTTCTGTATGTCTCACAGATGTACCAGATGACAAAATTTCAGAATGGTCCGAATTGAAAGCATTTGCGGATGACAAAATCGAAGGTGGGCCAAATGACGTAATGTTATTCTTTGACAGGGTAGAAAACAATGTAAGAAAAGGAAAAAATGCTGGTTATCAGCATTTTCCCTCTTTTCCCACATTGTTTTCAAATGGCTTTTTTCCCTGGGTCATGAAAACCTGGGATTGTTTGGTAAAGAGTTAAGTGAAAAAATTAGTTTTTCTTCAGTTTCATAACCAAATCTCTGGGTTGTTTTTTCCCCATAATCAGATTAAACTTCTTTAATTCGTTTCAAACTCCTGACAAGAAAAAAAGTAATTTGATCATATCTCATCTGTCAAGAAAAAACATTTGCTAAGAAAATAACATTCACAGTTATGTGAGAAAGAAGTAATCATTTGATGTCAGAATTAGGTGGGTACTGTATTTCACCTAATTAATGCGCCAGGATGCCATACAAAACACCAACAGGGCGCTCTTACTTCATAGCCAATTTCCCAAAATTTCAGTGCTATCAAGTAGAGTAAGTAAAGTACTTTGATCCCGGTTTTAGTTAGTGCCATGTGCAAAGTTATCACCATTTGAAAGATCAGCTGTATCAATGCAGAATATCAATTTTATCGCCGATCATGATTCATTTGGACATGAAATAACATTCAAGATTAACATGGGACACTACAGTGTAATATTCGATACTTGTTAGTTGCCAATTTTGTTTTTAAAGTAGTTTATAATGTTATTGGAAATGTATGTATAGTAGGACAGTCAGGTGTTGACAACATCTGTTTGTGAAGTAAATAGGATTATGTTGATGCCGCACCATTAAGTTTATTTATAGAATATTGGTCATCAATAAATTTCATGTTTGCCCTTAAAAAGTTTTAGTCAAGTTATCTTGCATTTAGAAGTTTGTCACTCCAGTTGCTGACTTTCAGGTAAGGTCTGGTGTGGGTTGGACTTGTCTGGAGGCCTTTGGAGTAAGTAATATTGGGGAGAAAGGGGGGGGGGGGGGGGGGCTAACTAAGGTGAAATATGGTACATAGAATTCTATGCCAGTCGAAGATAACAGAATTGGTAAGAGAGACACTGATACAACAGTTACTCTCTTGACAGAATAAACCTTTACCACACATTCCCAACTTTTAACAAACCTGAGAAAAGGGGCCTGTTGAAAGCATTGTGGGAAAAGGAGAAAATGCTGGTAACCAGCATTTCCTCCTTTTCCCACAATGTTTTTTTTACCCTATCGAAGGCAAATTTCCTCATTTGAGTCACATTTAAAATACCGTCTGGGGGTCCTGCATATCTCTGGTAAAGTTTAGGACTTGAGACTTCGAGGCCCCTGGCTCGAACCTCATTGGATCCACTGGGTTGTATTCTTGGGAGTGTCCTTGGGCAAGACACTTTCGAGCACCAGCCTGGTAAAACCCAGGAAACACAGTCATGTATATGTGAACTGTTGCTGTGATATGACTGAAATAATGTTGAAAGCAGAATAAAACACCATTCAATCAATCAATCAAATTATCGTCAGCAAATGCTCTCTGTTTGGTCAAGTCTAAATTTTTTTTGAGTGGTGTAGAATTTAGCAAATACAAGTTCAGGATTTTTTCCTTTTCCCATAATGTTTACAAAAAGCTTTTTCTTTGTGGTCGTTAAAACTGGTGATTGTGTGGCCATGGGTTAATTGCCAATTACTAGTACCTGATAAGCATGACAGGCTGTTATTTCTTATCCAAGAATTCTAGTTTTTTTAGAGTCAAAGAAACAAAGAAACCTTTCCATCTTGATAAAAGCTCTTTGCATTTATAATGGTTTGTTAACCTTTCCCCTGTCACTTAGCCTGCCAAGGCAGTTCAGTGGTAGGTTTATCTGACTCCTGACCTGTTGGTTGCAAGTTCGATACTCAGTTCAGGCAAACTTTCCTTCCAGCAATTTTTCACCTCTCACCTCTGACGCATTTCAGAAAAGTAGTCAGTGACTTACTTGTAAAGAAAGTTGTGTCATTGCTGGTGTGAGAAAGCCAGGAAACATATGCATACATGTAGGTGCACTGACTGCCATGATATGACCTAAGCTGTTAAAACAACATTAAACTCCAATACAAACAAACAAATTTTCCCTGTCTAAAACAAATGTGCAAATTTTTTTTGGAGATGTATTAACCCTTTACCAAACAATCCAAAGTCTTAACAATCCTGAAAAAGAGGGCATCACTGGTATAAAGTGTGGATAAATGCACATTTGGCTCATGATCTTTTAAAAAAGAACAGATAGTTATGTACCTGTATTTATCAGGGACTGAAATGAGTAACGGAATAACCGACAGGGGTGCGGAAATCCTACGTCCGACTCGGGTAAATTTGACGTCGGACAAGTGGCTTTTTGCAATCTACTCGTCCACGGACAAGTAGAAAATGAGGAGCAAATTGAAAACAAAGATCTGTATTATATAACATTATCCTTGTGAAATAGAAATGTTCTCTCCGTCTCACTTGGTAAACAACATTTTAAAATTAAATTATGATAAACTATTCCCTAATATCTGGAATCAAAAACAAACGTGGCTGACTCTGATTTTATGGGCTACGCAGGCTTTTTAATGATTTTGACTGCGCTGCAGTAAGGCTGAAATGTTGTTGTTTCTTCGCGCCATTTGGTTTGTTTAATGGAGGCAACCATAACCGAACCGAGTCATTTTTTGTGCATTATAACACTGCACGTAGACTTAACGCGGTTGTCATTTCCCTACCATTTACTATTAAATTTTTTTTTGTCGTTTGCAAAAATTTACAGCTGACAAAAGAAGTTGTCTTAATTTAGCACTGTGGAACGCATTCTTACTCGGTTGCAGTAAACGTATTTGAAAGAAAACCAAACACGCTGTCTCCAAGTAAAACATGTCAAGAACCGGGAAACATTACAAAAAGTTTGTTAAAAGGGCTGTAGACGATAAAGGCCAGCGCAGCCTTTTTACTTTCGGCGTAAAACATTCTTTGCAGATCGATCTGCAGGTAATCAAATCTCCGCACACCGAGTCTCAATCTGAAGTGCCGGGTCTATCGGACATCACCGATCTTCCATTGTCTAAAAAGTAGACAATTATTATCACTGCACTTGATGCAAACTCTACATCTCCAGACACAATAACCAAGCCTAGCATTTTAACTTCCACGGATAACGATTCCCTTGTATCATATGATGGCTGGTAAGCAGTTCTGCTGAAGTATTGACTCTGGCACCCATAAGTGTACCACAGTAGTGTTAAAAAGGTCTGTAAATGCAAACACTGAGATATTTAGCCATGGTTTGAGCAGTTATAGTGTAACTGTTGAATCTTCTTCAATTACTAAATTGTTGCACCTTTCTATCTACTCTATGTATGTACAGTGCCATTGATTTGTTTTATTGATGTACATGTACCTTGAAAGTCAGTCTGCTTTTTCCCAATTTGGCCAAAATCACGCTTGAATATCCCAAAATGAAAGGCTAAGGCCCGTTCCCAATTTTTGGGGAAAAAAAGCCCCGTAAAGGTTTGCTTGATTTATTTTCATCATTATTATTAAAAACATAAGCAAAGCAAATTTAAATGGTTAAAAGAACATCATTATCTACAAACTACAATACATTCAGTTAGGTCTTTGTGTGCCATTTAAAATTGTTTTGTTTTGGACAAGTAAGCTTCTCTGACGGACAAGTAGATTTTTTAGATTTACTTGTCCATGGACAAGTAGATAATTTCAAGATTTCCACACCCCTGACCGAGTACTTGATCGTGTATCAAAGTGTCAATTAGTTATACATGTATTGGTAATTGAGTACTATGGCATAAAGTGAGCTGTAGTGGTGGGCCGATGATCGACTATAGTCGAAAGTCATTTGGTTTTGGCTTCTGATTGCGATAATCGATTGAGAAATCCCGGAATCGATTGTAGTCGGTACCAGAACTCGCTCGGTCCCGAAACATTAATACTGGTTTTTTTGCACTTGGTTTCGTGACTAATATTAATCACACTCTTGGATTCAACAAGGTGGATAACAAACACGAAAACTGGCCAGAAAAATGAGCAAGACATTTTTGTCTACGGTTGTCTTGACAACTCGGCATCCCCTCTTTTGACCCCTGATCGCGGGTTTTGACGCTTAGAAATTTGAAAAGACCCGTCTGTGACGCTCAAAAATATCTGCCTAAATGTCAATCTGAAGAGTGAAATTATCGTCTAAAGCTTCATATAACTTAGCTCGCGTGCATCCTGCAGAAATATGAGCTTTAATAAACACAATCAGTATCAAATGCGAAGGACACATGCGGCTCTGTGTATCAAAGGTAGTCAAGCTGGCGAGTCAGTTATGAAAACGTAATAAAGGTGTTAAGCCTCTTTCCTAGTGTAAAGTGACAGATTTTAAAGTCACCTGCTTTTCAAAATGACAAATTCATGTCAAATCATGCGGTAATACCTCTCCAAAAATTAACTGACATGAAAAATTGATCGCCAAAAAAAAAAAAACGTGAAAACCCATGACACTACAATGATCAGCGTGGCATCGTCCGATCAGAGGCACTTCAAACTATCTTCTCATCTTTAATAATGAACTTAAACAGTAAATTTACACAAATCTCGGAATAAAACAATAAGTGGAAGCTAAAATTCTGTTCATGATTGAAAAAAATGGTTGTTTTATGAAATGAAAATGTAGATCTATAGCAGACAGGGGAAGGTCGTCTGCAAATGCTTGAAATATGTCTGAAATTTTTTTTAACTGTTCTGGAAATTAAGATTAAAGGATCAACATAATTGGTATTAAATAATAAAGCAAAGAATTTAATGTAAAATGGTAATGTAATATAACATCTTTATAAACTTAATATCATATAGACAAATTGTCACAGTATTTAAAGCTAAAAGGCATTCTTAGTTAAACGAAGAAACCAATTGTACAACCGATAGCTAGTTGGTTTGCTCTTGCGATTATAAAGCGATAATCGATTGTGATTTTAAACCAACTGCCCAACACTAGTGAGCTGACACTACCCTGTCCTGTACGAAAAAAGGTTGACTTACTTTGTGGTCCACTGCTGTGTCTTCTGCTTTTACCAGTACTAATGATTCCATTTGGTGCTGGAGTGGATGTGGCCTGTGGTAAAGTGTTTCTATCACTAGATTTCACAGGCGTGAACGGTTCTGTATCACTTCCGTTCATTTTCACAGAAGTTTTGGGACTAGAATCGGGTATGATTTCGGAAACATTTAATCCATCTATATTGTCTTCAGGCACATTTTCTTTATCCTGTTCCAGAAACTCCACTTCATAAGTCCGTTTAGGTTTAGGTGGAGAACCTACTGGTTTTGTTTCTAAAGGAACTACAGAATCATTTTTGATGATTTCTTGTTCATTACCATTCACTTCTCTACTACCTTTCTGTTCTTGTTTCACATCCGTCAGATTGGACTTTCTGGCTTTTCTTCGTGTTGGTGAGGATTCTCGCTCCACAATTTGCACTTCACCATGTGGTGGAGATTCGGTGCTTGGGGACCGTGATGACCGGGACTTTCTTGGAGATTTCTTCGCTTCCTTCTTCGGAGAAGGACCTTGCTCCCCGTTGGTTTCCCGTCTTTTGGATGCCTTTGTTTGACCTTGACCTGCAAGAGGCAAAGATCATTGTTAAGATGTATGAATGTAATTATAATCATCGTTACAGTCCATTTTTTCTTTTCTAGCATAGAACACTCAAAATCGATTGTCAAAAATGACATTTTACATTCCACACGATAAAAATGTAGCCTTGTCCAAATTCAAAGAATTGCAGCCATAATTAAAATGTGGCTTAACCCTTTACCAAACAATCACGGGTTTTCACGACCCAGAGAAAGAAGCCTTCTAAAAGCATTGTGGGAAAAGGAGAAAATGCTGGTTACCAGAATTTCTCCTTATCCCACAATGTTTTCTACCCTTCCCAAAACAAATTTCAATTTTTGAGTCACTTTTATTTTGTCGTCTGCAAATGCTTCCAATTTGGACTAGTCTTAAATTATGTTGTTTGGCAAAGAGTTAACCCTTTACCACACAATCCTGATTTTAGAAAGAGAGCTTCTGAAATCATTATGTGAACAGGACAAAATGCTGTTAAAATAGCATTTTCTCCTTTTTCTACCATGTTTTCTAACCTTTCGAGACAAATCCAACAATATGAGTCACATTTGTCTTCTGCAAATGCTTTCAATTTGGACAGGTCTAAAATTTTGTTGTTTAGTAAAGAGTTAAATGATGGCACTTGTCTCTGATGGTAAAATGCATTGTAGGAAAATGAGAAAATGTTTGTTACTAGCATTTTCTCCTTATCCCATGCTGTTTCCAAAGGGCTTCCTCCTCCGGGTTGCTAAAAATAGGAATTGAGAAGTAAAGACATACATACAATAAAGCCCTAATAAGCCCCGCCCGGGTGGCTCAGTGGTGAGCGTGTCGGACTCTTGACCTGGTGGTTGTGAGTTCGATACCCGGTTGAGACGAACTTTCTTTCCGGCGCATTTTCGCCTCTCACCTCTGCTGAAAAATGTGAGAAAAGTAGTCGGTGGCTTTGGAAAGAAAGTTGTGTTAGTACTGGTGTGAGAAAGCCAGGAAACACATGTACGTCACCGACCGCCATGATATGACCTTAGCTGTTAAAGTGGCGTTAAACCCCAATACAACCAACCAACCAAAGCCCTAATAAAGCCCTAAGGGTAATGGGTGCCTGCAGACATCTTTTCTTCAACTTACACTCACAGCTGTTGCTTACATATACTGAACCAAAAAAGAAACTTCCCCTGTGTTTAAGTGCAGATATACACAAATATGAAAATCAGGATTAAACTAGATTTATATGCATTGAAAGAGTATTTTATTGCGACTTTGTGTGAAAAAAATTATTGCTGAGGGTTTATCCAAAAGTAGTGAAATGGTAGTTAAAATGCGGAAGGGGTCGCTCACCAAAATCACAAATTAATACCTGGTATGACCACCTTCAGCATGAAGGACTGCCTGGCATCGTTGGCACATAGAACGGATAAGTGTATTGATTTCGGCTTGTGGAATGTTGTTCCATTCCTGAATTAAGGCTTGTCTTAGTTGAATGACGTTTGACGGTGGAATAGGGCGACGTCTAACATGCTGGTCCAAATTATCCCAAAGGTGTTCAATGGGATTCAGATCAGGGCTTTTGGCAGGCCAGTCATTAATAAATGCAATGAAATTCTCATTGTCCCTAGCTGTATGGCTTGTGGCATTATCATGCTGAAAAAGAGTGATATTGGCATTATTTTGAAACAGTGGGATAACGTGCCTCGCAAGAATTTCATCTCGGTAGCGTTGGGCATTCAATTTCCCTTCGATAACGACGAGATTAGTGCGAAAGCCATGTGCAATGCCCGCCCAGACCAAGACAGAACCACCACCCCCAAAACGATCTCGTTCAAGCACGCAACAGTCAGCATAACATTCATTTCTCCTACGGTATACTCAAACCCTGCCATCACCTCGATGAATGGAAAACCTGGACTCGTCAGAGAAAAGAACGCTATTCCATTGTTGTCTAAGCCAGCGTTGGTGTGTACGTGCCCAATTAACACGATTTACGCGGTGACGTTGCGTCAAAACACAACCAACGTATAGACGACGTGCACGTAGCCCACCCTCGCGCAAGCGATTGCGCACAGTTTGGGCAGATATAAGGTTGTTATGTGTACCAGGGGTGTTAGCAGCAGTGGCTGTGGCAGTTTGGAAGCGATTGCGCAGGTGGGTGTTCCAAATATAGCGGTCTTGGCCGCGTCGTGACACGAGGACGTCCACTACGTGGTCGATCTTTCGTACGCCCTGTTGCTTGAAAACATTGCCTAAGGTGTCGAATAGCACGAGTAGAACATCCAATATTCATAGCAACAGCATTCATTGTCATACCAGCATTAAGCAAGCCAATGGCACGTTCGCGTAAATTTTGCGGAATTCTAGGCATATCAAAAATAAAGAAAACTAAAAAGAATTTAATTTTTTTCAACGTCTTTTTCTTATTGACATGAAAGTCTATAAAATTAGACTGAAAGGTTTCAAAAAATGTACACGAATTATACTGGTCTGTGCATGCACGTGAAAATCACTTTCAGCGGATTTCTTCTGCAAAATGCTTTCAATCGAGTTAATATTTGTTTTATCGGACACATAATCATTTGCCCGAATATATGTAGGTCATCTGATATTTTGATTTTTTTTAATAACATTGCATTTGCACTTAAACACAGGGGAAGTTTCTTTTTTGGTTCAGTATATATATATACAAAGAAGTAAGAATGGCTCAAAATAAACAAAAAATCTTTCACATGTATAATGTACTCATGTTAATTCATGTTGACTACACATAATGCCTTCACAGTCTTGTGCACTCGCATATTTGAGCCCTGCTCTATCAAAAAGGGTTTAATGCATCTGCAGAAAGTATCAACCCTGGTCAACCTGCACAATCTGCACAGGTTGACGTGTCAAAACTTTTTGCCTTTGGTGAATTTTCTACCTCATAGTTCATTTGGTAGTTAGACAAAATGGATTTCACGGGTGCATTTTTATGATTTATAATGACTTGGTTAATTAATCCCAAGTTTTAATGACCCTGACAAAGAAAGCTTTTGAAAACATTGTGAGAAAAGAAGAAAATGCTGGTAACCAGCATTTTCTTCTTTTCCCACAATGTTTTCTTATCTTTTACAGACAAATCACATTACTTGTGTCACATTAACTATGTCCTTTGGAAATGCTTCCAATTTGGATATGTCTAAAATTTTGTTGTGTGGTAAAGAGTTAAATGCGTCAGGAGATGCATTAAAGCCCCAGCATTTTCTTCTTTTTCCACAATGTTTTCTTATCTTTTACAGACAAATCACATTACTTGTGTCACATTAACTATGTCCTTTGGAAATGCTTCCAATTTGGATATGTCTAAAATTTTGTTGTGTGGTAGAGAGTTAAATGCGTCAGGAGATGCATTAAAGCCCCAGCATTTTCTTCTTTTTCCACAATGTTTTCTTATCTTTTACAGACAAATCACATTACTTGTGTCACATTAACTATGTCCTTTGGAAATGCTTCCAATTTGGACATGTCTAAAATTTTGTTGTGTGGTAAAGAGTTAAATGCGTCAGGAGATGCATTAAAGCCCCAGCATTTTCTTCTTTTTCCACAATGTTTTCTTATCTTTTACAGACAAATCACATTACTTGTGTCACATTAACTATGTCCTTTGGAAATGCTTCCAATTTGGATATGTCTAAAATTTTGTTGTGTGGTAAAGAGTTAAATGCGTCAGGAGATGCATTAAAGCCTCAGCATTTTCTTCTTTTTCCACAATGTTTTCTTATCTTTTACAGACAAATCACATTACTTGTGTCACATTAACTATGTCCTTTGGAAATGCTTCCAATTTGGATATGTCTAAAATTTTGTTGTGTGGTAAAGAGTTAAATGCGTCAGGAGATGCATTAAAGCCCCAGCATTTTCTTCTTTTTCCACAATGTTTTCTTATCTTTTACTGACAAATCACATTACTTGTGTCACATTAACTATGTCCTTTGGAAATGCTTCCAATTTGGATATGTCTAAAATTTTGTTGTGTGGTAAAGACTTAAATGTGTCAGGAGATGCATTAAAGCCCCTTTTTGCCAGAGCATGGCTCATTTCTTTCAGAGGGCAATGCTTGACTGATTGATTGATTGATTGAATGGTGTTTTATTTTGCTTTTAACATTATTCCAGTTATATCACGGTGACAACTCACATGCTCATGTATTTCCTGGGTTTCACTAGTACTAAACTGGGACTCTGTAGTGTCTTGTCCAAGGACACTCCCTAAAAAAATCCAGCATATCAAGTGGGGCTAGAACTTGGGGCCACCAGATCATGAGTCCTAGTCTTTACCACTGGGCCATGCAGAACCCCTTAGCCGGCAATGACATTAGGCTGGATAATTGGCTCAAAATATTTCCATAAAGCAGTATCGTCTCACACTACCAAGTGTTTTGATGAATAACAGTTCCACCATTATTATCTCTCTCATCCTCCATCCTCCCCATCTGTCATAACATTATTATCCTATTATCTATCACTTTACAAACCGATAAAACCTGGACTCAACCAAATTAAAAGCATTTGCAGACAACAACTTAATGTATTTCTAATGATAATTTCCATCTTTGACCAGGTAGAAAACATTGTGGGACAAGGAGAAAATGCTGGTAACCAGCATTTTCTCCTTTTCCCACAATGTTTTCAAAAGCATTCTCTTTTAGGGTAGCCAAAACATGGGATAGTGTGGTAAAGGATCATATCTACATCTGCCAATTACCCCAAGTAAAGAGGTTGGATATAGGAGACTTCCTTGGTCTAAAATCATCCATTTATCTCCAAAATCCATTATTGAACAAAATCATGGTTTGCTGAGGTATTAACCCTACGGCTGTTAAGCACAACTCAGGGCACTTTTGCACACAATTTATATCAAGATCAGGCTGAACAAAATCTAAACTATCCGATATAGTATTTTGTTTCCAGCGAAATCAACTCTGAACTTGCGATAATTGGGTTTTTACCATTGGATGAAACTTTCATTTATCTTCTGTAGCAATTTAATGGTTAGAAAGCCTTTTAAAAACATTGTGGGAAATGGAGAAAATGCTAGTAACTAGCATTTTCTCTTTTCTCAACAATGTTTTCTATCCTATCAAGGACAAATTTTGTTATTTGAGCCCCCTATAATCAAATTTTGTTGTCTGCAAATGCTTTCAATCTGGACAGCTCAAAAATTTTGACATCTGGTAGACAGCTAACAATTGCTATCACATCTCTTACAGTTTTGAATGATGATAAAAGTGGATATGTATCGGTGATGTCAGATATATAAAAATCATTGTGCTGAAAAAAAAAAGATTAGCCATTTATGACATAATCCGGAGGTGTAACGATTTTGGCCAAAAAGGCATTTAAAAACATTGTGGAAAAAGGAGAAAATGCTGGTAACCAGCATTTTCTCTTTTACCCACAATGTTTCTTACCCCTCAAAAAACAATCACAAGTCATAACAACCCTGAGGAAGAGGCCTTTCAAAAACATCGTAATAGGAGGAAATGCTGGTAACAAGCATATTCTCCCAGTGTTTTCCCTTGACTTTCTGATGTGGGGGTCAAGTGACCCCCTTCAAATGAAGAAAAGAAGTCACACATATAAATTTTGTGGGTCATTTTGAAAATCTGGGGGTCAAAATCAAAAGAAACAGGGGGTCATGGGAAACCCTGTTCTCCTTTTCCCAGGTTTTCAACCCTATCAAAGACAAATTCATTCATCTGAGTCATATTTGAATTTTTCTCTGCAAACGCCTCCAATTTGGACAAGTCTTTATTTTTCTCATGTGGTAAAGAGCTAAATATAAAGAGTGTAGCTTGATTGATTGATTGACTTGGTGTTTAACGCCGTTTTAACAGCTTAGGTCACATCCAAGTCACTGACTACTGTTCTCACTTGCATCAGAGGTGAGAGGCGAAAAATTGCCAGAAAGAAAGTTTACCTCAACTGGGTACCGAACTCAAAACCACCAGGTCAGGAGTCTGATACGCTTACCACTGAGCTACACGGGCAGACTAAAAGAGTACTGCACAATGTCAGTTGCAAAAGGGTTAACCCTTTACCACACAATCCTGACTTTTAACGACCCTGAAAGAGAAGATTTTTAAAAACAATGTGGGAAAAGAAGAAAATGCTGGTAACCAGCATTTTCTTCTTTCCCCACAATGTTTTCTACCCTATCAAAGACAAAAATTTTACTTAAGCTGCATTTTATTTGTCGTCTGCAAATGCTTTCAATTTGGTTCAGTCCAACATTTTTTGTTTGGTAAAGAGTTAAGCAATCAAAACTAGGCTGTACAGTGATGATTTATTAGGTGTGCAGAGTATTATGTACACAGTCAACAGTGATAAATATTTTTTTCTTGACAATTTATCTAATTAAATGAAAACTCTTCACCAGTCAACAACATTTAACACTTTACCAAACAATCCTGTGTTTTCAGGACGGAGATGGAAGCCTATTGAAAATATTGTTGGAAAATGATCAGCAACGCTAGAGGAATGAACCCTGTCGTAATGACTATCATCAATCCTCAGAAAGAAATAGGCCGAGCTGTAGGTTTAAACCTGCAAACTCCTGGTTACAAGTTGCGTATGCCACTGACTGTGCAACTGAGCTCAGCAGATGTTGTTCAACCCTTGGATTTTTTTTTTTTACAATAAAACCCAGAAAATATTATGGAAACTGGAAAGCAGGTTATCAGCTTTTTCTTGTAATGTTTTGAAAAGCCTTCCAAAATGCTGTAAAAATAATAAGGTTGCTTTGACATAAGTGTAAGCAGGGGAAGGTTGTCCTACAGTAAAACACAAACCCTTAAAACCCCTTTCACAACCTCAAGTTGACCTTGCAGCCTTTGTAGATCAAGATCAGAGTGCACAAAACATGCAGTCTGATATTTGATCTACACAGTCCGCTATGCTGACACATTCTTGACAAAAACAACCTTGAACCTGCAATTATTTTGGTCTTATTTGTAAATTGAAAATGTTTGTTGGGTTTATTCCGTTACCTACAGGTTAACTTTTTCAGACACAGTAAATTTCTGACTCCTGAATTCAAAACATCTGCAGAATGTGAGACGGCAAATTAAAAATTCTTACGAATAAGTTTAAGTTCTCTGTTAAGACAGAAAGCATTGTGGGAAAAGGAGAAAATGCTGGTTACCAGTATTTTCTCATTTTCCCACAATGTTTTCAAAAGGCTTCTTTCTTAGGGTCGTTAAAAATTAGGTTTCTGTGGTAAAGGGTTACGGGCTGACTTATCACTGACAAACTAAGAAGTAAACAAAACTCTTATTGACAATTTCCAGCAGTCTAATGGAATGTCAAGGGTCCCTGGTCACTGCTGAACATCAAGCTTTAGAAAGGCTTGAACAAGCTTTACCAAACAATCCTGAGTTTTAATAACTCTGAAAAAGAAGCTTTTTGAAAACATTGATCATTGAATGGTGTTTTACGCCACATTCAACCATATTTCAGTCATATCACAGTGACAGCTCCCATATTTATGTTTTCCCTTGGTTTCACTAGTACTAGGCTAAGGCTCTGACGTGTTTTGCACACATTCCAGCAAAAAACCCAGTTGATCAGGTGAGGCTTGATTCTGGGGCCTCCAAGTCACAAGTCCTACACTTTACCACCAAGTCATGCAGGACACCTAAATTTGGAAAAGGAGAAAATGCTTGTGGCCATCTTTTTATCTTTTCCAACTATGTTTTCTACCTTTTCCAGGACAAATATTGTCACCTGAAAAACATATGAATTGTCACCTGCATTTTCCATCAATCAGGATGAGTCCAACATTTTGCTTTCTAGTGTAGAGATTTAACCATCCTGAGAAAGACTGCTTTTAGAAACAATTGAAAGAGGGCTTTTGAAAACATTTTGGAGAAAGGAGAAAATGCTGGTAACCAGCATTTTCTCCTTTCCCCACAATGTTTTCTATCCTTTGAAATTCAAAATTCGATTTTGGATTCACATAATAATTATATTTTGTCATCAGGAAATGCTTGAAATTTGAACAGGTCTAAAATTTTGTCATCTAGTAAAGAGTTAAACCTGTACTGCACACTGCTGATTTTTAACCACCCTGCAAAAAAAGCTTTTTGAAAACATTGTGGGAAAAGGAGAAAATGCTGGTAACCAGCATTTTCTCTATTTCCCACAATGTTTCCTACCCCATCAAAGAAAAATTGCACCATTTGAGCAACACTGAAATTGTCGTCTGCAAATGCTTTCAATTTGGACAAGTCTAAGATTTTATCGTTTGGTAAAGGGTAAAATGGATTAACAAAACAATATCCTTTTTCTTATCTTAAGTATGTTGAAAAAGATGATAACATATCCAGAGCTCCAGATAAAGGGGAGCAGAGTTTTCCTTGACGCACGATTTTGTGCGTTTTGACGCATTTTTATGGAAAATGACCCGCAATTTTTTCAACAGTGCGTCATTGTTGATGCACAAATACAATAGGCGTTAATAACGATTGTATGTATACTACCTAAAATGTTACATCGCGAGTAGAATAGAAATCTGGAGTACGAAGAGAAAATGGGACGAAAAACTGGACTGTGTATCGATTTTACTAGAATACCGTCGGTCTTTAAATGGGTCTAAACTAAACCAGTCGATCTCTAATGAAAACAATATGGTTCTGTCAAAATCGACGTCATTCTTGCTGTCTGCAAGGAAGAAGAGACCTTAAACAAAGATCAGACGATACAATGCCTGGTAAGAGCACCCAGAAACACATTTCAAGGTCTCGAGGGTTTACTGTAAGTTAGCTAAAGAGATACACTTTGTTTTTCACTGTAAACAGCGGCATGAATGCGACCCGTGTGTCGAAACACAGGAATCGGCGGTTTAATTGGTGAAAATAGTTTATTTTCGGCCGATATGGATATTCTCTATCAAGAAAAATAACGGAGACTTCCCAACCCGGCCGACAACAAGCTATTATTCACCAATTAAACAGTCGATTCCTGTGATAAAAATGAAAATAACCCTTTACCACAGAGAGAGGCGGCACATAGGCCTACTTCGAAATTCAACCCTTGTGCATCATCAAAACACTAGCGGTTGTGGGAATACCCTTGAAAGACTTAGAAATATGGCAGCTTGTCTGCAGCTGCAGCATATTTGATTAGGCTTAAATAAAGCATACTACAGATACTCTTTATAAGAAGGTGCCACCAAAGCTGTAAGCTCCCTCTATAGAGAGAATCTCTGGTGTTATTATGTATCTATCACCATGTAATAATACATATATGGGGTAAACAAAGATGTACAGTGAATAGAAAACACAAAAAACATGCATAGTTTCATAAATAGTAGCTTTTGTCTAAGAAAATTACATTTTGTAGTGACCCCCACAAATTCCAAAATGACCCCCATTATTTTCGACTAGGGGGTCACAATGACCTCCTATTTTTGTTGCTAGGGGAAAACCCTGGGGGAGTGATATGGTATTCTAAATCCATTATTTCTCCTTCAAACCCTATGTTGTGGGTACTCATTAGAATCGTCTCGACAAGACGATTCTAATGAGTACCCATAATATAGGGTTTGGTGGAGAATAAGCAATATTTTTAATTTTAAAAGCAAAATGACTCCCTTTCTCTGGAGCTCAGATATCAATTCCACATATTTACATTAATATCATATGACCCATGCTCTGTGAAAACAGGGCTTAACCCTTTATCTACCACACAAACCTGAATTTTAACAACAAAGAGGAGGACGCTTTTTAAAAAAATTGTGTAGAAAAGAGAAAGTGCTGGTAACCAGCATTTTCTCCTTTTCCCACAATGTTTTCTATCCTATCAAAGGATTTAATGACAATGGGAAGGAAGCCTTTTGAAAAACATTGTGGGGAAAGAGAAAATGCTGGTACATGTTAGCAGAATTTTCTCCTTTTCCCATAGTTTTCTATCCTATCAAAGGATGGAACACATTTGACTTGTCAAATAGATCAACAAATCCAAGTCCTTTTTTTTCATAAATGTGTCGGAAAAGATGATCCACATACACAATATAGAGGATATTTGTTTTTAACGGTGAAAGATCAAAATTTATTTCATCTCGTGAACCCTTTCTTGGGGGAACTTAATCAAAATCCTGTACAGTTTTTTTCGGTTATTCCCCGTGGCGTACCCCCTCCACATAGCAACGCATTACAATATTACGTCAAGCGCAAGAAATGTAAGGTAAATTACATCATATTTCCATCTGGTTGTGAGGCACGCTCATTTTACCTTGGTAACTAGTGCGCGGGAACAACTGTTTCCGCCTTCAATTGAAGAGTCAGAATATAAAAATCGGTATTTTCACTGGTCGTAACTGTGAAATATTGAAAATATTTCACCGATATTTCTCGATAACCTACCGGAAAGCATGAAATAATACTAGCATAATTATGACACATTTGATTTATCAAATAGATCAACAAAGTAACTTAAATCCTTTTTTTTATCTGAAGTATGGCGTAAAGGATGATAACATATCAAATCCACATACATCATTATTATCAGGTCAGCCTGCAGAGTCTGTGCAGGCTGATATGTGTTGAAACATTTTACTATTTGTAAAGTTTCTGCATATCAAAGGACCAATCTACCAAATGATAGTTAGACAAAATGGATTTTAGGGATCCACTTTTATGTAATGACTTGCCTTGTATCATGCATCAAGAAGATGCATTAATGCTTTTCCACACAATCCTAAGCTTTAATGACCCTCAAGTAAAATCCATTCAAAAACATTGAGGGAAAGGAAGAAAATGGTGGTTACCAGCTTTTTTTCCTTTTCCCATTATGTTTCTACAGGCGGGCCTTTCAGATTAAATCCTATTACTCACGTAGCCTTTGTCGTCTGTTTATGCTTTGAATTTGGATGAATCTAAACTTTTGTTGTTTGGTAAAGTTGCATGCCCTTTTGCCAGAGCATGGCTCATAATATGTGTGTATGAATAGCATTTGATTAATGCATCAGCTTGTTTTACACAACTTAACTCTTTACCACACAATCCCGACTTTTAACGACCCTGAGAAAGAAGCCTTTTGAAAACATTGTAGGAAAAGGAGAAAATGCTGGTAACTAGCATTTTCTCCTTTTCCCACAATGTTTTCTACCCTTCCAAAACAATTTTCAGTTTTTGAGCCATATCTATTTTGTCGTCTACAAATGCTTTCAGTTTGGGCCAGTCTACAATTTTGTCGTTTGGTAAAGAGTTAACCAAGTTTAAGCACTGATTTACTGAGGGGACCAGCCCGCATAGCTCAATAGGTAGAGCGTAGGACTCGTGAACGTGATGTTTCGAGTCTTTGGAGGGTGTGGGTTCGATCCCCACGGCTGGCCACCTAAAATTACTAATTGTCTTTCGAATGAGACGTTAAACCGAGGTCCCATGTGACAGTGCTATACACCGAGCACGTAAAAGAACCAGGCGTAACTTAACCCTTTACCACACAATCCCGACTTTTAACGACCCTAAGAAAGAAAGCTTTTGAAAACTTTGTGGGAAAGGGAGAAAATGCTGATAATCAGCATTTTCTCCTTTTCCCACAATGTTTTCTACCCTTCCCAAAACAAATTTCAAATTCTGAGTCACATTTACTTTGTCATCTGAAGCTGTTTTCAATTTGGTCATGTCCAAAATTTTGCTGTTTGGTAAAGAGTTAAGATAGGTTTCGTCCTGTATGATGTATCTGCACTATCCCCCGTAACAATACTAACAGCCTTCAGGGGGCATCGCCCATATGGGCAACCGGTGGCGACGATAAATAAACGCAAATTCAATCAAAATTTACTGAGGGGAACCTTTTCTTTGAAAGGGTAGAAAACACACAGGGAAAAGATGAAAACACTGACTACTAGAATTTTCTCGTTTTCCTACAATCTAGTGTATGTATATAAAGGCTGGTTCTGCAAAGAAATATAACTTTTACCAAACAACAAAATTTTGAACTCCACCTAATTCAAAACATGTAGAGAATATAGTTCACATGATGATTTCTGTCTTTGATAAAGAAGAAAACATTTTGTTTTCCAGGGTCATTAACCCATAAAGCGCTGGAACCGAGTGAAGTTGTTTTTGCGGACAGTGTAGATCGAGATCAGACTGCACAGAACGTGCAGTCTGATCTTGGATCTACACTGTCCGCTACTTTGTTACATATTCCAGCCATAACAACAATGAAAATTTGGTACTGTGGATTCTTTTCATAATTGAAGCCATCCGTTATATTAATACAGCACTGTAAGTATTAACCCTTTACCACATGGAAAAATTTAAGACCTATCCAAATTGAAAGCATTTGCAGACGACAATTTCATAGTGCCTCAAATAACGCAACTTTTCTTTGATAGGGTAGAAAACTTTGTGGGAAAAGGAGAAAATGCTGGTTACCAGCATTTTCTCCTTTTCCCTCAATGTTTTCAAAAGGCCTCTTCTTCAGGGTCGTTAAAAGGTGTCATTGTGTGGTAAAGGGTTAAAACATGAAAGTCTCAAATTGCCATGAAATGAGGCTATCTGATATTGTCACAGCTGTAGCATTAACCCTTATCCTGCTATATAAATTAAATGAAACTTTCGAGCCGATAGTTAAGACCTGACTGATGATATTTCAAATTTATTTATAGGGAGAAAAGAATCTCCTTATCGGACAGTCTAGATCAATGATCAGGCTGCACCTTCTGTGCAGTCTGATCTTGATCTGCACTGTCCGCAAAAGGTCAGAGAGTTGCGCTTAGCAGCCTATTATGGGTGAATATCATAATAATGCAATGGGTCTCTTTAATGTCACTTTAGCAACCTATTGTACAGAGTGACAAATTGTCAGTATGCTACAACAGCAGGATGAGTCATACAGCCCAACTAATTTCAAAATTCTTGTCATTTACATGTAATAATGTTTACCTTTAAACCTATTCTGCACAATGAAACTTTTAACGACCCTGGAAGAGAAGCTTTTTGAAAACATTGTGGGAAAAAGAGAAAATGCTGGAAACCAGCCTTTTCTCCTTTTCCCACAATTTTTTCTACCCTATCAAAGGAAAATTGCACCATTTGAGCCACAATGAAATTGTTCTCCGCAAATTCTTTGACTTTGGACAGGGCTAAATTTTTGTTGTCTGATAAAGGGTTAATCCTTTACCAAACAACCCTTAGTTTTACAGATCCCAAAACAGAAGGCTTTTGAAAACATTGTGCGAAAAGGAGAAAATGCCGGTCACCAGCATTTTCTCCTATACCCAAAATGTTTTCTGCCCTATCAAAGACAAGAATCATCATTTTGAGCAACTAATTTGTCTTCTGCAAATGCTTTAAATTTGATAAAATCCAAAATTTTGTTGTTTGGTAAAAGGTTAATGCAATATTTAGATAGTAATACACATACTGTGGCAATACTGAATGGAGAGGAACTATACTTAAAGTCCCAATAGTAGTCAAAAGTAAACAATGCTGGTGTTGAAATGCATGTGAATTTAAATCCTACCTTTCAAAAGTATGGAAATTATTGTTAAGATGACAATCTGTTTGTACTACAGTTTTTCAAAGTGTTAGTTACTGACAGGAAAATGAATTTCAAGGCCAGGTTACAAGTAAACTAAAGATAGGCAATGCTTGACCTCCTTTCATTTTTCTGCCAGTGACTAACACTTGGACTGACAGAAAAATAACAGATTGTCACCTTCACAATAATTTCAATACTTTTAAATGGTATGATTTCAATTTAAATGCAATGTAACACCCATATTGCTTACTTTTGGCCTCTATCGGGACTTTATGTATGGAAATTGTTGTAAACATGACAATCTGTTATTGTACTGTCGGTACAATATTTTCAACTAGCTTCCTCTTCAGGATCTTTAAAACATGAAATTAGAGAGCTCAAGACAGAGGGAGTGCATTTGATTTCAAAATTGAAAATATAAATTATTCTCCACTAAACCCAATTGATATAATGGGTACTTATTAGAATCATCTCATTGAGATGATTCTAATGAGTACCCATAACATAGGGTTTGAAAGAGAAATTATGGTTTTAGCATACCATCACCCCATCTTACCTTGAGCTCTGTATGAGGTAAAAGGTAACAAAAAAGAGGTTAAAATCTACTCCAACAGTGGCAAACTGATAAACATGTCACTTTCAATCTCAAATTGTCAAAATATCAAGCTCACCATAAAATGTTCCCAAAATCCTTGAATAAATATATCTAAAATTACAATCAGTTTACCAAATTGGGTAAATAATTGGCAAACAATGTAAATCAGAGAGCAAACAGTTGATAAAACACAAGATTCGGCTCTTTAACTCCAGAGATCAATGACCCAAATCTCAAATCTTTTACCCCAGGCAGGTTTATCAGGGTCTCAGTATTCACCAACCATTCTTAAGAACTTTTTGGTCTCTATCTTGAGATTTTCTAAATTCAAAAGTAACACAACTTCTGATTGGCGAAACCAAATGGTTTCGCCAATCAGAAGTTGTGTTTCTGTCAAATTTAGAAAATTCTACAGAACAAGACGAGAATGTTCTTAAAGAATGGCCGGTGTATATGGACCCTGCTCTTTCGAAAAAAAAAACAAGAAATAATTAATAACAATAGAAAAGCAATACAATAGCTTAGTAGTAAAATGCTGAAATTCATTGACACAGATAAATAGGACTAGCCATCTTTGTAGCATTACTCCTGATAAGCAGCAATGTATTCCGTAATATTTTTACAGGGTGTACCACAATTTTTATGAATGACATTTCATTGGGAAAGGGTAAATTCATTGACCTTAACTCATATATTACCTCAATACAATGAAAACAAGCTTAACCCTTTGAATACAAGTTGTTCTGACGCTTTACAAAATGACAAAATTTTGGACTGGAACAAATTCAAAGCATTTGACAGCGAAAAATTACATTGAGCTAAGAGATGATTTCTGTATTTGACAGGGTTGAAAACATGGCTGGAAAAGGAGAAAATGCTGATTACCTGCATTTTCTTCTTTTCCAGCATGTTTTCAAATGGCTTTTCCTTCAAGGTCGATAAAACTCAGATTTTTATAGTATCATATTTAAGACTAATAGAAAAAATAGCTTTAGTTTTCTGATAGAGTAGCAAATAATGAGGGAAAAGCAGAAAATGCAACTTTTTACCTACAATGTTTTCAAAAACCATCTTTCTCAGGTTCATTAAAACTCATGATTCATTGTGTGGTAAAGGATTAAAACTTTAATTCATGTTAATTCTTTTCGCTGCAAAAATCTCTCCATATTGGTCAATGATGATCAAGATCAGATGGCAGGTTCTGAGCTGTCTGATCTTGATCTATACTATCTGCAAAAGTGTACTGAGCAGCACCTAGCAGCTTTAGGATTAACCTCCATTAACCCTTTACTACACAATCCTGAGTTTTAATGACTCTAAAGAAAAGGCCTTTTGAAAACATTATGGGAAAAGTGGAAAATGCTGACAACTAGCATTTTCTCCTTTTCCCACAATGTTTTCTTCACTCCCAAAGGTGAATTTCTGTTTATGAGTAACATTTATTTTGTCACCTGCAAAAGCTTTCAATTTGGACAGATAATTTTTGTCAGTTGGTAAATGGTTAGGCAACAAGTGAAAGGTTCATACGTAGGGGTATCAAGAGCACATGTAGGTAACACAGCTGAGTAAATTCAAAGGTAGGTTTACCTGTCATTTAGGTAAATTAATACATGTACATTTAAACTTAATGGGCCAATTAGTGGACTAAATAACCCATTTCATGAAACTGCATCACTAACTAAAAGAATCTTATTTCTAGTCATGTTGTCTCTTAGGGTATTTTTAGACTTCTCACCAGTATTTCGCAATGATTTGTTGGAATGTCATGGTCAACAGCATGCGTTGATTACATGAAATCATATTCAAATAAGCATAATGGTGTCATATCTGATGTTATAAAAGTCGACGGAGTTATGGATTGCACTATGATCATCATGTTACAGTTTTCCATGACGCACTTGTAAATCCTGCATCAATGACACTATTCTAACTCAAATGACCCCCAAAATAAATAATGTTGAGCCATCAGTGATGCAACTTTACAAAATCTAAATCATCTAGAAAATTGAATAAATCATCATTAATCCAAGCCTGATCTTGCTTCAATATCAGACGAACACCGTTCTTTTTTTAACTACAGGGTTTACTTTACATAAAAGTGGTTTTTCTGCAATTTATTTTTAGAATAAGACTGGTTTACACATTATTAGGTCTACGGCCCCTAACTCATCGGAAAAACATTGATGTTTTCGCAAAGACTATTCGGCAAATCTCGGCAGCTTCCGTCTTTTAATATGAGAGTTCTGTGCCGTAGACTCCCTAACTCATTAGTAAATATCGTGTAACATCGACATTTTCATAATATGAGAGTTAGGGACACAATGACCCTCAATTTTTAATACCAAGGGAAAACCCTGATGTTACCTAAACACCAAAATTGTATCTATTTACCGTCTGTAACCATCCAGTTTTTTCGAGGTTGCAAAATTCATCCACTGCACAACCTACCATGTACACAACAAAATATGTTGAATTATTTATCTGTGTTTTACAAAAAAAATTGTTTTACAGCAAGGAAATCTGATTAGGCCCTCTTTAAAGTTGATAAGATGATAATTATTTTGTACACAAGGGTCCCTGGGTTCAAAATGACAAATAATAATTATGGAAAAACCGATACAATGCATAGAAGAGGACAATACAGGCCTGTTTTCTGTAAATATTTATGTAGAGACAGTCTGCTATTATATAAATAGTAACACATAATTGCTTCTTGAAATTCAAAATGTCTTTAACTATAAACATTGTCCTATATCACTCTTTACCACAAAACCAAAGACAACAAAATGATTGCTGCGAAATGTCTTTGATAGAGTAGAAAATATTGTAGGAAAAGGAGAAAACGATGGTTACCAACTTTTCTCCTTTTTCCACACTGTTTTCAAAAGCCTTTTCTGTCAGGGTTGTTGGAACTCACGATTGATGTAAAAGATAAGTCTTTACCAGAAAACTAAATTTTTGACCAGTCAAAATTGAAAGTACATGCAGAGGACAAATAAAATGTGCCATGCCAGGTACAGTGAAGCTGTCTGTAGCATATAGACCAGTGGGTTGCTAGTTCAAATCCCCAGCTCAGTTATTTTTTTCCAAAGACTGCTGATAGTCATTTCGACAGGATCATTCGTCTATAACTACTTTGCATTGTTTCAATGATAGTTATGTTAAAGCAGCCAGTGGCTTGGGAAGAATACTGTGCAAGGTACTAAAAAAGAGAAACTGCAAGACAGCATGGATAGGTGCACTGGCAGCCACAGTACAACTGACATAATGTTGAAAGTGGCATTAATTGTTTATAACACAATCCCGGGTTTTGACCACCCTGAAAACATTGTGGGAAAAGGAGAAAATACTTGTCACCAATTTGATCCAGTCTAAAATTTTGTCGTTTGGGAAAGAGTTATAAAACACCATAGAAACACACATACAAGTTAAATGTGAATCAAATAATGGGATTTATTTTAAAAAAAAAGACTGAAAATATGTCCTGATGCATGCATGACTGCATCTTCAATAGTTTACAATAATTCAACCCTTTTCTAAATAATCCTAAATTTTAACAATACTAAAAACAAGGCTTTTGAACACATTGTGGAATAAGGAGGGAGTTCTCCTTTTCGCGGCAGTGTTAAATTTGTAAACCTCGGTCCAAGCATTCTGATACGTTAACTTTTTCGTCGTAGCTGAATGTGCTGACTTTTGACCTACTTTTTGGTACTGATAACAAATGAATAAATAGAAATCTGTGATTGGTAAAAAAATATACATATTTTATTTTACGGGCCCCTGTTTATTTTGCTGAAAAATTTACACCGTCTATCTTGTTTTAAAAGATATTTCTTGTTTCTTCATACAGACGACTGATTTCGTCTCGTACCACACCACGTGCTCATCACAATCTTCAGCACAAAAGCCAAAAAATGGCAAAATATTGCGATTTTAAAAATTCTCTGCAAAAGTTACAATCGCACAGTGAAGGTATCAGGTTATAATTAATTCATTGCATCAGCAGTTTTGCTCCAGTTTTCAAGTTCTTTGATTTTTTAACCTTTCGAAATGAGGCATGCTCTGGCGAAAGGGGGTTTGAATGCATCTCTGTGATCCATTATACCCAGCAAGTCATCACAAAATTGTGGATCAGTAAAATCCATTTTGTCGATCAACCGACTGAATCCTGAGATAGACTGGTCATTTGACATTCAGGAAATCGACCAATAGCAAAGTATATATCGACCAAGGTCAGCCTGCGCAGTCCGATACATTGGTCGATACATTTTGTATCTACGCACTAAATTTCTCTTTTCACAGAGCATGACTCATCACATTACGAGTATCTAAACGTCACGTTATTACAAAGGATTGACGGTATCAAAAGGAAAAACATTCAAAGATGAAAACCTTTTGATGACCGATATAACCGTGTTGAAATAAAAAAAAAACCATGCTGTTTTTATATAAAATAGAGCTCTATTCATTTGTTGATCTCCTAAAAACTCAGTAATTTTGCTTGCGGCGTCACCACTTCTGAAAATAGCTATTTTGGCATCCTCTCAATGATATATCGCGATCTGACATCAAAACAAGCAATTATCCGATATTTCATGTGGCTTCCAGCTCTTCACCCGGTATCAGACCCTTTTCTAAATAATCCTAAATTTTAACAATACTAAAAACAAGGCTTTTGAACACATTGTGGAATAAGGAGGGAGTTCTCCTTTTCCCACAATGTTTTCTAACCTTTTGATTACAAAAGTCCTTGCATAAATCACAGTAAATTTGTAGTCTGGAAATGCTTTCAATTTGAGCTAATGTAAACTTTTACAGTTTGGTAGAGAATAAACATGTAGTGAAAAAAAATACTGATTTAAACCTAAGCCTGCCTACCACCATCTTCGCAAGCCAAGGATACTAACTCCACTTTGTTCGTTACGTACTACCTTAGTATCCTTGGCTTGCGAAGATGGCCTACCACTGCTAGATAGTTATTTTAAATCTTAAACACACAATCCCGAGTTTTAAGGACCCTGAAAAAGATGTCTTTTGAAAACATTATTGGAGAAGGAGAAAATGCGGGTAACCAGCATTTTTTCCTTTACCCATGATGTTTTCTACCCCATCTCAGAAAAATTGCCTCCTTTTCCCATAAAGTTTTCTACCCTTTCAAGGAAAAAAATGCATCATTTGAGCCACAATGAAATTGTGGTCTGCAAACACTTTTCGTTTAGATGGGTCTTAAGAGTTAAAAGGGCCTGAGAAGGTACCTTTATAAAACATTATAAAAAAAAAAACAAGAAAATGCCAGTGACCAGCATTTTTTCAATGCTGGTGACCAGCATTTTGTGCTCCTTTTCCATATTTTTACCCTTCAGCAACAGACCCCACCATTAAAGCCACACACATTAAATTTGTTGCCTGCTAATGCTTTGATTCTAAGTAAGTCTTGATTTTGTTGTCTTGTATAGAGGTGGTATTGTATCTTTCATTTGTACCATTTCCAAAGCATAATTTTTATATTTTCATTTTGTTTTCACAGGTCTTCAATAGGTAACTAGCATTTGTCGTTTTCCAACAATCCTTTTTAGCATTTCATATACAAATCCCATCAGTAGAACCAAAGTTATTATTTTGTAGTCTTCTAAGCGAAAAGTTTTACTACATCGTAGAGGTAAGGGGTGGGGTGTAAATGGGTATACAAGTTGAAGTGGACTGAAAAAAGCCAATACAAATTAAAATAGACTTTCTATGCTTGAATAAGTTTATATTGAAAATTAAATTCATTTGTTGACATTCCTAGCGGATGAAAAGATTGGATTTGACCAGGTACCTGGTAATTTAGGCTACAAAATTAACCCTTAACCTTTTCCCACATGACAAAATTTTGGACTCAACTAAATTGAATGCATGTGCAGATGACAAAGTAAATGTAACTCATATGATAATTTCTTTTTTTGATAGGGTAGAAAACATTGTGGGAAAAGGAGAAAATGCTGGTTACCTGCATTTTCTCCTTTTCCCACAATGTTTTCAAAAGGCTTCTTTCTTCAGGGTCATTAAAAGTCGGGATTATGTGGTAAAGGGTTAAAGCCCCTTTCATTACTATAGTTGCCTTTTCGGCCAGTGTAGATCAAGATCAGGCTGCACAAAACGTGCAGCCTGATCATTGATTTACACTGTCTGCTTTACTGATACACTGTAGACAAAAGCAACCGTGAAATTGCAAGTATTTTGGTCGTATTTTTGGGATAAAAATTTCTGGTGTGTTTATTTTGGCACTCTAAGGATCAACTCTTTACCACAATACAAAATTTTAACCCTTATCCCGCTAAACAACATAAAATGAAACTTCCACGCCGACAGTAAAAACCCAAAATTTGCTATTTCAAATTTATGTTTTGGGAATAATATCTCCTTATCGGACAGTGTAGATCTAAAATCAGACTGCATGTTCTGTGCAGTCTGATCTTGATCTACACTGTCTGCAAAAGGTCAGTGAGTCGCGCTTAGAAGCCTAAGGGTTAAATACGGCGAAAAAAAAAAACGTTAACCCTTATCCTGCTAAATAAGTGAAATGAAACTGTTAATCCAATAGTACAAACTCAAATTTCGCTATTTCAACAGTATTTTGTGGGAGAAGATACAGCCTTATCGGACAGTGTAGATCAAGGACCAGTCTGCAGATTTTGTTATTTATATGCAGAAAAGAACCTCCTTATCGGACAGTGTAGATCAATGATCAGACTGCACATTCTGTGCAGTCTGATCTTGATCTACACTGTCCGCAAAAGATCAGTGAGTCACGCTTAGCGGCCTAAAGGGTTCAATAGATCCAAATTGGAATCATTTCCAAAGGACATAGTTTGTAAATTGTGGCACAAATAATGGTATTTGTCTGTAAAAGGTAAGAAAACATGGTGGGAAAAGAAGAAAATGCTGGTTTCCAGCATTTTCTTCTTTTCCCACAATGCTTTCAAAAGCTTTCTTTCTCAGGGACGTTAAAACTCAGGATTGTGTGGGAAAGGGTTTATAATTAAGTAGTGGGAGATTTTAACCCCCAGAGCCCTAAATAAGCCCAACATGAATTTTTGTCCTGGAAATGAGACCGAAATAACTGCAATTTCATGGTTGCTTTTGTCTATAATGTATCAGCAAAGTAGATAGTGTAGATCAAAGACCTGAGTCTGCATTCACCAGCCATTCTTAAGAATATCTTAAGTCTTATTCTCCAAAATTTTCTTAATTTGAAAGTAACACAACTTCTGATTGGCTAAACCATTTGGTTAGCCAATCAGAAGTTGTGTTACTTTCAAATTTAGACAGTTCTGGAGAACAAGATTAAGAACATTTCTAAGAATAGTTGGTGAATATGGACCCAGGCTGCAGGTTTTGCATGAACTGATCTTGATCTACAGCAGCCACAAAGGCAACTATAGTAGTGAAAAGCACTTAAAAGGTTAAAATGCAATGATGTTTCATTTCTTCAACTAATCACTTATGACTTGCAGGTTCTCTGTTCTTCTCATCAACACAGCTTCTTTAGTAAACACTGCATGTGTTTTAACCCTAGAACTCTTTGCAACACAACAAAAACTTAAGACCGGTCTGAAATCAAAGCGCTTACCGGCAACGAATTTAATGTTACTCTGAGCACGAAATTTGACCTCGAAAGGGTAGAAAACATTGTGGGGATATGAGAAAATGCTGGAGGCCAGCACTTTCTCCTTTTCTAACAATGTTTTCCACCCTATCAAGGACAGATACCGTCATTTAACTTTTAAGCCATCTCCAATTTGTAATCTGCAAACGCTTTCTTTTTGGAAAAGTCTAAAATTGCATAGTTTAGTAAAAAGTTAGAGTAACACGAGAAACACAAGATGAACTTAGTAAAAAAACAGCAGAAAAATGTGGTAATACCAGATGGAATAGGAATGCATGGCATTGTTTTATAGCAATAGATCAATATTCATACTGCATCTGATTCAGTACAACCCTCTTGTCTAAACCCTTTACATTAACTCTTTCCCTACCATAGATAACACAAGTAGCTTTTGTTGATAATGAAAATCAAGATCAGACTGTAAAGAATTTGCTATCTGATCTACACTGGTCCCTTATTTATACTAAATTGACACAAAAATGTCGAATGATCTTATAGTGGAACTTACTTTTCAGCCATTAAAAATATGCCAGTTATTTATTTGATAGTGAATGAACTCTGGAAAACAACGGACTTAACCCTTTACCAGATGACACAATTATAGACTAGTCCAAACTGAAAGCGTTTGTGGAAAACAATTTCAATGTGGCTCAAATGGTGCTATTTTTCTTAGATAGGGTAGAAAAAATTGTGGGAAAAGGAGAAAATGCTGGTAACCAGCATTTTCTCCTTTTCCCACAATATTTTCAAAAGGCTTCTTACCCAGGGTTGTTAAAAGTCTGCATTGTGTGGTTAAGGGTTAAGGCTGCAAAGTACATTTATTTTGATGAGTTGCAACTGAACATTGTGGCAAATCAGGATAGGAGAATGAACTTACTTATGTATGATAAAGATACATCTAAATTATCTATACTTGCTTTCCGCCAGTTTTCAGCCAGTTTTTAACCCATTTTATCCTTATTTTAAGAAACTACATGTATAATCATTCTTGTATCTTCATGCCAAATATTGCTCCTGACAGCTGCAAAGTTGCACGGATTATGACAAATAGAAAATGCATTTCATGCTTTGGAGTCCTTCCAAGCTATTGCTATTGTCTTTTCCAGTTTTAAATGAGGACAAATCCCTTGAGTTTCTTTATCCCATACATCATATTTATTGATTATTTACCTATGTTTAAACAGCTGACCAATATCTGAACTATTATACACCTAAGAAAGTTTTAGCTGCATTTTTTTTTTTCTTTGGCTGTAAAGGTGTATCTTCCCCTTACCAAACAATAACGACTTTTAACGACCCTGAGAAAGAAGCCTTTTGAAAACATTGTGGGAAAAGAAGAACATGCTGGTAACCAGCATTTTCTTCTTTTCTCACAATGTTTTCTACCCTAACAAGGACTACTTTTGTTATTTGAGCCACATTTTGATTTGTCATCTATAAATGATTTCAGTTTCGACATGTCTAAATTTTTGTCGTTTGGTAGAGTTAAGTAAGAAACTGAGTCTGTCAGCAGATTTGAGCAAAATAAGAAACTTAAATTTTTTCCTAAATCCAGGCCCAAAAGAATTTCTCAGTAATGTCTGATTTCCTTTTCTCCCACATGTTTCATTATCATCATTCATTTCTCCATTTCTGTAAACTGATCTGTCTTCTTCTCATTCATTGCTTTTCTTTTTAGTAACTCCCAGAAAAGTCTACATAGTTAATCTTCCACAGTAATTATTATTCAGAGTGGGTGTATAACTTAACCTCTAGGCTGCTAAGCACGACTCTGACCTTTAGCAGAGAGTGTAGTCCATGATCAGACTGCAAAGAACATGCAGTCTGATCTTGGATCTACACTGTCTGATAAAAAGATATTATTCCCCGAAACATAACTTTGAAATAGCAACAATTTGATTTATCTACTTGAAAGTTTCATTTTTGTTATTTAGCAGGATAAGCGTTAACCCTTTACCACACAATCCCAATGTTTAACAACCCTGAAAGAAAAGGCTTTCAAAAACATTGTAGGAAAAGGAGAAAATGCTGGTAACCAGCATTTTCTCTTTTTCCAGCAAAGTTTTCTACCTATTCAGTGACAAACACTTCATTGAAAAACATTTCAACTTTTGTATATAAATTTCCGTCAATATGGACAAGTATAATATTTTGCCGTCAAATGAATAGTGAAGAGAATGCCATCCATCTGACATGGGGCTACTCATTTATAATACCCCACATTACAGTAGCACGTCCCACAACTATAATGATTCAAGCAATCTGAGCTTCAATTTCCGTGACAGCTGCTATATTGTGTTACTGCCGGAAAGGTTCATTAGCCCCAGGTGAAACCATGATAATAAGATCCCTGTACACATTGGAATCTCTGTGGTTCCAAATTGCTTCCAGCTCAGCATCCCATGGGCCGCCATCTTGAATTCATTGCCGGTACATTAAAGGCGATTTTAACTTAGTCAGCGCTTTAACAACAAAAAAGCGAACGTGAAGAGGATCGTGTGGATAGTTTCAGCACAAGATCATGCAAGTCAACGTTGATCACACTCGGAATTCAGCAATTTACCTATCCCTGTCAGAAATGACCCACATTCAAAAAATCAATTTTTCACATAATGAGCCGGTAATCGCAAGAGCTACAAGTGTTCGCAAGCAAAGGAATGTGCAAACTTACCCATTGTTATCCAAAAACAGATATAAGGCTTCCTAAATCCTGTTGGCACAATCAATACATTAGTTTGAGGTTACATTACCGAGTCTGTACACTTTCCATAAGCATCCCTCGTAATATCGGCAATCAACACAGGAAGCCGACGTCGAAATTGGAGGGACGATCGCATTTCTTGTTTAATGTCGATCAACAATTAGGAAAATGTAGATATATGTCACCAGGTTTTTATTTATTCGTAATCAACAAAATTTCTGATAAAATGAATATATGAAAAAGTAAATACTTTAACGAGCGATAAACTAACTAAAAGGCAAAGATGTTAACTTTGTATTAAGCCAAAACACCCCTATGATCCAAAATGGAATAGTATACAAAAACTTCCGGTAGAGGATAATCTAAGCGCCGCCCACTTTCCCATAATCCAATATAATACTGTGAAATAGATACAGCAGTGGGAATTTGTTGTAGAAATGAATGAAATTCCTGAGAAATTCAAAGAATTATAAATAATGATCTGGATAATTATTGTTGTGGCAAGTATCTTGTTAGGAGCTGCAGCTTCGACGATTGGATATTTTTATTACAAATTCAGGTAAGGGAAATTTTGTGTGGACCTAGAAAAACTTGTCAAGTTCATTGTTAGTTATCACTTCTTAGGCTAGATTGTTTACTCACTACTTTGAAAAAAAAAAGAGAGAACGGTTTATTCAAAAAAAAAAAAGCAATGAAACCCCAAACGAAATTGTCAAAAAATTCGGCAAACTGATGTCTTTTACGAGACAAATGACAAATGTTCATACGAGTATAGGCCTACAATAGGACGGATTTCCAGTTTATACAGAAAATAAAAGAGTGGAACTCTAGCAAAAGAGGGTTTATAGTAGCTCCTTGATGCATTATACCAAGCAACTCATCACGTAATTACGGATCCATAAAACCCAATATGTCTAAGAACTGGCTAAATCATGAGGTAGAATGATCCTTGGACATGCAGAAAATTTACATATTGCAAAAAGTTTCGACCCATGTCACCCTGCGCGGACTGCGCAGGGTGACATGGGTCGATTGTTTTTGCAAGTGCAATAAACCTACTGTTCACACAGCATGGCTCCTTATTAAATTATGTGTATGTGTATAATAGGCACTGACTTTTGTTATTGTCTTGACAACAATTTCTTAGACTCTCTCATTTGAAAGCTTTTGTAGACGACCGATTTATTATGGGCTGAATTTATCGTATTTGTCTTTCAAATGCTTGAAAACTATGTGGTAAAAAGAGAATTTTCTACGTTTTTCGGCGCAGTTGAATGTGCTGGCTTTTGACCTACTTTTTGGTATTGATACTGACAAATGAATAAATAAAAATTTGTGATTGGTCAAAAATGTGGACATGTTATCATAAAGGCCCCTGCCTATTTGCTGATTTACTCCTTTTATCTTTTTTTAAGGATATTTCTTGTTGACAATGTATCGTCACTACGAGAAGCCTTGGAACGGTCCTCAGTCAGGGCCAAAAAAACCGGGGATTGTGCTTAGATCAAATTTAACAAGATTTATGATACGGACATTGAAAAACTCATTCCGCTAAAACTGAGCCATGATCTATTAAAAGGTGACTTAATGAACTGCAAAACGTATCGACCCATGTCAGCCTGGTAATCAGCATTTTCTCCGTTTTCCACAATGTTTTCTATCTTTTAAAATGACAGCAATCATCGTTTGAGCTACATATGAATTGTCAGCTGCAAATGCTTTAAATTTGGGTGAGTCCAAATGCTTGTCGTTTGGCAAAGGAGTTAAACTTCATACTGTCATATTCACCTTATTCATCTCAATAGAAGCCTGGATCATTTACCAAACGAACCCTGTATTTTCACGAACACCGGAAAGATAGATTTTGAAAACAGTATCGGAAAAGGAGTAAATCTCGGTAAAGAGGATTTTCACATGTTCCAACAAAATCTTATTCCAATTTCAAAATGAATGCGTTATTTAACCCTTTACCACACAATCCTGAGTTTTAACGACCCTGAAGGAAGAGGGCTTATGAAAACATTGTGGAAAAAGGAGAAAATGCTGGTAACCAACATTTTCTCCTTTTCCCAAAATGTTTTCTACCACTTTAAAGATGTATCTCACCGTATGAGCCATACTTAGATTGTCGTCTGCACGTGGTATGAATTTAGATCAGTCTAAATTTTTGTCGTTTGGTTAGGAGTTAAACCATGCTTAATTCGTCGTCTGCATGTGCTTTCGATATGGACCAGTCTAAAATTTTGTCGTCTAGTATAGAGAAAAATAATAATATTGTTAGATGTGGGAACTGTGAAAAAATATCATATTTCAAAATCGATTTGGCCGGACGATCTCTTAAATATCAGACAGTGTAGATCTAAGATCAGGCTGCACGTTTTGTGCAGTCTGATCTTAATCTACGCCGTCCGCAAAGCTCACTTCAGTAGGGGTTAAAGAAGCCGTATTTAGACCCATGGGTGCGTACGATGGAGATCAGGTTTTGACATCGAGATTTTTTTTTTTTGGTAAATTTCTCCTCTTTATTTAGAGAGACCATGTCGTTATTCTTTCTGTCACCAAGTCCAACCTGCACTTATAATAACAACAATATTGATGCGGGAATGTCGGGGTGATACCCAGGTCAATTTCTTTTCTCAAACCCGTTACCTCATATTCATTTTAAATTTGTCATGTCCAAAGTCCTTCAAACGCGGCAGTGTTAAATTTGTAAACCTCGGTCCAAGCATTCTGATACGTTAACTTTTTCGTCGTAGCTGAATGTGCTGACTTTTGACCTACTTTTTGGTACTGATAACAAATGAATAAATAGAAATCTGTGATTGGTAAAAAAATATACATATTTTATTTTACGGGCCCCTGTTTATTTTGCTGAAAAATTTACACCGTCTATCTTGTTTTAAAAGATATTTCTTGTTTCTTCATACAGACGACTGATTTCGTCTCGTACCACACCACGTGCTCATCACAATCTTCAGCACAAAAGCCATAAAATGGCAAACTATTGCGATTTTAAAAATTCTCTGCAAAAGTTACAATCGCACAGTGAAGGTATTAGGTTATAATTAATTCATTGCATCAGCAGTTTTGCTCCAGTTTTCAAGTTCTTTGATTTTTTAACCTTTCGAAGTGAGGCATGCTCTGGCGAAAGGGGGTTTGAATGCATCTCTGTGATCCATTATACCCAGCAAGTCATCACAAAATTGTGGATCAGTAAAATCCATTTTGTCGATCAACCGACTGAATCCTGAGATAGACTGGTCATTTGACATTCAGGAAATCGACCAATAGCAAAGTATATATCGACCAAGGTCAGCCTGCGCAGTCCGATACATTGGTCGATACATTTTGCATCTACGCACTAAATTTCTCTTTTCACAGAGCATGACTCGTCACATTACGAGTATCTAAACGTCACGTTATTACAAAGGATTGACGGTATCAAAAGGAAAAACATTCAAAGATGAAAACCTTTTGATGACCGATATAACCGTGTTGAAATAAAAAAAAAAAACATGCTGTTTTTATATAAAATAGAGCTCTATTCATTTGTTGATCTCCTAAAAACTCAGTAATTTTGCTTGCGGCGTCACCACTTCTGAAAATAGCTATTCTGGCATCCTCTCAATGATATATCGCGATCTGACATCAAAACAAGCAATTATCCGATATTTCATGTGGCTTCCAGCTCTTCACCCGGTATCAGACGACAAAATTTAGACTCGTCCATTTTCATAGCATTTGCAGACGACAGGTTAAATGTGGCTTAGATGAAGGAATTTATATTTGTGACTCTGTAGAAAACATTGTAGGGAAATGGAGAAAGTGTTGGTTACCTCTTTTTCCCACATCGTTTTCTAAAGAATTCTTCCCCAGAGTCGTAAATTATGATGCTGTTTTATATAAAGGGTTTATGTCCATTGCAGAGTTAATATTGATGATTTATTTTTGAGACAAATACAAGAAAAGATTTTTTTTTTTTAAAGCAGGGATGAAACAAGAAATATCTAAAAAAGATAGACGGCGTAAATTTGTCCGCAAATAGACAGGAACCCTTGAAATAAACATGTGTGCAATTTTGACCAATAATAAATTTCTTTTTATTCATTTTTTATGAGTACCAAAAAGTAGGTCAAAAGCCAGCACATTCAACCATTCGGCATACCTCGGGTGATGGGAGCCATCAAATCCCTCGGCTGTATCTGGTAGCTTGATATGCACCAACACGGTACATTTCATCGCAGGAAATACGCCGGTTTACCGTTCTGAAAATTTGTAAGGCTCCTCTTAAAAAAGAAAACTTGAGTCTCAATTTTCTTTCGAAATCTTTCTAACTATATTTCAGTTCAAAAACAGTTCGTACATTCATTTTTTAACGTGGTTTATCAATTCCGATTGAAGTTTTCACCGACAGATAGATAGATGTGAATGACTTCATCGAGGTTGTTTATGTCGTGTGCTAAACGACTTACAGTAGCGCCTTGTAAAAGATCACGTGATTGGCAGTTCAAATGGAAACGACCTTTATACAGACGAGGTTAGATGTAGGTACGGAATCGGCCGAGTTGTGACGAGTGCACATTTAACTACGCCGAACTACGCGTGACCCACTGACTCTTTGCGGACAGTGTAGATCAAGATCAGACTGCACAGAAGGTGCAGTCTAATATTCGATCTGCACTATCCGATGTGGAGATATTTTTCTCCAAGAAATAACTGTGAAATGGCAACAGTCGGATTTTTTAGCTATCGGCTTGAAAGTTTCATTTAACCCTTTACCACGCGGTCGCGAGTATAAAGGACCCGGAAAAAAGACTTTTGAAACATTGAGGGAAAAGGAGAAAATAAAGGTAACAAGTATTTTCTACTTTTCCCTTACTGTTTTCTACCCTTGTAAAGGTGGGTATTTAGATTTTTCACATCTCACCAAATTAAAAAATATATATATATCACTGAAATTTATATGAAAAAACAACACAAATCATCAATAATTAAGAATCATAAAATTACAAAAAAAATTTTTTTTTTGATGGTGTTCCCTTAAAAGGCTACGTAGCCTCTTAAGGTATTTTTAGATTTCGCGCCAGAAATAAAAAAAGCATTGTGGGAATGTCAAGTGACTGGCACGTGACTAATGACGCTTAAATTCCATAACATAACAAACATGTAATTATTTTCCATAATGTCTCCTTCGAACGCCATGTTTGAAGCTTCGTCTGTGTATTTCCGGTATGTAAATGAGCGAGTTGCCCATATAAAAATAGACCGTGTTTCCCATCGGTGTCGACCTGGGCCGTAGTAAATCTCTAATTTCTCTTGTTGTCGGATGGTTTTCGGCTACTGGGGTTTTATGAATGAAAATTAAAAGGCTTTGTGTGTATAAGGATGGTTTTTTTGTATTTTTGTAAAAATTTCGTCCCAAAATCTGAAGGGCCACCTTTAAAGACAGAAATCATCATTTAAGCCACATTTTTTTGTCATCAGCAAATGCTTTCAATTTTGCCGAGTCCAAAATTTTGTCGTTTGGTTAAGAGTTAAGGTATTTAGCATGTTGGGGGTTGAGATTCTTACAAACCCTATTCACACGACTTGTTTCTCTGTGGTAACCGTCTGTTGTAGCTCTATGGTGTTAATAAGAAGTTGCGAGTTCAATTTCTGGCTCAGTCAAAGATTTTTAGAAGATGTTGACCTTTCAGATCTCACAGTCTGATGTCAACTGTCAGCTGAAATCCTGTGACGACGAATCACTCCCCTGTGTTAAGAAAAGTAGGTCCTCATATATCAATGAACAGAGGCAACTGTGTCATTCGATATGTATAAAAGAATTAGAAATAATGTTGTCAACTGTCAGTTGAACGAGTTTTAAATGAAATAGTCCGTCCACCGTTATTTACTTATTTGCTAGCAAAATTCTACTATCACCTTCTATGAGTACTTTCAGTACTATGATTTTTGGCGTAACATTATTAGCTGTGGTTTTACTACTTCGTGTACTATGTATTAATCTCGAATGAATTAATAGTAAGTTTTGATTGGTTAAAGGTGTTGCACCACTGCGAGACTGTTTCCACGTCGTAGTAGTCAAAAGTAGTCCCATGCAAAATTTTGCAGTAGCACTTTTATTGCACTGTTTTATGGAGCTGAGAGGGCTTGGTGGTAAAGTATTTAGCTTTGCTTCAAATTTAGGCAGTTGGGACACTTAGTTGTGTTTTTATTGTATATTGCCTTGACTATTTTGTGTCTCTGGCGGATTAAAAAAATTGGGTCATGGCTGTGAACCTTTGTTTTTGAGAGGACAAATTCTAGGGTGCCTGTGTTTGTTGGGATTTAGCAAAAAACGCAGTGGGTTGACATGTTGTTTTTTTTGTACTTTTTTTGAAGGACTATAGACGTTCTTTTGAGAGAAAGAGACGGAAAAGCCAAACGTTTGCCATTAAGCGATCTGTGAAGCTTCAAAGATGATCGATTTCAATCTTTTTTCAATATGGCAAAAACATTGGTGGTGTGACACCTTAAATCCTGGTTATGTTTATACTGCGGGCCCTTTAATGATAGCAGTATACAAGGGTTGTTCCCGTTAATCGATCATGCCCCCTCGGCGCTCCTTCACACCGTTAGATACATTTAGGGGATAATCCTTTTTTATACTTATCGGTAAATTTCAAAACAATAAGAAAAGAAGAAGCTGGAATATATCAAAGCGTGACACAAGACCTTTAAAGATTTGAGCCGCGCTCTGTGAAAAGGGGGCTTAATGCATCTGCGAAAAGTTTCGACCCAGGTCAGCCTGCGCAGTCCGCGCAGGCTGACCTGGGCCGAAACTTTTCGCTATTGGTCGATTTTCTGCATGTCAAAGGATCAGTCTACCTCATGATTGAGTCGGTTGTTAAAAAAAGTGGCTATTATGGATCCATAAGTATGTGATGGCTTTCTTGGTATGATGGATTACGGAGATGCATTAAGCCCCCTTTTGCCAGAGCACGGCTCATTTGTTTTCTCCGTTGTTGAAAAATATCCACTAATGATATATCTTGTGGAATCTTTGCGTGAGGACACTGGAATATATTTCAATATTATATTAGCTTTGTCCACGATTTGAGATTAGCGTTTCTTGACACTTTTAACAGCCAGTAACTGTCTGATTGGACTTTGTCAGTATACCCTGAACCCCCCCCCCCCTCCAAAAAAAGCGATTTTGTATATCTTGATCAAACGCATAAGACTGAAGTCAATGGAGTATTGTAGGGTTTGATTCTTTACCACACAATCCCGAGTTTGATATAGCCCTAGAAAAAATGATTTTGAAAACATTGTGGGAAAAGGAGAAAATGCTGGTTCCCAGAATATTTTCTACCCTTCCAATTGAATATATCTGAATTTGTCGTCTGCAAATGCTTTCAATGTGGATAAGTCTGAAATTTTGTTGTTTGGTAGAGACATCTCTACATCAGATGACAAATTTTGAAACATGTACAAATCGATACCATCTGCAAAATACCCTCAATCAATCAATCTTCGATCAATCAATCAATCGAAGAGCCGGGAAACATGCACATGTGATTTGTACTAAAATGGCAGCGACGGCGGTGTCTCTTCGTATAACTTAAAAAAAAAATAAGATTTGACATTCATCATCATCATCATCATCATCATCATCATTTTCATCACTGTTTCGCTCTGAAGTTTTATGCCAGATTGCATTAGCACGTGACTAGCACCACACGTGGACATCGGAACAGAATGTCTTCATTTGCGAATCTATCGGTCACTGGGTTGCCTTTCTGAAAAAGAAGAAGAAGAAGAAGAAGAAGGAGAGAGAGAGAGAGAGAGAGAGAGAGAGAGAGAGCAAAAGAGAGCGAGAGAGAGAGAGAGAGCTCTCATTACAATTTTTGGGCTTACAAAACACAAGCGACCTATCTGCACTCCAGTGCTCCAATTATATTTGTAGTTTCTCAGAGTTACGTAATGATAGCAAATAGATTTTATTCTAACCCTTATCCAGCTAAATAGACGAAATGAAACTTTTAAGCCGATAGTAAAAGCTCAAATTTTACCATTTCAGAGATATTTTTGTTTGGGGAAAAATATGTCCTTATCGGACAGTGTAGATCAAAGATCAGACTGCACGTTCTGTGCAGTCTGATCTTGATCTACACTTTCCGCAAAAGGTCTTTGAGTCGCGATTAGCAGATTAGCAGCCTTACGGTTAAAAAATTAGAGATAAGACTGAAAGATGATTGATTTCACCTAGCATGGGTAGATTTATTCGGGGTTTACGACCGTTTTATCTGGAAAATTCTCAAAATGTTTCGTAACTTTCATGAAATCAGGTCGTGATACGAACTCGGGTACATTTCTTCAGTCTGTTGCTGCCATATATGAATTTTTATCTCATAAATACGCTTGTTTTCAGCATAAAACAACCATTACGAATTTTCTTATCTTACGATGTGTTAGACAAGCAAATGGTGCCACATTTGGTCACTGTTATCATATGTCTCATTTCTAAGATATTGCTGGCCTAGACTTCTTTGCAAAATTAACGGTCAAAATTGGTTATCGTGACAATGCCGCAATTTTGTCAACTTTAGGTTTAGTACAAAATCATTATAAGCAAGTTTCTTAGAAATTATTTTATTTAAAAAATGTACCTGTCAAACAAGCGAATAGCCTTTATGTAAATTTCAATGCACATGCACATGTAGGCCTATATTTTAACACACCATGAACTATAATTCTTAAGATACGGTTATGTGATAAAAAGAATTTGACGTTCGTTGGCTTTTAAAGTAAATTTTATCAAACATACCAGCAAAATATGTTACAAAGCTTGCCAAAGGGTAGCTTAATAACTTTTTTCTAGGCTCGTTCAATAACATTTTAGCTCAAATGCCAACTCATGTCAGATCCTATATATCTCAAATGTCAACTCATGTCAGATCCTAATTATTAGTATCTCTTTAGCAGACGACAAAAGTTTAGAATGGCTTAAACTGAAACCAGTTGTAGACGACTAATTAAATTTCGCACTAACCGTCAGATTTACCTTTGAAAGTTTGAAAATTGTGGGAAAAGCAGAAAATGCTGGTTAACTAGCATTTACTCCCTTTCCCACAATATTTTTTCCAAAGCCTTATTTCTCAGGGTCGTTAAAATTCGGAATTTTGTGGAAAAGAGTTAAACGTTCCTAACCCTTTACCAGACGACAAAATTGTAGACTTGTCCAATTTCAAAGCATTCGCAGACGACAAATTAAATGTGGCTCGAATGATGGAATTTTGTTTCAGAAATGATAGAAAACTTTGTGGGAAAAGGAGAAATGCTGATTATCAGCATTTTCTCCTTTTCCCACAATGTTTCAAAAACATTTTTCCTCTCGGGTCGTTAGCACACAGGATTGTTTGGAAAGGGTTTTTGATGTGCTTCTACTTTTTTACAGCAAATAAAGAGACGATATTCAGTCAAAGATTTAGTTTCTCAAATAGTATAGCAGATGGGGTAGATCTATCTAATATTCGACTGCACCTTATGTGTAGTCTGATCTTCGTCAACACCGTTTAGATAAGCATTTACATATTATGTAACCATACCGATTGAAAAATAACGAAAATACCCGAAGAACGATCCCTGTTTTGTAATTTTATTAACAAAAAAAAAAACGCCGACCTGTATAGCTAACTCGTAAATTAAATCTTATTTTTTCCCCCAATTAGACAGACGGAGTTCGTGTGAGAAACGTGTCTAGAGAATTTATTTTCCGAGTTAGACGAAGAATAATTGCAATTAGTGGAATATTTGGAAGAGAGTTCTTGTGTTTAAGAAGCAGTTCTAGGTTACACTTTACCACTCTATCCCGGTTTTTTAGCTCCCCTGAGTACGAAGTGCTCAAGGTGAGCTTTTGTGATCGTGCTGTGTCCATCGTGCGGTCGTCAACATTTACCTTGTGTACAATCTAGAGACCACATTTTCAGTCAGTTACTCATGAAACTTGGCCAGAATGTATGTCTTGATGATATTTCGGACGAGTTCGAAATTGGGTCATGTCGGGGAAAAAACTAGGTCACTAGGCCAAATGTTAGTAAAACCTTGTGTGAACTCTAGCGGCTCATAAAAGTATGAAAATGTGTCATGTCTGGTAAAAAGGTAGGTCACTTGGCCAAATTTTTAGAAAACCGAGTGTGCTCTGTAGAGGCCACATTTTTAGCCTGATCCTCCTGCAACTTGGTGAGAATGTTTGTCTTCATGATATCTTCAAGTTGGAAATTAAGTCATGTCAGGTAAAAAAGTATGTCACTGGGCTAAATCTTAGAAAAACCTTGTGTGCACCGTAGAGGCCACATTTCAACCTGATACTCATTAAACTTTGTCAGAATGTTTGTCTTAATCATATCTTTGACAAGTTGGAAATTGGGTCATGTAGGTTCAAAAATGGTCATGTGAACAGATCTGAGAAAAACTTTTTGTGAACTCTACAGCCCAAATTTTCCGCCTGATACTCATGAAACTTAGTCAGAAAGGTTGTCATCATGATATCTTAGACAAGTTTGAAACTGGGTCACAATAGATCAAAAAGTAGGTCACTGGGCCAAATATTTGAAAAACCTTGTGTGCAGTCTAGAGACCAAATTTGCTGTCTGATACTCATGAAACGTCATCAGAATGTTTCGCTTGATAATATTTCTGACAAGTTCAAAAGTAGGTCAAGTCGGTCAAACAGTAGGTCACTTACACTCATGTGTTTTACACCATTAATTAAAACCAGGATTTCTTCTGCTTTATCAACCTTAGATAACTTTACTCAAATGAGCGCTTTAGGGCCAGTGGCCCTCTTGTTTATGATTCTGATGAAGGCGCTTTTGGAAAACATCGTGGGAAGTACAAAAAATGCTGATAACCAGTATTTTATCTATTTCCCTCAATGTTCTCTGCCTGATTTATTACAAACCTCATAATTTGAGCCACATTTACCATTAACCTGCTAAATGACTTAAAAATAAACTTTCAAACCGATGGTAAAAATCTGAATTTAGCTGTTTCAAAGCCATTTTTCAGATAAAATATCTCCTGATCGGACAGTGTAGACTGATCTTAATCTACACTGTCCGCAATAGGTCCTTGAGTCGGGCCTAGCAGCCTAAGGGATAAATGTGTCGTTTGCAAATGTCTTCAATTTGGAGGGGTCTAAAACTTTGTCGTCTGATAAAGAATTAAAAGTCATTCCTAACAGGATTACAGAGGTGAATTGATTGATTGTATGGTGTTTAACGCCATTTTCAACATTATTTCATTTATATCGCGGCGGCCCGTGCACCTATCAATGCGTTTGCATTTTTTTTTAAAGAGTACTCCTCATTATATCATAGTATTTTTTCCCAGGCCACTGGCTGCTTTTCCACATAACCATCGTCGAAATAATGGTCAGCGGTGAGAGAGGAATGAATTCTGTCGCAATGACTATCCTCGGAAAGGAATTGGCCGAGCCGGTGATCGAACCAGCAACCCTCTGTTCTTGAGTCCTGCATGTTACCGACTGTGCTACCAGGAAACACATTAATATGTGAGCTGTCGCCGTAGTATGACTGAAACAATGTTGAAAGCGGCGTAAAACACCATTCCATCAATCAACCTACTGTGCTACCGGGGCTCGGCATTACAGAGATGGAAAAATTTGATGAAAAGAATAAAATAGACATTTATCTGTCTGAATTTGTCTGTTCTTGTCTGTTGCACATCTATCCAACCTAGAATTAACTGCAATGTGAAAAATCAATATTCAACTCTTTTACTCTTTACCAAACGACAAAATTTTAGACTGGTCCAAATTGAAAGCATTTGCAGACGACAAAATAAATGTGACTCAAAAATTGAAATTTGTTTTAGGAAGCCAAGAAAACATTGTGGGAAAAGGAGAAAATGCTGGTTACCAGCATTTTTTCCTTTTCCCACAATGTTTTCAAATGACATCTTTCACAAGGTTATTAAAAGTCGGGATTGTGTGGTAAAGGGTTCACCCTTATTCTGCTAAATAAGTGAAATGAAACTTTCAAGCCGATAAATCCAAATTTTGCCGTTTCAAAGGTATTCTTTTTAGGGGAAAGATATCTCCTTATCGGACAGTGTAGATCCAAGATCAGACTGCACTTTGTGCAGTTTGATCTTGATCTACACTGTCCGCAAAAGGTCAGTGAGTCGTGCCTAGCAGCCTAAGGATAAATAAACGACAAAGTTTTAGACCGGTCCAGATTGTCAGCATTTTGAGACGACAAACTAAATGTTGCACAAATTAGAACAATTGTCTTTGAAAGGAGAGAAGTTTGTGGAAAATGCAGAAAAGGCTGGTTACTCATCTTATTAGTTAGAAGATTGGTGTATTTGTTATAAGCTAGAAAGACGTATTCAGTTTAAGATAGAAAATTGGTGTATTACTTACTATTATAAGTTTCAAGAATGATGTATTTGGTGTAAGTTAAAAGATTGGTGTATCAGTTGTAAGGTAAAAGATTAACGTATTTGTTATAAGTTGTAAAATTGATGTATTCGGTATTAGACAGAAGATTGGTGTATTTGGTATAAATAAAACGATTAATGTATTAGTTAGAACATTGGTGTATTAGTTATACGAAGATAGAAGATTGATGTATTAGGTGTAAGTTAGAAGAATGTTGTTTAAAGTTGTAAGGTAGAAGATTGATGTATTTGGAATAAGTTAGAAGATAGGTGGTTTTTTTTTGTTAGAAAATTGAATCAGTGTTGTTTATGTTGTTAGAAAATTGAATCAATGTATTAATTAAGTATAAGACAGAAGATAAGTGTTTAAGTTGTAAGTTTGAAGATAAATGTATTAGTTAAATTTTTGAAGATTGGTATATATGGTATAATTAGAGGATTGGTGTACTGGTTAAAAGTTAGAAGATTCGTGTATTTGGTATGAGTTAGAAGACTGGTGTATTAGTTATAAGTTAGAAGATTGGTGTACTTGTTATAAATTAGAAGATTGGTGTATTCGATATTTATATAAGTTGGAAGATTGGTGTATTCGTTATAAGTTAGAAGATTGGTGTATTCAGTATTTATATAAGTTAGAAGATTGGTATATTCGTTATAAGTTAGAAGATTGGTGTATTCAACATAAGTTAGAAGACTGGTGTATTCGGTAGAAGTTAGAATATTGGTGTATTACTTATTACTTATAAGGTTTGTATAGTCAGTATAACTTAGAAGATTTCTTATAAGTAAGACGATTGGTGTATTTGTTATAAGTTAAAAGCTTGGAGTATTGGTTTTTAATTACGTAGAGCATTGGTGTATTTTGTATTAGTTAGAATCTTGGTGTATTTGTTGTAAGTTAGAAGAATGGTGTAATCGGTGTAAGGAAGAAGCTTGGTGTATTTGTTGTGAATGAAAAGCTTGGTGCATTCGGTTTAAGTTAGAAGATAGGTATATTTGGTAGAAGTCAAAAGTTTCGTGTATTTGTTATAAGATAGGTGTATTTGTCATAAGTTATAAGATCGTTGTCTGCGCATGTCATATTCTTCGAAGATTCACCTGTCTGCTATGACGCATCACTATCCCCTGTAAAGGATAAATTATTACGTTGCAAATAAAGTAGCAATGGAGAAAATGGCTATAAACAAAACATCTGTGGAAAAATGTAGCCGGTTTTTCGCTCCAAATATCTTGAAAATTCAATTATTTCAAAAGGGAAAAAATGTTTTTCACAAATACTCTTGTTTTACTGCACATCTTTGAATACAGTTTCTAGATATAGACTTTAGCGAAACCAGGATTCGTACAGGGTTTTTCCACAGACTTATTAACAAGAAGTGTCTGGGCTTATAATACCGAAGCTATTACCCAAGCCTGTAGGGGCTGTTTTCAAAATGGCAGGTGCATAGGTTACATGCTGACTGAACATAGCTGAACGAATCGTAGCAGGTAGCGTTTTATTCAGTAAATGCTTATTTCATTTTGAAATTCAAAGTAACGGTTGTCGTTTCGAAAAGTAGTCCGGTTCTGTACCCAGAATACCCAAATCGGATAGATGTGTACATGTATTTGAAAAATGCCACCTAGCGGAAGATAATGGTTATAAGATTGGTGTAATCAGTGTAAGTTAGAAGATTGGTGTACTTGTAATAAGTGGAAAGCTTGGCGTATTCAGCTGAAGTTAGAAGATTGGTATATTTGTATAAAGTCAGGAGACTGGTGTATTTGTTGGAAGTTTGAAGATTAGGGGTATCCGTAATCATGTTGTCGACTGAATTATTTTCATTTACGTAGTCGCTAAAAACATATTGTTCCAAACACCCACGTATTTTCACAACCTTGAAGAAGGAGGTGTTTTTGACAATTCCAAACACCCTCGTATTTTCACAAGCCTGAGGAAGAAGGCCTTTGAACATATTGCTCGAAAAGGAGAAAGTGCTGATAACCTGTACTTTCTACATTCTCTTACATTATTTTTTTCGTGTTACACTTACAGTCAATGGCCAAGAGTATTTCTAAAATTTCAAATTTCCATGGATTTACATTTCTTTTTTTCAGTGTAAAATTGTTTAGGAGGCCTTTGATCTAGTTATCGTGCAGTGAAATATACTTGTGACAAGCATGGTGGTAACAGGAGCTATTAACACATATATGATATTGTTGTTCCTCGCCTGACATAACATTTGTAATTCTTTGACACATGGTGGTGTCATGATTCCGCTAAATTTTAGTGATGTCGAGCGCTATTGACGTCAATGTACCAGTAGAAAACGTTTCACAAAAACTATGAAAAAACAACACTATTATTCGATATTTCGGCTATTGCTATTTTGAAGAGTTAGAAAGACTTTTTCCTCTAGAATACTCTTTTTTTTAGCGTGAATTACTGTAGGAATAATGTTATACAAGCTTGTAAAACACGCCGCGATATATAACTGAAATAATGTTGAAAACGGCGTTAAACACCATACAATCAATCAGCCCACTCAATCAATCAATCAAACCAACACTAAACTTGTAAATACATATACCTGTATATCAATGAAATTTCAGAATGTGATGAATATTTATAGCCACTAAAATGAGCATAACTGAATTATATACTACTCAAAATTTGCTAGGGGGCACCACGTTTCCCTCCATCCCCTTCAATTTCAGAAAATCTGTTTTGATATAAAGAACTAGTCGATATATTTCAAATACGCTATGTTTTGGATACTTGAATATTTCATAGTAACACTGATAAAACCGACTGCCTGTGGAAAAGCGTGTTTTTCAATGCGAAACTGAAATGTAAATTTTTTCGAAATATCGAAATGACCCCTATCAAAGTGTGAGTAGTATATATAGATAATTTACATTCTGTTTGATCCTAGAACTCCACTGGCCGGTAAAGTGAGCCTTTTGTCCAGCCATGAGAACTGTTTAATCTCATTATTCAACAATTTCAATTGTACTTGGATTTTTGGTTATTTTTTTGTACCTAAGTCTCGATCTTACATAAAAATTACATAAAAACGGAAAGTGTCGCGGACTGCGCAGGCTGATCCGATTCGACACTTTACTCAAATGCCCGAATGCCCTTTTTGGTGTGTTGCAGGCCAAGTATGACACAACTTTAAAAATCAAGGACGTGTTACGTCGAATTATGCAATTCTATTGTTTTAGTATATTTTTGTAATGAAGTTTCGTACGCAAACCTTTTTCGTAAAGGCGCGCGAAGCCAGGCTGAAGTCTGGAAGCCCGTGTTTCAACATTATTTATTGATTGATTGTATGGTGTTTAACGCCGTTTTCAACATTATTTCAGATATATCGCAGCGGCCAGTGCACCTATCAATGCTTTCCTGGAGTGAGTTTTCTTACCAGTTCTCCGCACACCATTCTTTCCAAGGCACTGGCTGCTTTCCCACATAACTATTATCGAAAAAATTGTCAGCGATGGGAGAGGATTGAATCCTGTCGCAATGACTATCATCGATCCTCGGAGAGAACTTGGCCGAGCCGGGGATCGAACCAGCGACCTCCTGTTCTCAAGTCCTGAACGCTACCGACTGAGCTACCGGGGCTCGGATGCTTCAACATTTACTATCAAAGCATCAAATATACGATATGCTTTCTCTCAATCAGAAATAGAGACCCAAATCATCTCAATTTCAAAATTAATTTTGCCTGGAAATAAAAACTAATAAGCGGAATAAGTAGATCAATGATCAGACTGCACGTTCTGTGCACCCTGATCTTAATCTACATCGTCCGCAAAATGCGGTCTGATCTTGATTTAGTTTTGCCTTGCTCTTTAAGGTGCTGACTTCTATTTTGCTCGAGGAAAAACGACTAGAGAAGGGATGAAAGAAAAAAAAAAAGAAAAGAGAAAAATATAGAATGAATTAGGCATCATCGTTACTACATTCCTTTCTACGCAGCTGGTAAAGGAACCAAAACATCAATTTCATAATCAGTCTTATATGGCTTGCAACACGCGAAAAGGGGCATTTGGACATTTGCGTAAAGTGTCGTCTCGGATCAGCCTGCGCAGTCCACGCAGGCTAATCCGAGACGGCACTTTACGCCTACATTAGATTTTGTCCATCAGTAGACATGCGCAAAACAGAAAATTACATCAAAACGGAATGTGTCCTTTCGGATTAGCCTGCGCGGATTGCGCAGGCTGATCCGAGACGACACTTTACGCAAATGTCCGAATGCTCCTTTTCGCGTGTTGCAGGCCATATCATCGCATGTTTTTTGATGCAAACTTCGGTCTGTTGTCTTGTCTTTTTAGCTCACCTGAGCACGAAGTGCTCAAGGTGAACTTTAGTGATCGTGCTGTGTCCGGTGTCCGTTGTGCGGTTGTCAACATTTACCTTGTGCGCACTCTAGAGGCCACATTTTCAGCCTAATAGTCACGAAACTTAGTAAGAATGTTTGTCTTGGTAAAATCTCGGACGTTTTGGAAATTGGGTCATGTGGGGTCAAAAAGTAGGTCACGGCAGGACAAATCTTAAAATAACATTGTGTGCACTGTAGAGGTCACATTTTATGTCAGATACTCATGAAACTTGGCCAGAATGTTTGTCTTGATGATATCTGAGACAAGTTTGAAATTGGGTTATATGGGGTTAAAAAGTAGATCACTAGGTCAAATCTTAGAAAAACCTTGTGTGCCTTGTAGAGGCCTCATTTTCAGCGTGATAGTCATGAAACTTGGTCAGAGTATTTGTCTTGATATCATCTTGGACAAGTACGAAAATGGGTCATGTTGGGCCAAAAAGTAGGTCACAGGGCCAAATCTTAGAAAAACCTCGTGTGCACTTTAGAGGCCACATTTTCAGCCTGATACTCTTGAAACTCAATCATAATGTTTGTCTCGATGATATCTTGGACAAGTTTGAAATTGGGTTATGTGGAGTCAAAAAGTAGGTCACTGGGCCAGATCTTAGAAAAACGTTGTATGCATTCTAGATGCCACATTTTCACAGATACTCTTGAAACTTAGTGAAAATGTTTGTCTTGTCGATACATCGGACATGTTTGAAATTGGGTTATGTTAAGTCAAAAAGTAGGTCATTGGGCCAAATCGTAGGAAAACGTTGTGTGCACTGTAGAGGCCACTATTCTAGCCAGATACTCATGAAACCAAGTCAGAGTAGTTGTCTTGATAATATCTCAGATATGTTTGAAATTGGGTCGTGTCGGTTCAAAGTAGGTCACTGGCCCAAATCTTAGAAAAGCCTTGTGTGCACCGTAGAGGCCACATTGTCAGCCTGATACTCACGAAACTTAGTCAGAAAGGTTATCTTGATGATATCTCATACAAATTCGAAATTGGTTCATATCAGATCGAAAAGTAGTTCCCTGGGCCAAATCTTTGAAAAACCTTGTGTGCAGTCTAGAGGCCACATTTTAGCCTGATACTCTTGAAATTTGGTCAGAAAGTTTGTCTTGTTGATATCTAGGACATGTTTAAAAAATGGGTACTTGGGATAAGAAAGTAGATAACTTACACTCATATTTTTTACATCATTAGAATCAGGATCTCTTCAGCTCTATCAGCCCTAGATGACTTTACTCAGGTGAGCGCTTTAGGACCAATGACCCTCTTGCTTTATTTTTTTTTTTTTGGAGAGAGAGAGCAATTAACGTGTCCTCTTTTGCACGCTGTGCGTTCTGTGTATATTAACTCTTATCCTGCTAAATAAGTGAAATGAAACTTGCAAACCGATAGCAAAAAAATCCAAAATTTTCTATTTTAAGTGTACTTATAAGGAAAAGATATCTCCTTATTGGACACTGAAGATCCAACATCAGACTGTACGTTCTGTGCGGTCTGATCTTGATCTACACCGTCCGCAAAATGTCCTTGAGTCGCGCTTAGTAGCCAAAGGGTTAATCTCTAGCAGTTAGATAAAGATAAAAATAGCTTACATAACAGTTACGTCAATAATCAGAGGCGTAGCTGTCTGTGCGCAAAAGACGTAGTTGTGTACACTTTGCAAAAAAAAAAAGGAGACAATCTTTGCCGAAAAAAACGTCACCAGAGGCAACCAAATAGCTTCTACAAAGGGGGCCATTCCTTTAAGTCAGATTATCTCCCTTTCCAGATAAAGACTAAAGGTAACAGAATAACAGATTGGTCCTTTTACCTGTATTCCTTTGTTTTTATCCTTGATTCCCTTGGGGATGTTGCGATAAATATAACATGATTTACGATATATGTGTACGCTTCCTTGTAATTTGAAATCGACTTCTGTTCTCATTCAACAGAACATAATTTATGTATATATCAATTTTGTAAACGAATTTAACTAGATGTAGTTGAGATATTATCTCATGAACGTGCCTGTGTAGTGCAAGAAAATTGAATGATTAAGCTAGACTTACCTTCGTAGAAGTAAGGCGAAGGTTGATCATAATTTCATCCGACACAAAACTCCCTTAGGGCTCACACAGATTATGACGCAGCGTCAGCAATCCAGGTGGTCATATTTTTAGAGTACTTATGGCGCAGTTGTTGCATAATTTTGTAAGGAATCGTTGGAAGGGTGGTTGAGGGTAGGCGTGTGAGCCCTAAGGGAGTTTTGTGTCGGATGAAATTATGATCAACCTTCGCCTTACTTCTACGAAGGTAAGTCTAGCTTAATCATTCAATTTCATCCAACACATAAACTCCCTTATGGGCCCCACAGATTCTTTAGAGCTGATTGCTTACAAAATGGGCTAGCAAAGCATAGAGAGAGGTGCTGACTTTCATTAACAGCAATTTCGGAATTCTGTTATTCCAAAGGGAATTTGCTTGTCATATCCGCACTGCTGTGAAGTGTGGCATGAAGCAGGCGTGTGAACATTACTCGGGTCAGCTGATAATATGAGTTCTCTCAAACGCCCTCCCTCACGATGAATTTGTAACAAGGACGCCGATCTTCTCCTATGCACAATATGCGGCTTGGAATTTTCGCAATTTTCATAATTATTTTATTACCATTTACAAGCATTTGTACTTTCCATACATTCTTTATTGTAACAATACGAGATTTATCCTTTCCTTATACCGTTGTACAGTCGGGCATCTATAGCATACGTCCATATTGCAGTGAACTAGCCAGAGAAAGAGTTTCTTCATTGCACACATCTTACAATACCGGCTGGTAATTTTGTTTCATGTATGATAATATTCTCGTTTAAGCCATGTGCTAATTAGCCTGATTTTCAACCATTGTTTGTGCATGAATTTTAGTAATGGCCGTTTTCTTTTTCTTTTAAATCATCAAATAATCCATGATGAAGTTAATAACATTTTTCTCCTAGACTTGTATTGGGCGAATTGGTGTGAGGATTTTCAGATGTTCTCCCCCAATTTCCAACGGAATTCGTGGAAATGAATTGAATGGAGTGGGAATATAATACATTTTACCATACCATATGAATAGAAATGCCTCACAAGCAACTGCTTCTGGTTCAGAATATCTAGAACCATATAAAAGAAGTTTGGTATTCAAACCTGATGCAACCAATTCTGTGTGCATGTCTGGCTGTCATTACTTTTGTGATGCATAAAAAACATTTGCATCTAATATTTCTTGTAGAACATTATTTCCTATCATACATAAAGTTTTTCTGCCCGTTTATTTCTCACTTAGGCTTTAAATACGATATTCCGATATGTGTATATGCCGTTCAAAGTACCGAATCATAGTGTGTCTTCCCACCATGATTATTCATTCATAAACAACTTGTTGTATCGTGCATATGTAGTCGTATGTAGACTTTTCTCATGTTCCTAATGAAGGCGTGATCCTAGATTTCAAGAATTTCTTGTATGTTCATTCTTTTGAATTTTGATGTTCCTTTGATCTAAATCGTTTTGTTCCATTATCATTAAATCACATGCCCCATACAGTGCAGTAGCTGTATGGATCATAATACAAGTATGTGTTGGATTTAGCGTTACGTTCAAGATTGTAACTGCTACTTTGTTGTCAAGTCAACATTCAGATTGTCCTCTAGGACAGGAGGCTCAGAAATATTATGATATGGCCATAATCGGTATGTTTCCCTCCCGTGGCTTAAAACAGTGTTGCATACCGCACATCGGGTTAATCAACGAGTAAATTTCTAGATCTACAGAAACGTACTGTTCTCCGTATGTTGAAGGCGCAAAGCTGTAATATCCCCGCATGTTTCTTCATTTCTTAGTAGTCGTGGATTCTTAGCTATGAACAGATATTCAACCATCATCTTACCTGGTAAGAGCTCAGGTTTTTTGTCACACATAAATCACCACTGAATGCACTGTGCTTTTTACATTACGTAAGCAAGTATATGAGAGCTATTACCGACGGAATTCACGCTTGCATGACCGAGTGACCCTAGATAAGCGAGTTCATACAAGTTTCAGTGGTTCAGATTTCAAGACTACAGGAGGAGCCCATAATTAATGCCGTTTAATTAGTATTTATGTCCTCTGCAATGGTTCTGAAATATTTACAGACCGGTCCTCATATCTTGATTGAGTAACAAATAATCACCTGAAAGGTCAACAGATGTTAACCAGCAGAACTTCTTCATTACAGTGAGTGCTGACTGCAGCGATTTCGTTTTGAAATTACTTTCATCGAAATAAGCGGCTTAAAGAATTTCAGATGTCAAATAAGTCTTGTTCTACCTTCCATAATTCACCGAACTGAAACATTTGATATGCATGCATTGTTGGTATCTATGTCGTTAAGGATTCATTTTTCTCATGTAACGATGAGGCCGTTTCACCACCCTGGAATTTCCAAGTATAGCCTATTTCGCACTTTTATTTGATACTCGGACTTAATCCATATTTATTCCCGGTTTCCCTCTTATTGTTGTATTGAAGGTTGTATTTGTTCCAGCGTGGAGTGTGTAGGGAAAAGAAGGCTGACCCTGGTTCCTATTGTAGAAACAGTGGTCGTTGTTTTTCCCTCCTCCCCTTTTCGCTATAAAAGTCTTTTTTTTTTTAAGTGAGCAAAGCCTTTGTTTATTTGAGACAATTTATCTCAGGCAGTATTTCTAAAAGAAAAATGTTGAATTAAGAGACGTGTACGTGGGAAAGAGGTATTTCTGCACATTTCCTCAACTTACTGGATTGTACGACTCTCTATGGAAATGCAAGATGTTGTCGAGAGGTTGTCTTATGTGTGTGTGTGTGTGTATTTATGGATGTTTCCATGTCGGAAAAATTGCCGTCTACTCTCGACACTTGTCAATTTTGACACTCTTTTGTCGTTTACATTTAGATTGAAGTGCGTTTAAGTTATCCCGTTTTACTTTACCCTTCGGAACAGTGCTACTCTCTGTAGCTGGATTCATCTATACATTTCTTTTGTCAAAGTCGAAACTGTTGTTTGAAAAGTCATAAATGTTCAGCCATTTGTTTTCGAGTTTTCCCATATTAAGCCTCTGCATATTTCGTCCCAAGGAAGTGTAGATCTTGTATCTCCATGGTCGGAATCACTGCTAAGGTCATGACCGTGTAAGAAGGTCATTAATTTCCCTTGGTCGCTTTATCCAACATTTTCCAGGTATTGTCTGTGATACTTTCACAGATAAGATATCTTTCTTCATGTTAATTATAGGATAGTTTAATGTCTGTTGTGATTTTGACACATTCCGTGCCTTTTTCTCATTGACTGAACTGACCGCCGAGTTACCCATTTGTGCGATTTTCTAGCAGATTTGAGTTGAACGGAGATAGACCGGTAATATATTGCCAGTCAATCAACTCTTGCCGTCTTGCAATATGCATGCGTATTCCTTGTAAGATTAAGGATTCTTCGGATGTTATGATACGGCTATCAAGTTTTTCTAGAATTGTAGATTTCGCACTTTGACATATAGATTTCTCCTGGTGAGAACTCTAAGACAACATTTACCGTGAACTTCGACAACTTAACTTTACGATGGCTTTCAACAGTTGTCTGTTGATCGCATTATTTACAATTCATATCTTCCTGCTCTATTACTATTTTCCCTTGACGTAAATCCGTCATATATAGGTGCCACATAACAGTGAAAACGTGGTATCCATATATCTTTTTATTGTTGTGCTTTTGAAACGATGTAAATGCATCGTCAATAGAAACATGGATATAGAAGCGAATTTTGCTTAAACGACGTAATTGGATCCTTAATATAACTTCCATGATATGGAAGCAATTTCGCTCAGAAGTACGATGTAAGTGCATCGTTAATAGACCTTTGATATAGAAGATATTTTTTGCTTGAACGATGTAAGTGCATCGTTAATAGACCTTTGATATAGGAGACAATTTTTCTTGAACGATGTAAGTGCATCGTTAATAGAGGTTTGATACAGAAGATACTTTTGCTTGCACGATGTAAATGCATCGTCAATAGAACTTTGATATTGAAGCAATTTTTGCTTGTACGATATAAATCCACCATAACTATATTTTGAATATTCAAGCAATGTTTGATTGAACGATGTAAATCCATCCTTCATAGAACTGTGATATAGAAGCAATTTTGCTAGAACAATGTAAGTCCATCGTCAATAGGACTTGGTTACAGAAGCAACGTTGGCTTGAACGGTGTAAATCCACCTTCAATTAATACATCTTAAATATAGAAACAAAGTTTGATCGAACATCGTAAATCCATCCTAAATAAAACTTTCAAATAAAAACGATACTTGCTTGAACGATGTAAATCCATCGTAAAAAGAACTTTGATACAGAAGCATCTCTGGCTTGAAAGAATCCATCCTTGATAATCTTTTGAACATAGAATCCAGTCTTATATAAATCTCGTGATACAGAAACTTTTGTTTGAACAATGTGAAGTAATCGTAAATGCTAGAACGGCGTGAATCTGTTCAAGACTGATAATTCTTTGCCACGAAATGTGCATTAAGACAACTTTTGCTAAACGACGTGAATTCGTTGTTTTCAACTATTTGATATAGAGCTAATTTTTGCCAGAAAGTTGGAAATACCATCATTAGTTAATCTTTGATATGGAATTAACTGTTGCTTTAACGACGTAAATCCATCCTTAATAAACCTTTGATATCAAAGTAACTATTGTTTGAACGATGTGAAATTGATTAGCGTTGATAAATCTTTGATGTAAATCTAGAAGCAGTTTTTACCTGTAAAGACATAAATCAGACCTTAATTAATCTTTGGTATAGAAGTAACTTTTGCTTGAACGACGTAAATCCATCGTCAATAGAACTAGATATACGGTAATGTCAATCTTGCATGAGCGCTTGAGCAACGTAATTTCATCTTTTGTTATAGAAACAACTTTTGCTTGGGCGATGTAATGCCATCGTTCGTATGTGCATTTAAACTGCCATTCTTTACGTTGTAATTACAAATATTCTTACAATATTTTCCTTGTAAGGAAATGTTTTTTTTTTTATTTAAATGGACTCACCGCTTCCGATTCTATTCCTCAAAGTACTCCTTAACTCTTTGTTTTGAAATGTGAATTATTTTCAAATCACGTATAATTAAAACTGATTATCATTTTCTATGAAATATGTCCGTTCCCTGGTCGCTATTGCCTCGTTATGACCACCTGGATTGCTGACGCTGCGTCATAATCTGTGGGGCCCATAAGGGAGTTTATGTGTTGGATGGAATCGAGGATAAAACCCAAGTAATCCTCTTATCAGGCATTATCTCCCGCTAGATGGCATTCTACAAATACACATCTATCTAATTTGGGCATTCTGGGTATAGAACCGGATTACTTTTCAACACAACAACCGTTACTTTGAATTTCAAAATGAAATAAACGTTTACTCAATAAAACGCTACCTGGTGCGATTCATTCAGCTTTGATCGGCTAGCATGTAACCTATGCACCGGCCATTTATTAAAACATCCCCTACATGTTTGGGTAATAGGCTAATAGCTTCGGTATAAGCCCTACTTTTCCCAAGTATACGGGGATGGGTGATGCGTCATAGCAGACAGGTCGAATCTTCGAAGAATATGACATGCGCAGATAACGCTTATCAGGACCAATGTAGTACTGGAGAGGAATCAAGGGAAATAGCTGAAGAATATACTTTATTTGAGGCTAGCTACGCCACTGACAGGAATAGCTTACGTAAAATATGCGTCAATAGTATCAGCTGAAGACAATGATATAGCAGTTAAAAATTCTTATGTTGGCATAAATTCTGTAATTAAATGCAGTTCTTCGCTCTGTTTTTTCTTCTTTTTTTTTCTTTTTTGCGCACATTGGTTTAACGCTTAGGCAGCTAAGCGCGACACAAAGACCTTTTGCGGACAGTATAGATCAAGATCAGACTGCACAGAACGTGCAGTCTGATCTTTGATCTACACTATCCGATAAAGAAATACTTTTCCCCAAAAAATAACATCGAAAAAGCAATATTTGGATTTTTACTGTTGGCTTGAAAAGTTTCATTTTATTTATTTAGCAAGTTAAGGATTAATTCTTCACCAAACGACCAAATGTTTTTATGTCCTTGATATTGATTTCGTTACAAGTAGTTTCTTTTTTTAACCAGTATTTTCTCCTTTTTTCTATCCTCGACAATACTTAAAGGTGTCAGTACGGCGTACTAAAATATTCTGTATAATGAATAAATGTTTTATTAACATTTCTTTCATCTTGTGGCAGACCACTTTTTTTACAAGAAATATCCTTTAAAAAAAGATAGACGGCGTAAATTTGCCAGCAAATAGGCAGGGGCTCTTAGAATAAACATGTCTACATTTTTGACCTATCACAAATTTCTATTTATTCATTCATTATCAGTACCAAAAAGTAGGTCAAAAACAAGCACATTCAGCTACGCCGAAAAACACAGTGACAAAGTGAGAAATTGCTCGTACCCCGATAGTATAACAGGAGTAAATACGGCATTTTTTTGCTTTGTTAACTGATCACAAACACTGAATATATTGTAGGGACGATATTGCAATGACAAAGCTTGCAAAAGAAAAACCGAATATTTGTGAATGCGTGGAATGATATTAACATATTTCTTTCGAACTGTGTTTGCATGTTATATTTTTTCCACACAAAGACTCAAAAGTCACACCTAAATGATATCAGGCGCGTTCCAGATGGCAAAAGAGAATTTAATGTATCTTCGTGATACATTGTACCAAGCAAGTCGTCATATGGCCTGCAACACGCAAAAAGGGCATTCGGACATTTGCGTAGAGCGCAGGCTAATCCGAAACGGCACTTTCCGTTTTTATGTAATTTTCTGTTTTGCGCAAGTGTACTGTAGCACAAAATGTAATGTAGTCGTAAAGTGCCGTCTCGGATTAGCCTGCGCGGACTGCGCAGGCTGATCCGAGACGACACTTTACGCAAATGTCCGAATGCCCATTTTCGCGTTTTGCAAGCCATATAATCATAGATCCATAAAATCCATTTTCTCTTAGATCTAGCTGGATCATGAGGTAGACCGGTCCTTTGACATGCAGAAAATCGACCGATAGCAAAAAGTGTCGACCCAGGTCAGCCTGCGCGGACTGCGCAGGCTGACCTGGGTGGATACTTTTTGCAGATGCATTTAGCCCCCTTTTCACAGAGCACGACTCAAATCTTCAAGTCCCCTTAGCGCTACCGTAAGGATATGTTTTGTTTTTTCACTCTATTTGCGCTTGTGTTATCGGATCAAAGCACTAAAAGCACTGAGGGGACAATACTGCCATGAGAACATTTGCTGAAGTAGAAATCGATTATATGAATGCATTCGTAAAACGTATTCAGACTCTTCCTGCCATGTATTCTTAACTTTCCTTATGGAACTCAAAACTTTTCAGAGCATGACTTAAATACTACATGGGGTAATGAATAAACTTATTACACTCATTGCAATTTTTTTTCTAACAAAGACTGAATAGAAATAACGAAACAATATTAAGTTAACAAACTACTTGTCAGAATTAGTTGTATGCATAATTCTATTTTCAGGATTGCTACCAGGTTTGAGGCACCACGTGATGTTGTAAAACTGTATCAGGTCGGCCGGGGACCAAGAGCGCCAAGCGTCTCACCATTCCCGATGAAACTGGAAACCTTTCTCCGCATGACCAAGATACCATATGTGGTAATGGATAGATATTTATTCAATTAATTGTTGTTTAAGTTACTTTTGGACAAGCCAATCGGAATTTATTAAAATCGACAAAAAAAAGGGGGGGCACATTTTGAAAGGAATTAAAATTTCTATCTATAATTATATGGGGAAAGGACAGAATTACTTTTTACAAGCAAGTACTTATTTTTTACACCATTTAAAAAAAAAGACATCGCATCCTTTGAGAAAAATGAAACAGGAAGATGAATAGGTTTTATGATTTGATTTTTTCCCCTAAATCTGTGAATCGAGTTTTGTTGCCCAAAAGGCCGGATACTAATTTGTCAAACCCAATGCCGAATAGCTTCGCTGACAATCCTCCTTTACGGGAAAAAGAATTGCCGAGTTTTTCCACTTGCCTGTGTGGTATGCAGAAAGTAGGGCAATGTAATAGAATTATTTGTTAAAGTGTTTTAGGGGTGATTTCTTTGGCCACGGACAGTGTAATGTGAAAGTGCACTTGCAGTCCGCGCAGGCTGACCTGAATCGATACTTTTTGCTATTGGTCAATGTTCTGCATGCAAAAGGACTATTCAGTAGTTGCTATACAAAATGGAATTTTTGGATCCGTTATTGTATAATGACTTGATAGGTAAAGTGCATCACGAAGATGCATGATACCTCCTTTTGCCAGCGCGTGGCTTATATATCATATATATTTGAATATCATTTGGAACTATCCTATATTTCCTCCATTCTATCTGACTAATTCCACATTTAAAAAAAAAAAAAGGTTAACCCTTAGGCTGCTAAGCGCGACTCACTGACCTTTTGTGGACATTGTAGATCAAGATCAGACAGCACAGAACGTGCAGTCTGATCTTCGATCTACACTGTCCGATAAGGAGATGGTGTTCCCTAAAACATAACTTTAAAATAGCAACATTTGGAATTTTACTATCGAATTGAAAATATCATTTTAGTTATTTAGAAGGATAAGGGTTAATGAAAATGAACCTCATTATTTCTAAAGATAAATTGCATGTCACGTCAGGAAGACATATTGGTTTCAGAAACGCCAGAAATCAATTCCTTGGTGTATTTTTTTTGTGTGCCGCGAGCACTGAAAAAAGGTAAAATTGATGCATTTAGAAGGTAAGGCGGGACCCAAACACATTTAATTTTTGAGGCTCTTTTGTGAAAGATTTCAACAAAACATGGGAAAAGATAAATCCAAGATCAAACTGCACGTTCTGTGCGATATAACCATGTAAAGACTGTCCGATAAAAGCCCGTCCTATTGGCCCATTGCATTGACCTACAATAATGATTTGGATTCGTGTTTCTTTTCTTGTTATATTTGTCAAGAACCAGTTACTACGGCTTTTCTTAAAGCTATTGACTTCGACTACAACTGTACAAGTGCAGTGCTTAAGATCTGTAATACTGTCTTCAGTATTTTTGGAGTTATTTTGTTATTTTACATTTTTTCCCCCCGAAACATAACTTCCAAGTTATAAAAGCAATTTACTTAGTCATTCAGATAAAGATAGGTCACATTAAGGAAAAGTGCAGTGCACAAGATTCATGACTGTCTTTTCTATTTTTGTAGTTATAACCCTAAGTTGCCCTTTGCAGTTTTAAATTTTGGGTTTTTGTCTTGATCATAACTTCCGAAATAAAGCTTTTGACTTCATACTTCAAACGCAGAAAGATCACATTTAGGACAAGTACAGTGCACAAGATCTGTCATTCTATCTCCATCGTTTTGGAGTTATTGCCCTTAATCTTTTTGTAGTATAACTTCCAAAGTATGGAAGCTATTGATTTCACACTTCAAATACAGAATGATCACATTGAGGATAAGTGCAGTTTCTCTGTCTTCAGTATTTTTTGAGTACTTGCCATGTGTAATTTTACATTTTGGGTTTTTGTCCGGAGCATTAGGCCTAACTTCCAAAGCATTGAAGCTGTTTACTTAGTACTTCAGATACAGATGGATCACATTGACGACAAGTGCAGTGCACAAGATACAATCAGTTATTTTTACATTGTTTTTGTCTCGAGCACAACTTCAAAAGTATAAAATCTAATGACTTCGTACTTCAGACACAGGCAGATCACATTCAGTATTTTACGAGTTGTTGCCTTTTGTTATTTTACACTTTAACTTTTTGTATCGAGCTCATTTTGATACACGAGACAAGAATTCGAAAAACCAAATATCAAGTTTTCCATATTCACATAGTGCACTATAATAAGTATAATAAATTATTTCATGCTTTTCAATAGTTTATCGAGAAATAATGGTGGAATATTGTTTGAAATTTCATGGTTACGACCAGTGAAAAATACCGATTTTATTTTCTAACTCTTCAATTGAAGGCGGAAACAGTAGTTCCCGCGCACTAGTTACCTAAGTAAAGAGCGCATGCCATTCAACCAGAGGGAAATATAACTTGCATTTACGAAACATTTCTCGCGCTTTACGTAATATTGTACTGCGTCGTTATGTGAAAGGGGTACGCCACGGGGAATTACCGAAAACAACTGTACTGCGCCACTCGTGAAAATATTAATCGATGATGTTCACTCGATGAAATAAATTTCGATCTTACACAAAAAAACCCCCAAATATCCTCTATGTATTTGTATGGCGACAAAAATCATTGCGACCTGTGTTACTTACCTTACACCAACAGATGAATGATAACTTATTTTAATTAAGTAGTTCGTCTACGTGAGATAAACAGCTGGTCGCTCGGATCAGATGGTTGTATTTGGAACCCGATCAACGCTTGATCAATTAATAATCATAACAATGTCATATTGACAATTTTTGATGACTCTACAGCAGTCACAAATGGAAGGCATCTTCAAAGACCTGTACAAAAACTGATGATATACAAAATTTTCAATGCTGATATTTAGGTACAATACTATGAGGTTATTGGAGAGGTCATTAGACAGACTGCCACAGAATTTGCTGTCTGAATCCATTTTTCTTGCGAAATTGTTCTGATACACAGTCTATTTCGTCATGGTAAATAAAGTGAAATCAAAAAACCGAAACAGGAAATAGACGTGGTTTACTTTTATATGACGAATTTCAGAAAAGATTTGTTATATTAATTTGCCATGGTTGCAAATGACCTCTCAAATAATTGTTATTTTTCACTAGACAAATAAATCGAAGTAAAAGAAAAAATAAGAAGAAATTCGTTAAAAATGAGAAAGAAGACCGCTGGACAAGATCATGCGACTTGAAAACGCGGCAAGAAGGTCAAATGACCGTCATGTAAAGCATAAGGGGTTTCTACGCGACGGCTTTTTTACTTGTTTGTTTACATGTACCAAAATATATTGAAATTAAAAGCCAATAAACTATTTGAAAACATTGATGCTGACCTCTTCTGGCTTCTTTTGTAAAGAAGCTAACTTGTTTAACATGCTTGGATACAATACTGAATTCTATTGGATGAGTACACTGCAGAACCAGTCTATATTTCGGACGAGGCGACAGCCGAGTCCAAAATATAGACTGGTTCTGCAGTGTACGAATCCAATTGAATTCAGTATTGTACCCAAGCATGTTAAATAACCTCATATTATTTCACACCTACAATTTAACGTCCAATGAAATCGCTCTAATACTACCACGTGAGTACATAATATATTATTCCATATTGGACGCTGTAAAGTCCAATATGGGTTTTTCAGAACGAGGCAAGAGTCCAATATGGATTTTTCAAAACGAGGCTAGAGCCCCGAATATCGATATTTGACCGGAAGAGTGGTCTACCGAAGTCCGTTATCAAAAAAGAAATTTCAAAACCCTCTTTGATATGTTCTGATTTTTTTTTTTTCATTATATAAATTGAAATGGCCCTATATATTTGTGGTTTACTTTAAAAATAATACGGAAGTGTGAAATAAAGAGGTCATTTAACATGCTTCGTACACTGCAGAACCAGTCTATATTTTGGACTCGGCTGTCGCCTCGTCCAAAATATAGACTGGTTCTGCAGTGTACTCATCCAATAGAATTCAGTATTGTACCCAAGCATGTTAAATAACCTCATTTGAGTAGATCTTCACAATTCATCTAAATCATACTCCTAAAACTACAACATTTAGTTACAAAGTGTTGTGTAGGGTATGTGGCACTCGTGTGACAGGTCTAGTTTCATATGTAATTAAGAATCTTGCGATGTTACAGGCACATGTAATTGGTTTATCTTTTTCCCCTGGAGTCGGTTGATTTCGCCTTGCTTTTCGTCAACAGCATAGAGAGACATTTCGACCTACACGACAACTGAATATCGAATCCCTCAGGGACTTTACTGAGGAGGTTGAAACTCTGTAATTAATTTTGACTATCCTTGGGAACGCCATTAAAATGATAAATTGGACATTGGGATTTCATAATATCAAATCGAGATAACTCGTTTTAGCACTAGTTATTGCACGTGCGTGAATAAGCCATGACATGGTGGAATTGGGTTTCGTTGTCTTCCTGTCAAATTTGAATTATTCTCCTCATATTTGATAAAATACTGTGGCATTTTATCTCGCGCACATCTAGGACTATACGGAAAAATTTCTTTAATAGGTCATTGTGTTTTTTGATGCAGCCATGATGTATTCGTCCGCGGTAAATGACACTTAAGGATGTGCCTTTACTCCCTGGTCGGATCAGTATAAACCAGAAGTGCTCAGGGCCGCCGGTCTTCAAGTAAAGTAAAACTTGTACCCATTTACACAGTCACGTGTTTAACGAACCTGAAGAAGAGGGCTTTGTTACAACATTGTGGGAGAAGAGGAAAATGTTGTTTATCTTCTGCTTATCTCACAATATTTTCTATCCGATCAAAGACATGTAAATCATCATATGAGCTACATTTGTTTTGTCGTCTGCAAATGTTTTCAATGTTGGTCTAATTCAAGATGTTGTCGTTTGGTAGAGTTAAAAGAGCTCTAAAATACGAGAACTACTTCGCTGGCAGCAGCATCAGATTTCTCTTTTCACTTCGTCGTGAGAATATTTGAGATTTTATCTCTGTACTTCGCCAATACCCGTAATTGCATCGCAGCACTCGTCACAATTCGGCCGATTTCGAAACTACATCTAACCTCGTCCATATAAGTGGAGCCTTACAATATATAGCGGTGTATTTCCGGCGAAGAATTGTACCGTGTGGGTGCATTTCACCCATCGTAATACACCCGTGGAAATTGATCAACGGATCACCCGAGTTTGCCAAATGGTATCGCTCTTATGCAAAATTCTTTCAAATTTAGGAAGATAAAGAAAAAATATAGAGATAAATTCCTAGTTTTAACTCTTTACCAGACGGCAAAATTATGGACGTGACTTGAGCACATTGAAAGTAACTGCAGACGACAAGTCAAGACTGGGTTTGGTATTGGTATTTGTATGTGAACCGGTAGAAAACATTACGGGAAAATGAGAAAATGCTGGTTGCCAGCATTTTCTCCTTTTCCCGCAATATTTTCACAAACCGTCTTTGCCTTGGTCGTTAAAACTCTAGATTTTGTAAAAATAAAGAAAAGGGTTAATGAAAGACAAATGAGTAAAAAAATATAAAAAAAGTCGGTCTTTTCGAGGGAAAAAAAATTGTTTTAATCCTGTTATACTGTTTGTTTTGAAGATGGGTTACCATGGTCACCGCTAATACTGAACTTCTGTCAGTGATTAGTCCCTTAACTCTTTACCAAACGACAAAATTTTGAACTTGTTCAAATTCAAAGGATGTGCAGACGACAAACTTTATATGGTTAAACGATATTGTTGTTAACTAAAGAGAAGAAAACGTGGAAAAAGAAGAAAATGCTGGTTACCAGCATTTTCTTCTTTTCCACGATATTTTTTTTTAAAAAATTTCTCATCTGGTATAGAGCTAATTCCTCTATCTAGTTTGAGACAAAGCGGATATAGAGGATATAATCAGACGGTAAAGACACACAGATATTCCAGGGTCATAACTATTTTTGCCTATAATACTTCACGACGAACATGTACCTTTCGGTTTAGATCGAAGATACGACTGCACAGTCTTTGCCGTCTGATCTTGATCAACAAAGTCCACAAAAAAGCAACTAAAACTGAGCGGTGGCCTGACTAAAGGCGATTTAATGCATCTCCGTGATGCATTATACCAAGCAAATACATGTGATCAGATAATTATGGATCCATAAAATCCATTTTGTCAAAAAACCGATTTTATCTTAAGGTAGACTTGTCCTTTGACATGCAGAAAATTGCCAAATAGCAAAAAGTTTCGGCTCAGGTCAGCCTGCGCGGACTGCGCAGGCTGACCTGAGTCGATACTTTTTGCAGAGGCATTAAACCCTCTTTTAACAGAGCATGGCTAACAATTATAGTTACATTGCGACGCAAGGATATAGCATCAACTCTTTATCAAAACCACAGTTTTTAGACCCGCTCATACCGACAGCATTTTTGCGGACGACAAAGCAATGTGGATCAAGTTATTGGATATGTCTTCGAAAGGTATCTACATATAGATAAGATTGTTGCCAAAAGAAAAATTGCAGATAGTATTTTCTCCTTTTCCAATATTTTTTGTCCAAAAAAAAAAACAAAAAAGTTCTTCCTCAGGGTAGTACAAACAAGGAATCGTTTGGATTAACCCTAAGGATCTAAGTACGACACATTTACCTTTTGCGGACAATGTAGATCAAGATCAGACTGCACAGAACGTGCAGTCTGATCTATGATCTACACTGTCCGATAAGGAGATATTTTTCTGTCAAAAATAAGTTTGAAATAACATTTTTCGAGTTTTCACTATCAGCTTGGAAGTATTATCAGAAATGTTGAGCAGGTTGAGGGCTAAAGAGGCAAAAATCGTCATTCCACGATTAACGAGTAAATTGTTTTCTTGTCGCCATCAAGTGGGTCAAAGTATGACAGCACAGAGGGACAATACAGGAAAAGAAAATGAATTATCCCCGCCAAATGATATCTCGTTTTCCTGAGATTATTACATGAATTTTGCACCTGTGACATAACAGCTCGTTGCAATATCCCCCCCCCCCCCCCCACAACATTATTGTTTACCACTACACGATTTGGTCGTCTATTGAAAAATCATACCATACCAACAATATACTATTTTGTGCCCACGACAAAAGAACTTATTGCAACATTCCCGCACGACATATATTGCCCACTACAAGATTAAGTCATGTTATTGTCAAAATTATCTCGTACCAACAATACGCTATTTTGTGCCCATGATATAACAGCTTATTGCAACATTTCCCCACAATAATTATTTACCACAACAAGATTTAGTCAATCTATTGACAATATCATATGGTACCAATAATATATGACTGCATTTCCACGAGATAAGTATTAACCCTTATCCTGTTAAATCAGTCAAATAAAATTTTCGAGCAGGTAGGAAAAACCCGAAAAATGTTATTTCAAACTTATTTTTGGAGAAATGTATTTCCTTATCGGACAGTGTTGATCCAAGATCAGACTGCACGTTCTGTCCAGTCTGATCTTGATCTACACTGTCCGCAAAAGGTCAGTGAGTCGTGCTCAGTAGCTTAAGGGTTAAAAGTGAGACATGCCTCAGTGTATTGTTATCTCGTAAGAACGCGACTAGTTTGCAACGAAATACGATGTATGTCGTGGGAAGGAGATAGTGATATCATAAAATAAGAAAATTACCTCATGGGTACACGAGATAATAGTAACTTGATCTGTTGTGGGAAGGATATGATTGTATTGTGAGAACGAGATACTTATTACATGCGAAGGAGACGATAATATCGTGAAATGAGATAATTATCTCACGGGTACAAGATATGATAGTAACTTGATCTGTCGTGGGAAGGAGATGATTGTACCGTGAGAACGAGATAATTATTTCAGGGGAACGCGATGTTATGGCAAATTAATAAGTTGTGGAAGAAGATGATTACCGGTATATCGTGAAAAAGAGATTATCATCTCATGGGTACGCGACATAATAGCAACTTAATACATTGGTGGAAGGAGATATTTATATCGTGAAAACGAAATAATTACTTCATAAGAACGCGACATTAAAGTAACTTGATATATTTTTGGAAGGAGACGATTATATAATGAAAAGAAGATAATTATCTGATGGGTACTCGATATAACAACAGCTTGATATTTTGTGGCAATGAGATTATTATATCATGAGAACGAGATAAATATCTCATGAGAACGCGTTACTATGGCAAATTAATATGTTGTGGCAAGGAGATGATTATATCGTGAGAACGAGGTAATTATTTGAACGCGTTACTTCACAGAAATGAAATCTACATTTTTTGGACAGATGTCTTTTTTTAAATATTTCTTCTAATGATATCGTCACTCTCAGATTCCTTCAATACAAACTTCCTAACGTCATTTTGTACGGCCTCTGGTTAGTATATTTCCGGCGTAGCTGAATGATCTCACTTTTGACCTACTTTAAGTACTAGGAGGAAATGATTGTTACTCATTTTGTGATTGGCCAAATATATGTAAACTACGCAAAAAAGTAAAAATCACAGTAGAAATTTACCAACATAGGATAAAGGTGTTCATGACTAAAATTAAAAAATCACGTAATGATCACAATAACCTATGTGAAGTTGTACTTTATGGCCATGCAGATGTTGAACTCTAGCAAAACATCCATAATTTAAAGCACGATGATAAACTAATAGCAATGAGTATCGGCGAGTTTTCTATTTTGTTTAGTGTAAAAGACTTGGTACCCGTTTTCCCTCGCGTAAAATCAAATACGAAGCGCGACGGCAGGCTACCGCTCTTTTGTCTTACACGAAAACGGGTTGTAAAACAACTTATTTCGTTTCTTGTCACTATGGAAAAGGATGTTATGTCTTGAATTTGGTGATTTAATTCGCAACGCGAATAACTATGCCTGCCTAGGGGAACAATCGGTTTTATTGCGTTGTTAGCGAAGAAACTGGGTTCCTACTAAATTACTCCTAGTAAGAGTAGGTGGGTGTGGTCAAGCATTGACAGGGGTGATAAAACCCCGCCTTCTGATAACGACAAATCGTCGATGTTTGAAAAGTGCTTCATTTTTGTACAAAAAAAATCCAAATCTACTTTGTTTTCTGTTTAAAGATTTCATCTTATGGTCTAAACAGACCTTTATTTAAACATGATTCATTAATAAAAAACAGAACAAACGATATTCCGAAACACTGCAGAATAAGGACGCTCATTTTACGTTAAACACGAGAATTAATAACGCTCATTACGAGAGCCCCCTCATTCTTTAATCTTATTGAAATTCTGATTTCAACCATATGCAGAACAATTTAAATGGGACTACTTTCAGAACTGTTTTCATCATTTCTCTTCATACTATACTACAAACGAATTTAAATATTCATATCCCAGTGCCTTTTACGCCGTCTATCTTTTTTTAAAGATATTTCTTGTCCATGCTTCTGCCACACTGTATGAGCAAATTGATGGTACAAGCCTAGTTATGTTGAAAATATTCTTCCAGTGAACGTCTCACGTCAGGTTGGAATTTGGTTGTATATTTGCTCTTTTTCTAAGCAGGTTGATATTTGGTTGTATATTTGCTCTCTTTGTTACCGTTTTGGTCAAGTTGCTTACTTCTAATTCTTTACCTTTTTTCCTTCTTCTCTTCTTTGTTTATTTTATTATTATTGTTATAATGCTCGCCAATTTGGCAGAAAAAACAATACAATGATAAATAATGATAGCCACTTTCAAGTTCGTTGCGTGCAGTCAGAAGTATTTGAATATTTCATATTGCAATAATCGAAATGGTTTTAGATTTTAAAGAACGTATCGTCGAAGAAGAGCACAAATCTGAAACATTCTACCAGCTATATGATGTTTTGATACCATCGTAGATTTTCTTGTTCAATAACCATCTTTCTAGAATCTTTTATTTAATTGTCTGTCTCTCTCTGTCTCTATATGCTTGTTTTCTCTCTTCCTCTCTTTCTGTGAGCACTTTTGACGATTATAATCACATAAAGTAAATATTGCAATTCTATAAGCAAAAAGTACCATTTATTTGTATGGCGAGCCGAGCCCGGTACCTCAGTCGGTAGCGTACAGGACTCAAGAACAGGGGGTCGCTGGTTTGATCCCCAGCTCGGCCAATTTCTTTTCGAGGATTGATGATAGTCATTTTGATAGAATTTATTCGTCTCTCACCCCTGATCTTTGCTTCGTCGGTGCTTATGTGGGAAAGCAGCCAGTAGCTTGTGATGATATTGTGCGAAGCAATGGGGAAAGAAACTCCAGGAAAGCGTGGATAGGTGCTTTGGCCTCCACGATATAACTGAAATAATGTTGAAAACAGTATTAAAACCATACAATCAATTAATCAATTGTACGAGCGGATTGCGGCCTTGATCCAAAGTCATTTATTTACGATACGTTGCCTTGGAAACAGACTAGTTTTTCCGCATGTCCCCTCTGTGCTGCTGTAGTCAAGGACGCACAGAAACTGACAAGTAAATATGTTTTGATTGATCGTTTCACGAGAAAGCAGGGCATTAATCCTATACCACACAAACCCAAATTTTTAACGATCATGAGGATGAAGGCATTTGAAAACATTGTAGGAAAAGAAGAAAATGCTGGTAACCAGCATTTTCTTCTTTTCCCACAATGTTTTCTACAATTCCAAGGATAAAACCATTATTGTAGCAAGATTTAATTTATCGTCTGCAATTGCTTTGAATTTAGGCAAGATCTAAAACTGTGCCATTTGGTAAAGGTTTCCTCTTGAAACAGCTCTGCATCTGACGTCTCTGAAAACACTCACACGAAACAGATACATGGTCACACTATGATAGCGACATGGCAAATGTAGATATTGCTTATGATGAGCAATACCTTCTTTTGTCACATTGTTTTCGAAAAAAGTTCTGCTACAAGAAACAAAACGTCGTATGCAGGTTGTCATGTTTTGGTTGATTGACTGTATGATGTTAAACGCCTTTTTCAACATTATTTCAGTTATATCGCGGCGGCCAGTGTACCTGTCCATGCTTTCCTGGAGTCTCTTTTACCAGTACTCAGCACAATTTTCTTTCCAAGCCACTGGCTGCTTTCCCACATAAACATCGTCGAAACAATGGTCAGCGGTGAGAGAGGAATGAATCCTGTCGCAATGACTATCATCAATCCTCGGAAAGAAATTGGCCGAGCCGGGGATCGAACCCACGACCCCCTGTTCTAAAGTTCTGCATGCTACTGACTCGGCTGTCATGAGTACTACTGTCATGTTTTGGATTTTCTATGGCGAAATGGTAAATCCATACACCGAGGCGACATAAGTGGCTATTGTGAATAGTGTAGAATGGTGACGATCAGGATCAGAGTAAATAAGATGTGGATTTTTATCCTAGATATACCCTAATGACTGCACTATATTAATTCACGGATAAAACATATTTCCACTGCAAAAATATAATTATACATTGTATTTTTTTCCAGTCGTCGAACAAAACCGAATGTATCAACCCTAAGGTTGCTAAGCGCGACTCACTGACCTTTTGCGGACAGTGTATATCAAGATCAGACTGCACAGAACGTGCAGTCTGATCTTTGATCTACACCGTCCGATTAGGAGATATTTTTCTTCAAAAAGTAAGTGGGTTTTTACTACAGGCTTAAAACTTTGAGTTAATCTATTTAGCAGGATAAGGGGTAATCCTTTACCATAAGATAAAAGTTTAGACTTGATCGAATTCAAAGTATTTGCAGAGGATATATTGAAAGTGGCTCAAATGATGAAAATATGTACTGCAAAGGATATAAATCAATGTGGAAAACAGAAAAAAAAAAAATGCTGTTTACCAGCACTTATTCATTATTCCCACAATGTTTTCAAAAGCCGTCTTTCTCAGGGTGGTGAAACTGTGGATTTTGTCGTAAAGGGTCAAAAATTGAGACTTCCTAGGAAGAAATCAGGTTTTTTTATTCACCAACCATTATTAATCTCATTCTAAGTCGGATTTTAACTCTAGATGTAGAAAGTAACATAACTTCTCATTGACAAATCCAATTGGTGTACCCAAATGGTTTAGCCAATCAGAAGTTGTGTTACTTTTAAATTTAGAACAGTTTTTTTTAAAAATAAGACTAGGAAATGTTCTTAAAAATGGTTCATGGTTGAATACCAATCATAGGCTCGTACTCAGCAATCCTTCTTGGTTTCATTCTTAGTCTTATTCTAGATTTAGAAAGTAACACGACTTCTGATTGGCTATACCATTAGCGAAATGTTTTAGCCAATCAGAAGTGGTGTTACTTTCAAATTTATAAAATTCGTTAGAATAAGACCGAAAATTTTCTTAACCCTTAAGCTGCTAAGGGCGATTCAATGACCTTTTTTTGCGGACAGTGTAGACAAGATCAGACTGCACAGAACGTGCAGTCTGATCTTGGATCTACACTGTCCGGTAAGGAGTTGTTTTTCTCCAAAAAAAAAAGTTTGAAATAACATTATTCGGGTTTTTACTATCAGCTTGGAAATGTTATTTAACATATTTAGCAGGAGAAGGATTAAGGATGGTTGGTGAATACGGTACCCTGGTCTTTTACCAATTCTACTGATTTAGGTGTTACTTTTCTACAAATCTCGTTTCAGAATGACCATTCCAGTCAAATGTCCTACAAAGGTAAAACACCTTGGATAGAAGTGAACGGTGATGTCATTGCTGACTCACAGTTGTGTATTGAGTATCTTAAAAAGCATTTCAACGTGGATCCCAACGCGCACCTGACTAACGAGGAGAAAGCAATCGCAAGGGGCTTTCTCAAACTGATTGAAGAGAATCTGTATTGGTACGTTTTTTTTTAAGGTCGGTTGTTTCGAAGAGAACGTCGAGGTATTGTCGTAGCCCTGTCGTCTGCGTCGACGTCTGCGTCGTGGTGCCAAGACTTTGACATTTTATAATATCTCTGTTATTACTGGTTATATACTTCAAACTTGGACAAGTTGTTAACAATCTAAAGGCGAACCAATACAATAGGGGTAGATAACCACAAAATGTTCTTGACACAGTTATGCCCTTTTGAAGCGCTCATTTGAGCCTGAATCAAGAACAAATATAAAGATTAGTAACTCTTATTACATCAAATCAGTATTTGTATTGTTACTTCCCTTCAGTTATGAAAAAAAAGGGAACTCATATCGGAGGATATTACAAGAATTAACGTATGTTCTCCTGAAACGAATAATCAGCAGACGAAAACATCTTTGTTTATTAAAGGTCTAGTAAAGGCCAAAATATCAAAGCAGGTGTCATAATACATTTAAATTTAAATAAAATCATTTAACAGTATGGAAAATATTGTGGAGATGACAGTCTGTTATCGTGTGGGCAGGCCATATGTTAGTCGCTTGCAGAAAAAAGAATTTCATAATCAGGCAAAAAGTAAATAAAAGACACAGCTACCTGGCAGGTTTTAACCTAGTTTTGAAATCAATTCTTCTGTCAGCGACTAACACTTGGACCGACCGTACAATGACAGATTGTCATCTTCACTGTAATTTCCATACTTTTAAATGGTATTATATACATTCGAATGCATTTAAACACCCGCTTCGTTTACATTTGGCCTTTAATGTTACTTTAATAATAAGCAAGAATACTCAGGGCTTTACACAGTCTTTTAATGTTGCAATATTTTTGTTAAAGGTAAAATTGCTCATTGCTTGTCATCTTCCTGGTGGTTGTAATCAACAACCATTCTAAGTGCATGCCAACCCGTTTGACTGGCTAAAACAGAACGTTTTTGCCAATCAGATTGCTTGTCTTTGAAGTGAGAATAATCACCGAATGTAGAGTTGAAGGTGAATCTGAACGATGTTTGGTGATTGAATTGTTGTGACACTACTACAGCAGCGATCTTCAAAAATAGAAAAATGATTTATTACATAACTTCCCTTGTTTTCAGTGCAATGCACCAATAACTTAACTTATCTTACACAATTTTCAGATAAGCATAGTGTACGTCATAAATCATTTAATACTTCTTTCAGAGAAGTGAATCCGGTTTTGTTTATATAAATAACCACGTGTACATTAATGGTTTTGCATATTCTGACCGATCATTCGTGAAAAATCGTTATGTGATAAAAAAGATCTGACATTTGTTGGCTTTTGAGATACTTTTTCTTCATTAAAGACGTCTACAAAAATGCTGATAGGCTCACCAGAGGCTCACTTTACAAATTTTGTCTAGACTCGTTTAATAGAATTTTATCTGAAATGCGAACTAATGTCAGATCCTATATATGTATATCTTCATTTTACAGGACAATGTGTATCGAAATGTTTGGAGATGATCTAGAACCAGTCAAGAGTGTCATTCCATATCGAGGTTTTAAACTCTGGTTGACCGTGACCTTTCTTCGCCGGGTCATCTCCAAGGAAACATGGGGTCATGGAATTGGTCGGCATTCAAAAGAAGATATTTGGGACATAGCTGTTCGAGATATGGACTCAATATCACACTTTCTAGGTACTCTTAAAGAAAACTGTTTTATTGTTTCTGGGTGTAAGATACGTCTATTTTCGTTTCAGCCAGTTTTTAAACCATTTCATCTTTATTTTATGAAACTACAATCATTCTTGTATCTTCAAGCCATATGTTGCCCCTGACAGTTGCAAGGTTACATAAGATTACGACCGATAGAAAATGAATTTCATTTTCTTGAGGCCATCAAAGAAATCACTGTTGTTGTTTCCGGTGTTAATTAATTCGAAGACAAGTCCATTGCGTGTTTTTCTATCCTTTACGCTATATATTGGTAACTTATCAATGTTTACAGAGCTTACTAAATTCTTAGCCATTCTGCTCACTATCAAGCTTTAATAACAGTGTATTTTCTCTCTGGCTGTAAGGATGTGTATTTAAGAAATGGGTATAATACAGTTTTAGCTCGATTTTTCAAACATTTCGATCGATCTTATTTATACTAGTATTGGTTAATTCGAAATTATGGCTAGACGGACATGTCGTGAGTGAACAGTACAGCATACTCTTCCGGACACTCATGTGAACAATCAGAACTGGCTTTCCCCTAAACTTATAAATAAGAAAAAAAAAGTAAACATTTCCAGCCTATGCTAAAAAAAGAACCAAAATAAAGTGATTTCGAAGGTCTTTTAGGACAGTGTAGATCCAAGATCAGACTTCATCTACTATGTCGTCTGATCTTGATCCAAGCTGTCCGCAACAGTGTCTCGAATCGAAAGATGAATTAGCAATTTGAAATAATTATGCACGTCCAAACCGATAGTTCTCGCTTGACTTTCGGTCTCGCGAGATATCAAATACTACAACATAATGTTCCTCTTGTATTCCTATGTTTGTAGGCAAGAAGCAGTATTTTATGGGGGACAAACCGTCAGAAATAGATTGTGCAGTGTTCGGCATGATGGCGCAGATCTACTGGCACATGCCAGGTTCGAAACACCAGAACTACATCAAAGGTAAATCTTAAAGGCACAATGGCGGCCAAAAGGTAAACAATGCGGATAATTAAATGCAGCTGAATTTAAATCATACCATTTAAAAGCATAAAAATTACTGTGAAGTTGTCATGCTGCTATGATAAGGTCGGTCCAAGCGCAAGTCGATGGCAGAAAATGGGTTTTAAAACTATATAGGTAAAAAGTTGCTATGTCGCTCTATCTTTTGACTTTTTTCCTGCCAGCGACTAACACTTGGACATCTTTACAAGAATGTCCATACTTATAAATGATGTGATTTAAACATAAATACATTTTAACACCTGCAGTGTTTAGTTTTGCCCGTCATTTGGCCTTTAACTCAAACTTTCGATTATTTATATATCATTATAGAATTATATACGGAAAAGTCTAAGATCAAATGAGCCACGCTCTGTAAAAAAGAGGCTTAATGCATATGCAAAAAGTTTCGACCCAGGTCAGCCTGCGCATACTCCGCAGGCTGACATGGGCCGAAACTTTTTGCTTTTGTTCAATTTTCTGCATGTCAAAAGACCAGTGTACATCATGATTCAGTTGGTTCTTGTACAAAACGGATTTTAGGAATGTATAATACTAGGATGTCAATGTCCTCTTCAAAACTTATCAAAAGAATCTGATTCCACTGAAATCTCTGTTTATGAAAAAACGGACAAAAATTTGATCAAATCTGATAAAATCTTTTCCCCAAAAATAGCTCGTTGGAAATTTCTGCAACTTTGGACTTTGATGGACTCTCTCAGGTTCCCGGATGGGATTTTTTTTTCGTGAAAAAAAAAAAAATGGCTGTTGTGGACTGACTGATTGACATTTTTTTTTTCGTCGCCACGGTTGCCCATATGGGCGACGCCCAGAAGATTGTTAGTTTTGTGACGGGAAATTGTTTCACAGCCCGGACATGTAAATCGATATTGTTAGCCATATTTCATATAAGTGTAATGTCATGAAATTGTCTCTCAGTATGTAGTTTTCTTTTCATGTAAACTCTAACTTTATGTAACTGACTGTTAGAACTGTTACACGTTTATATAAATTCTTGAATTCAGACCACAGATGAAAATTTGCGTTTTTCCAACATTTTAAGCGTTTTCCTGTGTTTTCCGGTTATTAGATGTTTTTCGGTCTTTCTAGTGACCCGTTGAAAAACAGTTCAGTTCAAGTCTTTTTCTAACGTCTGCTAAATGCCCTAAGAAATAGTTGAGTGACCTATGACTGGGCAACAACTAAGGCTCATATCAAGGGGTGTGACAGGGGTTTTGGTAGCCCGGGTTCCAGTCCGTTCGTGTTTTTTTTTTTTCCTTTTCTATCATTCGGGCGTTACTTTGTAAAAAGCAATAATAATGGAAGCGATAAATCATTTTGCTACACATCTCTATAGACCGTCAAAGGAGACTACTATAAGGAGTGAATAAAAGATTATTACCGTCTGGATCCAGGCTCGGGTTTCGGTAAATAACAACGAAGTTCGGTAAAAAGGGTGTGGAGCGTAAATTCATTTGAAGATTTATTAATGTAGATAATGCATAGAGATACTTCATAATGGTTTTTATCACACCTTTACCGGGCTTTCATCACCAACACATGTCTACAGCCATCGGAGAAAAACTCAATCAATGACAACCGCATCAATTTCAAAACTACTCAAAATATAAGGGGGTGGGGGGAGGAGTCTTGCAAACAGTTAAAAATTTGAAGTATTGAAAGATTACTGAATTTTTATGTCTATGCAACTTTCTGTTTCATGGAAACCTCCAATTTATTCGGTATAAAGATAAATTACATCAAACGTGACATTTTCCGAGCTTACCATAAATCTTTAAAAGTTATGCACAATCATAATCGGGCAACATGAGAACTAATGGTACAAGAAACATAGAGAATCATGTCGATGTTAAGAGTAAAACCTTCTCAAAAATTAGATAAAACTATCACAATTGATGAGTAATACAAAAAGAACGCCCTATTGGTCCTTCTAATCTACATGTACCAAATTATCTCAATTCCTGGGCCGAATATTCTCTTAAAACGTGGTCCGCCTTAGGTCGAATCTTCTTGGGGCCGAATCTTCTGGTATTGCTATTTTTAGATGTTGGGTCGCTTACGTTCACGAATAATATAGTAGGAATCGTAGCCTACTCAGCTGAGAACGTTCTCATGCGACGTTTATAAGCAACGTTTGAGTTCAAAACTCCCGTGAGCAAAACTCAAGCCGTTGAGTACGGTTTCGTGCTGAGCATGAGATTGTTCTCCACTTTTGTTTATAAGCACGGGCCGTGTCCTAAGGCTCTTAAACGTATTTGGTGTTTATCACCGTCTCACACTGGACCTCGATTTAACGTCTCATTATTAGATTGCCAGCCGTGGGGATCGAACCCATTGTTGTGGACTTCGTTTATTTCTTCAAATAACAGACCATAATAGAGCGTTATATATTAAATATTTAACGGTCGAAGGAAAATAGCTTATGATTTTCTAATTTATATTTGTTTCGCATTTACCTCCCTTGACTATTATACGTAACTGCAACTTAAAAGGTTTTGTTTCCTTTAAACTTTTTTCAGACCGAAATCATTACACCAGTTTTAACAACTTTTCGTTTAGGGCACCCTAATTGGATGCGTGTAACATCGCCTTTCATCGCCGAAAAAACGTACGGAGTCGGCATACCACTGTCACACCTTACGTAGTGGACCGTAATGGTGAATTACCGTAGTTGGCCGTAGTTGAACGTAGTAAACACACTACGGTTAAGTAGGGTCAATTACGGTTAACTACGGTCATCTACGTTCAAACTACGGTCACAGTAGGGTCAAAACATCGTAGTTAACCGTAACAAATTTTTGGACATGTTAAAAAATTATGCGCTTACTACGGGCAAACCGTAAATTTAAACCACGTTAATTACTACGTTGAACTACGGCTTTCTACGTGTCAACTACGTTTAATACGGTCAACTACGGCCATCTACGGTCATTCCCCACTACGGTTAACTACGCAAGGTGTGACCACGGCTTTAGACTCTGGTAATCCGTAATCGAGCGGCCGATGGACGCTGGTTCCCCGCATCGATTACGGATTACCCGAGTCTTAGCCGAATCCGTGCGACTTCGGCGATGAAAGGCGATTTTACACGAATCACATTAGGGTGCCCTATCCTTAAGGTTATGTTCTCATGTATTTCATTTCATATCAACAATTTTTGAATCATTCTTTTGTTTTTGTTCCACCCTTTATGGAAAAAACAAGGAAAAAAAAAAAATGTTTTTCAGCCACGGAATCTCGGAAAAATTCAAGTGATTCAGAAACTATTGATATTTGGAACGGATGATTCTTGGGCAATACCTCTTTTTTTTTTTACTGTGAAATTAAAGTAAATAAAGAATGAACCATGCTCTGTGAAAAGGGGAACTAATGCATCTGCAAACGGTTTGGGCATGGGTCGAATTTTTTTGCTTTTTGTAAATGTTGTGCACCTTCAAGGACCATTCTACCTCAAGATTCAGCCGGTTGTTAGACAGACTAGACTTTATGGTACCATTATAATATGCTGAAATGCTTGGTTTAATGCATCACAGAGATGCATATGGACCAGTTTAAAATTTTGTCGCTTGGTAAAGAAACAAACTAAAACGCCTTTTATTTGAGCCATGCTTTGAGAAAAGGGGGCTTAGTACCTCTGTAAAAAGTATCGACCCAGGTCAGCCTGCGCAGTCCGCACAGGCTGATCTGAATCGATACTTTTTACAATTAGTCAATTTTCTGTATGTCAAAAGACCAGTCTACATCATGATTCATTCGGTTGTTATACAAAATAGATATTTTGGATCCACAATACAGTGATAAATTTCTTGGTATCATGCATCACAGAAATGCATTAAGCCCCTTTTTGCCAAAGCATTGCTCATTTCTGATTATCGTGTACCCTTTCAGAACATCTACCCAACATCATACAGTACATCTACAGAATGCGGGAGCACTATTGGTCTGATTGGGACAGTGTCACAAGGGAGGGCAACAATTACACGTCGGACCACGGAAAAATCTATTTCGCCGACACCGTCCCTGCTTTAGAATCTGATCACGCTAATAAAAGTGGACGGCCTTCCGATCCCTTGCTGCACAGTAGTCAATCTACGTCTGTGAGCAATAGCTATAAAACAGCGATGTAAGAGCGTCCAATTTTAACACATTTTTTACGTGCTGTCTTAGGCATAACGTTGTGTTGTACAATTGAGTGAAACGAGAATTACATGAGAGAAAGAAAACAGTTTATTTCACCAATATATGTGTAATCCTGTACAAGCTAACAAACATATTGACTTGTCTAAATCGAAATCATTTGACGACAAAATAACTGGGACTCAAATGGTGAGACCTTTAAAAGAGTAGAAAAAAATGTGGGAAAAGGAGAAAATGCTGGTTACCAGCATTTTTTCCTTTTCTCACAATGTTTTTAAATGCTCTTTACCTCAGGGTTGTTAAAACTTTTGATTGTTTGGTAACGGGTCAACCATCATCTTGCGATATTGATAGTTACATAGACAAACATAGAAAAATTATATTTGATGTAAGGTTGTACAGCTTCTAGTCATTAAAAAAATATGAGGTTATTTAACATGCTTGGGTTCAATACTATGAGGTTATTTAACATTCTTGGGTACAATACTGACTTCTATTGGATGAGTACACTGCAGAACCAGTCTATATTTTGGACGAGGCGTCAGCCGAATCCAAAATATAGACTGGTTCTGCAGTGTACGAATCCAATTGAATTCAGTATTGTACCCAAGCATGTTAAATGATCTCTTTATTTCACACTTCCGTATTGACTTTAAAGTAAACCACAAGTATAGGACCATTTCAATTTAAATAATAATGAAAAAAAATTAAAACTTATCAAAAGAGGGTTTTGAAATTGTTTTTTTTTTTACAACGGACTTCGGTAGACTTCTCTTCCGGTCAAATATCGATATTCGGGACTCTAGCCTCGTTTTGAAAAATCCATATTGGACTCTTGCCTCGTTCTGAAAAATCCATATTGGACTCTACAGCGTCCAATATGGAATAAGATATTCCGTACTCATGTAGTAGTATTAGAGCGATTTCACTGGACGTTAAATTGTAGGTGTGAAATAATGAATTCTATTGGATGTGTACACTGCAGAACCAGTGTATTTTTTGGACGAGGCGACAGCTGAGTCCAAAATATAGACTGGTTCTGCAGTGTACGAATCCAATTGAATTCAGTATCGTATCCAAGCATCTTAAATGACTTCTTTATTTCACACTTCCGTATTGATTTTAAAGTAAACGACAAGTATAGGGCCATTTCATTTTCCATAATAATAATAATAATAATAATAATAAAATAAAAAAATAAATAAAAAAAAAAAAAAAATGAAAACATATAAAAAGAGGGTTTTGAAGTTGCTTTTTTTGACAACGGAATTCGGTAGACTACTCTTCCGGTCAAATATCGATATTTGGGACTCTAGCCTTGTTTTGAAAAATCCATATTGGACTCTTGCCTCGTTCTGAAAAATCCATATTGGACTCTACAGCGTCCAATATTGAATAAGATATTCTGTACTCACGTGGTAGTATTATAGCATTTCATTGGAAGTTAAATTGTAGGTGTGAAATAATAATTACAATACATATATTGAAAAACATGACGATGAAGTAATTTAGAACTGAATTCGTAATATGTTACTTGTAAGCTAACATTAGGATGAGAGTTAGATAATTGATACTGGTAAAAAAAGCAATTATTAAACAAATATTAACACATCGGACAGTAACTATTTAACACAAGAGAAAAATATAGACCTGTCCAAATTGAAAGCAACTAAAAACTAAATGTTAGATTATATAATCTGCGATAAGTCTTTACCATGACTATAAGATTTCAGACCTGCCCATATTGAGAGCCTTTAGAGACGTCAACTTACATGAAGCCCAAATGATGGTAATGCCTATGAAAAGATAGAAAATATTGTGCGAAAACGAAGACATTGCTGGTTACCGACTGGTTATTTGTCATTTTCTTCCTTTCCCGCAATGTTTACAAAATCTTTTTCTTTAGGGTCGCGTTGAATCGAGGGCTTTTTTTGGTAATGGGCCGAAGGAAATTATATGACAGAAGCAATGAGTATGGACAAAGATTGGACGCAGGTGTAAATAGATCTAGGGCTACAAAATTTGAAAATTACATGGTTATGATAAGGGTTAGCCTTTAACCAAACGACAAAATTTTGGACTGGCACAATTAGAAAGCTGTTGCAGACGACAAATAAAATATGGTTCTAATAATGAAAAGTGTCTTTAAAACGTTATAAAACATTGTTGGAAAAAGAGAAAATGCTGGTTACCATTTTGATACTTTACAACACAACGAGTTTTAATGAACCTGAAGAAGAACACCCTTTTGAAAACATTGTGGAAAAAGGAGAAAATGCTGGTAACCAGCTTTTTCTCCTTTTCCCACAATGTTTTCAATCCTATTAAAGACAAATTCCATGATTCAGGCCACGTTTAAATTGTCGTCTGCAAATTCTTTCAATTTGGACAAGTCTAGATTTTTGTGGGGTTTGGTAAAGAGTTAAATTAACGCTCTATTGTGACTCTGTTATAAGAAGAATGGTATTCAAGTTGTATTTTTATCACGACGCTTGCTCGGTTTACCACATTATCGAATTATCCAATAGTCGTATAATCGAGGTATAACTCGAACTAGCATGGATTACGAACACCAGTATTTTGTTGTTTGTGTACTGTTCAAGAACGTTGCAATGTTTTACCGTGACTTGCATGCTCTGGCAAAAGGGGGTTTAATGCATCACCGTGATGCATTATACCAAGCAAGTCATCACATAATTATGGATAAATCGTGAGGTAGAATGGTCATTGGACATAAAGAAAATTTACCAAAATTTACCGAAAGCAAAAAGTATCGATCCATGTCAGCCTGGGCGGACTGCGCAGGCTGACATGGATCGATTCTTTTTGCAGATGGCATTAAACCCCCTTTTCACAGAGCAAGGCTCATTAGCTGTCTTGTTACATAGTTTTACCATGTCGACGTCATGGTACCGTGGTACCATGAACCAGCAGAAAATATGATACTCAAAATTCATATTTTTGAAATAATGGTCAGTGGCTTTATCCCTGTTTGTATCTTTTTTACTAGATTGTTTCGTATTGTCTTCTACAGAGTCATGTCATCCTGATACATCTGTCTTCACCAATTATAGGGCAAATCTCGGAATTCAAAATTGCATATCCGTGATGCATTATACCGAGTAAGTCATCGCATTGTCATAGATCCGTAAAATCTACTTTGTCCAACAACCGGCTAAATCCTGAGGTAAATGGTCCTTGGAGATGCTGAAAATTTACCAAAAGCAAAAAGTTTTGATCCATGTCAGCCTGCGCGGAGTGCGCAGGCTGACATGAATCGATATTCTTAGCAGATGCATTAAACCCCCTTTTCACAGAGCAAGGCTCATAAGCTGTCTTGTTACAGAGTTTTACCATGACGTCGTTATAGTACCATGGTACCATGAATCAATAAAAAAATGTAATACTCAAAATTTATTTTTTTGAAATAAATGTTCAGTGGCTTTATTTCTGTTTGCATCTTTTTAACTAGATTGTTCCGTACTATCTTCTACCATAGGCCTCTGAAATCCATTGGTCTATCAAGGGATAACAAAATTTTTATTATCGAACACCGTTACCATAAATAGCACATTGGCGATTTCCCGAAGGTCAAATTTTCTTCGATTTCGTTGCAGACCTTGTCTTACTATATATGATATAGAGGGAGTCGCCAATGTGCTATTATTTATAGAAACGGTGTAAATGAAAATTTGGGTATATTCCGTAATATACAGGCGATGCACCAATGTGATATAAGTGTTCGATGCTCAACCAAGAAAAATCTTAGTGTTCCGTGATAGACCAGTAGAGCTTCAAAGGCCTGTGCCTCTACACAGTCATGTCATCCTGATACATCGTTGTCTTCAACAATCATAGGGCAAATCTCGGAATTGCATCCCCGTGATACATTATACCAAGCAAGATACTTGTACATCACATTATTATAGGTTCGTAAAATCGATTTTGTCTAACAACTGGTTAAATCTTGATGTAAAATGATCCTTGGACATGAAGAAAATTTATCGAAAGCAAAAAGTTTCGATCCATGTCAGCCTGCGCGGACTGCGCAGGCTGACATGGATCGATACTTTTTGTAGATGCATTAAACCCCCTTTTCATAGAGCATGGTTCATAAGCTTTCCTGTTTCATAGTTTTACCATGACGACGTTATGGTACCATGGTACGATGATCCAGCAGAAAATATCATACTCAAAATTTATTTTTTTGAAATAAATATTCAGTGGCTTTGTTATGTATTTTTTGTATATTGTTTCATTCTGTCCTCTGCATTTCCACAGCCGGAGTCCTGAGTGGCTCAATGATAAAGTGTAGGACTCGTAACCTGGAGGTCTCTGGTTCGAGCTTCATTAGGTCCACCGGGCTTTTCGTGGGAGTGTCATTTGGCAACACACTTCAGAGCCCTAGCATAGTACTGGTGGAACCCAGGAAATACAGGAATATGTGAAATGTCGCCGTGATATGCCTGAAGTAATGTTGAAAGCGGCGTAAAACATATCAAGGATAAAAACCAAGTAATACCTTTTTCAGGACCTGTTAAGCAGTAGAGACTTATCAAGGGAAGTAACTGTCTCTTGTCTCCAATTCATTGTCTGCGCATGTAATATTCTTCGAAGATTGGACCTGTCTGGTATGACGCATAACTATCCTGTACAGGATAAATATTAATCCGCGGTGCGTAAACAAAAATACTCTGACGCTAAAAAAGTAGCAAGCGGAAAATGGCTATTAATAATAAGTGTATGGAAAAATCAAGCCTATTTATCGCTCCAAATTTCCTAAAGATATGACAATTTTACAAAAAAGATATGACAATTTAAAAAAAAAAAAAAAACATTGTTTACCGCAAATCTTTGCTTGCAGTTTTCTAAATATAGACATTAGAAAACCAGGATTTGTGCAAGACTTTGACAACAAAAATAACGACTTCAATATGCTGGGCTGATAACGTGGCTGTCTCTCAAGCTTATAGGGGTTGTGTTCATAAAGGACTAGTGCCTGCGTTACATGCCAGCTAACCATGGCTAAATCAATTGTACCAGGTAGCGTTTTATTGAGTAAACGTTTATTTCATTTTGGAATTCGAAGTAACAGTTGCCGTTTTGAAAAGTAGTCCGGTTCTGTACACAGAATGCCCAAGTCAGATAGGTATGCATTTGAAAAATGACACCCAGCGGAAGATATTTTGATTGATTGGATATGCGTTCAATTATCGTTGCCACCAGTTGCCCTTATGGGCGATATCGCCTGAAAGCTGAGAGTTTTGTCACGGATGTGTGTGTGTGTGTGGGGGGGGGGTTTAATACTGATACAGGACGAAAACCATCTTTAGATACGCCAGGTTCTTTAAAATGCTCGGTGTATAGCACCGTCACACGGGACCTCGGTTTAACGTCTCATCCGAAAGACTATTAGTAATTTTAGATGGCCAGCCATGGGAATCGAACCCACACCCTCAAGTGACCCGAAACATCACGTTCACAAGTCCTACGCTCCACCATTGAGCTATGTGGGCTGGTCTGGAGGATATTGTATTTAGGCCCTGTAAAGCAGTGGAGAAGTATCAAGGGAAGTAACTGTCTTGTCTCCCATTGTGAAAAGATCTATTACAAAGTACCGCGTAGTCGGTATTTTATGTATCTCAGCGGTTTATCGGTTTTTATGCCAGACAGATTTGCAGCGTCAACAGCCAATATCATATATACATATAATATTCTTGTTCTAGGTATATTACCTGAATATTATTAATTTGTTCCGTGAAATTCTGTGTGATTCGAATGGATGCTGTATGTGATAGTTAGAACACGGACGACAATTAACACTTTTAACTCTTTCACTACTGAATAAATAAATTGCGTTTTCTCAAAGGCTAAAAATACATTTCCTCTACAAGATCAACAGACAATTTGGTCATAATCTAGAATATAGCAGTGGACAGTGCAGATCAGAGATCAGACTGCACGTTCTGTGCAGTCTGATCTTGATCTACACTGTCCACAAAAGCTTCTGGTGTTGTCTATGGTATGGAAAGAGTTAACTCTTTACCAAACGACAAAATTTTAGATTTGCCCAAATTGAAAGCATTTGCAGACGATATATTTGATTTAGCTGAAATGGTGTAATTGTCTATTAAAGTATAGAAAAAAATTGTGGGAAAAGGAGAAAATGCTGATATCAGAATTTTCTCCTTTTCCAGCAAGGTTTTCAATAGGCTTAAAATTCCTGAGGTCGTTAAAACTTGGGATTTTGTGGTAAAGGGTTAAAGGAAGATTTCTTTGTAAGGGTAGAAAACGTTGTGGGAAAAGGAGAAAATGCTGGTTACCAGTATTTTCTCCTTTTCCAACAATGCTTTCAAAAGTTCTTTTCCTTGGAGGTTGTTGTTAATTTACCACACCATTCCGATTTTTAACAACCCTGAAAAAGAAGCCTTCTGAAAACACTGTGGGAAAAGAAGAAAATGCTGGTAACCAGCATTTTCTTCTTTTCCCACAATGTTTTCTACCCTTTCCAAATCAAATTTCAAGTTTCGATTTACATTTATTTTGTCGTCTGCAAATGCTTTCAATTTTGACTAGTCTAAATTTTTTGTCGTTTGATAAAGAGTTATTGTCTGCATGGATACATGGAAAGACTGACCATTTTGTAAAGATGGAAATAGACAGAAGGCGCTGTTAAAAACTATGATTGGAGTCGAGCATAAAAACATGAAGACTTCCGCGTTGGTTGTTATTTCTTAAAAACAGTGTAATGCATTTATTGTCATGAAATACGCGGATGAATACACCATTTAAATGGATTTCAATAGCGAAGTCGTGGAAAAAGAGAAAGGTAAGTCTTATTTCAATTTATTTTGTCAATACGGGAATTCATTCGAAATATTGAAATACTGGCTGGAAGGCACTTGGCCTTCCCTCCTAACTTTCACCTGTACTACACATAACAACTCCCCCCCTCTTCGCTATCCACCACCACCACCACTAGAGACGTAGCTGCCTGTACGCAAAAACACCGTCGCGTAGATTTAAAAAAAAAAGATAATTTGGTCAAAAAACGTCACCAAATGCCACCAAATAGCTTCTACATATCAAAAATTTTCTGGGGGAAGCACTCCAGACCCTCCTGGGAAACCCTCTCCCCACTTCACCCGCCCCATTTGGCACTTTGAACCTCGGATAACACCCTCGCCCTCGGTTTCACTTTAGCGAAGGGGCCAAGCAACCCCAAAATACAGTATACGCAAAGGTAATACCGAAGGCCCAAAGTGTGGTGGGGAGCGGCAAAATTCCCAGGAGGGTCTGAAGGGCCTACCAAAGAAAATTTTTTAGAGTTGTAAAAGCTTTTAAGTGGTGTTTGGTGACGTTCTTTGGCAAAAATCGTCTTTCATATCTTTTATTTATGTAAAGTGTACGCAACTGCGTTTTTGCGAACAGGCTACTACGCCCCTGGTTTGCGTAGACTTTATTTTGAGCTAGCTACGCCCCTGCTATGGCATTACATGTACGACACTTCTGAAAAGGATGGTCATCGTCAGTTACCACACTTGCTAATCAGAATCGTGGTATAATCAATACTTCCGTACCCAGCTAGATGCCATTTCTTATAGATAGGCTTGACTATTCGTGTTAAACACCGTGTTCAACGGCCACATCACATTTACTGCTGTTCTAATCTCTGCAGCCCCGGTGCTAGATACATTTCATTCGTAGCTTCCCCACACGAACAAAATTACAAAGATTTTCCGGTGATTAATGCCAGCATTTTATCAAAGACTATTGGTCGAGGCGAGTTTCGAACCGTGAATCACCGTGAAGTAAGTCAAGGCAACAACTTGTACAAATAGCACAACGAGACATATTTGACGGAAATGAAGAGAGAGAGAGAGATGTTTCAGCTTCCGTTTATGTCCACATTCAAATACTCTGACGCTTTGCAACGCATTAACTAATTTGCATAATATATAACATATCGTACGTAAAGCAAGTTAGATCATAGACAGAGAGCTATGCACGCTGCTGTAGACACACCACGAAATGGCCACTCAAAGCGATACTGAAATGATTGAAAGAAAACTCTCTTTTTAACTCTTTCGCTGCCGACAAGAAGGATTCGACTTTTTTCAAGGTCTACGAGTAAATGTATAAAACTAATTTCGTTGCGATTGAAGCCACCTCTCGTCAAAGATTTACATCACGTAGCGGACGGCGTAGATCAAAGATCAGACTGCACGCAAAAGCTGTCTAAGGCGACATTGACAGTGAAAGAGTTAACGATAAATATAGTACATTCGATTGTAATAGAGTTTGACGCCGCTTTCAACATTAATTTAGTCATATCACGGCATCAGCTTAATTAGTTCTTTATGGATGTTCTTAGTTTCACAAATACTAGACCGGGGCTCGGAAGTGTCCTGCACAAAGACATCCCTGTAAGAGCCCGGCGCTTCGAGCGAGGCCTCGGGCTCCCCAGGTTATGAGTTCTAGACATATACCCCTGAGACACGCAGTACCTTTTGTACACTACATTGAAAGCGTACAATTGCTCGACTTTATTTGTTTTAAAGGCAAGTGCTTTAACCGCTTGACCATCGAGGAGGTCAGAAAAATACATGTACATTCTATTCTGGCATAAGGACAATGTTTATCGCATCCCGTCTGGATTATTGGGTAATTACGACGTTGACCTTTTTTTGGAAGACTTCTTTTGAAAGTTTCATACTGTTCGTCCACTAAGTACTCTCTATAAAAAGCCCCTTTCTCTTTAACGATATAAAGTGCTGCGTTCTGCTCGTATAAGAAGTAAGTATTGATCTGTATAATGTCTTAACCTTTGGGCTGCTAATCGTGACACTGGCGCTTTCGTAGACATTGTAGATCAAGATCAGACTGCACAAAACGTGCAGCCTGATCTTTGATCTACACTGCCCGGTGTGGTATTTTCTCTCCGGTGAAATCAACTTTGAAATAGTTGGGTTTTTGCAATTGAGTGATTTTTTTTTATCATTTATTTGGCAGTTTTTACAAAAGTTGGTAGCCCTAGGCCTTATGGTTAGGAACAAGAAGATTTTTATATTTTTAACTATACATGTAAGCCCAAGTAAAACTCGTGACCCCCAGGGCAGCGCCAATTTTGATCCCAAGACCATAATTTGAAGAAGATTAGTAAAGGTCCATATGGTGAAGCTACATGCCAAATTTGGTTGCCCCCAGGCCTTATGGTTAGGAACGAGAAAATTTTTAAAGCTAATACTGCATGAACCCATGAAACTTGGGACTTCTGGGATGGGACCAATTTTGATCCCAGGGCTATACTTTGTAGAATCTTGGTAGAGGTCTATTAGATGAAGCTTTACGTCAAATTTGGTAGCCCTAGGCCTTATGGTTTCAGACAAGAAGTTTTCAATATTCTTTAGTTTTGTTGCCATGCAACCCGAGTTTTTACGGGTTTTCCTGCACTATCCCACGTAACATACCTAACAATCGGTGGCAATGATTGATAAATGAAAATCAACAACAAAAGAGGCAAAAACAGGCTTTACAATCTGTTTTTGCCTCTGTTGTCCAAAAGAAAGCTTTGGATTGGATTCGAATAAAAATGAATTTATGACTATTCTTGACAATCCATCTGATTTTCTCCCAAGGCCCTAAGTCCTGCTTGGGTATCACGAATCCCCGAATAAGTTAAACCCCTTAGGCTTCTAAGCGCGACTCGAGGACCTTTTGCGGACAGCGTAGATCAAGATCAGACTGCACAGAACGTGCCTACTGGTGAAACGAAGAACATACATGATTATGTGAGCTGTTGCTTGGAATTTCATGACTGAAATAACGTTGGAAGTGGCATAAAACACCATTAAACAAGACGTTTTTGTGGACGGCATAGATCAAGACCAGACAGCACAGAACGTGCCGTCTGAACTTGGATATATATCGTCCGCATGTTTATTCTAGCATAAATATTTCTTTGAGTTGTATTTTTCCAGAGCTAAAAGATTTAAATGCAGCACACTCAGAAAACAAGAAACGTAATAGTGATTTTTTTTCTTCCTCTTTTAGTTTGTTTCTTACTTGTAATGATTTTATACATATTAACCCTTTTTCAAACAGTCCCGAGTTTTAACAACCCTAACTAAGAGTCCTTTTAAAATATTGTAGGAAAAAGAGAAAATACTGGTTACCAGAATTTATTCCTTTTCCTACCATGTTTACCACCCTTCTAAAAACAAATTTCAATTTTTGAGAAATACATCTTTTTTTCGTCTGCAAATACTTTCAATCTGGACCATGCTTTTTCGTAACACTTTGTTGTTTGGTAAAAAAGTTAAATAGAAGAGTTAACTCTTTATCCAAACGGTAACATTTTGGACTCGACCAAATTGAAAGCATGTGTAGACGACACAACAAATGTGTCTCAAAGGATGATTTCTGTCTTTGATAGGACAGAAAACATTGTAGAAAAGCAGAAAATGCTGGTTATTGCAGTTTTGAAGATAATTTCAGTTACATCGAGGCCACCAATGCACTTATGCTGTAGTTTCTCTTCACGAATATTTTGCATGAGATCCTTTCCTGTCTGACATTAAAGTCTGGTTGGCATAAGATCCTTTTAAAGTCACCAGACCCTGTTTGACGTTAGAGCCTGGTGAAGAGAGAGAGAGAGAAAGCTTTTAAGGGGTTAACTGATAAATAAAGATAGAATGATAAGATAGTATAACGGACAAAGGAATGGATAAATAGGTGAATGATATGAAGAAATGAGCTGATATCAAGGTAAGCGGCCATTCGTTTGTTTTGATAGTTTAAACAGTTATTACCCCTGGGCTAGTCTATCAACATAGCTATACGGGTTTCCAGGGCTCAGCATTTTGTATCTATATATAGATGTGGGGATAAAATACTTTTACGTTTCATTTTTAAAACAGAATTTAAGTGTTTGTTTGGTTTCAGAGACAGACGAGCGCATGTAACTTTTTTTCTAAATGGTTGTTTAATTTAATCAAAGTACTACAACGAAAAAAGAAATCCTGATGTACAGTGGAATAAAAAAACTTAAAAAACTGCTGAGTTATCGATGAACCTCTGTCTCGTTCTCAAAATGGACAAACCTGTCGGGAAGTTTTGTAAATTGTAAATAAAACCTGCATATCTAGCAAATATGCAAGCCTCACAGATGGCAAAAAGTTGAGCGCTACAAAATGTGTGCTCCTTTACTTTGACCAATGGCCCCAGTCCCTTTCCCCGACCCCCGGCCCGGAGAGAGAGAGGGGGGAGAAGGGCGAGAGAGAGAGAGAGAGAGAGAGAGAGATTAATGAAAATGCCTTTATTTCTCATAGAGGCTTTAGTTACTGACACCTAAAGGAAAACCCTTACCCCTTCGATGCCGACCGACAAAGCCGGTCCACATAATCGGAGCCTTTGTTTTTATGTCAAAATTGTGTTATTTCTTTTCACTTCTTCGCAACCAGCGATGGAAACGTTCAAGACAATAATCCACGTTTGTAGGACTGCACAACTTTCTCTAATTTGCTGATTTTATGGCAGTTTCAGCCTGAAATTAGGTCCTTTACGTAACATTTCGGCTACGGTCAACCCAAAGCACAAATGATTCAGACAATACTGTACTCACGCTACAACTGTCCGTTGAAAGACCAGAGCATTGGATGACGTTCTTCTTTTTTTTTTCAAATTTCAAAGTCTTAAGAACAGTACAAAGAATGACAAGCTTACCTTTTTTGAGCTGATATTTTCGGAGCCGGAAGACCGACGCATTTTCTTATCAGAGCCATTGGCCGCGATTATGAAGTTTCCTACCCGTGTATAACTGAGTGTCACAACACTGCTTGCACGATTTTTTTTTCAAGTTTTGTGCTCTCCTCGGAAGAGAGCGTTACGTTACCTTTGAGACAGGACATGGTGTTCTACGATGTAGACAGTCGCCTTTCTCTTTACCAAAACGATACTATATTAGATTTGTCCAAACTGAAAGCATTTGCAGACATCAAATTAAATGTGGCTGAAATGATCGTAAGGCTATTTCCTCAGGGTCGTTAAAAGTCGTCATTGTGTTGTAAAGGGTTAACCAAATTCCAGTGATTTTTTTTTTGTCGTAGCTGAATGCGCTGGCTTTTGAGGCACTTCTTGGTACTGATAAACAAGAAATATCTTTGATAAGAAAGACGGCGTAAAACCAGCAAGTAGGCAGGGGCCCTTAGAATAAACATGTGTACATATTGGACCAATCATAATTTAATTTTTTATTTATTTGTTTGTTATCAGTACTAAAAAGTGGGTCAAAAGCCAACACATTCAGCTGCGCCGAAAAATGAATAGCTGGTAATTTGTGATTGGTGAAAAATGCCTCCATATTTGCTCACACATTTATGAGACCATTATTTACAAGCATTAAAACTAAGTTGCAAGGTCTCTCTATCTTTTGTGTACTCTTTACCTGATTTGAAAATTCATTTCTCTGCCAGCGCCTAACGCTCTGACCGACGGCACAATAACAGACTGTCATCTTCCCGATAATTTCTATACTTTTAAATGGTATGGTTTTAAATTTAGATACATTTTAACAACCTCATTGTTTACTTTTGGCAGCTATGGGGTTTTTAAAATGACATTTTCATATTTTACTATTTCACTCTATTCTCCTCGTTTTTTTTCCAAATCAAGAAACGGGTCTAAACTCTGAACTTCATTAGGGATGGACAAAAGTCTCAAAATCCGCTCATTTGCTAAGCTCGCCATTCACGCAAAAAACCTATACTTATGTGAGAACTTCCTGTTTAGATAATATCGATATTATATTTCCAAATCGTGTGCTTTTTACATTTAAACCCTTAAAGTGACTGTTACGACTAAAGTTGCCTTAGCGGACAGTGTAGATCAAGATCAGACCGCACAAAACGTGCAGTCTGATCTTTGATCTACACTGTCTGCTTTGATGAAATACTAAAGAAAGAAGCAATCATGAAATCCAGCATTTTCTCCTTTTCCCACAATGTTTTCAAAAGACTTCATTTCAGGGGTTGTCAACACTCGGGACTGTGTTGTAAAGTGTTAAGGGTTGGTAAACAAAAGCCCCGCGACCATTTTGAAATCCGATGATAACTGCAGTGTACATTATATTCTGTGATATTGATCGATACTATCCTTAACAGTTGTTTCACCAATTGTCGCTAAAATACGACTCTTTACGCCCCTTTCGGTGAACAAATTCTGAAAAAAATTGTTGAAAAAAGATTGATTGATTGATTGATTGATTGATTGGGCTATATATCGCTTTCAACATTATTTCAGTCATATCACGGCGGCAGCTCAAGTACTGGGTTCCAGCGGTACTAGGCATTAAATCCCCTTTTCACAGAGCATGGCTCGTATAGATTAAAACGAATTTTTCACAGCTCTATTAAAGGACTCTTTCGCTTGCCATATATATTTGAAATGTTTTCGATAACTGAGAATAGAATTTAAAGACAAATACAGAGGTTTTTGTAATCCTTTCGTAAATGAGTTTGAAAACGGCGTAAAACACCAATCAATCAATCAATTATTGCAATCGAGTAGCACAAGTTTTAGATCGGTATCAGATTGCATATTCTGTGCAGTCCGATCTTGATCTACGCTTTTAGCAAGAGTTAAATTCTGCTAATTGCGTCGATAGGTCTAAGAGAATTTAGCTGCTACATGACTGAAATAAAAGAAAGATTTAGCTAATCAGAAATTATGTTACTATTAATGTGGAAAATTCTTGAGAATAAGACTAAGAATGTTCTTAAGAATGGTTGGCGAATGCGGACTTTTGTCTTTGTCTAAACTGCTCGAAACAGCATTTAAAACAGCATTTAGACATCTAATAATCATGATAACAGTTACTTAGTCAATTTTTGTCACTGTGAACTTCAGTGAAAACGTGACTGTTCTGTTCAGTTTCTACACTAAACGTCTGGCTCCGTCGTACATTCGTGTTTTCACACTCGCTGGAAAGCGTCATTGACGTCACAAAGTCAACCATTCGGTTTTCGCTTAGTAACGTTTACGTCACCTTTTCTTAATCGATTATGATTAAAAATGTCGCCTCTTTTGCCGTTTAAATATTTAAAATCAATTTGTTGTTGTTCCGTGGCAAAAGGACAAACAGATTGAATAGATTCACGATCAGACTGCAACGTTTTGTTCAGTCCGATTTTGATCTATGCTGTTCGCAAATGCCCCTGTTTTGGTCCATGCAGCTGAATGGGGTCAAGGTGCAGAGGAAAACTTAAGGTGATGTTGTTCACAGTTGCTCTGAAACTGCAGTCTGATCTTTGATCTAAAAGGTTCTCCGCTATTTTGAGGGATACTCTTGGGGAAAAAAACGACCTTAAACTTGCAACATTTTGGCTTTGGCATTTGACATTTTAGCTGACCGATGAGTTTCAAGTGTATCTATCAAGAAGATTAACCCGTTATTACCGACGTCATTCTTTAATAACCTAACATTCTCATAAAACTAATATGAAAAGTGAAAAAAAAAAGTGAAAAGAAAAAAGAAATACGTCGTCTGAATGAATTTGCGGAAGACACATTATATAAGCCTCGAATAATAGGATTTTTCTTGGAATAAGTAGAAAACCTAAACCGCTAGTTACCAGCATTTGTTTTTTTCTTTTCCAACATTTTTTTCAAAAGGGATTCACTTTTCATGTCGGTGTTCACAAACCATTCTTAAAAACATTGTCAGTCTCATTCCTCAGAATTTTCTAAATTTTAAAGTAGCCAACTTCTGATAGGCTAAACCAAATGGTCTAGCCAATCAGAAGTTGTGTTTCTTTCCAAATCTAGAATAAGACTGAGAATCGAACTAAGTTAGTGAATACGGAACCAGCTCGTTAAAACTCGGAAATTGTTAAGTAAAGGGTGAAAGGACTGGCGGCTGTTCAATGGCAAAGTATTTACGTGAATAATTAAAGAACTTGTTATGTTTCGTATCAATAATACATTGTGTACTTCCATTGTTCAATCGGCTCTAATACGTTAATTAAGACCCAATACCCCATAATCCCAACTTTAAACAACCCTGTTGGAGAAGGCTTTTGAAAACATTGTAGGAAAAGGAGAAAATGCTGGTAACCAGCATTTTCTCCTTTTCCCACAATGTTTTCCATCCTGTCTTAGTATCACTTTTGGAATCGTCGTCTGCAGAAGCTTTCAATTTAGAAGAGTCTGACATTTGTCATTTGGGACAAGGGTAGAGATCCAATGATGAATAAAGACTATAGCATGTCTGTGAACAATTTTGTACATGGTTCTTTTGTAACTGTTACCATTTTTGTTTTCAACCCTTTACCACACAATCCCGAGTTTTAATGACCCTGAGAAAAAAAGGCCTTTTGAAAAGATTGTGGGAAAAGGAGAAAATATCGGTAACCAACAATGTTTTATAGCCTATAAAAGACAGAAATCATCATTTGAGCTAGATTTAATTTGTCGTCTGCAAATGCTTTGAATTTGGTCGCGTCAACAATTTTTCTGTTTGGTATATAGGATTAAAAGGGAAGTATGTAGATTAACCTATTTCCTTACTATAATGCACGTTTTTAGCTGCCGAAAATAAGATTTTTGAGAATGATTTGAACTTCCTTCTTTGAAAAATGGGGTTTGATGGTTAATGCATTTTCGCAAAAACATTACACCAAGTGACTCGTCGCTTAATCCATTTCCAAATGACAACATTTTAGACTGTTTCAAATCAAAAGCATTTGCAGACGACAATTTATGTGTGGGGCAAATAAGGGAAATTGTCTATTTCTATGAAAGATAAGAAAACATTGTGGAAAAAGGAGACAATGCTGGTTACCAGCATTGTCTCCTTTTTCCACAATGTTTTCAAAAGCCTTTTCTGTGGGGGTCGTTAAAACTTGACGGATTGTGTGGTAAAGAGTTAAAAATTATTGATCCATTTTGTGAAAAAACCGGATGAATCATGAGGTAGAATGGTCCTTTGACTTGCAAAATATTTTACCAATTCCAAAAAGCATCGTCCCAGGTTGTCCTGCGCGTTCTTAGCAGGCTGACCTGTGTCGACACTTTTTGCCGATCGTCAAGGCATTTAGCCACCTTTTCATAGAGCATAACTATTGAGTTTGAGAATTTAAGACTTTTTGTTATATCTCGGCGATACCTCACCCATTCACGCCTCTCATGGGTTTCACATATAATAGACCGGGCCCTAGCAGTGCCTTTCCCGAGGACACCCTCGCGAGACAAGCGACAGCAACGTCTTAACCATTGCCGCAAGGACTGACATAAATTTGATGATAAGGAAAACTATTTCTTTTAAACTCACTTTCATGAAAATAATCTCAAAAATCTTGAAATGGTCGAAAGCTGATCTTTTATTGAGGAACTATATCCTAATTCCTATACGTGACTAGATGTTCACTGAAAAGGAAGAGAGAGAGAGTACTTTAAATCTCAAGACATTTTATATCATGATCCTGAACTATTTAAATACTTCCGACAGCAAACAAAGCCTTTAAAGTGCCTATTCTCACTTAACCCTTTCCCTGTCAAAGGCGACCTCACTTGCTTTTGCGGGCAGCTCAGATCGAAGGTCAGACTGCACAGAACGTGGCTACCAGTATTTTCTACTTTTCCTACACTGTTTTCAAAAGCTGTCTTGCTGGGGGTCGTTAAAACTCGGGATTGTGTGGTAAAGGGCTAACCCGGATTGAAATAGTGTCATATTGTTAGGACACTGTGTATAGTATTGATACCAATGTTTACTGAACTATACCCGCATACCTTTTACTCCCCTAAAATATTCCACAATAATCTCAGATAAAAGTCTTATTTCAAGAACTATGCTCTGCCAACAGGGGGCTTAATGCGTCTGCGCAGGCTGACCTGAGTCAAAACTTTTTGTATTAGCATTTTTCTTTAATGTCAAAGGACCAGTGGATCTCATGATTAACTCGGTCTGTATACGAAATAGATTTTATGGATCCATAATCATGTGACGATTTTGCTTGCTATAGCGCACCACGGAGATGCATTAAGCCTCTTTTGTCAGAACATGGGTCAAATATACATTCACTTGTTGAGAGTAGCCATTGCTGACGACTTAAATGAACTAATTCTTAGAAATGGAAAGTTTTTATCCTCAACTCGTCTTTTTTTTTTATATCGATATCTATTCCACGAGTGAATACATGGGTAAGTATTGTAAAAATATTGATCCGGGGTTGAAAAAATAGAACAATAGTTTTGTCAACTATCGGGACGAGTTTAAGCTAAGCTTTATACGCCATTTTTTTTCATTGATTCATTCAACTCTGAACAAGGAAACTATTCAATTTGGCCTTTATCAGACGACAAAATTTTAGCCTTGTCCAAATCAAAAGCATTTGCAGACGACAATTTCAATGTGGCTCAAATGGTGCAATTTTTCTTTGATACGGTAGAAAACATTGTGGGAAAAGGAGAAAATGCTGGTTACCAGCATTTTCTCCTTTTCCCACGATGTTTTCAAAAGGCTTCTTTCCCAGGGTCGTTAAAAGTCGGCATTGTGTGATAAAGGATTAATTTCAAATCATAATTGAAAAATGAATACTGTGAAATGAGACGTGGCTTCTTGTATTCTGGTTTACCTTGGAGATAGTGTTGTTCTTTTCTGATGTTTTATTTTTTTTGGAATACTAGTTTATAAATGGGGTGAAATACTGTATATCGATCAAGACTAATATAACGTGTCTGTGTGTGCTATTAAAATATTTTCGTGGACGTGTAACTCATTTCTAATTTAGTTTATTGAAAAGGAAACTATGTTTGTAAGGATGCATAAATTACCTAAAAAAAGTGTCGAAGATTTTATGATACATATATGGAATTCTCTTCTTCAAAGAATCGTGAATAAAAAAAATGAAAGTACTTTTGGAACTTTGATTGAAGGTGTAATTAACATGAAAGTGCCATAGGTATCGATAATTTATGTAGATTTCATGTGAAATATGATCAAGTTTAGCGACATGTTTAGGCTGACAAAGCTCTGTTCAATTACCAAAAATGAAAAATGATTGGGACATCTTTGAAGTAAAATTGTATGAAAATTAAGGTAGAAAACATGTCTAAACCCACACGTCTGGTTAAAGGATTTGTTCCAAATAAACCCAGCGAACGTCGGCAGTTAGATGCCCAGTATGACGAAGGTACGTATCCACCAGGGGCCGTATTTTCCAAGAATTATGAGGAATGCTCTGTGAAAAGGGGGCTTAATGCATTTGCAAAAAGTATCGACTCAGGTCAGCCTGCGCATTCCGCGCAGGCTGACCTGGGCCGAAACTTTTTGTTTTTGGTAAATTTTCTTGAATGTCAAAGGACCAGTCTACCGCATGACTCAGTCGGTTTTTAGACAGAATGTATTTTTATAGATCCATAATTATGTAATGCCTTGCTTGGTATAATGCATCAAGTAGATAAATTAAGCCCCCTTTTTGCTAGAGCTTGGCTTATATAAATTTGTACTAAATTTGTCTCAGCCAATCAAAAGATTTGTCTCAGAATTTAGAATTGAAATTAAACCTAAAATGGTTAGTGAATGCAACCACTGGTATACATATCACTGCTGAGGTTTTGTGTTTTTTTTGTGTTTTGTTTTATTTCTTTCATTTTGTAATTCCGAGTAATCAAATGACCTCGTTATTTTACAACACAGAAGAGGAAAGTTCTTCAACACATTGCTGAAGAAGGAGATTGCGCTTGTTATGAACTATTACATGTACTATATTTAGTCCATTGTGCTCGAAACCCGTCAGGCACACGACAAAAAACTTTGGATAAGGCAGTAAGCTTAGTCAAACAGAAACTTAACACGTCTTTGGAGAGAACAGCTTTTCAAAACATGGAAGGAAAAGGAGCTACTGTTTGTTACAGAAAACAAATTTTGTGTATTCGGAACGTTTCTCATTTGAATGATATGTAATGTTGTTTAATAGATCAAAAGTTATAGTATGTAGTAAAGGGTTAACGACAGAAAAAATGGCTCATTTCCCATACTTGGATATTGATCTAAAATGTTTAAACAAAGACTTTGCATTAATAATTGGTAAAGATCTATATATTTACATATCAGTGCGCCAAGTTATTGACATAATATTTATGTGACACAGTTGTTGCATTAAAAAATCTTAAAAAAAAAAAATCTGAGTTATGCCCTATGAAAAGGTGGTTTAATACATCTACAAAGAGTATAGACTGGTTCGTATGGTGGCATATTTCTGCCGCGAGATACGAGATAGCTATTGCGATAATTTAAGAGAACTATCGTGATAAAACAAAGTTTCCTGGAAATATTATCTAGATAATAAATATTTTCACGATAAAAATATCGCTATGATTCTAACTGTTGTTACATTCTGTTACTAATAATAGTAACATTTTCTGCTGAAAATGGTGTAATATCAGTGTCACGCGAGGGCAGATATGGCGTGGCAACGGGCTGATATCTGATATCCTGCCCGTTGACAAGATATTTGTTCTAAATCTATAGCAACAGAACACTCGCACGTAAACTAACGTTCTCAAAACATCCAGTTTGAAAAAAAAAAAATGGCTGAATCAGTCCGTCAATCGCTAGCGGACAAATCTTCAGGACTACAGACAATGATTGAAACGCAAAACCAGCAAAGACACTATAAATAGAGAATAGATTGTTGTTGTCTTGGATTGGGAAAGTTTATTGGACAAGGCGTGGTGTCTGTAGGCTAGTAGTTCTGCGAATTTCATCCGTTGAGCCGGGGAACCGAGCCTGATTAAGTTTCCTAATCCAAAGCACCAATCATCTATTCTATTTGTCCTGTTTCTCATTTATAATGCGTATCATACTAAATTTTTAACTATGAATGAAGATGAAGAACTATTCATTTAAAACGTCCTTATACTGCAGTTGCGATAGTCATGATGAATGATGCATGATTACGTCATGACCGTGACGTTTACCCGCGGAAAAAGAAGTGTCGAGTGAAGACAAGAATTACTCTGTTTTAAGTGTTTAGACATGTTAGGAAAAAAATCGAGCAAATGATCAATGAATGTAATAAACAGGTTATTACACGGCTGATGAGGGCCGGAGAGTGATATCGGCCCGCCACCTCAAATCTGCCCTCGGGCTAAGGCCCTCGGGGCAGATATCAAGGTGGCGGGCCGATATCACTCTCCGGCCCTCATCAGCCGTGTAATAACCTCTATCTTTATTATGACTTTTTTGTGCGTTCGTGCCCATAACGGTATCTATGATTAGATGCGGTTTCGGAACATCTTCGTCTACATCCTTATGAATTCTCCTTTTCCCTAAATGGTTTTAAAGTTGTTCGTAGGATACATTTCGAGTCGTCTTTGTGATTTTACAGACTTCTGTTCATTTCCAGTCTTGTCAAAATTTACCGTTTAAGCAATTGTTAATGATTCGAATTTTTATTTACTGTAATCTTGTGAAGTAAAAAAATACCGAGTTCATCCAAATGATAAATTTTCTATTTATAGATATCGAGAAACAGATAGAACTATAAGGATAATTCCATGTCAGCTTCGTGCACGATTGAGAAATTTTGCGTTAAAATATTAAGTTTATCGTGATATTTTTTCAGGAAACTTTTGACTATCTCGATAAAATTTCCAGGAAACTTTTATTTATCGCGACAGTTTTCTAAATTATCATGATAGCTATCTCGTATCTCGTTGCAGAAAATTGCCACCATAGGTTCGAGCCCCACGGCTGGCCATCTAATATTAGTAATAGTCATTTGGATGAGACTTTAAACCGAGGTCCCGTGTGACGGTTCTATAAAACTATAGATCTACACCAATCACGTTGGTGATTGAAGAACCAGGCATAACTTAGGATGGGTTTCGTCCTGTATCTGCACTATCCCCCGTAACAAAACTAACACCCTTCAGGCGGCGTCGCTCATATGGGCATACAGTGACGACGATAAATAAACGCAAAATCAATTAATCAACCGGTGTCATCCTGCGCAGTCGAAACTTAATGCTATATGTAAATTGTATGCATGTTAAAGGAACATTCTATGTAATGATCCGTTTTTTTGACAACATTTATTCATTCTGTGTGATGACTTGCTGAGTATAATGTATTTCGTAGATTCTTCCACCCTTTACAAAAAAAAAAAAAAAAAAGACTTGTCCACTTTGAAAACGTTGTGGGAAAAGGAGAAAATGCTGGTTACCAGCATTTTCTCCTTTTCAAAAGCGTTCTTTTACAGGGTCCTGAAAACTCGGGATTGTATGGTACAGGATTAAACCTACTGTCTATAAGGGGCCGTTCAAAATAGCCAATGATAACTACCTCTTCGGAGCCCCGAGTACAGAGTCTTTGTCTAAAAATCGAGAGGTTATGTGTTCGAGTAGGGGCTCGGTCATAACAGAGTCCATAAAAGGACGATAGTGAAAGCTTCCCTCTTTAGCAAAATGAATGTGGCTCAAACGGTAGAAGTTGTGAAAAAAAAATGTGGAGAAAGCAGAAAATGCTATTTACCAGAATTTCAGCATTTCTTTTTTTCCCTCAAAACTTTCCAAAAGCCTCTCTGTTTGGGTGTTTGTAAAACTCGGATTGTGTGGTACAGAGTGGAAATGGGGAAATCAGCAAGAATTAAGGTTTTTTTAATTGCAGCTGATAACTTTAACTCTTTACCAAACGAAAGAAAAAATTAGATTGATAAAAGAATTTATTTTAAAGGCAAGTTCATTTGAGCGATGCTCGGTGAAAAGAGAGCTTAATGCATCTGCGCAGGCTGACGTGAGTCGCTATTTTTTCCTATTTGTAAAATTTTCCATGTGCAAACACCATTCTACTTCATGCTTCAGTTGTTCGTTAGAAAAAATGGATTTTACTGATCCATTATTATGTGATGACCTGTTTGGTAGAATGCATCACAGAGAAGCATTAACCCTTTACCAAACAATCCCTGGCTTTTACGACCCAGAGGAAGAAGCCTTCTGAAAACATTGTGGGAAAAGGAGAAAATGCTGGTAACCAGCATTTTCTCCTTTTCCCACAATGTTTTCTGCTCTTCTAAAGTCAAGTTTCAATTTTTGAGTCGCATTTATTTTGTTGTCTGCAAATGCTTTCAATTTGGATAAGTCTAAAAATTTGTCGTTTGGTAAAGAGTTAAAACCTTTTTGTACCAGAGCAAAGCTCTTATTTTTTTTTCTCAGATTTCGACTCAGACAGCGAGAGTGACGAGCACGTGGCACATACAGCAGCAGCTTCCGGTAAAATTCCGCTGTTGATACATGCTGTACAGAATGATCCAGGGATCCTAGAACAGAGGGACAAAGATGGTAGGTGATCTTGTTGGGGGGGGAGAGAGAGAGAGAGAGAGAGAGAGAGAGAGAGAGAGAGAGAGAGAGAGAGAGAGAGAGAGAGAGAGAGAGAGAGAGAGAGAGAGAGAGAGAGAGAGAAACGTTGGGTCTGCATTTACCAACCATTCTAAATTGCATTCTTAGTTTTATTTTAATTTTTAAAAGTAGCACTGTATGCGGTTTAACCAATAAGAAATTGTTTTATTTGAAATTTAGAAATTCTAGAATATTATATTGGAATACAATTTAGGGCGGTTGTTAAACACATCCAAAGGTTTTGCACAAGATCACTGTTGAAAAGCTTCCACAGCCCAGACTTAGTTTAAGCATATTTTATTTATCATTATGAGGTACAAGTCAAAAAAATATAATCATGTGACAAATATTGTGAAGAAAAGCTTACTCGTATAAAGTTCTTCTACAGATTTTGGTTAACGGTTATTACAGTCATGATCATAATCATCGTTACTGATTACTGACAATGAAAGTTAATTTTAGAGAAACAATACATGTATTTGAAAACTAGAAGAAAACTAGAAGGGCTTATTTCAATTGAAGACACCTATAAAATGACTATAGAAATTTCCAGCTTGACCATCACAACTGATTAAACAATTGCTTGCATGCACTGAAACACCTTAATGGTATAAGGATGTTAGCATACCGGGCTCGAAAGGTCCAAACTGTAAGCCAAATTTAAAGCAGAAAAAGAAATATCAGATTTGTTGGTTATAGATTCACCTGATACTCGAACCGAGAAAACATAGGAAAAAGGTATTACTGGTTAAATCTTCTACTATCACGGATATAGGAATGTGGCAGCAAATATCCTTTGGTTATCAAACAGATTAAGATTTCCATCCCAAATGGAATGATTTGGAGTGTAGGTCTTGCTATGCCGTTTATATTTAGGCTTAGACTAAATTTTTGGCTATTTTTAAAAAGGGGCATTCTATACAGTAGTGACCAAACTTGAATATCTTGAATAAAAAGTACAATATCCCAACCAATGACTAATTTTCTCACACGCAATAGAGGTGAGAGGCAAAAAATCGCCGGAAAGAAATTTTCCCTCAATCGGGTATCGAGCTCGCAACGACCTCTTCACGAGTCGGATACGTACACCACCGAGCCGCCCGGCCGGGCTCGACGAATTGAATGGCAGTAGAAAGGATATTTGGAAAATTATTCATTTCTGGTAAACGAAATAGCGATAAATGGTAAATATTAAAGCACTAATTCTTTTTTGTCAGGTCATACGCCATTGACGCACGCGGTAAACGGGAAACACCTTACTGCTGTAAAACGATTGGTTAAAATGGGTGCTGACGTCAACGTTCAGGACAGTCAAGGACGAACATATCTATCTTTGGCCGCCTACCAGGTACAGATTCAAACTTATGTTCGTGATTTGAGTATTACAGTTAAGATCTTGGTAATTCGATGCCTGCCTCCATTCCTTCCTTAAATCCGTCTCTTTTTTCCTACTTGTCTGTCCACCTCTCGTCTTTCCTTTCTTCAATAAATCACCACTGAGATCACTGAGATCAGTATACAAGAACAAGGCCTGGCGTATTCACCACCCATACTAATTTACATTCTTATCCTAAATTTCATTTTTTTTTTCTCTTATTCTTTTAAGAAACACAATTTTTGGTTGGTTAAACCATTTTTAGCCAATCAGAAATGGTGCTACATTGAAATACAGAAACATCTTGAAAATTTATATTGGTAAACAATTTAGGATGGTTGGTGGACATTTGGGTCAGCTGATCGATTCATAACAGTAGGCCTAAATGACTTTGCAGAATTTTGTCAGAAACATCAACTCCTGGGTTAGTTTTTCAAATAGAGGAAATAATCTTTGTAGAAAAAAATGTTGGAAAAGGAGAACTTGACTGTTGCAAGAAATTGCCTTACTTTCCTACAATGACTTCAAAAGCTGTGTATCCTGCGTTGTCATTAAACTCGTATTTCTATCATGGATATTTGGTTAAGTTTATAAAGACGACACTTATGTTACAGGGCTGGTATGACGGAGTGGTGTATTTATTACGGAAAGGTGCGAAGCAGGATATAGCTGACCGGTCGGGCAGGACTCCTCTACACGCGGCTACTTACGACAAAGATACCCGGTAATACAAACTTCACCCCTATAAGCGTAAACAGTATTCACCAACCATCAAAAGTATTTCAAATTTTAAAGCTAGCCATTTGATTGGTCGAGGCAGAAACGCCTCGACCAATCAAATGGCTAGTTTTGAAATTTTGAACAACTACAGTACACTTATTTAGAATGGCTGGGGAACACAGCTCCTGATGGTTTTATTATTCAGGAAAAATACGACCATGAAAACACATGATCAGACAAACAGTTTGAGCTGGCACGTATTCTGGTAAAAGGGGGTTTAATGCATCTTCGTGATGCATTATCTCAAGCAACACATCACATAATTATGGATCCATAAAAATCCATTTCGTCCAAGAACCGACTGAATCATGAGGTAAAATGGTCCTTTGGTATACAGAAAATTTACCGATAGCGAAACGTTTCGATCCATGTCAGTCTAGGCAGACTGCGCAGGTTGACACGGGTCGATGATTTTTGCAGATGCATTAAACCCTCTTTTCACAGAGCATGGCTCAATACTAGGGACAGTTCTTATTTCTACAGCCAGACATATAAGTACTGCTACACCCTGGGGGGGGGGGGGCAAACAATGTACTTATTTATTTATAAAGCCTAGATGATACGTGACTTATAATGTATCGATCCGTTCAAACTGTAAATGAGTTTCAAGTTATTTTTCAAACGATCAATTATGCGATCTAATTGCTTGGGATTTCTCGTTTTTGAATTTTTGAAATAAAGCTGTTGATTTGTATTTCGGCAATTATCAACTGCAATAAATTGAAGTCGAGAAGGCATAAGAAGTGAACATGTATTACGCTTCCCTAAGAATAACCGAAACATTAAAGTACTTTGGACCACAAATATCTATCAAAAGGATAAACGCCATCAGAGCAAAAAAGAAACCCATTTTATTGCTTTTGTAATTTGGGAAGGGCAGATGAAGATCAGACTGTACAAGACACACATAGCTGTGAATGGTGTTCTAACGTACATTTTGAACTATTTTTAGGTGCCTAAATGCATTGTTGAAAAGACTCTCACAGGAAGAGATCAATGCTCGAGATAAGGAGGTAAGTAAATACATTGTAAAAGAAGGACATGGAAAGAAATGGTATAATTAATGAGCAATGCTCTGTGAATAGATGGCTAAATGCATCCGCAAAAAGTTTCGACCCATGTCAGCCTGCGCAACTGCGCAGGCTGACCTGGATCGAATCTTTTTGCAATTAGTACATTTTCCGCATGTCAAAGGATAGTTCTACTACATGATTAAGCCGGTTTTTTGGACAAAATGGGTCTATATTATACGTTGACTTGATAATGCAATACAATGATCTCAATGCATTAAACCTTTTTTCTCGGAGCGCCATTAATTTCTTATGAATTTATAGATATGGTTTGATAATTATTTGATTATCTTTCACGAGAATCTATGTTGTGGGCATTGCCTGTAGTTTTTTCATTGGCAAGTAATCGACGACTGGCCGGATAAGTAAAAATAAGAAATACTGTATAAAGGACCCCCTATTATTTTACAATGTAGGCAGTCTTTAAAAAAAAAACTGTTTCAAATGTGAACATATTTCGGCCATGCGGCATGTACCTTGGGTAATGAAGCGGTGATCAAGTCCCTCGACTGTATCACGTAGCTTGATATGCACCTACACGGTACATTTCTCCGCCGTAAGAAGACCGCTTTACCGTTCTCGAAATCGTAATACTCCACTTAAAAAGCAAACACCAGTCACAATTATTTCATGGGAATCTTTCTAAAAACAAAAGATGACAAACAGTTTGTAACTTATTCTCTAACCTAGGTCTATCAGTTACGTTGGCATTTTTCGGCGATAGATTTCTTAACACCGTGCTGTTGTTGCCGTTGCTAATCGATTTACAGGGCGTCGCCATGTTTGAGATCATGTGACTGGCGGTATTTCAAATGGAACCCCCTTTGATTCTGACGAGGTTAGATGTTGGTGCGGAATCGGCCGAGTTGTGACGAGTGTAATACACTCACACGCAGATAAAATGTCACACACGACAGAAAAAAAATCGTATCTATACAGTGCGTGGTACGGTTCCAAATATGATAGATGACGTATCTCTCGCACGGAATACGCACGTATTGATTTGCGATTTGATTTGTCAAAATGATACGCAGAAATAGTCATCTGCCATTCATCAAAACGAATTTACTACCCACTGCATCATTATTAATTTTGTTATATTTTGTGTACTGTTTTCGGATAAAATGTCAATAAATACAAAATTTTGTCATTAAAAGTTGTAGGTATATAATAATAAGGAAATTTATGTTGTAGTAACTTTCCTGGTGCTTGTATTTACTTCTCTCAGCGTAAGACAATTTTGACGGTCTTGAGCGATATCAAATTTTCTCACGCTGCTAGAATCAAATACAAGCACCAGCAAGTTACTGCAACATAATAATACGTATGTATTTTATTTTCTCAGGCCATGACAGCATTACATTGGTCAGCGTTCCACGATCGGCCTGATCATGTGAGGGAACTACTTCTCCGAGACGCTGAGATTTGTGCACAGGATATTGACGGTAAAACAGCGTTACATTGGGCTGCACAGGTACAGTACCTCCTCCTCCTCCTCACCATCACCATCAACATCATCGACGTTTCCCATCTAACAGTGACTTTAGATGAAGTCATGAAACTAATAACATTACGGTGGATTTACCAATGTTTTAGGTCGAAATGCAGGCTTTCTCACACCAGTACTGACACAACTTTCTTTCCGAGCTGCTGACTACTTTTTTCTCATGTATCAGAGGTGAGAGGCGAAAAATCGCCGGAAAGTAAGTTTGCCTCATCCGGTTATCATAACCACCAGGTCACGAGTCATCCGCTTACCACTGAGCTACCGGACAAGGCTCAAAACAAGTCACTACGTTAACACAGCTTTTATCTTTTATTTTGTAGAATGGCAGTCGAGGATGTTGTGTTCTGCTGGCAGAGCATGACAGAGGACTTGACCTTCTGAAGCGGGTCGACAGCTCGGGAAAAACTCCGATGCACCTAGCGGCGGCCGCGGGTAAACCCCAGATCATCAAGGAACTGGCCATTTACGACCCGGATATGTGTGAGGCGGAGGACAACGAAGAGCGGTATTGAGTTAGATGAGCCATGCTCTGTGAAAAGGAAGCTTAATGCATCTGCAAAAAGTTTCGACCTAGGTCAGCCTGGGTCGAAACCTTTTGCTACTGGTAAATTTTCTGTATATCAAGTGATCAGTTTTCGCCACGATTCAGTCGGTTATAGTACAAATGGATATTATAGATCCATAATTTTTTAGCTCACCTGAGCACAACGTGCTCAAGGGGAGCTTTTAGGATCACGTTGTATCCGTCGTGCGTCGTCCGTCGTGCATCGTGCGGCGTCAACAATTCTTTAAACATCTTCTCCTCCTAAACTGCTCGGCCAATTTGGACCAAACTTGGCTGGAATGTTCCTTGGGAGGTCCTCTTTAAAAACTGTTCACAGAATTTGATTCCATTAAAAACTCTGGTTGCCATGGCAACCAAATGGAATTTTCTAAGAAATTCTTTAAAAATCTTCTCCTCTGAAACCGCTGGTCAGATTTTGAAATAATTTCACAGAAATGTTCCTTGGGTGACCTTTTTCAAAAATTGTTCGCAAAATTTTGATCTGTCGAAAAACATGGCCGTGGTGGTGGTGGTTGGGGTGGGGGCTCTTTGCGTCATGCGGTGACAACAATTCTTTAAACATCTTCTTCTCCTAAAGCGCTTGGCCAATTTGGACCAAACTTGGCTGGAATGTTCCTTGGGAGGTCCTCTTTATAAATTGTTCACAGAATTTGATTCCATTAAAAACTCTGGTTGCCATGGCAACCAAATGGAATTTTCTAAGAAATTCTTAAAAAATCTTCTCCTCTGAAACCGCTGGTAAGATTTTGAAATAATTTTGATCCGTCGAAAAACATGGCCGTGGTGGTGGGGGGGGGGGGGAAAAGGGGCTCTTTGCACTGTATGGACTTAAAGGAATTCTTTGAAATTCTTCTTCTCTTAAACCACTCGTCAGATTTTGAAATTATTTCACAGAAATATTCCTTGGGTGCCCCTTTTGAAAAATTGTTCGCGAAATTTTGATCCGTCAAGAAACATGGCTGTGGTGGTGGGGGGCTATTTGCACCATACATGTAGAAATTCTTAAAAATTCTTCTTCTCTGAAACCACTGGTCAGATTTTGAAATAATTTCATAGAAATGATCCTTATATTATGCCCCTTTTTTTAGCTCGGCTGTTTACGAAGAAAATATTGAGGTATTGTCATAGCCCTGTTGTTGTCGTCTGCGTTGTTGTCGTTGTGCAAAAACTTTGACATTTTGTTATATCTCGGCTTCCACTCAACACATGTACTTGAAACTTGGAATCATTGTTCACTAGTAAAAGAGCAAGCCATGCAAAAAGGGCAGATAACTCTAAAATCATTTTGTCCAAATTTTGCCCCTTTTTCGACTTAAAATTTTAACTTACTATCCAGCACCCAACAGGCAATCGTTGGCACCCGCATGCGGTGCTCTTGTTCGACTTAATATTTTCAGCCACTATTGGGCATCTGCTCTTGTTCAAGAAATGGTCCTTGGGTGACCTATCCCAAAATTTTTTTGCAAAATTCTGATTCGTCAAAAATATGGCTATGGTGATGATTGTAGGAGTGGTGACAGATTTTGAAATGATTTTTACAGGTGATCTTTTCAAAATTGCTTGGCAAAATAATGATTTTGTTTCCAAAATTTCAATACTTCAAAATAAAATTGGCTATGGTCCTCTCAGAAATTCAGGTGAGCGATCCAGGGCCATCTTGGCCCTCTTGTTTATTACTTGCTTGGTTTCATGCAGCAGGTGCATTAAAACCCCTTTTTTTCCAGATCATATAGCTCATTTTTTATGAGCTATCATTAACCTATCACTGTAGAAATTGTTCTAGTTTTCATGCCTCTGATTTTGAAAGTTTTGCAAGTCTTCAAAGGAAAAGAAGCAGCTACTTCCTGTCGTAGAATCAGCTTACATTTTTTATAGTGTTTTTCATCAGATATGGCTTGCAACCCGCGAAAAGGTGCATTCGGACATTTGCGTAAAGTGTCGTCTCCGATCAGCCTGCGCAGAGAGCGCAGGCTAATCCGAGACGACACTTTACGACTACATTAGATTTTGTGCTACAGTAGACTTGCGCATAACAGAAAATTACATAAAAACGGAAAGTGTCGTTTCGGATTAGCCTGCGCGGACTGCGCAGGCTGATCCGAGACGACCCTTTACGAAAATGTCCGAATGCCCCTTTTCGCGTGTTGCAAGCCAATTATAATAGGCTTCTTTTGACTTGTCTGTGTATCGGAAAAAAATAATAAATAAAACGAACCCCATATCAATATTTCAAGAACAAAACTAACAAGTTTTTGGTTTCAGTCAATGGGTTTTCCAAAGTTCCACCCATGATAAAAAAAGGTTCCTTCTTTACTCTTTTCTGTCTGAGTTGTCGTTACAATGGCATTAGCCAACTATTTATTCCATTCTCTCACTCTGTATGTCTGTCTGGTTGTCTGTCTGTCTTGTTGGCCGGCTGTCTGTCTATCTCTTTGTCTTTCTGTAGCCTCAAGGATTATTGAAATCGGTTATCGATTAATTTACCAGGTTTAAATTTAACTAACTTTTTTAGGACTCCACTTCATTGGGCTACCGCCATGGGTCATTCGGAGTGTGTACGGGTACTTCTTAAACATGGGGTAACACCGAATCCATTCGATCAGGATGGAATGGCGCCCGCAGAATACGCAAAAAATGCTGGACACAAACGTATGTACAAAGAAAACAGAATCGTTCAGTCCCAAAATTGCGTACCCTCTTCGGCTTGAAGCCATTTGACAATGTGCACACGAGTTGATGATGACATTGCGAAAACCTGGGTCCGTATTTACCAACCATTCTTTTTCTAATTCTAAAAAAATTGAAAGTAACAAAACTTCTGATTGGCTAAACCAAATGGTTAAGCCAATCAGAAGTTGTGTTAGATCTACTTTCTTTTTCTATAATTAGACTAAGAATGTTCTTTTGAATGGTAGGTGAACTACGGACCCTGATTTCGAATGCAATAAGGTTGTCACCTAAATTAAAGAGGAGAAAATGATTTCAAATTCACACGCAAATGGAACGAGAATGGATTTTCTGTACAAAAGAAATTGTATTTTTTTATGTTCATGGCAAAAATCTGCATGCTTAGCAATATTTCAACATCCTTTGGAAAACTGGGTATGGTACAATTGAGTGTCTAAGGTTCACAACAAAGTTGATTCAATTGTTTACGTTAGACTAGCAACATATCTGATGGCGTAACTGTGAACGTTTTTACCTTAGTCTTGCTACATATCTGATGACGTCATTGTGAACTATTTACGTTAGGCTAGGTACATAACTGATGACATCATTGTGAACGATTCACGTTAGTCTAGCTACATGGCTGATGACATCATAGTGTAAAATTTACGTTAGTCTAGCTACATAGTTGATGGCGTCATAGTGAATGACAAGAATAGAAACACTATCACCTGGATTTTTTTAGTGGAAAAGTTTGGGACAAATTGCCTTCTGCGGTGAAATGAAAAGAAAAATGGGAGATCCTTTGGCGACTCTTATTTTTGTCATTTCAGAATGTGTGCTATTACTAGAGGAAGCTATGCGTTTAAAGAGTTTTCAAACAAATAAAAGAACTTCGTCGGATAAAAAAAGCAGAGAAAAAAATGGATCTGGATATTTCCGTGGGACATTTTCAAAACGCGACAAAAATGGTGCGAAACAATCTGGTAACGAACAAACCTCGGACAAAAGCGGAGATAAGCTGCCTTCACTAAACGTGACTGGTCAAAGAAAAGTAATACAAGGTGCTCAAACGGACGATTACGACGCAGAAATTTCACGTTTGTTCAAAGATCAAAAAGTGACGGTATCTTCGAAAAGGAATGTAAATAAAGGCGGTGACGATATGGATTTAGTAACGAACGGGTTTGGGGACGATAGTGAGTCTGTTCGGACCCCGGATAAAACTCACCACGGAAAGAGGAAGAAGAAAAAACGTTACCGAAAAGAAGAACGAATGTCTTATACATCTAGTCCTAGTACAGTGGTGACACCGACAACATGGGTTAGTAGAAATATTTATTATCCCCAGTCTGCTAGAGTTATCTCACTTTGACCACTCTTGCGCATATAATTGGCTTTCAACACGCGAAAAGGCGCATTCAGATGTTTGAGTAAAATGTCGTCCCGGATCAGCCTGCGCATTCCGAGCAGACTAATCTGAGACCACATTTTCCGTTTTTATGTAATTTTCTTTTTTGCGCAAGTCTACTGTAGAACAAAATCTAATATAGTCGTAAAGTGCCGTCTCGGATTAGCCTGCGCGGATTGCGCAGGCAGATCCGAGACGACACTTTACGCAAATTACTGAATGCCCCCTTTCGCGTCTTGGAGGCCATGTGGTAAGAAAATGAACAAGTCTAGCAAGAAAGCGCAATAGTATCAGGTCAAATACAGTGGCAGTAATGTTGACATAACATTAACTAAACCATAGCGAGAATAAAAAATGATCAATAAAATCCTGAATACATATACTTTTTCGACACTGCATTGCAATGAAATATGAATCTGTCAATAGAGATAGTTGAATTTGATTGTTTTTCATATATGTTGCCACCGAGCCCCTGTAGCTCAGTCGATAGCGTGCTGTGCTTGAGAACAGAGTGTTGTGGGTTCGATCCCTGGCTAGGCCAATCTTCTTCCGAAGACTGATCATAGTCATTGCGACAGGATTCGTTCTTCTCCCACCGCTGATCATCGTTTCGACGATGGTTATGTTATGGCAGTCAGTGGCTTGGAAAGAAAATTGTGCGGAGTACTGGTAAAAGAGACTCCAGGAAGGCATGGATACGTGCACTGGCCGCCGTGATATAACTGAAATGATGTTGAAAAAGGCGTTAAACATCATACAATCAATCAATCGTACATGATGCCATTGACCTTTGTTTACGTGTGGTCCCGGTTAGAGGTCTAAATGCACGTTTAGTTTGAAGAGTTCCACTTACAGAAATTAGAAGTATTGATGCGAATAAAATGTTAGTTAACTCTTTATCAAAAGACAAATTTTAGACCTGTCCGAATTCAGAGCATTTGCAGACGACAAATTAAATGCGACTCAAACATTGAATTTTTTTATTTGAGAAAACACTGGGAAAAGGAGAAAATACTGGTTACTAGCATTTTCTCCTTTTCCCACAGTGTTTTTAAATTAAAAGATTTCTTCCGTAGGGCCGTTTAAAGTCGGGATTTGGGGTAAAGGGTTAACCCCTTCACCAAAGAATATTATTTAAACTGCTTGGAGGAAGAACACTAGTGGATAGGTGCACTGCCCGCTGCGATATAGCTGAAATAATGGTGAAAACGGCGTTAAACACCATTAAATCAAGAAAACAACTTTGAAAAAGCAATTTTCGGAATTTCACTCTCGGCTTAAAATATTCATTTAATGTATTAGTAGTTTCAGAGTTAAAACTAAACAAGTGTCAGGTTATAGTTTTAAAAGGCTAGAAAGCGTTGTGGGAAAAGGAGAAAATATTTATCACCGGCATTTTATCCCTGTTCCCACAATGTTTTTGGAAGCCTTTTTCTTCAATGTTGAAAAACTATAGATTCATGTGATAAAGGTGAATTTTATTCCTACAGGACGAAGATCGATCTACGGGAAACAACTCTTTGGTCACGAGAACTACGCATTTATCTCCCTTGCGTGGGTCCGTCTCTCCGAGGATTTCACAGTCGCCTATGTCCGGTCGAGACATGTTGCCGACGCCAAGACGACTAGGGGAATTAGTTCCTATCAGACCCAGTAGTCTGACCAATGGTATGTCTCTAGGCAAAATACTGGCAAACCCTCACAACTATAAAGTTTAATGTATATATGTGGCATTGTTTTATGAGCGAAAATATATAGAGGATAATCAACTGGTTGTGTGTGATATTAAAAATCTGTCACTAGAATGGGTTGTGATGCAGCTGAAAAAAAAAGTCCGGAGGACAAGTTTTTTAACCACATCAAACCACATTCGAGAGAGAGATTCTTAATATCATACACAACCAGTTGGATATCCTATTTATTATATCCCTAATTCATCTTTTTTTTTCATTCTTATAATCATCAAAAAATGGTACAATATGAGCAATAAAGGAAAAATGTAGTTCCGGCAAACATTCTAAAACTATATCGTCACTAGTGATGGTACCATTTTTATCATCACTAGTGTATTATTCGCTGTGAAATCCCAGTAATTAACTGATAAGAATATAATACAAGAAATTAATTAAATTTTTCGCTTCACTCCGTTGACCAATATTGTATTCGATGTATACAGAATGAATCTGTAAAAAAAAATACATTTTTTTAAGCGCATAATTTTGATTTTTATGGGTTTTCGCGATAAAGTGGTTGGGAATTACCGGTATTATGCCTGCTTTTATTTGTTAGGTAGTTTACTGAGTATTCCGCTATGATTCATTTAAGTCTTGCATCAGACTTCTTTCGAAAATATTGCTGCAAATAGCGAAATAGTTCGTTGCTATGAGCGACTTCTCCAAAAGGCCCGTATTCACCAACCATTCTTCAGAACATTTTTTTGTCTTATTCTCAAGAATTTTCTAAATTTGAAAGTAACGTAATTTTTGGTTGGTTGGTTGGTTGTATTGGGGTTTAACGCCACTTTAACAGCTAAGGTCATATCATGGCGGTCGGTGACGCACATGTGTTTCCTGGCTTTCTCACACCAGTACTAACACAACTTTCTTTCCAAAGCCACCGACTACTTTTCTCACATGCTTCAGCAGAGGTGAGAGGCGAAAATACGCCGGAAAGAAAGTTCGCCTCAACCGGGTATCGAACTCACAACCACCAGGTCATGAGTCCGACACGCTCACCACTGAGCCACCCGGGTGGGCACGTAATTTTTGATTGGCTAAACAAAATGGTTCAGCCAATCAAAAGCTGTGTTACTTTCTAAATCTGTAACTAGACTACGAATGGTGGGTGAGTACGGACCAACTTACATATATATTTGAGCCATGCTCTGTGAAAAGGGAGCTTAATGAATCTACAAAAAGTATCGATCCGCAGGCTGACCTGGGCTGAAACTTTTTGCAATTAGTCAGTGTTATGCATTTCAAAGGATCAGTCTACCTCATAATTCCGTTGATTGCAAACAAAATGGACTTGATGGATCCATAACTATGTGATATCTTGCTTGGTATACTATATATGCACCACGTAGATGCAGTAAGCCCCTTTTTGCAAGAGAAAGGCTCATTTGATGTCATTAACAATTTTACCGTGATAATTACTTTCATTAACGTCTTCCACTTTTTGTTTCACAGATGTGCCTTTGCATCAAAGCATTGCTATCCTACGAGACGATCGTGTGGGTGAGTCAAGGTCACCCACGCCTCCGCCTGTATTTAGAAAGTAAGTACAGTACAGTGTTAGATGCTATACCGGTAATTGGCCTGCAACACGCGAAAAGGGGCATTCGGACATCTGCGTAAAGTGTCGTTTCGGATCAGCCTGCGCAGTCCGCGCAGGCTAATTTGAAACGACAATTTCCGTTTTTATGTAATTTTCTATTTTGCACAAGTCTACTGAAGAACAAAATCCAAGGTAGTCGTAAAGTGACGTCTCGGATTAGCCTGCGCGGATTGCGCAGGCTGATCTGAGACGACACTTTACGCAAAAGTCCGAATGCCCCTTTTCGCGTGTTGCCACCTATATGAGTCATACTCTGGCATAAGTGGATTGATATATCCCCGTGATGCCAAGCAAGTCATCTTACCAATGAATCCGTTAAATTTATTTTTGCCTAGCAACCAACTGATCATGACATAGAAGGTAGAATGGTCCTTCGACGGGCAGAAAATTGACCGATAGCAAAAAGTTTCGACACAGGTCAGCCTGCGTGGATGGCGCAGGCTGACCTGGGTCGAGATCTTTTGCAGATGCATTAGAACTCCCTTTTCACATAGTACGGCACATATAAAGACGATTCTGATCTACAGCTTTTGAATGCATTTTGGAAAAAGAGAAATTGCCTGTTACAAGTAATAGTGCCTTCTGTCAGAATGGTTCTTTTTTTTCTTTATTGTGTTGAAAAACTATATTTTCATGTTTTCAAGTACTTTTGTATGTGTAATATTTTTGGATAGACTGAAAATAGTTCACGGTAAGTTATCAAAGTTGGGCTGCTGCCTTAGCAATTTACCTAAGAAAATTGTGGTTTGGATGAAACTCTCTGATAATTTCTGATAAAATCAGCGAATTACTGGGATTTCACCGTGAATAACACCACTAGTGATGATAATTACGTTATCACCACAGGTGACGATATAGTTATAGAATGTTTGCCAGAACTACTTTTTTCCTATGTTGCTCATATTGTACCATTCTTGATCATTTTTAGAATAGAAAAGGGTGATTAAGGAATATAATAGATAGGATAATCAACTGGTGGTGTGTGATATTTAAAATCTGTCACTCGAATGGGGTTTGATGCGGTTAAAAAACTCGTCCTTCGGACTCGTTTTTTCAACCGCATCACACCCCATTTGAGTGACATATTTTTAATATCACACACAACCAGTTGATTATCCTCTGTTTATCTTTACTGAGAAGGAACATAAAATTGATGTCTTATCGAGCAAATTGTCTGTGTTTAAAACAAAGTATATTGTATATAGAGTACATAGAATTATCATATGTGCAAATTTTCCGGCTCAAATACATACATCACACACGAGATAAAAGAAAAATCCCTATCAACACTATGCCATATACGGTTCCAAATATGGTATGATGACGTATCTCGCGCACAGAATACGTACGTATTGATTTGCGATTTGATTGGTCAAAATGTTCAGCAATAAAAGTCATCCGCCATGCATAAAAACGAAGTTACTAGCCACTACACCATTATTTGTTTTATTTTGTTTCCTTTTTTCAGATAAAATGTCAATAATTTGCAGTATTTTGTCGTTGAAAGTTGTAGGAATATCATGCTGTAGTACTTCTCGCTGCGTAAGAAAATGTCGACCCTTGGTCTCGCGCAAAATCAAGTTTTCTAACGATGCTCGAATCAAATACAAGCATCAGGAAAGTTACTACGACATAATACCATACAAGTTGGCTTCTTTAAAAAAGAAGCCAGGAGAGGTCAACATCAATGTTTTCAAATAGTTTATTGGCTTTTAATTTCAGTATAGTTTGGTACATGTAAACAACCAAGTAAAAAAGCCGCCACGTAAAAACCTCATATGCTTTACATGACGGTCATTTGACCTTCTTGTCGCGTTTTCTAGTCGCATGATCTTGTCCAGCGGTCTTCTTTCTCTTTTTTAACGAAATTCTTCTTATTTTTTCTTCTGCTTAGATTTATTTGCTTAATGAAAAATTACAATTATTTGAGGGGTCATTTGCAGCCATGGCAAATTAATATAACGAATCTTTTCTGAAATTCGTCATATAAAAATAAACCACGTCTATTTCCTGTTTCGGTTTTTTGATTTCGCTTTATTTACAAAACCATGACGAAACAGACTGTGTATCAGAACAATTTCGCAAGAAAAATGGATTTAGACAGCAAATTCTGTGGCAGTCTGCCTTTTAAACTCACCACTGTTGGAGAGGTCTGATGACCACTCCAATAATTATATTGTATTTATATCTTGTTTTAAAACAGCATAAATAAGAAGAAGGCCTTGCCAGATATTAGTCCACTCGCGCAAAACTTCAATACAATGGAACTAGACAGGGGTATAACAACAGACCAGAACTACCAAGAACATATCTGATGTTGGGGATGAATTTCATTTTCATTTTATGAGCAAAATGTGTGCCTTTCCGCTCAACTCGTCGCATCTTAGTCCACTCGCACAACATTTCAATACAATGGAATTAGACAGGGGTATAACAACAGATCAGAACTACCAAGAACATGCATGATGTTGTGGATGAGTTTCATTTTCATTCTATGAGTAAAATGTGTGCCTTTCCGTGTTAACCAACCATTCTTAAATTTCATTCTTTGTCATATTATAGATTTCTATAAAGTAACACGACTTCTGATTTGTTTGGTCTAGCCAATCAGAAGTTGTATTACTTTTAAACTTAAAACAGATTCTGGAGAATTAGACTGAGAATTTTCTTAATACGGGTGGTTAATATGGACCAAAATCAGCAGAACTCAGTACTAAGAACGTTTTTGATGTCGAGGGTGTATTCCATTTCCATCTTATGTGCTAAATATGTGCCTTCATAATTATTAGGGAACTTGACAATAATACATATACTAATAGTGGGCCTGTCTGTCTAACGGTATGTGTGTCTGTCTGTGCGTCTGTCTGTGTGTCTGTCTGTCGTTTTTCTGTCTGTGTGTCTGTCTGTCTGTCTCTGTCTGTCTGTCTGTCTGTCTGTCTGTCTGTCTCTCTGTATGTCTGTCTCTCTCTCTTTGCATTCCTATCTCTCAATTTTTCCCCCTTCATTATAAAGTATTTTTCGCCATATTGTTTTGCTTTTCCTTTACTGAAGGGTAATTAAAATAAAGTAATGAAGCATTTATCTGTTTGTATTGTCATAGTTAGAACTCTATAGAACTGTCCTAGAAAGCATTATTGTTTATACCATGTGCGCTAAGCGAAACTAATGTTGTTTTAATGGGTAAGGTAGATTAAGATGGGACTGTCTTTTGGGGGAAAGTGTAGATCCAAATGTGCAGTCTGATCTTGGATCTGCACCGCCGCTATTTTATGACATACATGTAAAACCCTCTTGACATTGCAATGTCTTTTTCCGTAGCTAAAAACCTACAAGACTTCTGATTACTTCAAATTAAAGGTGCGTTTAGACTACTACCGGGACTACGCGTAAACAAAAATCACTGACATCGTATGGCCTGCAATAAGCGAAAAGGGGCATTCGGATATTTGCGTAAAATGCCGTTCCGGATCAGCCTGCGCAGTCCGCGCAGGCTGATCCGAAACGACACTTTCCGTTCTTTTGTAATCTTCTCTTTTGCGCAAGTCTACTGTAGGACAAAATCTAATACAGTCGTAAAGTGCCTTCTCGGGTCAGCCTGCGCGAACTGCGCAGGCTGATCCGAGACGACACTTCACGCAAATGTCCGAATGCCCCTTTTCGGGTATTGCAAGCCAAATTATTATGAAGTACAAACAAATGCAAGCATCTGTACTCTCGGAGGTACATTCCGTTGCGATAAAGTATCGAACTAGAAATACGTGTGTCAGACACACGGATGCCCCCGCTAAATGGTATTGGTCACAGATATGTCATATGAGTGAATCAATAGGTATTACAGAAAATTGTTGTTTTGGATAACAGCTTAGACAGGGTTAAGAAGGTTTGTTATATATATAGCCAAGCAGATAAAAGATTATTTATACCTGATAACAAAATTGAGGACTGGTCCAAGTTGAAAGCAATATGCAGACAATAAATTATATGGTTTGTATTGCATATGGTAGAAAACTTTGTGAGAAAAAGAAGAAAATGCTGGTTTTGAGCATTAACTTCTTTTTATTCAGCGTTTTCCTTAATCTTTCAACTGAGGGTTACTTATACTCAAGATTATGAAGATCTTAACTTGAGGAATGAGAGTGAGAAATATAGCAATAATAATTACTTTGTTTGACTTCCTCTATGAGACAGGAACAAATTGGATCGAATATTATCACACTGGACTATAGTTGAAGGGTAGGTTGCAGCCTCAATATTCTCTGGCATAGTTCTTTGGATGAGTCTTTTTAAAAACCAAAACTGTATTTTCATATCACAATTCTGCTGAGCAGGATGTAAAACTGGGTTGAACAGTCAGTTTAAACACTTGACCTTCAACTGTGACCTTGACCTTGCGCGTATCGAAACAAACTTTTCGCATGACACTAGTACTTGTTAAGGAGAACAAGGTAGCGAAGTTTTTTTGAAATCCATTGATAAATGTAGAAGTTATGCTCCAGACAAGCTCAATTTAAACATTTGACCTTCAACTGTGACCTTGACCTTGGGCGAATCGAAACAAACTTTTCGCATGACACTAGTACTTGTTAAGGAGAACAAGTGTGCGAAGTTTTTTTGAAGTCCATTGATAAATGTAGAAGTTATGCTCCGGACAAGGTCAATTTAAACATTTGACCTTCAACTGTGACCTTGACTTTGGGCGTATCTAAACAAACTTTTCGCATGACACTAGTTCTTGTTAAGGAGAACAAGTGTGCAAAGTTTTTTGAAATCCATTGATAAATGTAGAAGTTATGCTCTGGACAAGGTCAATTTAAACATTTGACTTTCAACTGTGACCTTGACCTTGGTCGTATCGAAACAAACTTTTCGCATGACACTAGTACTTGTTAAGGAGAACAAGTGTGCAAAGTTTTTTGAAATCCATTGATAAATGTAGAAGTTATGCTCCGGACAAGGTCAATTTAAACATTTGACTTTCAACTGTGACCTTGACCTTGGGCGTATCGAAACAAACTTTTCGCATGACACTAGTACTTGTTAAGGAGAAGAAGTGGGCAAAGTTTTTTTGAAATCCATTGATAAATGTAGAAGTTATGTTCCGGACAAGGTCAATTTAAACATTTGACCTTCAACCGTGACCTTGACCTTGGGCGTATCGAAACAAATTTTTCGCATGACACTAGTACTTGTTAAGGAGAAGAAGTGTGAGAAGTTTATTTGAAATCCATTGATAAATGTAGAAGTTATGCTCCGGACAAGGTCAATTTAAACATTTGACTTTCAACTGTGACCTTGACCTTGGGCGTATTGAAACAAACTTTTCGCATGATACTAGTACTTGTTAAGGAGAAGAAGTGTGCAAAGTTTTTTTGAAATCCATTGATAAATGTAGAAGTTATGCTCCGGACAAGGTCAATTTAAACATTTGACCTTTAACTGTGACTTTGACCTTGGGCATATCGAAACAAACTTTTCGCATGACACTAGTACTTGTTAAGGAGAACAAGTGTGCAAAGTTTTTTTGAAATCCATTGATAAATGTAGAAGTTATGTTCCGGACAAGGTCAATTTAAACATTTGACCTTCAACTGTGACCTTGACCTTGGGCGTATCGAAACAAACTTTTCGCATGACACTAGTACTTGTTAAGGAGAACAAGTGTGTAAAATTATTTTGAAATCCATTGATAAATGTAGAAGTTATGCTCCGGACAAGGTCAATTTAAACATTTGACTTTCAACTGTGACCTTGACCTTGGGCGTATCGAAACAAACTTTTCGCATGATACTAGTACTTGTTAAGGAGAAGAAGTGTGCAAAGTTTTTTTGAAATCCATTGATAAATGTAGAAGTTATGCTCCGGACAAGGTCAATTTAAACATTTGACCTTTAACTGTGACTTTGACCTTGGGCATATCGAAACAAACTTTTCGCATGACACTAGTACTTGTTAAGGAGAACAATTGTGCAAAATTATTTTGAAATCCATTGATAAATGTAGAAGTTATGCTCCGGACAAGAATGGGACACACACACTAACGCACGCACATACACACACACGCACACACTAACACACACACACACACACACACACACACAGACGGACACAGGTAACTCTATATGCCCCCCCCCCCCCCCATTTCATGGCGGGGGCATAATTAGTATATTAAGGCTTTCATTTCTCGCTTTCTTTTCCCGTTCAGGGCAAGCCAACGATATGGCTACATTACGGGCACCGTGTAGGTTCCGATAATATCGCGTTGCCTCGCGAGACTTGTCCATTGTCTTACCACATAAGCACAAGAGTACTCAAAGAGAGATAACTTTATCAGATAGCGATAATAAACTTGTATTGATTTTTTTTACCTCTGGTGTCACACCACTAGTTTTTTGCCACATTGAAAATAGAGTAAAATCGACCATCTTTGAAGCTTCACAGATCGCTTAATGGCAAAACTTTTGCTTTTCTATCTCTTGCTATAAAAAGTACGTCCATAGTTCTTAAAAAAAAAAAAAAAAATGCATAAAAAACAACACGTCAACCGATTTGGTTTTTGCTAAATCCCAACCAACAAAGGCACCCTAGAATTTGTCATCTCAAAAACACCTGTTCACGGCCATGACCTCATTTTTTTCCGCCAGTGACACAAAATAGTCCACTCAATATAAAATAAAAACATAATTATTTAAGTGGCTCCCACTGCCTAAATTTGAAGCAAATCTAAATTATGTACCACCAAGCCCTCTCAGCTCCATGAAACAGTGCAACAAAAGTGCTGCTGCAAAATTTCATGTGGGACTACTTCTGACTACTACGACCCGGAAGCAATCTCGCAGTGGCACGACGCCCTCTAAGAGTTAAAAATTGTATGTCACCCGTTTCGTTACTCAAATAGATCTAGACCTACTAGTATATGATTATGTCAGTAAAGTTTTGATGCGATGATTTTTGACGCGCTTCTGTTTACTTGTTTATTTAACATATCTTACAACTGAACCGTTTGAGAGCCATATGAACAATTGAGCCATGCTCTAACAAAAGAGGGTTTAATGCATTTCCATGCTACATTTTACCATGCAAATCGTCACATTATTATGGATCGATAAAATCTATTTTGCCAAACAACCGACTGAATCGTTCGGCAGATCGGTTCTTTGAGCTGGTCCTTTGAGCTGCAGAAAATTGGCCAATGGCAAAAACTTTCCACGCGTGTCAGCCTGTTGTTAATATATAAATTTCTTAATTCTGAAACATTTAAGTTTTTATACGATAAGAAAAGAAAACAATAGATACAAATTGAATCAAGGCGGATTTTTTTCATTTGTCGCATTGTAAAAAATAAAAACGTGACATGTCACATTAAAGCATCAAACAAAAGTACTAAGGGAAGTACCAGCTCTTTACCACACGATCCCGACTTTTAAACGATCTTTGAAGAGGAAGCTTTTGAAAACATTGTGGGAAAAGGAGAAAATGCTGGTGACCAGCATTTTCTCCTTTTCCCACAATGTTTTCTACCCTTTACTCAACAAATTTCAATCTTTGAGTCACATTTATGTTGTCGTCTGCAAATGCTTTCAATTTTGACTAGTCAAAAATTTGTCGTTTGGTGAAGCGTTAATCAGGGTAATGTTCGTAGAAATGTGTTTAATTTTGGTACTGCAGCAAACTTGCAGCGTAACAGTGCTATAATCACTGGCAATAAACGTTCTGGGATTTGCACTTTTGTACTTTTAGTTTGATAGAGGCACGCCCCGCCCAAATCACAGCTCCTACCCATCTGTCCTTTTTTAAAACCTCTTGTTTCTTTAGGTCTAAGGTAGTTTGTTTCAGCCATTTTGCATCTAATATGAAACAAACTGTACAATTTTACCCTTTACCATATATTCCAGAGGTTTGAAAACGATGAGAAACAAAACTTTTGAAAACGTTGTTGGAAGGACAGAAGATTGATATAATCAGCATTAGTTTATATTTAAGCATATTTTATTCCACATGAGTTGACAGGTTGTTGGACCAAAAGTTTTATTAACTTAGAATCCGTACTTCCCCTACAGTACCATTTCAATAACTCTACTTTTTAATAATGCAAAGTGCAATGCTTTCTTATTCTAGATATATAGGCTACCAAACACTATGAGAGAAAGGAGGAAGACTATTGATGGGAAGGGGAAAAAGAGATAAAAGGAAACCAGATGGAGCTCTCTGTAACCAGCATTGTTGTTCCATTTATCTACAATCTTGTCTAACCTTTTTACGGCAAATTCCATCTGCTGAACCGAGTATTGAATGTATTTTCTGCAAATGCTTTCAGTTAACAGAATGCTAGAATTGTGTCCTCATGTAAAAAGTAAAATGAACGAAACTCGACGGTAGCTCACTAATATTGTCACGTTCTGTCTCAATCGTATTGCTCGTAATGGAATTAATGATTAAAATTAAATTCGGAATGTTTGGTGCACACGGCCCAAAGCCATTTCCCACTAAAGGCTGTTAGATCTTTGCAAAGACGAGAAAATTTTAATCTCGTCCATTTTGAAAACATTTGCAGGCGACACTTTAAATGTGGCAGTATTTTGAGCCATGCTCTGGCAAAAGAGGTCTCCATGATAAATTAGACGAAGCGAGACATCACATTATAGATCCATGAAATTCATTTTGTCTAACAACCGTCTGAATCATAAAGTAGAATGGTCCTTCGACATACAGACAATTCAACAATAGCAATTGCTGTCGACTCAGGTCAGCATACGCGAACTGCGCAGACTGACATGGTTCGATATTTTTAAGATGCATTTAATTCCCATTTCACAGAGCATGACAAATATTTGAGCCATGCTCTATTAAAAGGGGGCTTAATGCATCTACGTGATCCATTATACCAAGTAAGTCATCATATAATTGTGGATCCATAAAATCCATTTTGTCTAACAACTGACCGAATCATGAGGTACACTGGTCTTTTGATATGCAGAAAATTGACCAAAAGCAAAAAGTTTCGGCCCAGGTTAGCCTGCGCGGACTGCGCAGGCTGACCTGGTCGATACTTTTTGCAGATGCATAAAACTTCTTATCACAGAGCATAGCTCAATTATTGTTTCCTGATGCTAATGATGTTCATCTCGTTATAAATCTAGGTCTCCAATTCCTGTTACATTTTTCTTATTTCCATATAAACTTATGTGATGAATTATTCATCTCTAATAGAAGAGAGAACCTTCATTGTACATGTTTATCTCTAATGTATCACAATTGTGATTCTGTGCTTTTTTGTACAATAAGCCACCACTATTTGTACCATTAGCAACAAATGAAGACATTTGGCAACCCTCGGTTGATCCGTTGATCAAGTCCCTCGTCTGAATCACGAAGCTTGATATGCACCTACACGGTAAATTTCTTCGCCGGAAGTACACCGCTTTACTGTTCCTAAGATTTTTACACTCCAATTAGCCAACACCATTTGTACCATTAGAAACACATGCAGACATTCAGCAAACCTTGGATAACCCGTTGATCAAGTCCCTCGGCTGTATCACGAAGCTTGATATGCACCTACACAGTACATTTCTTCGCCAGAAGTACACTGTTTTACCGTTCCTAAAATCTTAACACTCCACTTAGAAAAAGAAAACATTAGTCACAATTTTCTGTGGGGTGTCAGGAGAAATCGTCCCCTGGAGAAATCGTCCCCTGGAGAAATCGTTCCCTGGGGACGAATTCTCTGGAGATATCGTCCCCAATTTAAATTTTGGAGATATCGTCACCATCCCCATATTCAAAATTCATATAATCATATTGTTGTTAAAGTTGTCTTTGAAAAACATTTTTGAAGGTTTTTTTTTTTGCTTCAGTATTTACTTTGTGTAACGATTTTCTTCTGTCAAGAGCTATTTGATTACACTGTCATTGTTTATACAGCAATTTTCACACTTACAAGTTGTTGTTAACACCTGTCACGCCTTCCACAGGTAGCTTTACACCTGAAAGATTTTTAATTTTTCCTGTTTGTTTACACTGGATTTTAAACCAAAGCAATTACGAAATATATATATTCATAAAACAGTAGTCATGGGTCATCAATTGGAATCAATATCTCTGTCCCTCCCTCTCTCTTTCTCTCAATCGGCATGGGTCATGTATAATGGGTGTCAGTCTGTAGAATTCACTCTCCGTATGTCTCTGTCTCCGTATCTCGTCTCTTTTCTCTCTCTCTTTCTCTCTCTTTCTGCCATCACTTGGCAAGGAATATTAATTTTTGTTTTATTTATCTTAATTATACGACCGTGGATCTGTCTTTAGCTTCGTAGATCTCCCCTTCCTGTGTCTCGATCATTCAACATGAGGGTGTTAATTTATTTGTTTTGAATAATTTTTTTCGTCCGTTGATCTCTCTCTCTCTCTCTCCCTGCATGGGCTACTAATTTTTTTTTTTTTTTGTACTGAGTTCTTTTTTTAAATAGCTGGGATTTATGTTTTACAGTTTTTGGTTCATTTCGGCCTTTCAATCGTGACTTTCTTCTTGCCATGCAACTTTTCCCTTTGTACTGTTTATGTATGAGGTGATTTTTTTTTCATTTATTTAAGGACCATTAAACATATTTTATTGCCCATATTTACATATACAGTTCATAAATACAAACAAACAAGTTAGAAAGGCGGCAAATGGGTTGAGCCACAAGTTCATAAACTTAGTTACGACTCTCCCCATCGGTCACTGAAATTGACAATTGATATCTTTATAAGCAGTGTTTCCACTAGCTTTTTATTTCAAGGGTACATACTTAGCCCCTGAGCTGTAAATCTGGGGTAAGATTTCATATTAGAGGGTATGACAATAATGGTTCTCAACTGAAGGTAAAGCAATCAATATGGATGATTTGCAGCACAAACGTCTCTTATATTAAGATATCTGTGGAAATTTACTGCTTAAAGTCATTAAAAAGCTGAAAAGACTGTCTGAAGTGACTCTGGTTGGACAATGTCAAAAGGAACATTTTGTTGTGTCATGGGTTTCCGTGTTTTTTGCACCGAGCATTTTTTTCATGTGTGTTAATTTATGGATAGGTATTTCCGCGTGATTTGACAATAATTTATCAATACGGGTAGCAATTAACTACAAACCCTGTCAATTTATACAAGTTAAGCGGAAAATGCCTTTTTTTTTAAACTTTTTTTTTTCATACGTGAGGTCTCGCGTGTGACCAAAATTCGTTACTTGAATTTCAATTCCTTAACGTAATTTAAGTAATAATTTGCGTGAGTGGGAACACTGATAAGCCTTTCATTAATAGGGAAATAACTTATGTACTTAGTTCTTCGATGAGAGGATGAACCTTTGTAACAGTCACTAAAATCAAATGAGCACAATCAATTTGTCTTACCGACTGATGAGAGAGACAGAGAGACAGAGAAACAGTCAGACAGACAGGTTTTTGGACAGGAACCCATATACATTACATAAATTTATCCTTGCCGAATGAGGGGAGAGGTAGAGGGAGATGCAGACTCTTAATTTTAGTATAGAAATATATTTAACGACCGAAAAACTACTGTTTTAAGAACATAAATACCTTTAAATTGTTTTAAAATCAAAATCAGCTAGTACAACTTTTTAAAAATCGTTCAGGTGTAAAGCTGTGACAGGTGTGAACAACAACTTTAAGTGTGAAAATTGTCGTATAAACAATGACAGTGTAATCAAACAGCTCTTGACTAAAGAAAATCGTCTCACAAAGTAAATACCGAAGCAAAAAAAAAAAAAACAAACTTTAAACATGTTTTTCAAAGACAACTAAAACAACAATATATTTGAATTTTGAAGATGGGGACGATATCTCCAAAATTTAATTTGGGGACGATATCTCCAGAGAATTCATCCCCAGGGGACGATTTCTCCAGAGAAATCGTCCCCAAGCAATTTGGGGACGAATTCTCCAGGGGACGATTTCTCCAGCATTCTTCTGTGGGAATCTTTTGGAATACATTTCCAATGACAAAGAATATGTACATTTATTTTCTCACTCGGTCTGTCAATTCCGTTAGCATATTTCAGCGACAGGTTGCATATCACAATGGCAGTTGTTGTCATTGCTTATCGATTTACAGGGGCACCGCCATGTTTAAGATCGTGTGACAAGCAGTCGTTCAAAATGGAACCCCACTTGGTGCAGACGAGGTTAGATGTAGTTACGGAATTGGCCGAGTTGTGACGATTGACATGAAGAGAGCTGCCGTTATCTAATGTCGCTCAGTGCACCAATCAATGCAATGAAATGTAAGAGCAAATAAGGATGTGTTTAACATCATAAAAGTTTCTTCGGTCCATTCGTGAAAAATTGTCTGCGCCAGAGGTACCCTTTGTTGTTTCTGCAATTTTTGGTATTTGGTATTCTAACAGGCAGTTCTTTATTTATGTGACTGTAGCATATAAACTGGCAGCCCGTTATCGATCCTAGTGTCAGCAACAGGTGACACCCTATGCTTACAAGTCGGGTTTCTGCCCGGTTCGAGATTTTATGAGATAACGCCAGACTTTGAATTTTGACTTGTAATATCATTTGTACACAAAGATAGACCTTATTGATAAAGGTTAAGTTATTTAACGAGTTTGATAAATTGATCGTGGTCACAAAAATCTTTGTCCGTCATGAAAATCTTAGCTAGAGATAAAATATTGCTCGGTTATTTCAAAATAGAAATAAAGACATTCTGTTACGGGCTGTCTGGTTGGTGGATTTGGTACATATGAAAACCAATAGCTGCCCTCGATAGATCGGATGTTGCCTATTGTCTATGGGACGGTTACGGGAGATTGATTGATTGATTGAATTTGCGTTTATTTATCGTCGCCACCGGTTGCCCATATGGGCGACGCCCCCTGAAGGCTGTCAGTATTGTTACGGGGGATAGTGCAGATACAGGACGAAACCCATCTTAAGTTACGCCTGGTTCTTTTACGTGCTCGGTGTATAGCACCGTCACACGGGACCTCGGTTGGTTTAACGTCTCATCCGAAAGACTATTAGTAACTTTAGATGGCCAGCCGTGGGGATCGAACCCACACCCTCAAGTGACTCGAAACATCACGTTCACGAGTCCTACGCTCTACCTATTGAGCTATGCGGGCTGGTCAGTTACGGGAGATACAGCGGGTACCAGTTTATGTACCATACGGCATACCACGCAAGCGCAGACTGACTGTTGCATACGGTAGACCACGCAAGCGCAGACTGACTGTAGCATAGGGTAGACCACGCATGCGCAGACTCGATCATGTGGTTCTTCAAAGTGATTCCCTTTCTTTCTGGGATAAAAATGGTTTTCAATATTTCTGCCTTGTTATTGCAGCACTCAATTATTCATTTCTAAGTGCAGGAAATGATTTACTGTCGTCTAATGATCTTATTTTATCTACTGTGATAAAATGTTGCAGAACACTGGCTATAATTTTCATTACCGCCAGAAAAAGCGTAAGAATTTATGATCCATTCTCAGTGGTGTAGTTACAGTTTTCTATTGCTGTCATTTGCGTGCATTTTCTACTGGATAAAGCCGTTTTTTCCGAGGTCCGAATTAAAAATTTATGTCATAGTTATGAGCTCTGTGAAAAGGGGGTTTAGTGCATTTTCAAAAAGTATCGACCCATGTCAGCCTGCGCAATCTGCACAGGCTGACATGAATCGATACTTTTTGCTATTGGTCAATTTTTCTGCATGTCGTAGGACCAGACCATTCTACCTTGTGATTCAGTCGGTTGTTAAACAAAATGGGTTTAACCTTTAAGCTGCTAAGCGCGACTCACTGACCTTTTGCGGGCACCGTAGATCAAGATCAGACTGCACACAACGTGCAGTCTGATCTTAAATCTACACTGTCCGGTAAGGAGATCTATGTCCTCCTAAAATACCTTTCAAGCATCAATATTTGGCTTTTTACTATCGGCTTGAAAGTTTCATTTCTTTTATTTACTAGGATAAGGGTTGATGAATCAATAGTTACGTGATGACTTGCTTGGTGTAATGCTTCACGGAGATGCATGCCATTCCCTTGTTCCGGAGTATGACTCGTTTATAAAGAACTCATTTGTTTCCTTTCAGTACGCTTTTGTCATATTAAAAAGCAGTTTTGAAATCAATTTATCGTTTCCGTAAAATTAGTTATGTAAACATACGCTCTTTATTTCCATTTGTTGTAATGATGTGAACTGTTTGAAAGGATTTAAAAGGATTTTCAATCAAATATAAATGCATATCTCTTACAACCATTTTTCAAAAACCACCCTTAGGAAGATTTTGAACACATGATCAGAAAGGAGAAAATGCTGGTAACCAACATTTCTTCCTTTATCCACACTTTTTTCTATTCCTTCAAATGCAAAATTTAACATTTGAGTCAAACTTAATTTGAAAATGCTTTTTATTCGAAAAATTCTAAAAAAAATTGTCATTTGGTAAAGAGTTAAAATAGTGGAAACTTTGGTAGGATCATCAAGCTTTAAACTGCGAAATAAACCAAATGGAAATTTCTAGTCAATAGTTAGATCCCAAATTTTGCGTTTTCAAAATGAGAGGCTCCCTCGCAAAAAGACTTAAATGTATCTCCGGAATTGATGATACCAAGCAAGTCATAACATGATTTCGGATTCATAAAATCTATTATGCCTAACAGCCGACTGAATCATGAGCTACAGTGGCCATGAACACGAAAAAAAAAAAATTACAAATAAAAAAAAAAAGTTTCGACCCATGATAGTCTACGCGGACAGCAGTACTTTTTGCAGATGCATTAACCCCTAGGCTGTTAAGCGCAGCTCACTGACCTTTTGCAGACAGTGTAGATCAAGATCAGACTGCACAGAACGTGCAGTCTGATCTTGGATCTACACTGTCCGATAAGGAGATATTAAAAAAAAAAAAAATTGAAATATCATTAGTCGAGTTTTTATTATCGGCTTGAAAGTTTTAATTTATTTATTTAGCATGACACGGGTAATACCCCCATTCACAGAGCACGGCCCTAATTCTTTTCACCGGAAAGTTCTCACCAAATCGGACAGTGTAGATCTAAGATCAGAAAGAAGCAGTCAGCTATGGCCGCTATGACAGATGACCTGTAGGCCTGTCTTGTTATTATCACAACACAATACCAAGCACAGCTGCCTCAACCGACTTGGACTGCGTTTTATCAACAATCGTAAAAAATATTTCCGTTTAAATATAGATGTCGCACATTCAGCGAAAACAGCAATGACCGTCACTGAAGTTGCTATGCAAAAATCGTACGTAAAAGATGAGCTCACGACCGTTTATTGATTGTAAAGTGTTTAACGCCGTTTTCAACATTATTTGAATAATATCGCGGAGGCCAGTGCACCTATCCACGCTTTCCTGGAGTTTCTTTATTTTAACCAGTACTCCGCACTATATTCTTTCCAAGCCACAGGCTGCTTTCCCTTATAACCATCGTCGAAACAATGGTCAGCTGTCAGAGGAATGAATCCCGTCGCAATGACTATCATCAGTCCTCGGAAAGAGATTTGCCGAGCCGGGGATCGAACCAGCGACCCCATGTCAAGACCATTTATAAAACACAACCATACATTTCCGGCGTTTAAAAGGATCGTAGATCAGCTCTATTCCCCGTATCTCTAGTTCCGCTAGATTTTGCGTAATTCCTCGCACTGAGGGAAATTCTCAAGAACAAAAACGTGTCCGGAGCGACTACGACGAAGCAGATTTGTAGCTGTCCAAAGTTTGAAACAGATTGCCCTCTACGATCTGAAACAGAATGCTCTCTCTCTCAAGTCAAACTAGTCATTTCACTGATTTGTGAGTGAATCGACAAGCTGAGTTAACCATCACAGGAAATTAATCTAGCATTGGGAACAACTGGCGGTTGTGTTCTGACAATTTTCTTCTATGATAACCTAATACTAGTATAAAAGACCAGGGATACTTTTCACTAAACTGCGAGGATTTACGCAATTTTCGTTTCGGATCGAATACTATATAGTATACACACATACGTTGGGCTGTAAGGGTCAAGTACGTCACGTTGGGCTGAAAGGGTCAAGTACGTCACGTTGAGCTGTAAGGGTCAAGTGCGTCACGTTGGGCTGTAAGGGTCAAGTACGTCACGTTGGGCTGAAAGGGTTTAGTGCGTCACGTTGGGCTGTAAGGGTCGGGTACGCCACGTTTGGCTGTAAGGGTCAGGTACGTCACGTTGGGCTTTAAGGGTCAAGTACGTCACGTTGGGCAGTAAGGGTCAAGTACGTCACGTTGGGCTGAAAGGATTTAGTACGTCACGTTGGGCTGTAAGGGTCTAGTGCGTCACGTTGGGCTGTAAGGGTCAAGTGCGTCACGTTGGGCTGTAAGGGTCGGGTACGCCACGTTGGGCTGTAAGGGTCAGGTGCGTCACGTTGGGCTGTAAGGGTCGGGTGCATCACGTTGGGCTGTAAGTGTCGGGTACGTCACGTTGGGCTGAAAGGGTTAAGTGCGCCACGTTGGGCTATAAGGGTCAGGTGTGTCGCGTTGGGCTGTAAGGGTTAGGTGCCCAACGTTAGGCTGTGAGGGTTAAGTATGCAATTTTAGTCTGTAAGGGTTAAGTACATCACGTTGGGCTGTATGAGTTACTTACGTCACGTTGGGCTGTTAGGATTAAGTATGTCAGGTTGGGCTGTAAGGGCCAAGTACCCGACGTTGGGCTGTAAGGGTCAAGTACCCCACGTTGGGCTGTTAGGGTCTAGTGCGTCACGTTGGGCTGTAAGCGTTAAGTGCGCCACATTGGCTGTAAGGGTTAGGTGCGCCACGTTGGTTTGTAAAGGTTAGGTGCGTCACGTTGGGCTGTAAGGGTTAGTTGTGTCAAGTTGGGCTGTAAGGGTTTAATGCGTCACGTTGGGCTGTAAGGGTCGGGTACGCCACGTTGGGCTGTAAGGGTCAAGTACGTCACGTTGGGCTGCAAGGGTCAAGTGCGTCACGTTGGGCTGTAAGGGTCAAGTGCGTCACGTGGGGCTGTAAGGGTCTAGTGCGGCACGTTGGGCTGTAAGGGTCAAGTGCGTCACGTTGGGCTGTAAGGGTCAAGTGCCCCACGTTAGGCTGTAAGGGTTAAGTATACATTTTTAGGCTGTAAGGATTAAGTACATCATGTTTGGCTGTATGAGTTACGTACGTCACGTTGGGCTGTTAAGATCAAATACGTCACGTTGGGCTGTACGAGTCAAGTACCCAACGTTGGGCTGTAAGGGTCAAGTACCCCACGTTGGGCTTTAAGGGTCAAGTGCGTCACGTTGGGCTGTAAGAGCCAAGTGCGTCACGTTGGGCAGTAAGGGTCAAGTACGCCACGTTGGGCTGTAAGGGTTAAGCGCGTCACGTATGGTTGTAAGGGTTAGGTACGCCACGTTGGGCTGTAAGGATTAAGTGTATCACTTTGGGCTGTAAGGGTTATGTGCGTCACGTTAGGCTGTAAGGGTTTAGTGCGCGTCGTTGGGCTATAAGGATTAAGTGCATCACGTTGGGCTGTAAGGGTTACGTGCGTCGCGTTGGGTTGTAAGGGCTATGTGCATCACGTTGGGCTATTAGGATAAGGTGCGCGACTATTGTCTACAAGGGTTAAATGCGCAACGTTGGCCTTTAAGGGTTAGGTACGTCACGTTGGGCTGTAAGGGTTAAGTACGCCACGCTGGACTGTAAGGGTTAAGTATGTCACGTTGGGCTGTAAGGGTTAAGTACGTCTGGTTGGGCTGTAATGGTTAAGTACGCAATTTTAGGCTGTAAGGGTTATGTACGTCACGTTGGGCAGTAAGGGTTAAGTAAGTCACGTCGGGCTGTAAGGTTAAGTGCGTCACATTGGGCTGTAAGGTTAAGTACGTCAAGTCGGGCGGTAAGATTAAATGCGTCACATTGGGCTGTTAGGGTTAAGTACGTCATGTTGGGCTGTAAGTGTTAAGTACTCACATAGGGCTGTAAGGGTTAAGTACGCCACGTTTGGCTGTAAGTGATACGTCCGTCACGTTAGGCTGTAAGGGTTAAGTCCGTCAAGTTGGGCTGTATTGATAAAGTACATCACATTGTGCTTTAAGAGTTAAGTGTGCGCGTTGGTTTGTAAGGATTATTTATGTCACGTTGTGCTGCAAGGGTTAATGACGTCATGCTGGGCTGTAAGAATTATGTATGTCATATAGTGTTGTGAGGGTAGAGTACGCCACGCGGTCTGTAACGAATAAGTATGTCATGTTTGGTTTGTAAGAGTTAAGTACGTCAAGTTGGTCTGTGAGCGTTAAGTACTTCACGTTGTGTTGTGAGTGTTAAGTACGTCATGTTGAGCTAAAAGGGTTATGTATGTCACGTTGTGCTGAGAAAGTTAAGTACGTCACGTTTGTATGTAAGGATAAAAAACGTCATATTGGGCTGTAAGGTATAAGTACGTCACGTTAGGCTGCAAGGTAAGAACGTCACACTGGTCTGTAAGGCTAAGAACGTCACGTTGGGCTGTAAAGGTTCAGTACGTCACGTTGGGCTGTTAGGGTTAAGTACGTGACTTTGGGCTGTAAAGATTAAGTACGTCACGTCGGACTTTGAGTGTTAAGTACGTCACGTTGGGCTGTAAGGGTTAAGTACGCCATGTTGGGATATAAAGGTTAAGTACGTCACGTTTGGCTGCTTGTCAGCATCTTTTTACAAGGCGACAAAGTTTTAGAATTGTTCTGATTAAAAAGTAGTTGCAGACAGAGGAGAAATTAAACATAGCGCCAATGGCGAGTTTTTTTTCTTGAAAGTGTAGAAAAAATTGCGGGAAAAGGAGAAAATGCGAAATGCTGGATAGTAGTTCTTTTTCTTCTCTTCCCACAACGTTTACAAAAGCTTTCTTCGCCAGGGTCGTTAAAATTCGGGATTGGGTGGTAAAAGATCATTGAATACTAGAAATATGGATAAATTGATTGATTGTTAAAATGTATTATCTGATGTGAACTATTATTTTTTTCATTTTAGTTCGATGAAGGCATGATTAAATGTCAGATGCAGAACTTCCTTTTTTTTTTAAATAAAAACATTGAAATATAAATATCGGGGGGGGGGGTTGCACTGAATAGACCCCGGTATTTCACTTATTTGCACTCTTTATGTCATATCTAGAACGGGGGTTTAGTTATAAATGAGCTTGGTACTATAAATTCAAACTTAGTATAAGCCATGCTCTGGCAAAAAGGGGCTTGGCGCATCTATCTGATCCAAGCAAGTCGTTACATGAATATGGGTCCATAGAATCGATTCTGTCTAAATACCGGCTGACTCGTGAGGTAAACTGGTCCTTAGATACACAAAAAATTAACAAATAGCAAAAAGTTTCGACTCATGTCAGCCTGTGCTGACTGCACAGGCTGACATGGGTCGATACTTTTTGCAGATGCATTAAGCCCTCTTTTCACAGAGCATGGCTTATATTATTTACAAGGCGTTCCGTGGTTTATTATCGATATAGATGATCGTTGTTTCGCAGTAAAAACCGTCTGTAACAGAAATAGCACTGATATTTATATGAAGCATACTTTCTGAATCGGTCACTACTAACACTATACAATAAAAAGTTAACGGCGAAATTAAAGTAATAAATGATCTGAAAAACTTGCTGGGCGTAAACTAGAGGTGAGTTCTCCTGCGGCATCAATTGGTGAACAACAATATAGAATCGTATTCCATGACTCGGTACATTTGTTATCAACATGACGATGGATACCAGGGAAAAAGTTCGAGTAATCCGAAACTGTGCCAATGAAAGCACGTTCTTTAATTTCGTAATATCTCGTTTTCTATAGTCCTCCAAGCACACGTGACGAGACCTGAACCGACGGATTGAGAAGATAACAATTATGTTGAGTATGAACACAATTGCAAATGGAATGATGAACGTAATTGCAGTGTCTGTATAAATAAAAATGGCGATGAAGTGCAGCATAAAAGCTCTCATTTCAATTGCACAGTTGTCTCCCGTGACGATGGCCGTGAAAAATGTGTGAGCGTAGATTAACATCCCTGCCAGTGTAACGATGGTGGTTGCGATTCGAGCTTTTCGTTTAGTACATAAGTCAGCAACACGTAGAGAATGGCATACCACTATGTACCTGTAATGGAAATAAAAAGAAAAATGCATTGTCTTATCTCATTCTAATACCTTTTAAGCCCTTACCACACAGTCCCGAATTTTAACGACCCTAGGAGAAAAAGCCTTTTAAAAACATTGTGGGAAAAGGAGAAAATGCTGGTAACAAGCACTTTCTCCATCTCCCATAATGTTTTCCACCCTTTCAAAAACAAATCCAAAAGTCATGTACAAGAATTGAAACTATTCATGCTGAATTCTAACAAGTTGCAGGTACTTAAGAATAATTAAAAGACAACAAGAAAGTATTTTGAACAATTTATATGAACTATTTCTCTGGCAACAGTTACAGGGGTTTTAACGCATATCCGTGATCTATTATACCAAGCAATAGTCGTTACATTATTAGGGATCCACAAAATCTATTTTTATTTTACAACCGACTAAATCCTGAGGTAGAATGGTCCTTTGAGATGCAGAAAACCAACAGCAAAAATATTCGACCCAGGTCAGCCTGCGTACGCTGTTTTCGGTCGATACTGTTTGCAGATGCATTCATCCCCTTTTCACAAAAATTGGCTTTATATTTTATGCTTAGACCGCGCAGACTGTGCAGAAAATCAGTGGTGTAAATAAAACGATTCCCGTTTAGTTGGTACCAACAGTTGTCGACTGTACATGTAGTGAAGGGGTAATTAGACGACTCCTCTAAAGCTTAAAATAGACATCGGTACCGGAAGTTGCGTGTCTCATGTTTGTAATCCGTAGAGTCACGACCAGTCACTTCCGGTTTAAAATCACAATGGTGAAGTCACGGAGAAAACAACAAGTCTATAGACGTGTTTAGATTATATCATCTTATTTCTGACTAATGACTTTCTCACTTCAAAAGCCAGGTGCTTCAAATCAAACAATACAAAGACCACGTGACAAGGCCTTAGTTAGGCCTACGCCTTTAGTTTTTCAACGTTTAAATCGAATGTGATGTTATTGAGTAGTGAAAGTAGCACTAAAAAGGCATTGATGACTAAAACTTTCATTTGAAAAATCAAAATTATTCTGCCAATGATCAGAATAAAAAGCACAAAATAGTTTTAATGACTGGTGCATAGGTTATATGCTATCTAACCATGACCGGATGAATCGCACCAGGTAGCGTTTTGATGAGTAAATGTTTATTCTGTTTTGAAATTCATCGATTGCAGTCGTAAAAAGTAGAGCGGTTCTGTTCCCAGGATGCTCAAATCAGATTGGTATGTATTTAAAAAAAAAACACACACACACACACACACCTAGCGGAAGATAATGTCTTTATATCGGACATTGCAGAGTGCACGTTTTCTATACTGTCGACAAAAGCAACTAAAAAAGTGAGAAGCGTGAAAGGGTTAGTAGAAATGATTGTATGTTTTGGTTCAGGTTTAAAACCTGTCAAACCAATTCATGCACCATACAAATGAGCCATACTCTATGAAAAGAAGGCTTAAACTGAGAGTTTTGTAGGCTGACCTGAGTCGAAAGGCTTTTCGCCATCAGTCGATATTCTGCTTGTCAAAAGATTAGTGTACTTAATGATTCCGTCGGTTGTTAGACAAACTAGATTTTATTGATCCACAATTATGCTTGGTATCATGAATCACGGAAATAGATGAAACCCCCTTTTGCCAATATATGACTCATACCGGTATATATACAGCTGTCAGCTCTTTGATTAGTTTACTTTATCGACGCCATTATACTGAATAAGTTTATACAAAGCCACCTATCAAATAGCGCATGCGTTATTTCCTGTCTAGACTACTTTATGCACAATCATTGAACTGCAGTCAATCCTCGCTTATTTAATAGACATGCAATAATTCTTACATAGGTGATTTTGAATAATTTGTTTGAACAGAAATGCTTGAAAAAAAAAAAAGCCGTAGGTCAACAGATCTCATTGATGCCACGGGCAATATGAATGTCCGTTGCACTGCTGTCTAATTCGAAGTCGGACCAGTGTCCGTATTTACCAATTATATTAAGATTATTATTTGTCTAATTTTCAAGAACTTTCTTGATTTGAAAGTAATGGTTTAGCAGCAATCATAAGTTATGTTTCTTTCAAAGTTACAAAATTCTTCAGCATAAGACTAAAAACATACTTCGGAATGATCGGTGAAAACGAACCCACTGGTTAGATTTTAAATTCATTGAGGTTATATAAGTATCTTTCACCAACCATCCTCAATATTTCAAGTCGTAGACTATTATCGTGAAAAATCCTCCTGACAGTCTTAAGTCCGTACTTTTCAAAGAATATATGGTCTAACTTTAGATTTAGAAAGTTACACAGCTTCTGATTGGCTAAACCAAATGGTTTAGCCAATCAGAAGTCGTGTTACTTTCAAAGTCAGAAAATTCTTCAGCATTCTTAAGGTTGGTTGGTGAATACGGACGGTGATATATTTTTAAGTCCATTAAGTTATGTACGTATCTTTCACCAACCATCCTCAATATTTCAAATCGCAGACAGTTGTCGTAACAAAATAAAACTTCCTGACAACCCTGGCGCGTTTGATAGAGCACGTGCAGCAATCAATCCTCCACAATATTGCTAAACATTTTATGATTAGATGGAAGCGTGACGAACCAACACAATTTTGTTTTGATTGTATAATTCCATTTGCAAGACAACCAATCCGACTGGCTTACGAAAAGTAATTAAATTTTGGGAAATATTACTTTTATCTATCGATACATCTTACAGCTAAATGTAATTGAGCCATGCTCTGTGAAAAGGGGGCTTAATGCATTTGCGAAAAATAACGACCCATGTCAGCCTGCGCAGTCCGCACAGGCTGACATGGGCCGTCACTTTTCGCTATCTTTAAAATTTTTGCATGTCAAAAGATAATTCTACCTAATGATTCAGTCGATTGTTTGACAAAATAGATTTTATTGATCCACAATTAGGTGATGTTTTGCTTGGGATAATGCATCACGGAGATGCATCAAGCATCCTTTTGCCATAGCACAGCTCAATTTCATCGGTTACCGGACAAATAAAAGTCATCACGCCAAAGCGACTGAGAGCTTCGGAAAGCTTTGCGGGAACAGGAGCAAACGTCCCTTTTTCGCAATGTTTTTGATACTTTTCAAAAATACTTTCTGGTTGTTTAAATACTTTTCCCTCTGGTAACTCTTCGTGGTTTTTGCTAGGAATGGGAATAACCTATGCAGTAAAAGGTCGAATATATCTGTTACCTAATCCTGACACATGTGGGGTTGCCAGCGACTAAAACTTGGACCGACCACACAATAACAGATTGTCATCTTCGCAATATTTTCAATTCGTTTAAATGGTATGATTTAAGTTCAAAAGCATTTTAACACTTGCATTGACTTTTGACCGCTATTGGGTCTTTAAGAGTTGACGCAGTCCGATTACATTATCACATTTCTTGATTTTGTTCTTAATTCGAATTACCCAGATTTTTACCGACACCATAATAAAGTTGATGTCCATTAGGAGAAAGTGGACGTGTGATGGGAAGTAATTATCCCTTTACGACACTATCCTGAGTTTTAACGATCCTGAAAAAGAAGGACTGAGCCCCGGTAGCTGAGTCGATAGTCAACAGGGGGTCGCTGGTTCGATCCCGGCTTAGCCAATTTCTTTTTGAGGATTGATGATAGTCACTGCGACAGGATTCATTCCTCTCTCATCGCTGACCGTTGTTTCGACTATGGTTATGTGGGAAAGCAGCCAGTGGCTTAAAAAGAATATTGTGCGGAGTACTGGTAACAGAAACTCCAGGAAGCATGGATAGGTGCACTGGCCACCGCTATATCACTGAAATAATGTTGAAACGGCGTTAAACACCATACAATCTATTAATCAATGAAAAAGAAGGTTTTTGGAAAACATTGTAGAAAAAGGAGAAAATGCTAGTAATCAGCATTTTCCCCTTATTCCACAATATTTTTTATCCTTTCAAAGACAAATATAATTGAGCCATGCTCTGTGAAAAGGGGGCTTAATGCATCTGCAAAAAGTATCGACCCAGGTCAGACTGCGCAGTCCGCGCAGGCTGACCTGGGCCGAAACTTTTCGCTATTGGTCAATTTTCTGTATGTCAAAGGAACACTCTACCTCATGATTGAGGCGGTTGTTATAAAAAGTGGCTGTTATGGATCAATAAGTATGTGATGGCTTCCTTGTTATGATGGATTTACGGAGATGCATTAAGCCCCCTTTTGTCAGAGCACGGCTCAATTATCATCGTTTGACTGATGTTTAATTTGTCACCTTAAAGTGTTTTCAATACAGAAGTCTTAGCTATTCTTGTGTGGGTCAGGAGTTAACTCTCATCTAGACGACAAAATTTTCCACCAGCTTTTTTAAACCCTTTAGATTTCTAAGCGCGACTCAAGAACCTCTTGCGGACAGTGTAGATCAAGATCAGACTGCACAGATACCTTTCCCCTAAAAAAAATCCTTTTATAATTGCAGAATTTGGGTTTTTACTACCGGCTTGAAAGTTTCATTTCAATTATTTAGAATGATAGGGATAAAGTATACCTAATTTTAGACAACAACAATAATTTTGTATAGCTATTTCGAAATATTGAATTTGTCTTTTAACGGGTTGAAAAAAAGAAAGAAAAAGAACACGGTTGTTACCAGCATAGAGATACAGTAATTATCTTTTTCCAACAATGTTTCCAAAAGTCTTCTTCCTCGAGGTCGCAGTAACACGGGGCCGTTAGGTGAAGGGTCCATTAGTTGGTATACAGCGGGCATTGCCACGAAAACACAAAGAAGCTGCAAATTACCGATCCCTGATCCGGGCAATAAACACGGGAGATGTCATTGTGCAATAATTCCGACTGTCATTGATTAACTCATTTACCACACAATCCCCAAGTTTTAACGGCCCAAAGGAAGAAGGCTTTTGAAAACTTGCGGGAAAAGCCTGGTAACAGCATTTTCTCCATTTTGCACAATATCTTCTACTGTTTCCAATATAAGTATCAACGTTTTGGTCACATTGAACTTGTCGTCTGCAAATGCTTTGAATTTGGACAATCCTAAATAATCTTTTCATTCGGTAAAATGTTAACTCTTTACCAAACGACAAAAATGTTGACTTTTTAAATTCAAAACATGAGCAGGCGAAATTTACTTTTTGCTAAAATAATGGAGTTTTTCTTTGATAGGATAGAAAACATCGTTGTTAAACGAGAAAATGCTGCTTACCAGTATTTTCTCCTTTTCCCATAATGTTTTCAAAATGCTTCTTTCTCAGGATCTTTTAAACTCGGGATTGTGTTTAAGAGTTCTTAAGTCATACCAAACGATCCCTTGTGTTTTTGACCTTGAAGCAGGTGGCTAAGAATAATATCGCGGAAAAAAAGGAGAAAATATAGAATGCTAAGGTTCGGCATTTACTCCTTTTTCCTCGATGTTTTCTACTCATCTAAATATCATTAATTTTTACATCACTTGAGCCAGTTGAAATGTGTCGTCAGCGAGGACCTTCAATATTGACCGGTGCAAAGACTCTATTAATTTTTTACCTGACAGTCCTATGTTTTAACGAACTTGAGGAAGGAGACTCTTGAAAACATTGTGGGTACCCAGCATTTCCTCCTTTTCCCACAACTCAGGCTATCGCCCTCATGATTTATTTATAGTGCCTCATAACTCACAATCGTCGCTCTTTTTTTCGTACCTTATTACTCACAACCATAGATTATTTATTATACCTCATTACTCACAACCATGGTTTATTTATTGTGGCTCATAACTCAAAACCGGGGTTTATTTATTGTGGCTCTTAACTCAAAACCGTGGTTTATTTGTTGTGCCTCATAACTCACAACCATGGTTTATTTATTGTGTCTCATAACTCATAACCATGGTTTATTTATTGTACCTCATTGCTCACAACCGCGGTTTATTAATTGTACCTCATTACTCACAACTGCAGTTTATTTATTGTACCTCATAACTCATAACCGTGGTTTATTGAACGATAAACCACGATAGAAAGAAAATTATTTCTTCAGTTATATTCTGTGAAATGTCAGACAAATGTAATGAATCAAAAACGTAGTGATTAACATCAATATTTCCATTTCTGGATCGGATCTATACCAAACGTTTAACATTTATCTTTCTTAATTAATAATAATAATAATGATAATAACAATAATAATAATGATGATAATAATAATAATGATGATGATGATGATGATGATGATGATGATAATAATAATAATAATAATAATAATAATAATAATAACTCAGAGTAACAAACCATGATTGACTACTAAATGCTGATTCTAAACAGGTATGGAAAACGCATATAAAGAAGTAGTTTTGTATTGAAGAGTGCTAACCAAAATCGCCGACGTGTTACCTCTACCAAACGACAAAGTTTTAGACTTGTTAAAAATTGAAAGAATCTGCATACGACAAATTACTTGTGGTTCAAATAATGGGATATTAAGCCTGAAAAGGTTATGAAACATTGTGGGAAAAGGAGAAAATGCTGGTTACCAGCATTTTCTCCTTATCCCACAATTTTTTTTCTATAGGCTTCCACCTCAGGGTTGTTAAAATTCGGGATTGATTAGTATATAATTAACTGACCTTGGGCTACACTCGTCGTGAAAGATTTCAGAAGCAATATGATGGAATATGAATCAACCCTTTACCTCGTAGCAAATTTTTAGACTCATTCAAATTCAAGGAATTTACAGACAGTAGTTCAATTATTTTTCACTTGATAGTACTTGTTCTTGAATAGGTAGAAAACATTGTGGAAAAAAGGAGAAAATGCTGGTTACCAGCATTTTCTCTTTTTCCCACAATGTTTTTCAAAAGGCATCTTTTTCACAGTTGTTAAAAAGTCGGGATTGTATGGTAAAGCGTTAAGAGTTAAAACACATGATTTACAGAGAAAGAGCCTTTTTCCATGAAAAATGATTTCTGTCATATGTCTATTGAAGCGCTTAGACAAAGTGTGGCGCCAGCTTTATAAGGATTCTTTTATACGTGTGTGTTTGACCCTGCTCAGCGTGACTCAGGCCTGAATATACGCAATCCATAGAAAGCGATTCAACCCCGACCATAAGTCGCATGACTGATCATTCAAACAACTTTTGTCGCGATTTTAGTTTGTTTTTAAAGAGTGAAACTGATAGAATGAACGAAAAGACTGGTCATGACGAACCACAATTTTGGTTTTTGTTTTGTTCTTTCTGTCAACTTGTTTAATTGTTGTAATGACTCCTTTGAAAAAAATGATGTTGGGGCACATGTTGGGGCACATCCGCTTTGTTACATTCCTGATCAGGATATCTGGGTTCTATCCCCGTCGTCGACCCATGTCACATGGGGTTCCGACGGGCAAGACAGTGCAGAGTACTTTTGAGACCAATAAAAGACCAGACAGAATGAGCTGTTGACTCAGTATAGCTGACAAACTATTTCAAGAGGCCTAAAACGGTAGTTACAGTGTTTTCATTATCAAACGTCTCTATCCTATTTATGAGCGACGCTTTGATAAGAGGAAGTTTAATGCATCTCCGTTATCTATTATACCAAACAAATCATCACATCAGTATAGATCCATAAAATCCATTTTGTCTGACGTTGAACCGACTGGATCTTGAGGTAGAATGGTCATTGGACATGCAGAAAACTCGGATATCACAAAAAATCGTGACTTTAATATTTTGCCATTTCTATATCAGACTTAATTCTGTTATTGCAATAAAGATATGGTAGTAATAGAGGATATTTGTTTTTTTTCGGTGAAAGATCGAAATTTATTTCATCTCGTGAACATCATCGGTAATATTTTCACGAGTGGCACAGCCACGCGTGAAAATATTACCGATGATGTTCACGAGATGAAATAAATTTCGATATTTCACCGAAAAAAAAACAAAACAAATATTCTATTTATTTCATGCTTTTAACCCTTTCTGAGGGAAACTTAATCAAAATCCAGTAGAGTTCTTTTCGGTTATTCCCCGTGGCGTACCCCCTCCGCCTAGCAACGCATTACAATATTACGTCAAGCGCGAGAAATGTAAGGTAAATTACGTCATATTTCCATCTGGTTGTGAGGCACGCGCATTTTACCTAGGTAACTAGTGCGCGGGAACAACTGTTTTCGCCTTCAATTGAAGAGTTAGAATATAAAAATCGGTATTTTCACTCTTCGTAACCATAAAATATCGAAAAATATTTCACCGATATTTTCGATAACCTACCGGAAAGCATGAAATAAATAGAAGTATTTGAACAAAGGAACCAACCAAAATTAGATTATCATTACCAGGACAGAGAAGCGTTTCCGGGTTCAATTAAGCGACTAAATGTCTGGTTTGAGTCGGTTTCCTAATATCGCGTCATAATGTCAGATCACTTTACTAAATACTCAATTAAGGTCAAGTAAAACCCTAGTTACATTTTTTTGCGAGACAACAAGCTTTTTGATTGCCCTATAGTGGAAGCATTTTGCAGACAACAAATTAGCGTATTTAAAAAAAAAAAAAATGGGCTTGGTCTTTAATTAGACACAAACACGCATTGCATGAGAAGGACAAAATACTGGTATTGGTAACCAGCATTTTCTCCTTTGTTTCACTATTTTTAATTCATATTTTCTTTCAATAGCGTTGGGGTCGTAGCATACATGATTATTCGGTGAAGGGTTAGATCGGCTTACGCCAAATTGTTCCATAAATATTCATGAGAAAGAATATCTCGTTTGAGATATTTTCAGTGGACACACAATTTATAAAAAAAAAACAAAGAAAACGAAAAAGCTATAATTTATCTATAACTCATTACCATTTATAAAAAAACAAACAAACAAACAAAAAAAAAAAAAAAAACTTTAAAACACCCTTTTAAACTATTACCAAACGATAAAACTTTAGACAAGCCCGAATCCAAAGATTTTGTCGACGACAATATAACTGTGACTGAAGGGTAGAAAACATTGTGGGAAAAGGAGAAAATGCTGGTTACCAGCATTTTCTCCTTTTCCTACAATGTTTTCAAAAGACCTTTTTATTACGTTCGTTAAATCTCGAGATTGTGTGGTAAACGGTTTTAAAGTAATAAAAAATCATCATAAGTTAAAAGTGAATAACATGCATACGTGTCAAGATATTGCGGCTAAAGGACAAAATTACTCGCCACAAGCAACTTCTTTTGTCCTGATTTTTTCATAAGCGGTCTGCTGCAAGACTCAACAAAGTCGCCTTGCAGGATAGAATGGTATTAGATCATGTGTAATTTTTTCCAATGACACCAAGTAGACTGATTGTTTGTACTGGAGTTTAACGCCACTTTAACAGCTTAGGTCATATCACTACGGTCGGTGGACCTACACATGTATTTCCTGGCTTTCTCACACCAGAACAGACACAACTTTCTTTCCAAGTCACCGACTACTTTTCTGGCATGCATTAGAAGTGAGAGTCCAACAATCGCAGGAAAGAAAGTTTGCCTCAACCGGATATCAAACTAGCAACCACCAGGTCATGAATCAGATACGCTAACCACTGAGCTACCCGGCCGGACTCACACCAAGTAAAGTGAGAACTAATGAATGGTCATGTGCATGTAGATCTATATCCCGGGGTAAGTCTGCTCGAGCACACAGAAAGTCATTTTGTTAGGGGTCTCTTTGATTAAGGCCAAAATCAGGGCCTGTAATCTCTGGCCCAACCAGATTTGATTGGTGCATGATAAACAAGAAACAGCTTTCAAAAGAAGATAGAAGGCGTAGGAATTACCGGGATATGACTATTGAAACTCTCTTGTGCATAAAAATATATGTAGAAATAAAGAAATGAATAATATGACCCTTTTTCCACAATGTTTTCTACCCTATCAGAGACAAATATCATAACGTGAACTAATTTAAATCAGTCGTCTGCAAATGTTTTAATTTGGACCAGTCTACAATTTTGTTTTGTGGTAAAGATCTAACATTCTAACATGACACGTGAATTCGGCTCTATAAACACAGTGCAACAAAAGCGTGGTAAAATGAAGAAATCTTCTTTCTATCGTGGTTTATCGTTCAATAAACCACAGTTGTGAGTTATGAGGCACAATAAATAATACACGAGGGCGATAGCCCGAGTGGGTTATTCATTGCGCCTCATAACTCACAACGAGGTTTATGTAAGGGATAGAAAACGAGTGCCGTGGTATATGGGAAATATACACGAGCGTTAGCGAGTGTATATTTCCCATATATCACGGCACGAGATTTTCTATCTTACTTAGACCACGTGACTATTCGTGCTTTTTATGTCATATATAAGATAAAAAGCTAGTTGCAAAATGGGGTCGTCGTGATAGTTAAAATAAAAGTTTTGCCCCTGGTTCAAAAGGGGCAGATATAAGGTACAAATTCTAAAATATCAAAATGCTACATTATTCATTATGATTTTTAATCAAAGTAAACTTACTTGTGGAAGGTTAAAATCGAACTTGTATTTGTCGGCAATATATTGTCAAAGAGTAAAGGGACGTTCATCGTTTAGAACTTACTATGTGTCTCTTGTAATTTGACAGAACTGGTCTATTTTACTACGAAACATATGGAATGTTGATGATAAATATTGTTTAGTGTTTTTTGCAATTATGTTCAATACATGAATTTCGACCAATTTTTATAAGCAATGTCAAGTCCGTACATGAAAATTTTGTAAACTATGTAGAGCCGTACAGCTTAACCTTTAGGCTGCTAAGCGTAACTAAAGGACCTTTTGCGGACAATGTATATAGATTCAGATCAGACTGCACAGAACATTCACAGTCTGATCTTGGATGTACACTGTCCGATAAGGTGATCTTCTCTCCTAAAATATCTTTGAAACAGCAAAATTTGGGTTTTTTTTCTATGGCTTGAAGGTTTCATTTCACTTATTTAGCAGGTTAAGGGTTAAAAATTACTAAAAACAACCTATTCATGCGTAGGTGCACTGTCCTTCGTGATATGACCTTTAAGCTTGGCTATTCAAACGGCGTTAAACACCAATGCAAACTAAAGAGCGCAGGGGAACTTGTTGTTATTTTTTAGCCAAAATAAGTGTTTAATCCTTCTCAGATTTAAAAGAAAAATGGTTGTAAAGGCAATGGCATGCTTTGAAAAGCCAAAATGTGAACATCGCGTTTTTTTTTCCAAACTGGAGCCTTATTTTTTTACTGCTAAAAACACTCCAACCAAGAGGTTGCTGTTGTTAATCGATAGTTGAGGGCAATACAATTTTAAGTGCCTGTACACTAGACACTTTGAATAGTTTTGCACTCACACCTCAAAATGCTGTATCCAGTTCAAGTCATATTTCAAAATTGTTTTACCGTGAAGGGTAGGTACATTTTGCCTTGCCTCGATATTGCAAACAAAAATTGTCGGAATTCACGTGCGGGATATACTAGCATAGTATATCCAGATATACAACTGCGGGAGTTGTATCTTCGATATATACTTTTGAAATACTGAACGCTGATTGGTCAAGTCGCTGTAAACGTGGTCTAATGAACGATAAACCACGATAGAAAGCAGATTATTTCGATTCTAACATGACCAACTCTTAATCAAAGGAAAACAAGTTCATACTTAGAGTAAAAACGCGGATGCAGATTATATTCCATTGAATACCGATGATGTCCACGAAATGAAATAAATTTTGATCTTTCACCGAAAAAAACGAATATTCTATTTATTTCATTTCTTTTAACCCTTTCTGGGGAGAACTTAATCAAAATCCAGTTGAGTTCTTTTCGGTTCTTCCCCGTGGCGTACCCCCTCTGCATAGCAACGCAATACAATATTACGTCAAGCGCAAGAAATGTAAGGTAAATTACGTCATATTTCCATCTTGTTGTGAGGCACGCGCATTTGACCTAGGTAACTAGTGCGCGGGAACAACTATTTCCGCCTTCAATTGAAGAGTTAGAATACAAAAATCGGTATTTTCACTGGTCGTAACCATGAAATATCGAAAAACATTTCACCGATATTTCTCGATAACCTACCGGAAAGCATGAAATAAGATTATTTCTTAATTATTTCATGCTTTTCAGTAGTTTATCTAGGAATACGGTGGAATATTGTTCGATATTTCATGGTTACGAAATGGAATATTTTACGACCAAAATAACGATTTTATTTTCTAAAATATGACGCAATTTACCCTACATTTCTCCCGCTTTACGTAATATTGTAATGCGTTGTTATGCGGATGGGGTACGCCACGGGGAATTACCGAAAACAACCGTACTGGATTTTGATGCAAGTTCCCCCCAAAATGGGTTTAGAAGCATGAAATAAATAAAATATTTGTGTTTTTCCTTGAAAGATCGAAATTTATTACATCTCGTGAACATCATTGGTATGCGCCACTCGTGAAAATATTACCGATAGTGTTCACTCAATGAAATAAATTTCAATCTTTCACTGAAAATAAACCCAAATATCCTCTATTTACTTCACGGCCACATACTATGGGAGTGGGTATAAAATTAATCTAGAAACCTCCTAGTTTACAGACAGGCCAGCTCAATGGACAAACCTTTCTTTTTCTTTGTTTCCTTGTCCCTTGGGCATGTCTGAGAAGACAGTATTTCTATGGTTTGCCTAATTCGTAAGTTATTAGACACTTTTATTGTATTCGTGAAATATAGATCTATGATTCGTTATCAAATGTCTGTTCGCCTGAAACCACTTTCTTCCTTGTTAAAATAATGAACATATTTCATATGGTTTGTATTCAGCATGATATTTTCCCGAATGAAACAGATTCGTGCTCTGTGAATGAATGAATGAATGAATGAATGAATTTGTCTTCAGTTTTTAAAACTGAGTCGTGCTTTCTGAAAAGAGGGTTTAATGCATCTTCAAAAAGTTCTGACCCAGATAAGCCCACTCAATCCGATGACATGGGTGGACGCTTTTTGCTATTTGTAAATTTTCCACATATTAAAGGACCATTCTAACTCATGATTCAGTCTGCTGTTAGGCATGAACTATTTTATGAATCCATTATTATGTAATGACTTGCTTCGTAAATAATGCATCGCAGAGATGGATTAAACCCCTTTTCTGCCATAGCGCCGCTCATTTTGAAATCGCAAAACTTAGGCTCCTATTATTGACAAAAAATTTCCATGTGATTTATTTTGCAGTTTAAAATTTTTTAACGGGCCAATCAAAGTTTCTGCGGTCTTACCTCTTTAACGAACTCCAAAATTCTTGACTTTTCAACTAAATCGCATTTGTAGACGACAAGATAAGTGTGGATCAAATGACGAAGCTTGTCGTTGAATAGATAGAAAAAATGTGTGGAAAAAAAAAGAGAAAATGTTCCCATCATGTATTTGAAATTTTTCTTTCTTAGGCCCAATTTGCATGATTGTTTGAAACGAGTATTTGAGTTTTTAATAAAGGGGTTTAATACATTTGCAAAAATTATCGACATATGTCAGCCTGCGCAGTGCCTGCAAGCTGACATGGGTCGAAGCATTTTGCTATTTTGTAAAATTTCTGCATGTCAAAAGATCAGTTTACCCTATCATTCAGTCGGCTGTTAAACATGCACGCACACATGCACACACACACACACACACACACACCCACACATCCACACACACATATACATACACACATACATACATTACATACCTGTCGAACATTATCAGCACCACATACCACACGGACAAAAAACTGCATACGTAAGTCACATATATCATAAAGTGACACCAAACCGGATGGTGTCCAAATTGTAGCCCAATACGGCCATTACTAAACCAGCTCAGCAGCAGTGAACACAGAAATCCGGCGTCCGATACACTTAAAGCAGCTATGTACGTGCTCGAACTCTGATTACTCAGCATTGTGAACGTAAACACTTTAAAACAAATGACGTTGCCGAGAATTCCGAATGAACAGATTAACGGTATACCATAGACGTAGAGCGCCCTTGTGAACGTTTCAAATACGTCAAACGTTACGTTATAAGTGTGATTGTGACCACTCTGGCTAAAGTTTCCGTCCATATTAAACCAAGAACTAACACCAAGGTCACACTGACAACATGCGTCTACCTCAAGCCAGTGAAAAAAAATCCAATATTGTTCCTATACGTTCTTAACTTTTTTTGAGCTGAATTTATACTTGCGCCATGCTTTGTGAATCTGCAAAAATCATCGACCAAGGTAAGCTTGCGCACTTCGCGCAGGCTAACCTGATTCGAAACTTTTTGTGATTTGTAAACATCATGGGAAAAAGAGAAATGGTGATAACTATCATTTTCTCCCATTTTTATATAACGTTTTCCATCTTTCAAATAGACGATTACCACCATTCAAACCATATTGAACTCTCGTCTGCTTGTGCTTTCAATTTGGACCAGTCTTAATTTTAGTTTAAAAGTTCCAGTTTAAAGAGTTAACCCTTTACCAAGCAATCCTGAGTTTTAACGACCCTGGGAAAGAAAAGAATTTTTTGAAAGCATTGTAGAAAAATAAAATTTCCAGCATTTGCTCCTTTTTCCACAATGTTTCCTACCCTATCAAATACAAATTCCATCATTTGAATCACATTTAAATTGTCGTCTACAAATTTATGCTTTCAATTTGAACAAGTCTTCATTTTTCGTCGTTTGGTAAAGACTAAAGAGTTAAGTTATTGGCATTTGATGAGGAAAAAAAAACACGACTTTTCAAAACAAATGACAGAGAAGCAGTGAGGGATCTCAACCCGATTGAGCATTTGTGAGACCATCGGGCGTCAAGTTCAAAATCTAAAAAAACTGGCCAAGGCACATCCCATGACGAACGGCAGAGGATCCCAATGATGCGAATTCAGCGTTTGATTTCCAGCATGCGAAGGATGGTTGCCGTAGTTATCCAAACGAGGGGAGGATACGCCAGATACTGATGTCAGCATTGCTGTTGGCTCAGGCATGAACACTGAATGTTTTTTTTTTTTTTTTTTTTGAATTTCAGACGATCGACTTTGTCTCTGTGACCATAGTTTTGCACATGATCATTCTTTAATGTTTCCAGTATTGGTAGATGATGAATTGACACCTTGGGGCGTTCTGTTAATGAATTTATAACCAAGTCTTAGGTTTCTACATAATGAAAACAACCTTGCATTGTAATGAAAACAACCTTATCACATGGAAATGGGTGGTACTTAGTTAATGCTCATGTGTATATCTAAAATGTAACCCAGAGTCCTTGACAATATTTTCGCACACTGTCTACTTTGATCAAATCCGCTTTTTAAAACATATTGTTATTGGATTATAAACTGCCCTAATTCAACCACGCTTACAAGAAATTACTCGTTTATTGTATTACCACAGGAGATGAGTAAGAAATAAAGAAATACAATTCATTTCATTACAGTATGAAAATATGCAGCTCTGCCTGTCTATCTGTTCAACGTAAAAAAAATATATTTCAGGCGTGCGTTGAAAGATGGGTTTCTAGTTTCTGTTACTGAGCGAACGGTGGCTTTATTCCAGCTCCTCCAACTAACCCGGAAGTGAAGTCAAAGTTCAACCTCATGTCAAAATGGCTTCCTACGGCGTACTTTATGTCCTAATTTTCTCTGTTATTTACATACCTTCGATGCAGAATCGGGAATGGAACAGCAACGATTACTTAAAAAGAGAGCACACCCTTGTGAAACCGTACACTGGTAATAAGGAAATATGTATACTTACGTAAAGATCATGCGACCTTTCAACTTATGCACTCTGATTATCCGAAATAGTCATATCCGAAATAGATGAAGTTAAGATGTATCCTGCTTTGTTATTTGCATTGTCACAAAGATCAACCTGCATGTTTGTGTAGTCTAATCGTTATCTACTGTCTTCGACACCTAATTCAATCTTTAAGCTTAGAAGATACATTCTTAAATCCAGAGAGAAAAAACGCCTTTGAAATTTGATAGATGCTAGAATGGTTCAAAATTTAGTCAGCTGTGTATATATAGTTTTACGAACAAAGTCTGCAACAAAGAAACAAATGAACAAATGCATAGCAGAAATACAGGGACCGGGCAGGATTCGAACTTAGGACGCCCGGACGAAAGGCCAACACCATAACCACTGAGCTAAAGAGAATTCTCTCTAACGCAGCCATCAGGTATTGTATTAAATCGGGATGAAACCATGCATGAAGGAGTGGTCTCCCATAACAATTGATATACCAATATATGTTATGTAAGAGATAAATTTATACAGATATTGGAAATCATTGATTTAAAACTGGAAACATCACAGCAATGATTTATTTGATGGCTCCAAGACAGACTTGGCGAATGACTGGAAAGTTTTACCAGACAGTCGGTCTGACAGGCATGAAAGTTTTACCAGACCTAATCAAAGTCTGTTGGACCAAAAAGCACCCTACCAGTTAAAATTTGTGGCTCATGTAGCATGGATATATAGCTCGAACAGCGAAAAAATGTGATGGACAAACAACACTTAATACAATATGTCCCATCCAAACCATTTGGTTGGGAGATAAGATTTCACTGTTAAATAAAGATCATTCAAATAAAATCTTCTTTTGCTGGTCAAACAGTTAATCCTTTGTGTTTGTTACACTGAAAGGAAGTCAAAGAACATTCCAGAATTCGCCTGAACCAGGTCGAGTCGATGCTAAATACCCACCACTAGCGATAGATTGAGTGACACAATGCACACCATATAACACCGACTCAAGGCGTGGCTTTAGAAAATATGGGCGTTGACTAAATTTTCCCCCATATCCAGAATGGTTTGCAGTATATATCGTATGCTTGGGTGATTGATTAGCATTATATGGTGTGTGCATGTTTGGTGTGTAATTAGACAAAACCAAATGGTGCGCAGTAGTTGCGTGTAAATTCTGCTCATGTTTTGTACAATTAAGCTGTGTGTTGTTTAAAATGTATAACTGTAATTTTCAAATGTTCCAGGTAAAGTGCGACTGTAGGTTTCATGATACAGATATTTTAATCCATTTTCCAATTATTGTAAAGGTCATATCCCACGGTCTGACAGTATTTGCCATGACTGCCAAAGAAAACGAAATGCATTTTCCAACGGTTGTAATCTATGCAACCATAAGGGGCAAAATTTGGCATGAAGATACTAGAGAATAATTGAAGTAATTGATAAAATAATGATGAATTGAGTTAAAACTAGCTTAAAATGAGTACAGATGTATCTTTAAGCTTTTCTTTGGGTTGTTAAAGTAAGCAAAATTGTCCAAAACTGATACATCATTTGTTTTGTTCAGCATGATGTAGCAGTTATCATTTATTAGAAATGTTAATGTGATTTAAGTTTTTAGCTCCACTGGCCGAAGGCCAGCGGGCTTATGTCATGGCCCGGTGTCCGTCGTGTGTCCGTCCGTGCGTCCGTCCGTCCTTCCGTGTGTTAACTTTTTTTTCAAACTTCTTCTTCTCTGAAACTATCCATCCAAATTTGATGAAACTTCACAGAAATGATCCTGCCATGGTCCTCTTTAGAATTTCTTGAAAGAATTTGATTCCTTCAAAAACTCCGGTTGCCATGGCAACAAAACTGAAAAATATTGAACATCTTTGAAAATCTTCTTGTCTGAAACCATAAGGCACAGGGCTACCAAATTTGGCATGTAGCTTTATCTAATGGACCTCTATCAAGTTTCTCCATATTATAGCCCTGGGGTCAAAATTGGCTCTGCCCCGGGGATCACAAGTTTAACATGGGCTTACATACTGACTGCAATTTAAAATAGTAATCAAGGGAAGCAACTCCTGTTATACAAGATAAAGTTTGTTACTATTTACCTCCCTTGATTATCAAACTGCAGTTATACATTATTGGAGTTTGGTATTCAAGTTTTTTGGAGAGGAAATGTTCTGTTTTAAGGGAGAGTGATTTATTTTGATGCTAATAGTTATGCTCAGATGAATGGAATGTTTAATTTAAAGTAAGGTTTCTATCACTCAAATTTTTTCAGAACTTTACCTTTCATGCTAATGAATAAACCTGCTTGTATTCACTGACATTATCTTTGCATTGAAAAAGATATGACTCTTTTTGTTTTGCGGGTGGGGATGGAGGTTATGTTTTCAAAGTAAGTTTATTACCATACAGACTTTTTAAGCTGTATGTCTCTGTCAATGCCAATTAGCGCACGATACGCTAATTTTACTCTTTAAGAAATGACAAATTTTTTTACTGTACCAAGTTTAAAGCCAGTGCAAAAAGTACAAATTGAATGTAGCTTAAATGAGTATTTCTGTCTTTGATAGGTTAGGGAACCTTGTAGGAAAAGGAGAAAATACTGGCTGACAACATGTTGTCCTTTTCTCACGATATTTTTGAAAGCCTTCTTTTTCAGGGTCATTAACACTTCAATTTGTGTGGGAAAGTGGAGCGATACAGGGCCATCATGGCCCTCTTGTTCAATCATTTTTTTCTGTGAAATTTTTATGGTCAGCTATTAAATTCTAGTGCAGGTTGTGCCCAGTTACAGATCTGCAAATAAGGTTTGTCCCATTTAAACTGACATAATGTTACGTTACAAATGTGGGAGTAAGAGTACCAACATACTATACTTTGCATACAAGAATGAAGCGTACCACATTGAGAGACTAAATTTGTATTAGACATTTTTACGTTTTGATTGAATACTGAATGAACCTGTTGAATAGTCAGTAAAGCAGCAATGAAATATTTTTAAAGAAAAGGCAGCTAAAGTAATTCAAGGTAACAAAATTGTACCAAGTTTAGAGAGATTGACAGGTATACTGACTTACCATATAGAAACATTACATGCAAAGAAAATATAACATATTAAATGTCAGACATATAAATGTAGAAGGATAAATATGCGTAGTCATATATACAGCTTAAGATTTGGACTGGAATAGGAGAAAAATGAATACAAATGTTAATGTTCGTAATTGTGTTTTGTCTAACTGAATGCACACCACTACACAGTGTTACAGAAAAAATTCAAATTTTTTCTTTATGAATTAAAATTGAATGCTAATGAGCAGTCAAGTACTGGAAGATTCATCTGCAGATGTCTTTGATATGAATGAAAGAGTTTAAAATTATGTTGAATTTAAATGAACCATGCTCTGTGAAAAGGGGCTTTAATGCTTCTACAAAAATTATTGACCCATGTCATCCTGTGCAGTCTGAGCAGTCTGATATGGGATAATACTTTTTGCCATTTATCAGTTTTCTGCATATCTAAGGACTGGTTTACCTCATGATTCAGTCAGTTTTTAGAAAAAATGGACTTTCATGGATCCATAATTATGTGATGACTTGCTTGGTTTGATGCATCACGAAGATGCATTAAGCCCCCTTTTGCCACAGCATGGCACATTAATAATTTGAAACTTTTCAGGTTCAGGCATGAATATACCACTCTGGGACTTCCTAGGTACCACAATGATTACCAGTAATTATATTCGACTAACACCAGACAGACAGAGCTCACAGGGGGCTATATGGAATAGTGTTGTGAGTACATGTGCTACCTTTTTCATTTCTTCAGGAATATAATCTGGATTGCGTTTTATGTATGTGTGACAGTTTTTGATAAAAGTGATCCAAGTATGCAAAGTACATTTGATTTGTGTAAGCCAACATTTTATAGAGGCCAGAAATCTTATCTACAGGCGGTGATGACTTAAACCTTAAAAATACAAAAATGATATAGAAATTTTCAGTTAGTTAACTCTTACCAAACAACATTATTTTGCACTTGTTCAAAATGAAACATTTGCAGAAGATAAATGGATTGACACAAAATTGAAACTTGTTTTCGAAAAGATAGAAAACATTGTGGGAAAAGGAGAAAATGCTGGTTACCAACATTTTCTCCTTTTCCTACAATTTTTTCTATAGCCTTTTTCGTCATGGTCATTTAAACTCTTGATTATGTGGTAAATGGTTAATACAGGGTTCCCGCTGGGCTTCGCATTTGGCGCCATTTGCGATACATTTTGCAATGTGGCGCAAGAAACTGCCGACTGGCGAAAATGACTGGCGCCGGTATTTTTCAAATCGGGGTTCTGTACATTTTGATACTGGTCCCCGTCATTGCAACACCTGAAAGCGTCAAGCGGCGTATGACAAAAAAATCGATAAGCAGTTTGTGATTGACGCTGATACACCTTGTCACAGTGAGTGATCCAATTAACAGTTAGTCATTGTATATTACATGCGCGTGGTTTGATTGGATAAACTTAGACAACAATTAAAGAAGTTTGGACCTCATGATAATTGATTTATCGGTTCGCTATTTATGTTTGCAAACTGGAATTGTCGCTATCGATTATTCCTTTCACAATTAAAGAAGTCGGTTGCTAATTTTTTCAGGTAAACAAAAATCGGTAGATTGCAATTATTATTTTATTTGTGATACCTATGATATATTTAGAATCATAATTGCTTGAAACAATAGGTTTTTTACAAAATCAAAGGATGTTTTAATCTGTATGAAAGAGTATAAAATGGCGAAAATGGACTTGGCCCTCACAGTCCTAAAATGGCTTCTAAACGTTCACTCGACTCTTTGGATAGTAGTTGCATTGCGCCTTTGGCGAAAAAAGCAAAAATAGCTTCTAACCCGACAGCAATTAGGTCTTTTAAAGATAGTTGGAAAACTGGCAATGGCTGGCTTCGCTACGATCCAGCTTCCAAATTAATGTTCTGTGACCTTTGTGTGAAGAGCAAAAAACAAAATTTCATCACAACTAGATGTTCTGTGATGAAGAGAGAATCGGCCACCAAACATGGAGCAAACAAAGGTAAGAATCATTTTTAATAATTTTGGTGATTTCGATTTTGATCATTTTGTACAGGGATCGTAAATTTGTAGGTGTTAAACCGAGCTCTCGTCAACTGAAATATCACGGCAAAAGTTTCCTGATTATGAATCTGTTGGAGTACTGTATTCAAATGGCAATTCAAATGTGGCTTAAATGATGGAATTTGTCTTCCATATCGTAGAAAACTTCCGGAAAAAAAGAGAAAATGCTGGTTAACAACATATTTTCCTTTTACCACAATGGTTTCGAAAGTCTTTCTTCTCATGGATCGTTTAGCTATCACACTGTTAGTAAATACAATACACTATTATTATACAATAATAATGCATTGTATTATTATCAAATGACATTTCTCTTTCTTTTTGACTGTATTTGATCCTTTCTTTCAGACCATTTCAATGCTGTGGCTGCTGAAAAGCAGTCTAGACACATGGAAAAAGCTAGAGAAACTGCTGTTAGCAAAAGTGAAGCTGTTATCATATCAGCACTAAAGAATGTGTACTTTGCTGCAAAGCATGACCTCCCACTCTCATTAGTACCGTCACTGAACCAACTATGTATAGAACAAGTATACACTTCTTTTTTTGTACAAGTCAGTAAGTCGACAGTTAACATAAAAGTGGTCTGTTTAAATCACATCGAGGAATAAGGCTTTTGAAAACATGCTAGGTAAAGGAAAAAATAATGGTCAAGAACTTGATGTCTGTGGTTACTTCAAGTTACAATTTTTTACAAGTCCAAAATTTTGTCATCTGTTGAAAAGTCGGCCACAAGTTTCATGGATATAAGATAATGAAATGTAGGTTGAAGGAAATTATTAAGAAGGAAATTACTAGAGGTATGAATTAAGCCTTTGAAAACATGGTAGGAAAAGAAGAAAATAATGGTCACAAACTTGTTCTCCTTGATTACTTCAAAATTCAATTTGTACGATTCCAAAATTTTGTCAGCTGTTAAAAATTGTGCTACTAGTTACATGGGTGAAGGAACAGGCAAGTTGAAGGGAAATATTGAGAAAGAATTTAAATGATATGTACAGCAGATGTGAATTTGCGCATGCAAACCTTAATATATAAGCAATTTAGCAAACTAGCGAGAATTCAACTTGAAAAAATGGCTAGAAAATACATAAAATGAGTTGATAGTGTAAATGCAAGATAAGCCTACATGTTTTATGCAGCCTAATCTTGATTGACACTATCCACAACATTGAAGTAAGACGATACCAAATTTTAATACCGTAATTCTTATCAAGTAAGTTCTGGTCTTCAGGGATGTGATCAGCTAAAAGAGTTGCAGGTTGACAAACACACAAGTTACTCTCACAGTACTAGCGTGGCTGACTTTCTCTCTGCCATCTCTCAGGATTTAGAGTTAGATTTAGTGTCTAAGGTCAAACAATCGGATGGGTTTAGTTTAATGGTTGATGAGTCCACAGATATTTCTGTTTCCCAGAATTTGATAGTTTATATTAGGATTTTGGAAAAGGATGCATTTGGTTTGGTTCATCCCCATACTTATTTCCTTGGAATAAGTAAGTTAGACAGAGCCAATGCTGACATTATTTATTCTGCTCTTCTTGAAATGCTGCGTACAAAGGGAATTGATATTATGCTACTTCGAGGAATCAGCACTGATGGTGCTGCGGTCATGGTCGGCAACAAGTCTGGTTTAGTTCAAAAGCTTAAATGTATTGCTCCTGGCATTCTTGCTACACATTGTATTGCTCACAGACTGGCTCTTAGTTGTTGCAGTGGTGCTGATAAAATTCCATACTTAGTGAAATTTCAAGAATTACTCAACTCGATCTATAAGTATTTTCATTAATTACTCGCCCAAAAATATGTCAAAGTTAGATGCCATACAGTCTGTGTTGGATGCCAATAGGTCAAGGTTTAAACAAGTTTTTCACACCAGATGGTTAAGTTTCGAAGGTTCGGTGGATGCAATTCTAAAAAATTATGAAGCACTGGTTTCGGTCCTATTGGAAGAGAATGGTGGGAAATCCTTAAGTTTGTACAAGCCAATCACATGTTACAAGTTTCTGTATGTTGCAAATTTCTTGGCAGATGCATTGAAGCACTTGGCTGTATTGAGTAAAATGTTTCAGAAGAAAGATTTAGATTTTGGTGAGGTTACTCCTTTATTAAGTTCAACAGTTGATAGTTTGGAGGGGCTAAGTGCTACCCCAGGTCAAAACCTTGCAGATTTTTTGAAGGTTGTCCCTAGTAAGCCCCAGGTCGATTCCGATGGCCTAGAAACTTTTGAGCATTTCGGTCATACTATAAGAGACAGTGAAAAGCAGAGGAAAATAAGCCCTTTCTATTTGTGATCAATTTCTAAATGGTATTGTGAGCAGTCTGCATGAACGATTCAGTTCAAACAAAGATGCAGTGGTTATGACCTGTCTAAGCAACTTTCTTTAATCCATTGACTATGTTGCAGTCTGATTTGTCCTCGGATATTGAGCAGGTGGCTGAATATTTGGGATCTGTTGGTTTCATGGGATATAGGGAAGAACTTGTTAGATTTTCAAAATATGTGGTCAATATGCTAGGAAGTGTTAGCAAGTTAGTACTGACAGAGATGTGTGCAACCTCGCAATAAACAACAGTGACACCTTTCCTGCCACGTCAGAAGCAGCAAAGAGATATCTACTGGCACCTGTTTCTACAGTGGACTGTGAAAGAGGATTCAGTCGCCAAAATCTAGTAAAAACTGATATTAGAAACAGAATAAGTGTAGAAATATTAGAAAATCTATTAAGAATTAGTATTGATGGACCTGCAGAGTGTAAGGTTAACAGTGCTTTCAAAATTTGGGCTAAACAGAAAACAAGAAGAATTTTGAAGTAGGCATTGTTTTTAATGAACTCTTTGCAGCATGAATAAAACTTAGACTTGTCCAAATTTAAGTTATAGTTGTGTCATTTTTTTCATAGTTTGATTTTGTTAAAATAGCTTATATGTAAAGTTATTCAAATGTGTGCAGATAACAGACTGTCTCTGTCCACAATTTTGTGTCACCCATGCTTGTTACGCTTATTATAATTTAAAAGACAATGTCCTAAACATTTTTAAAAATAGAGAAATTGCCCTGAATGAGCAATTTCTCCTTTTGTAACAGTGTTTTCAAAGGTTAATGTTTATGTTTCAAATTGTGAATATTCCCCTCTTGAAAACTTTGTTGGAGATGGAGAACATGCTTTAAATGAGTAATTTCTACTTTTTTACCAATGTTTTCACTTATTCACTCTTTTGTGTGAGTTGTAAAATTTTAACTTCTATAATGTTTCAGATTTCTTCAGAACTTCGTTACAAAAGGAACAACTGCTCGTAATGACCAGTTTCCACTTTTGTCATAATGGTTTTGCACACACAGATGTAACTTTAACTTAATATATATATATGTTGATTCTTTGTAAGAATTAAAATTCAATATTACTTGAATAGTGTTTATGCAATAAACATTGATAAAGGTAAAGCAAAACAATTAAATAATTAAAAAGACCTTTTGTTTTCTTGTTTATTTTATTGTTTATAAAGAGAAGACATTTTATTAACAAATTTTATATCACGCCAGCCCATTTCCTTTCATTTTAAAAATGGCTCCAACTGGCTCCAATTATTTCAATGTGGTGCAAACTTTTCTCATTTGGCGAAAGTGGTGGCGCAAGAAAAAAAATAGCCAGGGGGAATCCTGGTTAATATGTTGTAGAATATAGTTGTGTGTTTCTTATACCTTTACCACACAATCCAAACACTGTACGACTTGGAGAAAGAAGACTGGAAAACAATGTGAGAAAAGAAGATGCTGGTAACCTTCATTTTTCCCTTAAATTAAAGAATTTAGCCAGATTTAGTATGGTAACTTCACATGCTTTTTGTTTGAAATAATCTAAAATTTTGTTGTATGGTAAGGGTTAAAATGCCTTTTGTAATTTTACACGTGGTTGCCTTTGGAGCCAATACACTTCGAGATCAGATTGCAAGAGCATACAGTCTGATCTTGAACTATCCACTTCCTTTCTGGTCAAAAGCATATGAACACATATGAAAGCATTATGGAACTGTTAATGTAAATGTTGGTTACCAGCGTTTTTTTCTTCTTTCCCACAATGTTCTGAAATCCTTTTTCCTCAAGTTATGAAAACTCAGAACTGGGAAGACTTAATATAATAATCTTTTTTTTTTTTAACACACAGCCTTGTCGAGTGAGAAACTGGGAGCTTCATGTGCAATTCAAAGTTCATGGCCAAGGAAAAAATCTATTTGGTGATGGTTTTGCAATTTGGTATGCCAAGGATAAATCACAGTTAGGTAAATATTCAATATTTCTTAGGCTTATTGTATTTGGTAAAATAAAGTCTGATTGTAAAGTGTTCTTGTGCAGACTACGTTATATCTGCCAAAAGCTAATAAATTTGAGAATCAATTGAAGCTAAAGATTTGATGTATTTGGTATTTAATGCTATTTTCAACATTTTAAGCTCGGCTGTTTTCGAAGAAAACATTTAAGTATTGTCAAAGCCCTGAGATCATCTGCATCCTCATCGTCATGCAAAATCTTTGACATTTTACAATATCTCTGTCATTGCTGACAATATTTACTTCAGACTTCGACTAGTTGTGAACTATCAAAAGGGGAAGCCATTATAAGAGGGGTAGGTAACCATAAAAAAATGACACAGTTATGTTCCTTTTTTGACTTGGAATTTTCTCTGAAAATCAATCTATTTCTGAAAGCAACTGCAGCTGAGCATTGGCACCTGCATATAATGTTCTTTCTCAGTCATATCAAAGCATCCAGTTCACCTATCCATGCGCTCCTGGACTTTTACCAGTACTTTGAACAGCACTCTGTTCAAGCCAGTGGCAGCTTTACACCCTAATTATAAACATCATCAAATTACTGTTCAGGTTAGAGATGTAGAGGATAATCAACTGGTTGTGTGTGATATTAAAAATCTGTCACTAGAAAGGGGTGTGATGAGGTTGAAAAACGAGTCCGAAGGACGAGTTTTTTAACCGTATCAAACCCAATTTGAGTGACAGACTTTTAATATCACACACAACCAGTTGATTATTCTATTTATTATATTCCTAATTCTCCCTCTGATGGCTAATTATTATCAAGAATGGTAGGTATACATGTATAGTTACTTTTCTTTACAAACACATGGATATTTTTGGCAGAAGCAGCTGACGCAACAGATGACGTAACGCTCAAGGGTATATTACGTCATCTATCTCTCTCCATTTGAAGGCATGCATTGTATTGCACCTTTTCAATTTAAAACCAACCATATGAAATTAAAAGAAACAGTTAACCGTTTCCCACATGACAAGTTTAAGACTTTCCCAAATTAAAAACATCTCCAAATGACAAATACTAAATTAGTACAAAAGATCTTTGGTTTTCTGATAGGATAGAAAACATGGATAAAGGAGAAAATGCTGGTTGGTAGTATTTTCTCGTTTTTCCACAATATTTTCCAAGAGCTCTCTCCCACAAAAAGGTATCTTCTTTTCTCGAAATGTTTTCAAAAGATTTCTCCCACAAGGTCGTTAACTCAGGGTTGTTTGGAAAGACTGGACTGGAATTTTTTTCACTGTACTATTGTTTACTGAAGATGTTTGAAGCAGAGACAGAAGCATTAGAGTGTGAGAGACATAGGAAAAAAAGTAGTTCCGGCAAACATTCTAAAACTATCTCATCACTAGTGATGATACCATATCATCACTAGTGATGTTATTCACTATGAAAAACTGAAAAAATAATACACTGAGAAATCCCAGTAATTCACTGATAGGAATATAATAAAAGTAGATCCTGTTGAAATGACTACATTGTTTAACTCTTTACCAAACGACAAAATTTTAGACTGGCCCAAATGGATAGCATTTGCAGAGGACATGTTGGTATTGTACAAATTGTGAAACTTGTCTTTGAAAGGACAGAAAACATTGTGGGAAATGGAGAAGATGATGGTTATCTGCATTTTCTCCTTTTTCCCCAATGTTTTCGAAAGTCCTATTTCTTGTGGTCGTTAAAACTTGGGATTGTGTGGTAAAGAGTTTTAAATGACTAGATTGGTCTTGTAACTCTTTACAGACTCATCCAAATTAAAAGCAATGGCAGATGTCAAATTAAATGTTGCTAATATGATGACTTTGAGCTTGAAAAGATAGAAAGCAACGTGGGAAAAGCAAAAAATTGTGTTTACCAGCATGTACTCCTTTTCCCACAATGTTTTCCCAAAGCCTCTTTCTCAGGGTTGTTAAAACTTGGGATTGTGTAGTAAAAAAGATGCTGGTATGGTTCATGTACTGGGTATTTTTAGTTAAAAGTCTTCTTTTTTTAATTTTTAGGTCCAGTGTTTGGTAGCAAGGATTATTTTATGGGTTTAGCAATCATATTGGATACATACAGTAACCATAATGGACCACACAATGTAAGTTTCCCTTTCTAAAAATGTTTTCTACCCTATCAAAAACAAATCCACTTATTTTTGAGTATTATTTATATGTGATCAGGAGATGGTCAAGGCTTTATAAATCAATCATGTATGTTAATTTTAGCATGGTTCTAGTTTTACTAACCAGGGATAACATTGAAGGAAAAAGATCAAATGCTGGTAAAAGCACTTTTTCCGATTCCAGCAAAGTTTTTTAACCCCATCAAAAACAGATTCAAGCATTTTAGCCTCATTTAATGTGTGATCAAGAGATGGTTAGGATCATGTGTGAATCAATATAATGTTAATCCTCAAAGCATTTTTCACAACTTAAGTATTCTTTGCTTAACCCTTTACCACATGACCAATTTTAGACCTGTCCGAATTGAAAGCATTTGCAGAGGACAGTTTCAGTGTGGATCATATGAAATGATTTTCCTTTGATAGGGTAGAAAACATTGTGGGAAAAGGAGAAAATGCTGGTTACCAGCATTTTCTCCTTTTCCCACAATGTTTTCAAAAGCCTTCTCTATCAGGGGTGTCAAAAGTCATCATTGTGTGGTAAAGGGTTAAAGTGTAGATCAAAGATCAGACTGCACAAAACATGCAGTCTGATCTTTGATCTACACCGTTAGCTTTCTAGAGTCATTTTGAGAAGGCCAACCTTGAAATTGCTCTTAGTATGTTCTTATTTAATATATAAAAACATCCTTGGGGTTTATTTGGCACCCTAAAGGTTAACTTATGCCCTTTTTAGCTCAGCTGAGCAGAAAGTGCTCAGGATGAGCTATTGTGATCACTCACCGTCCGTCGGCGTCCGTCGTCCGTCCGTCCGTCTGGCCGTCCGTCCGTCCGTTCACATTTCTTTGTTTACACTCTAGCATCTACAAATATTAACCAATCAGCACCAAACTTGGTCAAAATATATGTGACCATAAGATCTCGGATGAGATCGATTATGGGTCTAATCGGACCAGAACAACTGGAGTTATTTGCCCTTGAATTAGAAAAATTGCTATATTTGACTTTGTTTACACTCCAGCATCTACAAATATTAACCAATCAGCACCAAACTTTGACAAAATATATATGACCATAAGATCTCGGATGAGTTTGATTATGGGTGTAATCGGACCAGAACGACTGGAGTTATTTGCCCTTGAATTAGAAAAATTGCTATATTTGACTTTGTTTACACTCTAGCATCTACAGATATCAACCAATCAGTACCAAACTTGGTCAAAATATATATGACTATAAGATCTCAGATGAGTTCGATTATGGGTCTAATCGGACCAGAACGACTGGAGTTATTTGCCCTTGAATTAGAAAATTGCTATATTTGACTTTGTTCACACTCTAGCATCTACAATTTTTAACCAATCGGCACTAAACTTGGTCAAAATATACATGACCATAAGATCTTGGATGAGTTCGATTATGGGTCAAATCGGACCAAAACGACTGGAGTTATTTGCCCTTGAATTACAAAAATTGCTATATTTGACTTTGTTTACACTCTAGCATCTACAATTATTAACCAATTGGCACTAAACTTGGTCAAAATATATATGACCATAAGATCTCAGATGAGTTCGATTATGGGTCTAATCGGACCAGAACAACTGGAGTTATTTGCCCTTGAATTAGAAAAATAGCTATATTTGACTTTGTTTACACTCTAGCATCTACAAATATCAACCAATCAGCACCAAACTTGGTCAAAATATATATTACTATAAGATCTTGGATGAGATTGATTATGGGTCTAATCGGACCAGAACGACTGGAGTTATTTCCCCTTGAATTATAAAGTTCTTTAGAATAGTTCTTTTTCTGGAGCATAACTTTGTCATTTCCAGTCCGATTGACTTGAAACTTGGCATTTGTGTTTGTTGCAATAATACGGAGTGCAGTGTGAAAGAACCATAACTCTACCTCATACTGTCTATGAGTTATTTCCCTTTGATCATCATTTTTACAGCATTTTCTGCTCGTCTGGAATATAACTTTGTCATCTCCAGCCTAAACATCTTCAAATTTGGTATGCATGATTGTTGAAAAATTATGGAGTGCAGTGCACAAGAACCATAACTCTTCCTAGCACGAATTTTGAGTTATTCCCCTTTTGACCTTCATTTTTATAGCATTTCTTGCTTGTCTGGAGCAAAACTTTGTCATCTTAAGTAGGAATGACTTGAAATTTGGTATGCTTATTTGTTGCAATATTTGGAAGTGCAATGCACAAGAATTGTAACTCAACCTCGTGCTGTCTTTGAGTTATTTCCCTTTGATTGTCATTTTTACAGCATTTAGTGCTTGTCCGGAATATAACTTTGTCATCTCAAGTCAGAACGACTTCAAATTTGGTATGCATGTTTGTTGCAATATTACCGAGTACAGTGCGCAAGAACAATAACTCTACCTAGCATGGATTTTGAGTAATTCCACTTTGATCTTCATTTTTACAGTTTTTCTTGCTTGTCCGGAACGGAACTTTGAAGTCTCAAGTCAAATTGACTTGAGACTTGGTAAACATGTTTGTTGCATTACCTGCCCTTTGCAATATTATACCTCCTTGACAACTGTCGGTGGGAACGGGCATATCTTGCGACAATTTGCTGCTCTTGTTTCACTATCATTTGGCCTTGAACCTCGATATTTGGTATTTATCTTTATTTTAGACCTTTACTGCTTAGTACTCAGGTGAGCGATATAGGACCATCATGGTCCTCTTGTTAAATGTATTTCAGCATCAACACCCCTATATTTCTGCTATGGTGAATAATGGTACCCTACATTATGATCACGATAGAGACGGTACCCATACAGAGCTGGCGGGATGTGAGTCACAGTTTAGAAATAAAGATGTGGATACTTTTGTTGCAATTCGTTATGAAGGGACTACTATAAAGGTAAAGTTTGTTGTATAAATGGTGCCTCTGATTGTTGCAAATTTGCATTTGTTATGTTACGACACATAGATAATGCATTTCATTTTTTGTGGAGGCCATCAAAATATATCACTGTTGTGACTTTTCGGGTTTTAAATAAAAGATTTCCAATATTTATTTATCCATATATCTATATATCGGTAGTTTATCCATGTTTACACAGCTGACTGAATAGCATTCCTCCTTTTCCTGTAATGTTTTCAAGCTTTTCAGAGAAAAATGTTATTATTTTAGCAATCTGAATTCTTTCATTTTCAAGTACTTTCAGTTTGTCTTGTCAAACATGTTGGCATCTGTTAAAGATCTAGTTTTTTTTAACTCACCTGAGCACAAAGTGCTCATGGTGAGCTTTTGTGATTGTGCTGTGTCCGGCGTCTGTCGTGCGTCGTGCATTGTCCGTCGTCAACTTTTACCTTGTGTACGCTCTAGAGGCCACATTTTCAGTCCGATACTGATGAAACTTGGTCAGAATGTTTGTCTTGATGATATCTGGGATGAATTTGAAAATGGATCATGTTGAGTCAAAAACTAGGTCACTAGGTCAAATCTTAGAAAAACCTTGTGTACACTCTAGAGGCAACATTTTCAGTCAAAAACTCTTGAAAGTTGGTCAGAATGTTTGTCTTGATGATATCTCGAATGATTTTTGAAAATGGGTCATGTCAGGTCAAAAACTAGATCACTAGGGCAGATCTTAGAAAAACATTGTGTATGCTCTAGAGGCCATATTTTCAGTCCAAAATTCTTGATAGTTGGTCAGAATGTTTGTCTTGATGATATCTCGGACGAGTTCGAAAATGGGTCATGTTGGGTCAAAAACTAGGTCACTAGGTCAAATCTTAGAAAAACCTTGTGTACCCTCTAGAGGCCATATTTTCAGTCTAATACTCTTGAAAGTTCGTCAGAATGTTTGTCTTGGTGATATCTGGGATGAGTTCAAAAATGGGTTGTGTCGGGTCAAAAAATAGGTCACTAGGTCAAATCTTAGAAAAACCTTGTGTATGCTCTAGAGGCCATATTTTCAGTCCAATGCTCTTGAAAGTTGGTCAGAATGTTTGTCTTGATGATATCTTGGATGAATTCCAAAATGGGTTATGTCGGGTAAAAAACTAGGTCACTAGGGCAAATTTTAGAAAAACATTGTGTACACATTAGAGGCCATATTTTCAGTCCAAAACTCTTGAAAATTGGTCAGAATGTTTGTCTTGATGACATCTCAGACGAGTTAAAAAATGATTCCTGTTGGGTCAAAAACTAGGTCACTAGGTCAAAGCTTAGAAAACCTTGTGTATGCTCTAGAGGCCATATTTTCAGTCCAAAACTCTTGAAAGTTGGTCAGAATGTTTGTCTTGATGATATCTGGGATGAGTTCGAAAATGGGTTGTGTAGGCTCAAAAACTAGGTCACTAGGTCAAATCTTAGAAAAACCTTGTGTATGCTCTAGAGGCCATATTTTCATTCCAAAACTCTTGAAAATTGGTCAGAATGTTTGTCTTGATAATATCTCGGACGTGTTTGAAAATGGGTTGTGTAGGGTCAAAAACTAGGTCACTAGGGCAAATCTTAGAAAAACCTTGTGTATGCTCTAGAGGCCATATTTTCAGTCGAAAACTCTTGAAAGTTCGTCAGATTGTATGTCTTGATGATATCTTGGATGACTTCCAAAATGGGTTATGTCGGGTTAAAAAAACCAGGTCACTAGGGCAAATCTTAGAAAAACATGGTGTACGCATTAGAGGCCACATTTTCAGTCCAAAACTCCTGAAAATTGGTCAGAATGTTTGTCTTGATGACATCTCTGACGAGTTCAAAAATGGGTCATGATGGGTCAAAAACTAGGTCACTAGGTCAAAGCTTAGAAAAACCTTGTGTATGCTCTAGAGGCCATATTTTCAGTCCAAAACTCTTGAAAGCTGGTCAGAATGTTTGTCTTGATAATATCTCAGATGAGTTTGGAAATGGGTTATGTCGGGTCAAAAACTAGGTCACAAGGTCAAATCTTAGAAAAACCTTGTGTATGCTCTAGAGGTCACATTTTTTAGTCCAATACTCTTGAAAATTGGTCAGAATGTTTGTCTTGGTGATATCTGGGATGAGTTCAAAAATGGGTTGTGTCGGGTCAAAAAATAGGTCACTAGGTCAAATCTTAGAAAAACCTTGTGTATGCTCTAGAGGCCATATTTTCAGTCCAATGCTCTTGAAAGTTGGTCAGAATGTTTGTCTTGATGATATCTTGGATGAATTCCAAAATGGGTTATGTCGGGTAAAAAACTAGGTCACTAGGGCAAATCTTAGAAAAACATTGTGTACACATTAGAGGCCATATTTTCAGTCCAAAACTCTTGAAAATTGGTCAGAATGTTTGTCTTGATGACATCTCAGACGAGTTAAAAAATGATTCCTGTTGGGTCAAAAACTAGGTCACTAGGTCAAAGCTTAGAAAACCTTGTGTATGCTCTAGAGGCCATATTTTCAGTCCAAAACTCTTGAAAGTTGGTCAGAATGTTTGTCTTGATGATATCTGGGATGAGTTCGAAAATGGGTTGTGTAGGCTCAAAAACTAGGTCACTAGGTCAAATCTTAGAAAAACCTTGTGTATGCTCTAGAGGCCATATTTTCATTCCAAAACTCTTGAAAATTGGTCAGAATGTTTGTCTTGATAATATCTCGGACGTGTTTGAAAATGGGTTGTGTAGGGTCAAAAACTAGGTCACTAGGGCAAATCTTAGAAAAACCTTGTGTATGCTCTAGAGGCCATATTTTCAGTCGAAAACTCTTGAAAGTTCGTCAGATTGTATGTCTTGATGATATCTTGGATGACTTCCAAAATGGGTTATGTCGGGTTAAAAAAACCAGGTCACTAGGGCAAATCTTAGAAAAACATGGTGTACGCATTAGAGGCCACATTTTCAGTCCAAAACTCCTGAAAATTGGTCAGAATGTTTGTCTTGATGACATCTCTGACGAGTTCAAAAATGGGTCATGTTGGGTCAAAAACTAGGTCACTAGGTCAAAGCTTAGAAAAACCTTGTGTATGCTCTAGAGGCCATATTTTCAGTCCAAAACTCTTGAAAGCTGGTCAGAATGTTTGTCTTGATAATATCTCAGATGAGTTTGGAAATGGGTTATGTCGGGTCAAAAACTAGGTCACAAGGTCAAATCTTAGAAAAACCTTGTGTATGCTCTAGAGGTCACATTTTTAGTCCAATACTCTTGAAAATTGGTCAGAATGTTTGGCTTGATGATATCTTAGATGATTTCGAAAATGGATCATGTTTGGTTAAAAACTAGGTCACTAGGTCATATCTTCGAAAAACCTTGTGTTTGCTCTAGAGGCCACATTTTTAGTCCAATACTCTTGAAAATTGGTCAGAATGTTTGTCTTGATGATATCTTGGATGAGTTTGAAAATTGGTCATGTCGGGTCGAAAACTAGGTCACAAGGTCAAATCTTAGAAAAACCTTGTGTACACTCTTGAAAGAGATTTAAAATGGATCATGTTTGGTCAAAAGGCTCAGGTAAGCGACTTCAGGGCCATCATGGCCCTCTTGTTTTTGACTGCATAAGAATTTGAATTCAAGTGGCTGGTAATATTTCATTACATTAACCTTTTTGTAAACAATGCAGTGTTGTAACAATCCCAGTAGAAAGGTCTTTAGAAAACAATGAGGAAACAGGAGGAAATGCTGGTAAGTGGCATTTTCTCCTTTTCCCACAATGTCTTACTATCTCATACAAATCTCATCATTTGTGCTAAATTCAGTTTGTCATCTGCAAAATTAATGCTTTCAATTTGGGTCAATCTAGAGTATTGTTGATTGGAAAAGAGTTAATAGAGAAAGACCAAAATACATGATTTATATTCATGTGAGTCATGCTCTGTGAAAAAGGGGTTTAATGCTTCTACAAAAAGTATCGACCTATGTCGGCCTGCACAGTCCGGGTCAGGTTGACCTGGGTCAACACCTTTTGCTATTGGTCAATTCTCTGCATGTCAACCGCATGATTTATTAGTTTGTTAGACAGAATGGATTTTGTAGATCCTTAACCTTTTCCCAAATGACAAGTTTTAGACTCTTCCAAACTGAGAGCATCTGCAGACAACAAATTTCAGAATTGGTAGAAATTAGCTTTAGGTCTCTGATAGGGTAGAAAAAATTGTGGGAAAAGGAGAAAATGCTGGTTCCCAGCATTTTCTCCTTTTCCCACAATGTTTTCAAAAGCCCTCTTTCCCAGGGTTGTGAAAACCAGGGATTGTTTGGTAAAGGGTTAATTATCTTTAATTATATGATGACTTGTTTGATACAATGCATTAAACCTCCTTTTGCTGGAGTAGACCTTTGTTTATATTGAAGAGCTCTTGTTTATAACATGTAGGTTTCTATGGATATAGAGGGTAGCAATGAATGGCAGGAATGTTTTACAGTAAATGGTGTACGCCTACCAACTGGTTACTATTTTGGTGCATCTGCTGCCACAGGACAATTAGCAGGTAACCATTAATTTCCTTCAGCACTTCAGCTATTCATACACTATATTGTCCTCACCAATACTAAGCTTTTAGTCATTCATTTGAATCCATATAAAGAAGTTTACGCAACTGTTCAGCCAGGAGAGAGGGGCATAGAAATCTTGGCCGAGTTAAGATTTGAGTTGGCATTATTATGAGCACACCTTGCATAATCCCACTGGCCCATTCTAGTTTGACCCACTTTAAATTGAGTCTTTACCAAACAAAAAAATTTAGACATGGTTCAGATTGAAAGCATTTGCAGGCAATATGTTGAATGTTGCTCAGGTGATGATTTCTGTACAGGTATTTGATAGGGTAGAAAACACTGTAGGAAAAGGAGTGAATGCTGGTTACCTTTTCCCACATTGTTTTCAAAAGGCTTCTTTCCAGGGTCGTTAACTCATGGTTGTGTGGTAATGTGTTATTATGAACCTAAAGATGAAAGCTTTTGAAGACTTTGTTTGAGAAGGGGAAAACACTTGTGTTGAGGATTTTCTCCTTCTGCCAGTGATGTTGTCTAACGAGTCAATGACATATATCCTTTCATGTAAGACACACTGCAAGTACTTTCAATGTGAACAAATCTAAATATTAGTTGTCTAGCAAAAACTTCTTTTGCAACTAGTTTCCAAGTAATTTAGCCAGTTATCCGGAGCTGGAGCTGTAGGTTGGTAAAATGGACATGCTTATTACATCTTTAAACATATTTGCAATAAACAACTTTGAAAAGATGGAGTAACATCTTTGTAAAATTTTCAACATGAATAATGATTTGATACATGGATCATAGAAAAAATATTTTGACAGAAGAAATTGTTCATTTGCAAGCAGTATCCTCTTTTGCCACAGAGTTTCTCAAAAGAAGACTGCTGTTTTGCTGTGGAGGTATTGTGCTAAGCTGTAACGAAAGTGGACGATGAAAAGCTTAAAAAAACATTGTTGGAAAATACAAAATTACTGCATTTTCTATTTTCTTTTTGTTCCATTTGTTTTCTACCTTGTTAAACAAAGATTCCCATTTTTTTTACCATTATTAAGTAGTTGAAATTTATTTTCATCTGATTGATACCCGAGCAATAACATTTACAATCTGTTGTTTTCAGATAATCATGATATAATTTCTATGAAGTTATATGAACTGGATTTACCGGAAGCAGTAAGTGATTTTTTTTATACGCCTGTCGAAGACGGGACGTATTATGGGATTACCCATGGCATACAGGCGGGCTATAGCGTCCAGTTCTTTGTCCAAAGCATAACTTTGTCATCTCCAGTCCGATTGACTTGAAACTTGGCATTTGTGTTTGTTGCAATAAGACGGAGTGCAGTGCGAAAGAACCATAACTCTACCTGGTGCTGTCTTTGAGTTATTTCCCTTTGAGGGTCATTTTTACAGCATTTTCTGCTTGTCCGGAATATAACTTTGTCATCTCCAGTCTGAACATCTTCAAATTTGGTAGGTATGATTGTTGAAAAATTACGGAGTGCAGTACACAAGAACCATAACTCTTCCTAGCACAAATTTTGAGTTATTTCCCCTTTGATCTTCATTTTTATAGCATTTCTTGCTTGTCCGGAGCATAACTTTGTCATCTTAAGTAGGAATGACTTGAAATATGGTGTGCTTATTTTTTGCAATATTTGGAAGTGCAGTGCACAAGAATTGTAACTCTACCTCGTGCTGTCTTTGAGTTATTTCCCTTTGATCGTCATTTTTACAGCATTTAGTGCTTGTCCGGAATATAACTTTGTCATCTCAAGTCAGAACGACTTCAAACTTAGTATGCATGTTCGTTGCAATGTTACGGAGTACAGTGCGCAAGAACAATAACTCTACCTAGCGCGGATTTTGAGTAATTCCACTTTGATCTTCATTTTTACAGTATTTCTTGCATGTCCGGAACATAACTTTGTCATCTCCAGTCCGATTGACTTGAGACTTGGCATTTGTGTTTGTGGCAATAATACGGAGTGCAGTGCGAAAGAACCATAACTCTACCTGGTGCTGTCTTTGAATTATTTCCCTGTGATTGTCATTTTTACAGCATTTTCTGCTTGTCCGGAATATGACTTTGTCACCTCTAGTCTGAACATCTTCAAATTTGGTATGCATGATTGTTGAAAAATTACGGAGTGCAGTGCACAAGAACCATAACTCTTCCTAGCACGAATTTTGCATTTAGTGCTTGTCCGGAATATAACTTCGTCATCTCAAGTCAGAACGACTTTAAACTTGGTATGCATGTTTGTTGCAATATTATGGAGTAGAGTGTGCAAGAGCAATAGCTCTACCTAGTGCGGATTTTGAGTAATTCCACTTTGATCTCCATTTTTACAGTATTTCTTGCTTGTCTGGAACGGAACTTTGTCACCTCAAGTCAAATTGACTTGAGACTTGGTAAACATGTTTGTTGCAGTTACAAAAAGTGCAATGCACTGGAGCCGTAATCTGACCTAATGCCCTTTGGGAATTATTCCCTATTCATTATTTTTTTTTTTTACAGCTTTTCATTCTTCTCTACAATATAACTGTCTTTTCATGTTGGAATGACCTGAAACTTTACATGCATGTTTCTTTAACAGTAGAGGAGACATTCATGCCTATTTCAATCACTTACATGATTTCTGCTGCACTACTATTTTCCTCTGCCTGCCCTTTATGATTATTATCCCCCCTCGACAACCGGCGGTGGGAAGGGCATATCTCGCGACAATTTGCCGCTCTTGTTTTTAGATCTTTTCACATAACTTAATTTGCATTGTTTGTAATACATTGAATCAAGAAGATAATGATACTACACAATATTCTTTTTCTGGGAAGGTTTTGAGGCAGGACGCTTGCATGCAGTAAAATGATGGAAATTTAGTATTCAGATAACAGATTGGTCTCTTTGCAGTCGTAAACTCGCTCTGTGAGATCAAATATGATGTCATCATACTTATTTGAAGACAATCCCACATTATCAGTGTGTGTTCATATGACATTCCCACAAACCTTTGGAAAATTCTGACTTTAAATCTGAAAATACCTGAACAGGCTACATAGCCCATTAAGGAAATACATGTAACACCAAAAAATAATTTTTTCTTAATTTTGGCTTTCTTCTTGATGATTGGTCAGCTGTTGCCTTCCTTCATCCACAAATGAATCATTTTTATACGCCCGTCAAAGATGGGACGTATTATAGGATCACCCATGGCGTACAGGCGTCCGGGTGGGCAGGCGGGCGGCGTCCAGTTCTTTGTCCGGAGCAGAACTTTGTCATCTCCCTTCCTGTTGACTTGAAACTTGGCATTTGTGTTTGTTGCAAAAATACGGAGCGCAGTGCGAAAGAACCATAACTCTACCTTGTGCTGTCTTTGAGTTATTTCCCTCTGATTGTCATTTTTACAGCATTTTCTGTTTGTCCGGGGCATAACTTTGTCATCTCTAGTCTGATTGACTTGAAACTTGGCATTTGTGTTTGTTGCAATAATACGGAGTGCAGTGCGAAAGAACCATAACTGTACCTCGTGCTGTCTGAGTTATTTCCCTTTGATTGTCATTTTTACAGCATTTTCTGCTTGTCCGGAGCATAACTTTGTCATCTCCCATCCGATTGACTTGAAACTTGGCATTTGTGTTTGTTGCAATAATACGGAGTGCAGTGCGGAAGAACCATAACTCTACCTGGTGCTGTCTTTGAGTTACTTCCCTTTGATCATCTTTATAGCATTTCTTGCTTGTCCGGAGCATAACTTTGTCATCTTAAGTAGGAATGACTTGAAATATGGTATACTTATTTGTTGCAATATTTGGAAGTGCAGTGTGCAAGAATTGTAACTCTACCTCGTGCTGTCTTTGAGTTATTTCCCTTTGATCGTCATTTTTACAGCATTTAGTGCTTGTCCGGAATATAACTTTGTCATCTCAATTCAGAACAACTTCAAACTTGGTATGCATGTTTGTTGCAATATTTCGAAGTACAGTGCGCAAGAACAATAACTCTACCTAGCGCGGATTTTGAGTAATTCCACTTTGATCTTCATTTTTACAGTATTTCTTGCTTGTCCGGAACGGAACTTTGTCATCTCCAGTCTGATTGACTTGAAACTTTGCATTTGTGTTTGTTGCAATAATACGGAGTGCAGTGCAATAGAACCATAACTCTATCTGGTGCTGTCTTTGAGTTATTTCCCTTTGATTGTCATTTTTACAGCATTTTCTGCTTGTCCGGAATAGAACTTGGTCATCTCTTGTCTGAACATCTTCAAATTTGGTATGCATGATTGTTGAAAAATTATGGAGTGCAGTGAACAAAAACCATAACTCTTCCTAGCACGAATTTTGAGTTATTTCCCCTTAGATCTTCATTTTTATAGCATTTCTTGCTTGTCCGGAGCATAACTTTGTCATCTTAAGTAGGAATGACGTGAAATATGATATGCTTATTTGTTGCAATATTTGGAAGTGCAGTGCGCAAGAATTGTAACTCTACCTCGTGCTATCTTTGAGTTATTTCCCTTTGATCGTCATTTTTACAGCATTTAGTGCTTGTCCAGAATATAACTTTGTCATCTCAATTCAGAACGACTTCAAACTTGGTATGCATGTTTGTTGCAATATTTCGAAGTACAGTGCTCAAGAACAATAACTCTACCTAGCGCGGATTTTGAGTAATTCCACTTTAATCTCCATTTTTACAGTATTTCTTGCTTGTCCGGAATGGAACTTTGTCACCTCAAGTCAAATTGACTTGAGACTTGGTAAACATGTTTGTTGCAGTTAGAAAAAGTGCAATGCTCTGGAGCCGTAACCTTACCTAATGCCCTTTTGGAATTATTCCCTATTCATTATTTTTTTTTTATAGCTTTTCATGCTTCTCTACAATATAACTTTGTCTTTTCATGTTGGAATGACCTGAAACTTTATATGCATGTTTCCTTAACAGTAGAGGAGACATTCATGCCTATTTCAATCACTTACATGATTTCTGCTGCACTACTATTTTCCTCTACTTGCCCTTTACGATTATCATCCCCCCTCGACAACTGGCGGTGGGACGGGCGTATCTTGCGACAATTTGCCGCTCTTGTTTAAATTTAGGGAGACTATAAAAAACTGAAAAGCCCCCTTTAGCCCTTTACAACAGAATCCCAAGTTATAAATACCCTGAAAAAAAGGCTTTTAATAAAAAACGGGGGGAAAAGGGAAAATACTGGTAACTAGTATTTTTCTCCTTTTTCCATAATGTTTTCTATCATATCAAAGACAGAAATCATCATTTGAGCTACATTAATTTTGTAATCTGCAAATCCTTTCAATTTGGTAGAGTACCACATTTTGTCGTTTAGTAAAGACAAATAACCCCAATGGACATTTTCAGTCTATAATGTGACCCGTATAATTGCAGTGTCATGCCTGCTTTTGTCTAAAGTGTCTCAGCAAATGCAAACAGTGTAGATCAAAGACTGGGGCCTGTATTCACCAACCATTCTTGGAATGTTCTCAATCTTATTCCCCAGAATTGGTTTAGCCAATCAAAAGTTACGTTACTTTCAAATCTAGAAAGTATTGGAGAATAGGATTAAAAATGTTCTAAAGAAGGGTAGGTGAATACAGACCAAGACTGCACCTTTTTTTGCTGTCTGATCTTGATCTACGCTGTTTGCAGAACCAACAAAAGTAGTAGAATGTTTAAATGATATTTGTATTTTGCATTTCAAGTGTTTAATATCTATTACAGCAAGCAGAAGAATACAGTGGTCTACCATCAGCTGATATATTTGCATCTCCAAGGGGTTAGTATTTCCTTTTTACACAATATGGCTTGAAACACGCGAAAAGGGGCATTCGGACATTTGCGTAAAGTGTCGTCTCGGATCAGCCTGCGCAGTCTGTGCAGGCTAATCCGAAACGACACTTTCCGTTTTTATGTAATTTTCTCTTTTGCGCAAGTCTACTGTAGCATAAAATCTAATGTAGTCATAAAGTGCCGTCTCGGATTAGCCTGCGCGGACTGCGCAGGCTGATCCGAGACGACACTTTACGCAAATGTCCGAATGCCCCTTTTTGCGTGTTGCAAGCCATATTATAACTTACATATGACTGTTTTCATCCCTTAGCAGGCCACTGGTGAAAGCAATGTGTCCTGTTGTCACAATGTTTATATCTAGCATCAATATTTTTGGGGGTATTCTGGATTCAGTCTGTCTGTCAGTGTGTCTCCATACTTTAACTTCGGCCTTTTGTGTCAAAAAATCCAATCTCAGTTTAGTTTTCATTGTAAAGAAATTCAGTACATTTATTGAAGTTAAAACTAAACTATGCATTTCAAAACAAACATAACCTATTTCGTGGATAATTTGTAAAACTGTATAGTTATTCTTGTGGCTTCCTGACAAATATTACCCCTGGCGGTTGTGATTAGATATAGATTATGACAGATAGAAAATGCAATTTAAGATTTTGTGTCAATCCTTTTGTCCAATCAAGGGTATGTCATGATGCCTGCCACGTGACTGTGTATGATCTTCCACTTGCATATTCATGCAGCAAGCTAGAAAATGGAGTCAAGAATTATTTCAAGGACAGTAGAAATGTAAATTTAGCATGTGTATCAATATATAGCGTTTAACTGTAAAGGGTCTCAGAAAGAAGGGTAAAAGATATAATTCTGTAGCAAGACAAGTATGTCATTTCCCATGTTCATAACAACAGGTAGAGTTCTAGTTTTAGATGGAGGTATGCAAATGATTAGCAATAAACCATCACAACACTCCACCATTGTTTACAATTTTGACATAATGTTATTTTCTCCTGACCAATATTCAATTTCCTCCAGTTCCACTGTAAAGGAAATTACGTTTTCAAATCCTAAAACAGAAATAAGAATTTTTGTTATAAACATACCATTTATTTTTATTTTCACAGATCATGTTGAAGATCCAAGAGGAGGTTTTATGTCAGGGGGTGGATGGTCAGGGATAAAGATATTTTTTGTCATCTTACTTGTCATCGTGGGATTAATTGTGTGTGGTATTGTAGGTTACGTAATTTTTAGCAAGGAAGACCCTACGAGGAGAAAACGTTTTTACTAAAGTGCTCAAATACTTTTATCGTCGTTGATTGTCCATTATAGAATATATAAAGTAATACTTGTGTATGTTTTGTATAGGTAAATGCCAATGAAATAAATCTTATGTCCTGGTCATCTTAGACATTTATTTAAACTATTGGAAAAGTGACAGTTTTTATATAGGTAAATGCCAGTAAAACGAATTTTATGTCTTGGGCCTTTTGGACATCTATTTCAATTGGTGGAAAAATGAAAATTTTTATACGAAGATAATTATTGTCTTTTAATCCTTTACCACACAGTCCCAAGCTTTAACGATCCTAAAGAAAAGGAATTTTGAAACCATTACAAGCATTTCTCCTTTTCCCACAATGTTTTCTACCCCTATCAAAGGCAACCTTTATTGTTCGAATGACATTCAGTCACCTGCAAATGCTCTCAATTTGGATGAATCTATAATTTGGGATAAGTACAGTCCAGTGTCAAGCTTCTTGTCAAGAATACACTTTTGTGTCTGTAACTGTTTACTATTAGCCAAATTTGAAAGCATCTTCGCTTTTGGTTGTGAAAACACAGGATTGTGTGATAAAGTGTTTACTCTTTACCAAATCAGAAGATTCAAGACCTGTCTAAATTGAAAGAATTTGCATATGACAAATTGAAATTTGACTCTAAAACTGAAATTTGTGTTTGAAAATGTAGAAAACATTGTCGGAAAAGGAGAAAATGCTGGTTACCAGCATTTTCTCCTTTTTCCACAATGTTTTCAAAAGCCTTCTTCCTTAGCGTCATTAAGACTCGGGATTGTGTGGTTATGGGTTAAAGATGCATAGTGAGGGAGAGTAAATGAATAATAATCTATTGAGTGTAAAAACATGATTTTATGACTTATGTTGAATGCTACAAAAATTTGCTAAAAAGAAAATTGCTTGTCATGAGGAATTTCTCCTTTTGCTACAAAGATTTCAAAAGTGGTTTGCAAGATAAAAGCATTTGCCTGAAGGTATCAATGTAGTCAAGAATTGATGGTGTTTGTTATGCAAGTTTCAATGCAGCGCATGCCCTGTTTCCGTGTATCCTTGGTAAAATTTACAAAATTTCAGAGTTGTCACAATCCAATACATGTGCAGAAGACAAATGTGGTTCAAACTGCAGGATTTCGCTTTGAAAAGGTAGAAAACAATGTGGGAAAAGAAGAAAATGCTAGTTACTAGCATTTTCTCCTTTTCTCACAATGTTTTCAGAAGCAGTCTTCCTCAAGGTCATTTAAAGTAGTGTTTGTGAGGTAAAGAGTTAATTCATCTATATAGCATTATAATCAGATTGTTACCATTTGAGTGGTATTCTGTGAAACAGGGGCTTAATACATCTACCAAAGATATCGATGATTGTCAGCCTGTGAAATCTGTGTAGGCTGACTTGGGTCTCAACTTTGGCCATTTGTAGATTCTATGCATGTTAAAGGACTGTTCTACACCTATATCCAGACAGTTGTCAGACTAAATGGATTTTACGGACCCATAATTTTATCATAACTTGGTATTATGTATCAAGGAGATTCATTTAACCCTGTTTTGTCATAGTATGGCTCATTGTCATTGTTAAAGGCATTGGTTGTATTTTGCATGTATGTAATTTATGAAGATTGAAATTAATTTTGTAACTGTTGCTGATTTTTTTTTTTGTCAAGAAAAATTTATAAATCCATCCTCCCAAAAACTGGAACTAGATATGGTGAACATATTTTTCACTTAGATTTAATGTATGGTTTTATACAGCAAAAAGTAAAGACGTGACTAATGCTAATTTTTTTGTCAAGAAAAATTTATAAATCCATCCACCCAAAAACTGGAAAAGGTGAACACATTTTTTGCTTCGATTTAAGGGATGGTGTTCACAGCAAAAAGTAATGATGTAAGTTGAAGACCGAGATCATACTTCGTGATCAAAGTTTGAAATGGTGGGTTTCACAACTTTTCTGGGCTTAACTTTATTACTTTTTCACCTATTACCCCTGTACCTCACAGACCAAACTTTTAATGTCACTAAGAAAGGAAGCTTTTGAAAACATTGTAGGAAAGGAGAAAATGCTGGTAACCCACAATGTTTCCTACCCTTCCAAAAACAAATTTCAATTTTTGAGTCACATTTATTTTGTTATCTGTTAATACTTTTAATTTGGACTAGTCTGAAATCTTGTTTGATAAAGAGTTTATTGTTTGTCACTCTTTTCTGACATCTTCTTTACAATTATCCCCATAAAATGCCAGTAAAATCAACGAAAATTATTTTCTATTTGTAAAGAACACAAATTTAGCAAATAAAGGGTTTATTGTTATGTTGGTGAAAAAATAAGTTGCAAATGCTAAACATGGTGGCTATTGGTGCTTTTATGGTTTGCTTGAAAATTGGTGCACATTCTTTTAATGTTCTGTACATTTTTTTTGTCTGTCATCCGTTCTTACCATACAATCCAGTTTTAACATATCTGATGAAAAAGCCTTTTGAAAATATTGTTGAAAAAGAACAAAATGCTGGTAACCAGCATTCTCTCCTTTTCCCACAATGTTTTCTATCAGGGTCATAAAAACTAGGGATTGTGTGTGTCAAAGGTAAATTTTACTTAACACGTGTAACAAAGTTCATTGTTCAAACCCAAGCTTTGGCAATACTAAATGTCAGCTGTGTGATTGAAATCCAATTGGTGCTTATGTCTGTAATGGTACCGCTTTGCCTTTCATGTGTATTACCTCTTTTCACTTATCATAAACTTTGGTACTCGAGAGGGAATTTTTGTATTGATTTAGGTAATTCATGTGGAAGTATGTGTAATTGTACATTGTCTAATAAATTATTTTTGTACTTAACTTGAATGCTAGTAACATGTCTCTATTGTTCACCTTCCATTTAGCTCACTAGAGCCTAAGTCTTTCAAACAAAAAAATGTAACTCAAAAATTAAAATTTGTTTTGGGAAGGGTAGAAAACATTGTGGGAAAAGGAGAAAATACTGTTTACCAGCATTTTTAGCTCACCTGAGCACGAAGTGCTCAAGGTGAGCTTTTGTGATCGTGCTGTGTCCGTCGTGCGCCGTCCGTCGTGTGTCGTCAACTTTTACCTTGTGTACGCTCTAGAGGCCACATTTTCAGTCCGATACTCATGAAACTTAGTCAGAATGTTTGTCTTGATAATATCTCGGACAAGTTCGAAAATGGGTCATGTCGGGTCATAAAACTAGGTCACTAGGTCAAATCTTAGAAAAACCTTGTGTATGCTCTAGAGGCCACATTTTCAGTTCGTTAAACATGAAACTTGGTCAGAATGTTTGTCTTGATAATATCTCGGATGAATTCCAAAATGGGTCATGTTGGATTAAAAAGTAGGTCACTAGGTCAAATCTTGGTATAAACCTTGTGTACGCTCTAGAGGCCACATTTTCAGTCCAAAACTCTTGAAAGTTGGTCAATATGTTTGTCTTGATGACATCTCGGAGGAGTTCGAAAATGGGTCATGTTGGGTAAAAAAATAGGTCACAAGGTCAAATCTTGGAAAAAGCTTGTGTACACTCTAGAGGCCACATTTTCAGTCCGATACTTATGAAACTTAGTCAGAATGTTTGTCTTGATGATATCTCGGCTGAGTTCGAAAATGGGTCATGTCGGATCAAAAAGTAGGTCACCAGGTCAAATCTTAGAAAAACCTTGTGTACGCTCTAGAGGCCACATTTTTAGTCCAAAACTCTTGCAAGTTAGTCAGAATGTTTGTCTTGATGACATCTCGGAGGAGTTCGAAAATGGGTCATGTCAGGTCAAAAACTAGGCCACATCTTAGAAAAACTTTGTGTACGCTCTAGAGGCCATATTTTCAGTCCGATACTCATGAATTTTGGTCAGAATGTTTGTCTTGATGATATCTCAGACGAGTTCAAAAATGGGTCATGTCCGGTCAAAAACTAGGTCACTAGGTCAAATCTTAGAAAACCTTTTGTATGTTCTAGAGGCCACATTTTCAGTCCGTTAAACATGAAACTTGGTCAGAATGTTTATCTTGATGATATCTTGGACGAGTTCAAAAATGGGTCATGTCGGGTCAAAAACTAGGTCAAATCTTAGAAAAACCTTGTGTACGCTCTAGGGGCTATATTATCAGTCCACATCTCTTGAAAGTTGGTCAGAATGTTTGTATTGATGATATCTCGGACAAGTTCCAAAATGGGTCATATCAGGTCAAAAGCTAGGTCACTATGTCAAATCTTTGAAAAACCTTGTGTATGCTCTAGAGGCCACATTTTCTGTCCAATACTTATGAAAGGTGGTCAGAATCCTTGTTTTGATAATATCTACAATGGGAAAATGAGCTGTTTGGCTAAAAAGTAGGTCACTGAGAGAAATTCTAGAAAAAGCTTGTGTACAAGCTAGAGGCCAAATTTTCAGTCCAATAATTATGAAAGCTTGATAGAATGTTTGTCATAATATCTCGAAAGAGATTAAAAATGGGTCATGTTTGGTCAAAAGACTCAGGTGAGCGACTTCAGGGCAATCATGGCCCTCTTGTCTCCCTTTCCCACAATGTTTTCAAAAGCTTTCACAGTCATTTAAACTCTGGATTGTCTGGTGAAGGGTAAAGTGCATTTGCAGATGACAAATTAAATGTGGCTCAATGATGGGATTTGTCTGTAGGAGGGTAGAAAACCTTGTAGGAAAAGGTGTAAATACTGATTATCATCAATCTCTTCTTTTTTGCCCCAACAGAAGAGGAGCGATATAGTTTTAGTGTTGTCCGTCTGCCCGTTCCGGTGTAAGTCCGGGACAAAATTTCAAATACCATTGGACAGAATTTTGTGAAACTTTATATATGTATATAATAACCCATTCTGCAGATATACCTTTTTTTTTTTTAGCTCACCTGAGCACAACGTGCTCAAGGGGAGCTTTTAGGATCACCCGGTGTCCGTCATGCGTCGTCAACAATTCTTTAAACATCAACTCCTCCTAAACCGCTGGGCCAATTTGGACCAAACTTGGCTGGAATGTTCCTTTGGCGGTTAAAAACTGTGGTTGCCATGGCAACCAAATGGAATTTTCTAAGAAATTCTTTAAAAATCTTCTCCTCTGAAACCGCTGGTCAGGTTTTGAAATAATTTCACAGAGATGTTCCTTGGGTGACCCTTTTCAAAAACTGTTTGCGAAATTTTGATCCGTCAAGAAACATGGCTCTGGTTACTGGGGGCTACTTGCACTATACAGAAATGAAGAAATTCTTAAAAATTATTCTTCTCTGAAATGGCTGGTCAGATTTTGAAATAATTTCACAGGGATGTTCCTTGGATGACCCTTTTCAAAAATTGTTTGCGAAATTTTGATCCGTCAAGAAACATGGCTCTGGTGAATGGGGGCTACTTGCACTATACAGAAATGAAGAAATTCTTAAAAATTCTTCTCTGAAACCGCTGGTCAGATTTTGAAATAATTTCACAGAGACGTTCCTTGGGTGACCCTTTTCAAAAATTGTTTGCGAAATTTTGATCCGTCAAGAAACATGGCTCTGGTTACGGGGGGCTACTTGCACTATACAGAAATGAAGAAATTCTTAAAAATTCTTCTTCTCTGAAACCGCTGGTCAGATTTTGAAATAATTTCACAGAGATGTTCCTTGGGTGACCCTTTTCAAAAACTGTTTGCGAAATTTTGATCCGTCAAGAAACATGGCTCTGGTTACTGGGGGCTACTTGCACTATACAGAAATGAAGAAATTCTTAAAAAATTCTTCTTCTCTGAAACTGCTGGTCAGATTTTGAAATAATTTCACAGAAATGTTTCTTTGGTGACCCTTTTCAAAAATTGTTCGCAAAATGCTGATTCATCAAGAAACATGGCTCTGATGGGTGGGGGGGGGGGCCCACTTGCACTATATGGACATGAAGAAATTCTTAAAAATTCTTCTTCTCTCAAACGGCTGGTCAGATTTTGAAATAATTTCACATAAATGTTTCTTGGGTGGCTCAATTAATTGGAATTATCTTTTGGAGGGTAGAAAACATTGTGGGAAAAGCTGAAAATAATGGTTACTAGTATTCTCTCCTTTTTGAAATGTTTTCAAAAGACTTTTCTCTCAGGGTCACAAATTAATTAACACTTTCTCAAACAACAAAATTTCAGACTGGTCCATATTTAAAGCTTTTAAAGAAAACAAATGTTGCAATAGTCATGAAATCTGTCTTTGAAAGGATAAAAACATTGTGGAAAAAGGAGAAAATGCTGGTTGCTAGCATTTTCTCCTTTTCCCAAAATGTTTTCAAAAGCATTCAAGGTGTTTTAAACTCAGTATTGTGTGATATAGGGTTAACAAACCTTTCTAGCAGTAACAAACTTGGGATTGTTCGATCATGATTAACAAAATTTCTCAAGTTCTAAAATATTTATTTTACACCAAAAATGAAGCCGATTCTCACTACAATATTGACACATAATCTTTCATTGCTTATGAAATGTGCATCAATGGAAATCAAAAGTATCTATTTCAATTTACTTTCAACACTGTAAATTATAGTGAATCATACTTTTTTGAAGAATTTCTTATGATGGCTATATATTTCAGACTGATCACCACAGAAATAAGAAGGTTGGCAATCACAAAAATGAAATGTATCTCTTTCATGTCTACCTTTAGCTTGTATTGATAAAGCTTTCGTTGAAAACTATGTTGCAAGTTGAAATATAAAGTATCTTTTTCATTACTACCGTAAGTTCATATTTATAAAGCTCTTGTTCAAAACCTTGTTGCAAATTGAAAACTTGATCAGAGCAATTCTCTAAACATTTAAGATAGTGGCAATGATGAAATTCCATGAAATAGATGTGAATGAAATATTTACAAGAAAATCAAAAACTAAATCTACTCTCTTCATTTGAAGCTATCATTTACCACCATGAACAGTGATAACCCTCTACCAAACAACTAAAGTTTCAGAATTCAACCTAGTTGGATGCATTTACAGACACCATAATTATGAAAAGGTACTGAAGGTAGCTCAAACGAAAATTTCTGTTAACTTCTGTCAAAGGAAAATTTTGTGGGGAAAGGAGAAAATGCTGGTTACCAGCATTTTCTCCTTTTCCCACAATGTTTTCAGTTGTTTTCTTCTTCAGGGTCGTTAAAACTTAGGAATGTTTGGTAAAAGGTTATTGAGATGATGAGGGCCTTAAAAGATGTGTTTTGATATAGCTTCCAGTTAAAGACTGAGGTCAAGCATAGAATATTATCCTAATTCGGGGACTATTCCTTCATCTACTCGGTCATTACGACACAACAAAATTCTCAACTTGTACAATTAGAAAGCATCTTAAATTTTGCAGACTATGAAATAAATGTGACTAAAAATTAAACTTTGCTCATGGAAGGGAAGAAAACATTGTGCAAAACAGAGGAAATGCCGGTTACCAGCATTTTCTCTTTTTTCCACAATGTTTTCAGTCTCAATATTAAAGTTGTTTGTACTCCTAATTGGAGTTAAAGGGTTAACTCATTTCTAAAACAAAAGTTGTTGGAAAACAACCATTTCAAAAAGAAACTGAATACACTGCAAAAGTCTTATTTTGTTTGGTATTCATTCATAATCTTGTGTTTTCTCCCCAAAGTGATGTTGCAGGTAGTTTCAAAATGACGAGTAGATCTATCATACACGGTCCAGCGCCTCCAATATAATGATGCTGTTGCCTCTGATTACCTGAGAAAAAGGAGAAATAAGATTAGTTACCATAGAAAAATGTTCAGTCACCATAGAAACAAGATCAGTCCCATTTCTGTGAAGTGTGAATTTTTACCTTTACTACCCCTCTGCAGGGGATAGCTTTATGAAAATAATGTGGAAAAGAGAAAGTGTTTGTGACAGTAAAATAGCAGTATCTGGGTTTTTACTATCTGCTAGAAAGTTTTATTTAAGTTCTGGTTAAGCAACTGATATCACCAACATCTTATTTTTTTAATCAAACATTACTTAGGTGATGTGCTGTTTCAAATCACAGATTTTTTAATCTCTTTTCATGAACAAAACAATTGAGCTAAAATTTCAGACTAGTCTAAATTGAGAGTATTTGAATTGAAGATGACAGTAAGTATGAAACTCAAAAGACGACTACTGCCTTTGAAATGGGAGAAAACATTGTGGGAAAAGGAGAAAATGCTGGTTACCAGCATTTTCTCCCTTTCTCACAATGTTTTCAAAAGGTGTGTGTTAAAACTCAAGATTGCATGGTACAGAGTTAAACTTAATATTACTTGTCCATATTCTACATGGACATTTCCAAAGTTGTTTACGTATAATTTGTCTAAGGGTGGTGATGTCTATATCGCAACTTTACAAATCATCGCGAAAAATGAAATATACTTACCACCATACCAATAGCGTGTTTTTCACCAGTTTTTGTTTCTTCAATGGATTCATCAACAACAAGATTCATAAAAGGGTCAAAACCTCTCAAAATACCAGTCACCCTTCTTCCTCCATTCAGCTTTACTGAAAAAAAAAAAAAAAAACAGAACATGGTACTGTAGGTCATTCAGAATTTCCTCGTCTGTTTTCTGTTCTCTTGGTTGGATTCTTTTATACATTCTTTTCCACATAAAGCTTTGACAGATGAGTTGAAGTCCGTGACTTCAGAACAACCAAGAAATCATATAATTGTGATTTAAAGTCATATATTTCATTGGTTCTATGAATGAATGATGGAGTAGCTATGTCAACTTATGCTTTGACTACTGTTTGTCTGCATCAATCAACACAAACAATGACCGCTTCTTTCACACAGTCTGATTCGGATTCCTGACTACCCACCACAGCAATATCTTCTTTGTGTCTTAATCATAAGGTACCAGAGTTTTCCCTTGACTTTCTCAAAAGGAGATCATTCTACCTCTTCAAAAAGAATGAAAGACATTTGGAAAATTTGGGGGTCCAGATTCAAAGAAACAGGGTCATTGAAAACCCTGGGTACAAACCAAGTATACTTACTACAAATAATACTCTTTTGTGAAGCTAACATTTATCATCTTGCAAATTCTATTCTAAATACATGGTGGACAATGGAAAACTGTTTACTACATCACAGTACATGTACCAGTATCTCAAACCAGAGTACTCCAGAGATTGGAGGAATTCACCTGAATATAACTTCTTTAATACTCCCTGCTCTGGTCTTTGTCTACTTACATATCTCAAGCTCACAACATGATACTTACATGCAAGTCTTTTCTCCATATATCTGAAAGAATAAAGTGAAACAAAATTTCAATAATAACCCTTTACCAAACAATAAAAGTTGGGACTCGTTATTAAAAGCATTTCCGTAAGACAAATGTTGCTCGATTAATTTCTGTCCTTGATATAATGGAAAACATTGTGGGAAAACATTGTGGGAAAAGGAGAAAATGCAGAGCCCTTGGTAGGGTCATTTAACGAGTTCAATTGCCCTAAAGAGCACAAGTCAGGGTCCAAAAATTTCAAGAAAAGGCACTCGTCCTGTAGGACAAGTTACTTTTTCAGACGAAACGGAAACGTTACAATGAACCTTAAATACCGGGTTTTAAAAACAGGTACCAGTTATCCGGTCAAGTTACAGAAATTAATAAAGCCAAAACAACACAGTTTTTCAAACTGGTTTGGAGAAAGTATTTCCGTTAATGTTAATATCGTTCGTTTTAATAATTAGCAACGTCCCTCATATTGAATAAGGTCCACCCGAAGCATATTATGAGAATTTTGTTTGCAATGAAAGGTCCCGGGTTATATCATTAGGCTGACTTGAAACCGGTCTTTACTTGGGGCGGGAACCAACACGTTTTATGTTCTGTTTCAAAATTTGATTTCCTGAATACCCTTAATTCGCTTATTCAATAATTGAATGGCCGTTTTGTCTCGTGGAAGTTAAATAATCATCTGAAAAACTTGTTTTACTATCTCCTATTCATCACTCGTCCTGCCGGACGAGTATGACTGATATTTCACTCGTCCTCATCTATTTCTTACTCGTAAATACGAGCGGATGAGTGGATTTTTTGGACCCTGCAAGTCTTGTATTATCAACTTCAATGCAAACATAAAGATATGAAAAATGCACGGGGTTCTGGATTATTCATGTCAAACAAACTTTGCAACATCCAGGTAAACTTTAGTCCAAATATTTAGACGTACACATGCTTGTTTGCCGTTCAACATTTATCTATCGGACATTTCACATTTTACTTTTCTTTTGCATGTTACGTCTAAACGGGCCCCACTTAGTTCTATGTAGCAAATTTGATTTCCTAAAATCCGAGATAATGTTGAAAAAGCACTGAGCTTAACATGAAAGATGACTTAACTGGATACAAATTCACTTTTTTCTCTCTGAAAAAGGGCCACATTCATGATATATTCATCTAGAATTCAATCGTGTAACTTTTTCAACACAAATGCCGCCATATTTACAAGCATATTTCGGGTTAAATAAAGAACCGACATTCCCAACGGTTTTTGAACGAAATCGGGTCACCCCCCCCCACCACGGACCGGATTGTAACAATGGTTTTGGCAACCATTTTTTTTAAAACCTTTTAGATATTTTGAACTGCATTCAGTAACGCTTATGAATTCACTGGCTCTGTCAATTGCATAAAGATCGATGTTTTTGCACAATTTCCTGCGGCCAACATGCATTTCAGAATACGAATAAGTGACAGGGTGGACCAACGATTCGAAGGGCTTAATTGACGGTTTTATTTCAGGAATATTTAAATGAAGTTCTGTTTACCAAAATTATTTTCATAAACCCCACATAAATTAATGTGAAATGCCTGTATAACCATAGTCACTACTTGAATCATGTATATTCAACGATAACAACATATTCAGCCTTCGGTCTTGTGCCAGAAGCTGAATTTAGACATGGGAAACCCCGACCTCATTGCGTGGCTTTAAATATCCATTGAACAGTTCATGAAAAAACATAATGTATACCAAAAATCAACTAAAATGCTTCCTATCACTAGAAGTAACTGTTTTGGTTAATATAAATGAACAGTTCTAAGTTAATTAGCTTCAGTTTTTTGCAACGCGATGAACGGGACAGACGAGTGTAAAATTTAGCGTCCCTTGGCCTCTTGACAGCAGCACTAGAATTCCAGAAAACAAAAAATAATGCATTTTGCAGTATTTCTGCTCAAGCAAATTAATGTGAAAATCAAGTTGTGGAACTGAAATTCACGTAATAAACAGGGTTCTCCCTAGGTCCAGAATCCCAAGAGTCATTGACTCTTGGGCCCAAATTTTCAAGAGTCAAAATGGAATTTCCAAGAGTCTAATAGAAATGTCCAAGGGTCAAAATTATCACGGAGAGATAAGGGTGAAATAATGAAAACTTTCCATTTATGTTCTTTGTTTATGGATAGGAATTAGATAAGGAAATACCCTATCTTATGTAGAGACTTGTTGGAATGAAGTGGACAGAAGAATTTTAAATTGCAGCCCTAGCATGCAATTCATCTTGATGAATAAATGGACACAAACAACTTTTGAACTGTTTACCAAACAACAAAAACTTTTGACTAGATCATAATTATTTTAGACATTTGCAGAGGACAATTCAAATGTGGCTGGAACGACTTCTCTTTCTTACCCCGGAACATTGTGGAAAAGGGAGAAAATAAAGGTCACATCCATTAAAGTGTTATTTCTTAAGATTTAAGTCTTCTTTTCTTGTCCAATTACTTTTTCTTTCACACTTGTTCCGGTCCCCCCCCCCCCCCCCCCCGCGTTCCATCTAATCTATAGGTTGTTGTTTATTTTCATCTTAAGTTTTTCCTAATTTTTAAACAGAGATTTTAGCTTTCACTTATTGTTTCATAAAGAAATATGTATAAATTCACTGTTTAAATTTGCCACCAAAGATGAAAAGATAGTTTGAAGTGCCTCTGATCGGACGATGTCGAAATGATTTCTGTTGTGTCATGGGTTTTCACGTTTTTTTCCATCGATCTTTTTTTCAAATCAGTTAATATTTTTACAAGTATTACTGCATGATTTGATACAAATTTGTTAATTAGGGTAGCAGTTAACTTGAAAACCTGTCATTTTACACTAGATAATTGGACTAACACCTTTATCATGTTTTCAAAAATGACTCGCCAGCTTGATTACGTGTGATAAACAGAGCTGTGTGCGTCTGTACACAGTTGACACTGATCGTGTTTATTATAGGCTACATTCCTGCCGGATGCATGCGACATAATTTATATGACCCTTTGGCTGGTAATCTCATGCGTCAGATTGACGCTTAGGCAGGTATTTTTGAGCGTCAAAAACGGGTCATTTCGGATTTCCGTGCATCAAAACCCGGAGTCTCGGGTCAAAGGAGAACCCTGATAAATTTTGGCTACACGCAAAACCTCACGCAAAAAATAAATAAAAAAGAGCCATTTTTCCGTTATCTTGTGTAAAATGACAGTTTTGCAGTAAATTGACACCCTTATTGACATTTTCTTTGTCAAATCATGCGGAAATACCTGTCCATAAATTAACAGACACGAAAAATTGATTGGTGCAAAAAAACGCAGAAACCCGTAACACAACAGAATGTTCCGTTAGACTTAGCCCGATCAGAGACTTCAGACCGTCTTTTCAGCTTTTTAATTACTTTAAACAGAAAATTTTCACAATTATCTTGATCTAACAGACTTTTTTTTTGCTGCCAATCATAAATATGGGTTGCTTAAGCTGTAGTTGAGAACCATTATTGTCCAACCCTCTAATATGAAATCTTAACCATAGATTTACTGCTCAGGGGGTAAGTGTACCCTAAGTGGAAATACCGGTTTTGGTTCCTTCTATCAAATTTATTAGCAGCTGTGAAGAAGGACTAGGAATTTTCTTCAAAACGACTTTATCATAAATCACCTGAAAATATTCAGTGTCGTAATAAAAGGGTTGGAAAAATTAACTCTCAGTAATACCAGCGAGTGGTCTGGATTTTTTTTTTTTCCGTCGTAGGAGACCAAACAAAAAAAAAAATCTGATCCAAAAAAGGTCATGAAAATGCCACTAAAATTGATCTTTCTTTTGGAAACATGCATACTGTCTTGTTTTGGTTGCAGTTCCTAAATTAAAGCAGTGAAACTATTGTTTGCATTCAAATAAAGGGTTCATACAAAAAGGTGACGTCTTTCACTTCATAGTATGCAAGAAAACTTGGATGCATTTCGGGTTCATGCACCCCTCGAAAACACGTCGATCGACGATAGATCTAATTCCTCTTTCATGAAATGAAGCTTTTCAATATTTGCAAAAGTTATAGTTTACATAAATACTTGGAGCCTTACTGCCGTACGTTCATTTATGTCCACGTCTTTATCTACGTAAAATAAAGCCATGCACATAAAACATCTTAAAATCCGATATGTAACACTTAACCAATCATTCAAGAAAGTTATCTCTCTATTTAGCACACCAACTCCAGAAAGTATCTGAAACTCGTGTTGGACGAGGAATCCGGGGCAATCGATTCAGAATACCTGGGAACAAACTAGATTTGGGACAAATTACTAAGACATTCTCTCGGCGTTTCTTTTCTTTGTAAATAGTCTTAAAACTCTGTTATGGACCATTAGACGATTTAGTACTTCTTTCTAGGCAAAGTTATGTTTGTGAATGAGGGTTGCCCCTTTCTGCAACACTTTAATGGAGGTATAAGAATTTCGTATAAAAAAATCCTTTTAGTTGCGTTAACTACACTCTTAAACACCGGTTTCACTTCAAAACTAGGGTAGTGTGAAAAAGAAGCGGATTTAACTCATAAAACGTAAGTTTTTCACAACCAAGTCTTTTAAATCGGTTCAATATTGATTTATCTTGTTACCGATGTAAGTTTTATTGCGGTCTCCCTAAAAAGCATCTACAACAAAAATTAAAATTGTTTTTCTCTTTATTATAAATGTACTACAATAGTTAAGTCATTTCATATCCATTTTGATGTCAAAAGTATAAAAACAGCCCATCTAAAAGTATATAGAATGTCCAAGCTGTAGACCCTTTGGCATTATGTACAGCATGCGTGAGCATCTACAGGCCAAGAGGCGTTTACTAACATGTCTAGATAAAACATTTCTCTCTTCTTTTTTATTAGAAAATGGAATGGTTTCTCCACTTCAGTCAATTACTAAAACCTGTGCTCTGAGGGCTCATTTGTAACTTTCTTTCTTGTTGCAAATATTTACAACTGAATTGTAGGTTATTAAAATGTGCACGTGAGAACTTATTCTCTGTGAGAAATGCACCCTCTTCTGTTTAATGATTGTGTAGTTCAAACCCATCCCTGCACATTTTTTTTTTTAAACAGATGCACAGCAATGGACATTTCTTCAATCATTTAAATTCATATCTTTTAAAAGCATGAGGATACCATCTTATCAAATTTAATGACATGAACTGAATTCAAATCTTGAAATGTAGTGTTTTGTTTTCTTACAACTTAGTAAATCATACGTACATACGTACACCGGCTAACGGTTTGGTAGTGTAAAGAACAAAATAAAATACCCTTAAAAATCATCAAAATTTATGGCAGTCGCGATAGAATTCGAATCAAATCAAGCATAATCATATTGGTTAATGTTTATATTGTTTTTAAAATCTGCTAGACACTTGTAGACGCTTGTAGACATTTGTAGACACTTGTAGACGCTTTTTAGGGAGACCCGTTTTATTGGGCATTTTGTATTTTAAGTGTCCGAATTTTATGCTCAAACAGCGACAAAATTAGCAACCACCACCCTTTCTCTGAAAGGAGTCTAATCTGTAAAAACTATACATTTTCTGAAAGATCTCATCAATACAAATCAGGAAATATATAGTTTATGTAGGTTGTACTATTTCTTTACGTCAAAAATACCTTGACAAAAGGCAAAAAATCATGTTTCTGAAAACACAAATTTTAATTTTTCAGCAAAAAATGACCTCACTCTGTAACTATAAGAGTCTGCTTGATATGCAGTTAATGAAGTGTCCACATGGTGGGCAGAACATCAATGATTAATTATATACTCTACCGTAGCTGTTAGGTGATTTTATTGTGTCTTTTTCTGATGTTATATCTGTCGGACTGAACCCCATTTTGATATTGAAAAAGAGAAAAAGCACACTTTCTACAATATGTAAGGTTTTTGAGCTTAGTTAAAGTCATCTAGATGACATCTAATAGCTTGTAAATGATAAAATGATCTCCCATTCAGTTTTGAAAGGTTTATGCACCCAAAAAACATTGTATATGTTATATAAAGGAAATAACGTTACCCCACCCACCCATTTTACAATGGGGAAAATATAGGTTAATGCTATAGGAAAAATAGACTCATTTGAAAATGTATGAACCACAGATATGATTTAAAACATGACACTTATTTCTTGTCTATGTTTTCTCCTTTCTATTTCAGTACAGTGCATCCAAGATTATATATAACCAGTCTTGAGAGAAGGATTTATTGAATTAGAAAATGGAATTTTTGTAACATTGATTGGAATTCTGTCAATTTGGGAAGAGACATACACCTATTAATTTCAAGTGATAGTAGCTTTTTTTCAACCCTTTATCAGACAATCAGGATTTTCCACAACCCTAAAAAAAGGGTAGTAACCAGTATTTTCTGCTTTTCCCACAATGTTTTCTACCCTATCATAGACAAATTCTATCATTTGAACCACATATAATTTGTAATCTGCAGATGCTTCCATTGTTTCAGTTGCTTACATATGAAATGATAAGCTATGCAGGAGGTTCTGACAAAATGTGTAGACTCTGATCAGACTGCCTATGAACATGCTGATTGAGACTTACTCACTTAGTCTGCAAATACAAAGTTGTACATTTTCAAATGCATACTTATGCATATTTACTTAGTAAAGTACCATAATTATAAATGTGCGGTTCTGTTAAAATGGGGGAAATGTTTGGAGATTTGACTTACTAAAGTTACTTGAATAAGGTGATATGGTTGCCAATAATTAAATAAGTGATAACATAATATTCCAGTTGATATTACAATATTACTAATTAATGCAAAGAAACCGATATATCTGACACAAGGTTTTGTGTGAGAACTCAAAATTATGAATAAGAAAACAATCATGCTGCGCAGTACTCATACGTTAGAGGAATACAAAACATGTAGATCCTGGTTACGAAACAGTACGTTGAATTTTGAGTACGAATCCCTGCTATAAAACGAACGCAATTTTAAGAATTTGATTCGTAAATCTAACCAAAATTTACTATGTACATATTCAATTAGTTGTAATTTATCAAACTGGACCGTTATATGAACATCTTGGGTGGAAATAGTGGTTTAATTTTGCCACAGAGCCTGTCGTCAAGGGTTATTTTGTAACTCTGTTTCACTTCCGGTGTCGATTTATCTCCCCTACCATGAAATATACCGAGTCAGAAAAATGCTTAAAAACAATTATCCACGCGCGATTTTTGTATTTCAAATCACATTTTTGGTATAAATGGATTATCGAACTACAAAAAAATACCAGTTTAATTAGTGAAATCGCCTTTTTTCCAAAAAATATCGGTCAGTGAAATTTTCTCTCGGTTCCCGTTTGGGGTTCTCAAATCGTCACGCGAGAGAGGCAAGCCATTTCGCAAACTCCTATCTTTAGACTTTCGCTTCCAATGGCATACGACGTCAGGAAAAGCCGTAGTTTTCCATAATTGGCGCGTATCTATTTGACCCTTAGTGAGGTCATATTTCCGGAAAAAAATTTAAATTATCTCCCCTGATCTGCGCAGGCGTGGTGGTTGCTAACAAAATTCAAAGTCGGAGTTTGCTAAAGAAACCTAAGAAGGAACCGATAAGACCCTACGTACACGATGAATGTCAAAATGTGAAATAACGTACGTAGGGTCTTATAAATAGGACTAGGTAGACTTGTAATCGGATAACGATTGGTGCAAATTTATGATGGGTTCGATCCCATTTTATCGATGAATTTATAAAGCACGTTCGGATGTACGCATGAAATACGCAATAGGAATTCCTCGACGCACTGAAACTCCGACCTCAAGTCCCTATGAAAACCATAATGGAAGCTGACTGTAAAGAAACGGGAAAGAGGTCTGCGTTCATGCACAAACTTTTTTAAAGATAAACACAATGGGAAAGTTGAATCGGGCAATTTGCCGGTTGATGTAAACGGAAACCTGTGATTTACCAATAAACAAGGTCCCAAAGACATAAGAAATTGAACAAAATTGAAATTTTAATCATCTTACTTCTTTAACTCTGGAGGATGTGCCTTACTCATGGTTGATTTTGTAGGATTTCAGGTGCAGACACACACAGTCTAATCTGTAAACAATAACCGACTCGCAAAGCTAACGTTTTCTCAGGAAATCTCGCGAGATAATTAAGTTATCTCCCCTGATACGGTAACAAGACGTTTCGTCCCCAAGACGTTTCCCCCCTGGTCGATTTCCCCCTGGTCGTTTCGCCCCTATTTTTCACCCCTCGTCGTTTCGCCTCCGAACCCTAGTCGTTTGGCCCCCAAACCATTTCCTCCCCTAGTCGTTTCGCCCACAAATCATAGCAATGAGAGAGAGAAAGAGAGAGAGAGAGAGAGAGAGAGAGAAAGGGAGCACCTTTAGAAAATAATGGTTCGTTCGAAGTACTTTGAATGACAATGTCAATTATGAATCATGACTTTGAATGACAATGAAAGTTATAAATTATGTCATTGATTATCACTATTGAGGAATAGGAAAACAGAAAGGAAAAACAAGAAGTAAGAAATTATATCTGTTTACTGATGTCGGCGTCCTTTGTAGTCTTTCATTAAAATAAACTGAAGTATTATATTGTATTGTATTGTACTTGGGTATACATGTAATATGTAGATGTTGTGTTATGTTTATTGAAAAACTTTGATTGCCATACAGAACAGGCTTAGTGTTTGCTATATCGTTTATTTACGCACAATAAACTTTATTAGCATGCTAAAAAAACACGTTTTGATTAATACCGTTCATCACCTCGTGTAATGAAGTTGAGTCAATAAACACTCGATGTTCACTTAATTAATGGGATTAGTGGCAAGCTGTGAAAACACTCGCTCAATGCAAAATTAATCGTTTTTAATAATCTGCCTAGCACCTTTACCAGTTAAGTGTTTTAGTTTAGTCAGTTGAATCTTCAATTCTTAGGGCGCTAAGCGCGACTCACTGACCTTTAGCGGACAGTGTAGATCAAGATCAGACTGCACAGAACATGCAGCCTGATCGTTGATCTTCACTATCGGTTAAGGAGGTATTGTTCCCAAAAAATTACCTGTGAAATAGCAATATTTGGGTTTTTACTTTCGGCTCAAAAGTTTAATTTCACTTATTTAGCAGGGTAAGGATTAACAGTGTCGACGATTGATTGATTGTATATGGTGTTTAATGCCCTTTAAAACATTATTTCAGTTATACCTCGGCGACCAGTGCACCAATCCATGCTTTCCTTGGATTTTCTTTTACCAGTACGCCGTTCACTGTTCTTTCCAAGCTACTGGCTGCGTTCCCACATAACCATCGTCGAATCAATGGTCAGCGGTGAGAGAGGAATGAATCCTGTCGATATGCCTATCATCAATCCTCGGAAAGAAATCGGCCGAGCCGGGGATCAGCAATGTTTACGAGCAACGGCTGTAAAGGGTAGACATGTCAAATATAGTTTATCTTTTGTTTCAAGTTTGCATACGATTCCTGCTTAAAGGGCAAATCAACAAGTTTCAGATATGGTTAATTTTCAAATCTACACTTATCAAATAGTAACCTGGTAATGTTGTAATTAGAAAAAAAAATTAGTAAAAGTACTTTTTTTCAATTCATATTTCCGCTTATTAATTTTTATTGCATCGCTTATCTCCCTTACTTATTGTTGCGTCCCTTGATTTGTGACGTCATAGGAGAGCTTGTTTCAATATGGACGTTGTTTACGATAGTGAACTGAGCGATATTGAAGACGAAGAAATAGACGATTCTGGGCCGGTAAGGCCGTACATGTACGAGCCAATTATTAAAGAAACTTATTAAGTTTCTGGTGATGAGGATAAAAGTAACTTTTCGCCCACTGTTGACGAAAATGACGATGTTGTGCCGGACTTTTCAACGTGTTGAGTATCGCGCGCTATTGAAATACGTCTATTACGGGGCGATGGAGAACATCGCTTACAAAAAAAATATTCTATACATGATAGAATTAAGTGTATGGCATAAACTTTGTTTCACGTGAAGCATTTTCAGTAGATTAACGGGCGGAATAAAACGAAAAAAAAAAAAAAAAAAGGACGGTTTTAAGACAATTCCACGACAAGACAGTTCCCCGACACTTTAGTTTCATGTCAAATAACCTTTTTCTTGACTTTTAGTTTAAAACATATTTTATTCATAGAATTACATAGAATTACATAGAAAAACAGATCAGTCTACTGACAAGAATAATTCTATAAAATGGATTGGAACGAAAGCTAAGCTTATATAGTTCCTCTCCAAGCTCCGGTTACGCAGCATTTTTAAAGAAGTCACAAAAAACAAAAGTGAAGAAAAAAAAAAAAAAAATAAATAAATAAATAAATAAAATAGAGAAAGACAAGAGAAGTAAAAAGAGGAAAAGATGGATGTGGAGTTATGCATACTGGTAAACTTGTTAACTAAAAATCGATATGTAAGGACCATAAAAATAACTTACAACCTGACCTTACAATTCCACAGAAATTTGTTATTACTCAGAAGACTTAAGCCAGTTTGGAGGACGGATAATTAATCATCGCTTAATAGAAAAAAATAAGATCAGTTTTGCTAATATCTAAATCTCCCACTTGCACGAATATAAGTATGAACTGCAGCAAATATTACTTCATTTGAAGGCAGACTAAGACTTTCGTCCCCATATAGGATAGTTCTAAGAGAGACTCTTGTTATATCATTAATGGTAAGTTTAATTGATTTCTTATGTTATCATAATTTGGACAATGTAGAAAGAAGTGTTCAGTTGATTCGACGGAACCACAAGTGCAAAGAGGAGACTGTACTATCTTTTTCAAATATAGGTGGTGATTAAGAGAGCTGCATCTATTGCGCAATCGAGAATGAATAATCTTAACTTTTCTTTCGCCATAAAAATAAAGTTGTTTCGGTACGGGTTTGCCAAGGTTCAAACGATACTTAAAAGCTGTTACTGTTTCGGCGCTGTTAATGTCATCAGTTAAGGAATTCCAATCACTAATTACTGCCGGTAGAAATGAATTTTTGTAAAAACTAGTTCTGCAAGAAATGGTTCGCAAGTTGTTTGGACTGCGTAGATTATAAGCTGATGAATTATCGACCGTTGGAGGTACGAGTGCATTAAGATAATTTGGTAAAAGCCCATTAATCATTTTATAAAAAAGAATCAGTTTGTGTTTTCGCCTACGTTCGCTCAAAGTTTCCCATCCTGTTTCTTCATATAGATCAGCAGTTGCCACAAGTTTTGTACAGCCTGTAACTATACGTGCAGCTTCATTTTGGAGTTTGTCTAGTTCATCCTTTAGCCCCTGAGAAATGTTGTCCCAAATTACATCACCATACTCCAATAAAGGCCTAATGAATTAAAAGTAAATGGTTTGAAGAGACTGCCGATCAAGTCGTACTTTCAAACGTCTCATAATTCCAACCCTCCTCCATGCCTTCTCAAGAGATTTGTTGATATGAATATCCCAGGAACCGTCCTTAGAAAGAAAAATGCCTAAATGCTTATGACTAGAAACTGTCGGAATTTCGATATTAGACATAAAGAGATTTGGATGATTAGGTTTATTACGTTTACGGGATATTACCAGTGATTCTGATTTTGAAGGATTAAACTTGACAAGCCACTTTTGTGCCCAACGGGAAATTTTATCTATGTCAGATTGTAGGATATTACCTACATTAGTTGGATCATCTACAGCCATAGATAAACTCGTATCATCTGCAAAAAGATTTATGTTTGACTGAATATCACCAACGATATCATTGATATAAACTAAAAATAGAAGAAGTCCTAATATAGATCCTTGAGGTACCCCAGCCTGAACATGACATAAGGACGAAATTCCCCCTGGTATAACGACTCTTTGATATCGGTTCGAGAGATAATTAGAAAACCAAGACAATGGCTTACCACTGATCCCCGCCCTTTGTAATTTGAAAAGTAGACCTTTGTGCCAAACCTTGTCAAAAGCCTTACTTTTGTCAAAAAATACAGCTCTAAATTCAAGCCCATCGTCCAAGGCTTTACAAATGTTGTTATATAGACAAGATACTTGATTGACTGTGGAGTCACCGGGCATGAAACCTGACTGGAAAGGTGTAAAAAACCCGATATCTTTTAAGTGGTTAGAGACATGTTTGAATATAATACGTTCAAGTACTTTTTCAATGCTATTCAGTAAAGAAACAGGTCTATAGTTAGATGGAAGAGAGGGGTCACCTGATTTAAATATCGGGCTTACATTGGATATTTTCCACGAAGATGGAAGTGTATGCACATTTAAAGAGTGAGTAAACAAATCACATAAGTGTGGGACAATCTGATTAGACACTTCAATAAGAATCCTATTATTAATACCATCAGGCCCCGAAGCTTTTCCATGTTTAAGTGATTTTAATGCATCCTTTACTTCAGAAGGAAAAATAGTCAGTGTATCTAGGGAAGATTGTGTCAATGGGTAATGCTCATTTGGAAGAACACTTAAAGAATCGTCTACACGCGACTGATTTGCAAAATAATAGTTCAAGACGTTGGCTTTCTCATTCTCATCAAATACCATTGAATCACAAGAATTGTCAAAAAGAGGAGGGATTGACGACGGAGAATTTGAAGACATGAGTAACTTTAAGGTTTTCCACCAATCCCGTGATGTTAGAGAACCTGATTTTAATTTAGAAGACAATTGATCATAAAAGTTTTCTTTAGTTTGACGAATAAGAGTTGTTACTTCATTTCTAGCAGATCGAAACTTTGACCAGTGACAAGCTTTTTTTGATAGCTTAGCTTTTTTGTATAGTCTCTTACTACGGTGGCACAAAAGTGACATGGAAGATATATTTTATACTACGTGCGCACGCAGTAGCTAATACGTGCGCACGTATTAGTTATTACGTGCGCACGCAGTAGCTAATACGTGCGCACGTAATAAGTAATACGTGCGCACGCAGTAGTATTACGTGCGCACGTATTAGTTATTACGTGCGCACGTATTAGCTAATACGTGCGCACGTATTAGCTAATACGTGCGCACGCAGTAGCTAATACGTGCGCACGTATTAGCTAATACGTGCGCACGTAATAATCCACCAATCAAAATCATGAACGGAAGCCATTGTTTCAAGATGGAAGTGGAAGATAGACATTTATTGATCCTTATAAACTGATTGGTCAATTATTACGTGCGCACGTATTAGCTAATACGTGCGCACGTATTAGCTAATACGTGCGCACGTAATAACTAATACGTGCGCACGTAATACTACTGCGTGCGCACGTAATAACTATTACGTGCGCACGTATTAGCTAATACGTGCGCACGCAATAGTATTACGTGCGCACGTATTAGTTATTACGTGCGCACGTATTAGCTACTGCGTGCGCACGTAATAGTACTGCGTGCGCACGTATTACTTATTACGTGCGCACGTATTAGCTACTGCGTGCGCACGTAGTATAAAATATATCTTCCATGTCACTTTTGTGCCACCGTATCTTACGCCAACGAATCTTCCTTTTAATAGAACTGGTCATCCATGGAGGGTCTTGAAGATTAATACTGACAGTCTTGCTTGGAATAAACATACGAGTTTTAGACATGATAACATTTGCAAAATTTCCAGCATAACTGTCAATATTATCATCAATTATTGTGCGCCAATTGAAATTAGCAAGACAGGCTCTTAACTGGTTGTAATCGCCTTGATCGTATTTCCAAATCGTTCGTTGAATATGCTTTAATTTGGGTTTAATGAAATTGAAGACACCAAACACAGGACAGTGGTACCGCATAGTAAGATCAAGACAAGGCTCTCCTACGCCAGTTGTTAAAATTGAATTTTTATTGGTAACAAAAAGAAGGTCAATAGTGGACATAGAGTTTTCGGTAAAATGAGTCGGTTCATCAATACACTGAAACAAATTAAATTGATTACAAAGGGCCTGGACTTTACGAAATTGATTTTCATTCATAGTATTAAAATTGAAATCCCCAGTAATTATAACATCTGTGATGTTCGTATTTATAGCAAGATCAATAGAGTCTTCAATAAGTGTGGTATAAGCCACGTCAGAGTTTGGTGGTCTATAGAAAACTCCAAACAAGATGTTCCTATTGTTAACTAACTTGATTTGAATCCAGATACACTCAAGAATACCAATTTCAAGATCGTGTCTACGAGTATACGATAGGTTATTCTTTACATACAATATGACCCCACCATATCTGTTATTAACTCTGTCTTTCCGTTCAGGTGGGTGGAAAGAAGGAAAAGGCAGATCATCTGAGGAAACGCTATCATGTAACCATGTCTCCGAAAATGAAATGATGTCAAAGAAAGAAAATTCCGCGATTTGACTTTTACGATTGATAATCGTGAGATGTTAGTTCTAATTATTTCTTAATGGGTCCTTGTTGATATTTGTACCTTGTAAAGAATTCTGTAAACATTGACGGGTACAAGTTTATTCTCTCATGGGTGAAGGGTTCCACAATAAATCACGATTTTCATGAGAATAAGAATATTTTGAAATGCTGTTAACCAGCATGAAATTTGATAAAAGAATATGTTCCGAGATCATTAAGAGTTAATTCTCAAAATTATTTTGAAAATTATTTTAGTTGTATTTCTTACCATACAGAAATACATGAACATCTGAGAGAGGGAGAGCGGATCTACCTGTGTGAAATACTTCTTTGTGTTTACCTTGTCCACATGATCCATTCAATGCAAAAATTTATCATACATGTATGTTCCATATAGAGCTTCTCTGTGAAAGTCTTAAACTCTGAATTGTAAACCGTGGGAAAGGATAGTGTAAATTTGTTCACTTCTTGTTTGTCTTATGCAAATTGTTTCAATTTGGGTAAGTCTCAAATTGGTCTACTAGGGACTGAGCGGTTAATACTGACATTCCGGTCAAATTCCAGTATAGACGACTTCAGATTCATTGTAAAAACATAGAAAGAGCTGGTAACTATCAGTTGGTCCTTTATCCACAATATTTTCTATTTTTAACTCTTTACCAAACGACAAAATATTAAACAGGTCCAAATTGAAATCACTTGCAGACGACAAAATAAAGTTAAGTATTTCAAAAATTGAAATTTGTTTCCAGCAGAGTAGAAAACATTGTGGTAAAAGGAGAAAATGCTGGCTAACAGCATTATCTCCTTTTCCTACAATGTTTTAAAAAGGTTTCTGTCTCAGGGTCGTAAAAACTAGGGATTGATTGGTAAAGGGTTAAATATAAATCCCACACATTGGGCACGAGTTCTGGTTTAGTTCCAAGGAAGCAGTATCTGAAGAGATTAGTACGAGTTGTATGAACTTGTTTGTCAAGAGATGTAAAATACACGTTTAAATTGTTACCAAACGTCAAATTTATTGACTCAACCGAATTGAAAGCATTTGGAGTCAACAAATTAAATTTTACTTACATGTTTGGACTTGTCTTTAATGGGGTAGAAAACATTGTAGAAAAAGGAGAAAATACTGGTTACCAGCATTTTCTCCTTTACCTACAATGTTTTCAAAAGGTTTTTCTTTCTTCACCAGGGTCGTTAAAACAAAGGATTGTTTGGTAAAGGGTTAAACTAAATTCCAATAAACGATCACATTTTATCGGTCATATTTAAATGCTGTGGATTTGAAATATTCTAATTTTTTTATCATTTGGGTTAGGGTTAGGCTAAACCCTTACACAGATGGCAGAACTTTAGACTTGTCCACTCCACACCGAAAGTATTTGCAGACCACAGATCAACTGTGGCCTTGACAATAGGTTTGAGGGTAGAAAATATTGTAGGAAAAGAAGATAACTCTGGGTATCAGGACTTATTCCTTTTTTCACCTTGTCCTCAAAAGCCTTCTCCATTAGGGTGGTTGAAGGTCAGAATTTTGAGGTAAAAGGTAAAAGAATTGGTGTGTGATCCTGGTCAAAAATATTCTGTTTCCTAATTTAAAAAAAATGTATTATTTTTAATTTCCTCACTTTTGTCTGATTATCAGAGAAAATGACCTGTGTCAAGTGTGCAATTTCAAAATTTTCATACTGACATGTTCAAAACACTTTTCTCAGTAGCCTGTCTAGGAAATATCCACAAATCAAAATTGTATAGATATAATTCAAAATTTGTTCAAAATGCATTACACAAACATTACAGTGTAAAGGGGTGAGATATGCAAAAGTTATTTAACCATTTCCTGTATTGTTTCAACTGGTCGGTGATGGATTAACATTTATGACCATGACTAGGGGTAGCCAGATACTGACTTAACCCTTTACCATACAAACCCTAGATCTAGTTTCCAATACCCAAAGAAAGAGTGTTTGAAAAACAGTGTGGGAAGAAAACGATGTTTGCTGTTCAAAGAATGATTATTATCCCTTGAAAGTTTACATCATTTGAACAATGTCGACTTTGTTATTTGCAAAATTTATGTTATGAATTTGGATGAATCTATAATTTTGTTAAATGTTGAAATCATTTGGAAACGAGAGAAAACGGTAGCAATTTCTCCTTTGTCCAGAATGAAGCGATAATGTAGAAAAGGGTAAAATAGTACGAATAACAATTCATGTATTCCAATTTCGAGAAAAAAAGAAATTACCTACTTCATGTTGGATTTTCTTTTTGGAAATTGCCGTTGCGGAATGTCTGTCTTTCGGAGTTTCGGTTTAAGGCCTATCTCCTTTCGACTCGGAGTTTCGAATAATGTCGGCACAGCGTCAGGTTTTAACCGCAGCCTAAAATTCCTATAACCAACTTCTTTTGCGAGTTTTGGACTTATTAAGAACTGACTGTCATCGAAGTATTTCAGACACAATTTCGAATGAACCGATGGCAAAAAATCTGTCGCTACTGTCCGGCCCCGGTTTTAACGTTGAATCCATAGTTTCCTCCTTTTTAATTCCTTCGGAAATTTGAAGATACTAATTCTATGAGTTCCCGAATCGACGTTGCAGCCATAGGCTGCACGATTTACCATTTTTTCGGCTCAATTCTGAGTTAATACTCAGATATCTGCATACAATCATCCGCGTTCCTACTGTATGTCTACTGATGGTATACACAGATTGACTCGACAATGACGTCACACATGCACGGGAGATAAGCGAATCAGGGGAAGTAAGCCATGTACCATTTTTAGGGCCGTATATCAGCGTGACAATTCGGCCGTGGTTTATGGCATGTTACAGGATGGTATTTATGAAAAATGGCGGACACATGTTTAACTGACATCATTTGCAGCTGATTAAAGGAAAAAAACAGTCTGGTCAAAATAGTTTAGGATTTGCCCTTTAAGATGGGTTTCGTCCTGTATCTGCACTATCCCCCGTAACAAAACTATCAGCCTTCAGGTGGCGTTGCCCATATGGGCAACCGGTGGCGACGATAAATAAACGCAAATTGAATCAATCAGAACCGGCAAAGTTAATTTTGTAGACGTATTTTTTCACTATTTTGGTAAAAGTTTGGTAGTATATTTATATTTTTTCTGGTTAACCGGTTTCCGATTTCCGAACCGGTTAATCGGTCATTCGATCGGTTAACCAATTAACTGGTTAACCGTTGCCATCCCTAAAAAAATTGTTTTGAAAGGAATAATCTTTCATGGCTATCGCTCAGAAGGACGATCATGATCAATATCCGACCGCACAGAACACGCAGCAGTCAGATCCCGGAACATTTCCGTCCAAAATATCGAAAGTAAAAGAAAACAAAAAAGAATGTATATGTATTGTTTTGATTTTTTTTAAAAATCCATTTTAGAACCGGCTCTTAATGCAAAGAAAAAGTAGGAGCCAGGATTGTTCTTTTTCTTAATTCTTTACAAAAATAAAAAAAGGAACAGATGACAAAACGACAAAATTTAGGACTCGAACAAATGGAGAAAACACTTGCAGATGTGGGAATATCCGTCTTTGGTAGGGTAACAGTATATTATGCACGATAGTTCGGATATTTTTAGGGTTTTAAATCAGTAACCCTCGAAAACAGGTGAGTTGGAGGTATATTTATATTGTGTAACATTATTAACTTTAGTTTAACATTCAAACCCAGGTACCTCAAATTCACAGGCTTGCTCTGATCTTATTTTTCCCCCGCAGCAACACTTCTTTAAAGCGCATCTTGAAGAAATCTGATCATACAGGCCGCTCTTCAAACAGTATCAAGCGTCAATATTTTTGTTGTCTTCTTGTGAAAAGGACATTGATTGATAGCGTACCGAATGACTTTAACAAAAACACGAAAACATTAGCAAAATGTACTCGTTACCTGCTTGCAGTTCCAGTTTTAAAATTTAGTGACCATTGGCCTACTTGCAAGGAAATCGAAACTAAGCTTGAAATTAACTGCGCGTGTTTCGGAAGTCAATTTAGTCGCAGTAAAGTTCTTTTTTCCCACGCTTTACCGGCTTTCTGTTTTATCAGCTTGGGCATGTAAAAGAAACTAGAAGGTAATGGATGTATTTCATTAACGAGGAGTCATACAGTACCACTTACATTGCCGATCATAAAGTGTATTTCTTTTTTTTTAATGAAGTTGAACGCGAATGCGCAGTTAACTGAATTTATGGCGTTTGTTTACAAATTAGAATGCGCAGTAAACTGAATTTATAATGAGTGTTTGTTTACAGATTAATCAGATGTTTTTAAGTCAATAAAGGTATACCACAAAGAGATAGATGAAAACCCTGTACTAAATTTGGTGTCAACGTTAAGTTAAATCATTTATCAATCGATTCATGTCTTTTGTAACAGCTGAAAAGCAGATTAAAGACAAATATTTGGCTGAAAGATGACCGGTAAGATACTGAACTTTCCAGAAGCATGGATGGTAATTAAGAGGGAAAACAAAATGTAACTACATGTACTTTATCAAGGTTTCCTCTACCTTTCCGTTACTTTGTTTATTTTAGGTTCTTTGATCAACACACATGTTTCGTACAACGGTTCATACCAATGTTTTTGTAGGAGTACAGATTCGAGAGTGCACGTAAATTGGGAGTTCCAGCGGAGCTTTTTATTCATTTCGTATTTACACTCATTTCGACGTGCGACGAACACCATAGCCTTGACATTTTGTTAGAAAGCAACGTACATGTATTTCCTATTCTACGACGTGAGATATCGCCGGTGATATCTATGGTGGCATATTTCTGCCACGAGATACGAGATAGCTATCATGATAATTTTACAAAACTATGGCGATAAATTAAAGTTTCCTGGAAATTTTATCGAGATAGTGAAAAGTTTCCTGAAAAAAAAAAAAGTCACGATAAACTTAATATTTTAATACAAAATTTCTCAATCGTGTACGAAGCTGACATGCAAGATAAAATTATCGTGATAGTTCTACCTGTTTCTCGATATCTATAAATAGAAAATTTATCATTTGGATGAACTCGGTAGTTTTTGACTTCACAAGATTGCAGTAAGTAAAAGTTCGAATAATTAATAATTGTAGCTTAATTGGTAAATTTTGACCAGACTCGAAATGAACAGAAGTCTGTAAAATCACAGAGTCGACTCGAAATGCCTCCTACGAACACTTTAAAACCATTGAGGGAATAGGAGAATTCATGAGGTTGTAGACGAAGATGTTCTGAAACTGTATCTAATTATAGATAGCGTGAATGTCAGTTGTGGGCTCGCAAGCAAAAAAAAATCATGATAAAAGGTAGAATCATCGCGATATTATTATCGTGAAAATTTTTATTATCTAGATAATATTTCCAGGAAACTTTGTTTTGTCACGATAGTTTTCTAAAATTATCATGATAGCTATCTCGTATCTCGCGGCAGAAATATGCCACCATAGATATCTTACGAAAATTGAAACGACATCGGTTTCTGGAAAATGTCGAATTCTCCTTTGTAGAGAGTATTTGTACAGTAGTGGCTAAAACGGAGACGACTTTTATTTCGGAAAGGGAAAATCGGACTAAATCAAATGCATTAGATGTATGTGGTCGTATTTTGAAAATATTTCTTCTAACGGAATTAAAAAGCAACCAAGCACGTTTAGGCTACCGAACGATCACAGATCGTATTACAAGGAAGACCAAAATACGTTTAATGACCGAAATGATGATATAATAGACCAAAAGCTGTGCTCTACCGGATTTTTTAAGAATGGAATCGCTTTTTGTGGTGCCCATCACATAATATCTTTTCGGGTAGACCTAGATTGAATCTCTGTGTGAAAGGCATATCATTTAAATATGGCTGGACTAGACGGCTTCTTAAACTCGAACTGAAGTTAGGAAGGAGACTGTGATTTCTGAAATACTCGTACTTTTGAATACATGTATGGTCTCGGACGAACACTTCGTTGTACACATAACAGACTGACCGAGAGTGTCCACGCTATTGGATGTTTAAATTAACACATTAAATACCAAAATACCAAACGATAACATTTTAGACTGTTCCATACTGAAAGCATTTGCAGACGACAAATTCAAAATAGGTCAAATGCTGTAATTTGGAATTTCTCTTAAAATAGTAGAAAAAACTGTGATAAAGACATTTTTGGAAAAGGAAAAAAAAAAAAAAAAATGCTTATACCAACCAGTTCTCGACGTTTTTTGTACAGGTATCTTTTCAGGGTCGTTGAACTCGGGATCGCGCGATACAGGGTCATTGAAGTAATAATGGTGGGATGGTGGCTATATGCAAAAGTAAGAACACCTGCCGGGGCGTAGCTTCCGGTACGTAAAAATTTAGTTGCGTACGCTTTGCAAAAGAAAAAGAAAAGGACAAATTTGCCAAAAGACGTCGCGACCAGAGACCACCAAATAGCTTCTATAATTCAAACATTTTGTGGGGGGGGGAGGGGGGTGAGAGAGAGAGAGACCGATCCCACGCCCATACTCTCCTGGGAAACCCCCCTCCCCCCTCGGCACCGCGCGCCTCGCATAATACCTTCAGTAATACTTTTGCGTATACTTATTTTTGTTTTGCTACCCCCTACTAGTATATTTCAAGGTAACTAATCAAAAGCAGACATAACTAATGATTTTCTGCAAAAACACGGATTTCTATAGTTTTCTGCATATTTTGGTCACTGAATCTAGCGCAGGTTTGCCAGCTGTCCGTCCGTCCGTCCGCCCATCCATCCAACTTTCCATCCAACTTTCCATCCATCCATCCATCCATCCATCCATCCATCTCCGTTTTACACCTCTTTTTTATTACACCACTTTTTCGTGCGGGCCCACGGTTTAAGCAGTAATAGGCGGGGATCTGAAGTGTCTTGCCGAAGGACACTCACGAAAACCCAGTGACAGGTGACTGCTCTGTTATGGACCCCAAAATGCCACCACTAAGCTACGCAGGAAAAACTCTGCCAATAGTCGACTAGAAGAAACACCTCGTTCTGTCACGACTAGCCTGGGTTCCATTCCGTCCATTTTTTTTTTTCCTTGTCTATCATTTGGACGTTACTTTGTAATAAAAACGGAAGCCAAACAGAGCCAAAGATAAAAAGCAGACCCAGCTTACGAAAGCGTGATATTGAGTAATTTTTAAATTATTACCACCTGGACCCAGGCTATGTCACGACAAGCAGCTGGGACTTTTTTTTTTGTATTGGATTATCAAACGAGCTGTCTAAACCAAAAGCGCAGTACTAATTAAGTAATGTTCTGTAGAAAGGGGGCTTAATGCATTTGCAAAAATTATCGACCCAGGTCAGTCTTCGCAGTCCAAGGAGGCTGACCTGGAACGGAACTTTTTGCTTTTGGTAACTTTTCTGCATGTCCCAGGACCATCCTACCTCATGATGCAGTCGGATGTTTGACTAAACGGATTTTATTGGTTCATAATTATGTGATGACTTGCTTGGTATCATGCATCGAGGATATGAATTAAAAACCCTTTTTGCCAGAGCATGGCTTATTTATTTGTATAAGTTTTTGGACTGATGCAAGATCCGATTTATTTTAGTTACAGTATGTTTTAAATAGATCTTTTCAAGTTTTTTGTTTTGTTTTTCTTGTCACTAGACTACATTTTTCCTGGATTTACTGGCCGTTCAACCCTTTCAATCCCGACTTTTAACGACCCTTAGGAAAACGTCTTTTGCATAAAAATTTTTGGAAAAGGAGAAAATGCTGGTAACCAGCATTTTCTCTCTTTCCCACAATGTTTTCTACCCTTTTCAAAGACAAATTCCATCATTTGAACAACATTGGAATTGTCGTCTGTAAATGCTTTCAATTTAGATAAGTTTTGAAATTTGTTATTTGGTAGAGAGTTAGGTTATGAGACTATTCGGTTTGTTAGCAAATAACTTTTTCACCCGCATTCGGTGCTCTTGTCTTGAATTTGGAAGAGGCTAAAATTTTGTTATGTTGTGAAGAGTTTAACACGGACTTCAGAGTGAAACAGTATGACTGAGAAAAAAAGTTGTTTGCTGCGGTTGTTTGATTTCCAGTAAAAATTCGAAAAGGAGGCATAATTATGTCAATAATACCTTGATGGTTATATGCCCTTGTTAATCGAGTTCCACTTTTGATAATTAACATTTTGTTCAAGTTTGAAGTAAATATCTTCTGTAATATCAAACACAGTACAAAATTACAATGTTTTTGAAAATGTAAAATTTATTGGACGACAACGACACCGGGGCTACGACTATACCTCGACGTTTTCTTCGAAAACAGCCGAGGTAAAAATTGCAAACGCCAAAATAAATTGAAATCTGTCTTTCATATAGTACAAAACATTGTTGGAAAAGGAGAAAATGCTGGTGACCAGCATTTTCTCCTTTTCCTTCAATATTTTCAAAAGTCCTCTTCCTCAGGGTCGTCAGAAGTCGGGCTTGGCAACGGCTGAACTCGGCCGATTCCGTACCTACATCTAACCTCATCTGTATAACGGTGGTTTCCATTTGAACTGCCAATCACGTGATCTTATACATGACGGCGCCACTGTAAGTCGTTTAGCAACGACATAAACAACCTCGATGAAGTTATTCACATCTATTTATCTGTCGGTAAAAACTTTAATCGGCATTGATAAACTACGTTAAAAAATGAATGTACGAACTGTTTGTCAACTAATATATTGATAAAAGATTTCAATAGAAAATTGAGACTCAAGTTTTCTTTTTTACGAGGAGCCTTGCAATTTTCACAACAGTAAACCAGTGTATTTCCGGCTATGAAATGTACCGTGTAGGTGCATATCAAGCTACCAGATAAAGCCGAGGGACTTGATGGCTCCCATCACCCTAGGTTTGCCGAATGGGCAACGGCTGTGATACAAGAAGAAAGAGTAGAACTCCAGACGATCATCCTCGTTGACCCAGTTTCGATTCATTCTGTAATGCATGGAGAGTAACGTAATGCTTAAACCGGGGTTCCGAGGATGCCAGACGATGTCCAAGTTAAAACATTTACAAAAGACAAATGAAACGTGTGTAAAGTGATGATGCCCGGCGGGGTAACTTAGTACGTAGTTGTCGTACCTGACTCGTGACACGGTGGTTGCGGGTTCGATAACCAGTTGATGCAAAATTTCTTTCGAACGAATTTTCCATCTCACCTCTGATGCATTTGAGAAAAGTAGTCAGTGACTTCGAAAGAAAATTATGTCAGTACTGGTGTGAGAAAGCTGGGAAACACACGCGTCGGTGCACTGACCGCCGTGATTTGACATAAGCTGTTAAACGGCGTTAAACTCCAATACAAACAAACAAAAGCAAAGCATGTTTTTCGTCTTTGGAAGGGTAGACAACATTGTTGGAAACATAGAAAACGCTGGTTTGCAGCATTCTCTGAATTTCCAACAAGGTTTTCAGATGTAAAAATGCAGGGGATTTATTGATGACGGATTCATGATAATGACCATGGCATGAATAATAATAATAATTATCATCATCATTATCATCATCATCGTCATCACTATATTACTACTACTACTAATTTTATTACTACTACTACTGCTACTACTACTTCTACTTCCCCGTGGGGTCCCGGGTTTTTTTTAATTTATAGAATAGGACCTCGGCCTTTCTCTATGGCATGTCGTAGAAGGCGACTAAAATTAGAGACAAACGGCTGCTTTCCTCGTAATTCGTAGGATTGCAGCAGGCTGGGTAGTTCTTATTCCAAATCCTGTATTTTTTTCTCGATGTAAATAGGGTTTGGAATGGGAATCAGTTGGCCTGTGGGACTCCGTGTGGTTTAATCGGGGGTATAAGAATAAACCACTGCAGTCCCGCGATCGTCACATCTGCCATTTCATCTGGCGGAACAAAAGTGACAGCATGCATGTCGTAAAAGGCGACAAAAGGGGCATCATTTTGTGTTTCGTCCATTCTTCATTTATCATGTTTGTCTTATGTTGTTGCACATGTATGTTATTTTCACCTCGCATTATTGTTTACTAAGTAAGTGCGCCCAATATGACCTAAGTTGTCGACGGGCCTTAAAACGCTATTCATCATCATCATCATTACTACTTCTACTACTACTACTAATTCTACTACTACTACTACTAATGATGATGATGATTATGGTGGTGGTGGTGGTGATGATAATGATTATAATAACAATACTAGAACTTTTCATAATGATAACAATGATGATGATGATGATGATTATAAAAATGATATTAGTTCTTCTAATAACGATAACGATGATGATGATGATGATAATAATATTAAAAATGATATTAGTACTTATAATTACGATAACAATGATGATGATGATGATAGGAAATCAATTATCTTGTAAAAGACAGGAAGATACCAGACTTCATTCTTGCAGTGTTTATTACTCAATTACAGTACAGAAAAGTTGAGACAGAGTGACGATACATGTATATAAATCACGGGCAAAACAGGAATTTCGTAATCAGCCTGGTCGGTTACCATAGCAACAAAGGGGTCAGTCATCGAGTGTTTTAATAGTATTTCCTGTCTGTAATAGAAATAAAAGAAAAAAACAATTGAGTCATGATCTGGAAAAAAGGGGGCTTTATGCATCTACGTGATGCATTTTACCAAGAAAGTTATCATATAATTGTGGGTCCATAAAATCCGTTTATTTACTAACTGACTGAATCATGAGGTGCATTGTCCTTTGACATGCATTAAATTGAACAAAAGCAAAGCGTTTTGGCCCATATCAGCCTGCACTGACTACGCCATGGTAGCTCAGTCGGTAGCGTACAGGACTTGAGAAGAGGGGGTCGCTGGTTCGATTTCCGGATCGGCCAATTTCTTTCCGAGGATTGATGATAGTCATTGCGACAGGATTCATTCCATCCTCACTGCTGACCATTGTTTCGGCGATGGTTATGTAGGAAAGCAGCAGTGGCTTGGAAATAATATTGTGTGGTGTACTGGTAAAGAAAACTTTAGGAAAGCAGGGATAAGTGCACTGGCTGCCGCGATATAACTGAAATATTGAAAATGGCGTTAAACACCGTACAATCAATCAATCAACCAATTAATCAGTCAATCAATCTGTCTCTGTCTGTTTGTCTGTCTGTCTGTCTGTCTCTCTCTCCTCTCTTAAAGTAAATCTCATCATTTGAACGGTAAATTTGTCGTCTTCAAATTTTTTAAGTTGGATCCAGTCCTATATTTTTGTTGTCTGTTAAAGAGTCTGTTTTTTTCTTTTTTTAATGCAGCCGAAACAAATTTGTAGCAGAAGAGAACAGCCCGCGGGAAGTACGGATGATCAACATCTTTGCTTCACAATAACAAGTGAAAACGTTTCGGCAAAAGGAGAAATTAGTGGTATCCTTCTCCACAACGTTTTCAAAACTGATCTTCAGAAAGACACAAAAAGGTCATATGTAGGAGGATAAGATTCAGATAGAGAATGTTTGTTTTTTCCGGTGAAAGATCGAAACTTATTTCACTGAGTCAACATCATCGGTAATATTACCGATGATGTTCACTCGATGAAATTAATTTCGATCTTTCACCGAAGAAAACAAATATTCTATTTATTTCATGCTTCTAACCCCTTTTCTGGAAGGGCGTGGTGGACTTACGTCAAAATAAAGTACAGTTGTTTTCGATAATTCCCCGTGGCGTACCCCCTCAGCATAACAACGCATTACAATATTACGTAATACCCGAGAAACGTAAGGTCGATTACGCCAAATTTCCATCTGGTTGATTGGCATGCGCATTTTACCGAGGTAACTAGTGCGCAGGAACAACTGTTTCCGCCTTCAATTGAAGAGTTAGAATATAAAAATCGGTATTTTCACTGGTCGTAACCATGAAATATCGAAAAATACTCCACCGTTATTTCTCGATGAACTACCGAAAATATGAAATAATACTCATTATTCATAAGCAGGAGTAATATCAGCAAATGTATTCAAACGATTCAATACTTACAGTAATAGGAAGGACGGCGAATGAAGCCGTAGCCCCCGAAACCGCCGTAGCCACCAAAACCACCATAGCCGCCAAAACCACCATAGCCGCCAAAACCGCCGCCATAACCGCCATAGCCTCCATAACCACCATAGCCTCCATAACCGCCGTAACCTCCGTAGCCGCCGTAACCGCCTATTGGATATCCATAGCCGTAGCTTCTATATCCGTAGCCACCAATTGGATAATATCCTCCGTAACCTCCATACCTTCCGTAACCGCCACCAAAACCGCCACCGATTGGATAACCATAACCGTAGACTCCACCAAAACCTCCGCCGATTGGATAACCGTAGCCGCCACCAAAACCTCCAAAACCACCACCAATACCTAAGCCTAATCCCCCACCGAAGTATATCTGGCGTCCAATGAAAGGCGGGTAAGTGGCCGAAGCCAGTACCAAGAGGGCAGCGAAGGCAAATAGCACTTTCATTCTAAAGAAAAGAAAAGATACACGTAATCGTGTAAAAACCATTGCATTCTTTAATGATAAATGATAATAACAATAGGTTTATTTGAAGTAATAAGGTCATCGGCCTATGATACAAAAATACATATACAGATAAACATTGTACATAGTAGAAGAGTTAGGTTGCAATTATTGTTATGCTTATAGCCAGGAATGTTCTAACACTGAGTTTCTCATTGCAAAACGACCATTCCGTTATCTGAATATCAAAATTGCATCCAGTAATCCTTTGGCTGCTAATCGCGAGTCACTGACCTTTTGGGGGCAGTGTAGATCAAGATCAGACTGCACAGAACGTGCAGTCTGATCTTGGATCTAAACTGTCCGATAAAGAGATATCTTTCCCAAAAAATACCTTTGAAATAGGGTCTTAGGTAAAATGCACGTGCCTCACAACCAGATGGAAATATGACGTAATTTACCTTACATTTCTCGCGCTTGACGTAATACTGCAAAGCATTGCTATGCAGAGGGGGTACGCAACAGGGAATAATCGAAAAGAACTGTACTGGATTTTGATTTAGGTTCCCCCCAGAAAAGGTTAAAAGCATGAACTAAATAGAATATTTGTTATTTTCGGTCAAAGATCGAAATTTATTTCATCTCGTGAACATCATCGGTAATACTTTCACTCGTGTCTGCGACACTCGTGAAAATATTACAGACGATGTTCACTCGATTAAACAGATTTTGATCTGTCACCGTAAAAAACAAATATCCTCTATATATTTCACCGTTATTTATCGATAAACTACTGAAAAGCATGAAATAATAAGTTATAAAGAAAGCACGATCTTATTTCTGAATATTTTTCAGAATAAAAAAAAAAAAAAAATGCACAATATTCACATTTTATAATGTTACTTATCTCATATTTTCCCAAACAAAATAATCAAATTCTTTTACCTCACTGAACATTATTACGTCTACGTGTTTCAATTCCAAGTTTGTGATTTGAGTATCGACACTTTGAAAGCACAATTCTATGTTTAAACTGAATATCCAGCTGTAAGTATTTTTCTGCGTTTAATAAGGATTTCTAGTGTTTTTAGAGAAAGCAGCGGCTGGATGCATTAACCCGTAGGCTGCTAAGCGAGACTCACTGACCTTTTGCGAACACTGTAGATCGACTGCACAGATCTTGGATCTACGCCGTCCGATAAGGAGATATTTTTCCCAAAAGTAAATTTGAAATAGCATTATTTTAGTGTTTTCTAACGGCGTGAGTTTCATTTCACTTATTCAGCAGGATGAGGGTTTCTCCATAGTCTTTAATAAAAAATATCGGGTATAAGTATGCCGTTCCTTTAAATCATTATCTTCGGCTATGTCGCATTTTTCAAATTAATACCAGTCTAATTTAGGCATTCTGGGCACAGATCCAGACCACTTTTTAAGAAGGCAATCGATGCAGCTAATTTCAAAATAAAAGATACGGTTATACAAAATAACGCTAATTGACACGATTCATTCAGCCATAGTCAGCTAGCATATAGCCTCTGCACCAATCATTTGTAAACACAACCCATTTCGGCCTGGAAAAAAGGCCCTGTATGAGCCCAGCATGGCGGAGATATTTTTGGTATTGTCAAAGTCTGAAAAACTCTGCACAAATCCTTGTATCTACCCTGTCTATATTTAGAAACTTTATACAGCACAAAGATTTTCAGTAAACAATAGTATTTTTTAAATGGTTTTCCCTTTTGAAATTAGTCTTTTTCTAAGTATTGTAATTCGGAGCGGAAACCAAGCTTTATTTCTCCACAGACGTTATTGTCTAAGGCCATTTTCCGGTTGAACCTTTTAAGCGACAGAGTTTTAGTTTACGCACCGCGTATTGATGTTTAACCTGTACAGGATAGTGGTGCGTCTTAGCAGACAGGTCAATTTTCGAAGAATACGACTTGCGAAATCAACGCCCTCTACATGTAAATGTTTCTACCTAATGTGACTTGCACTGATAGTGTTCGATCTTTTTGAAATAGCCTTAAAATACTAAGTTATTACGAAACTACAACATCAACTCATGAAAAATCATTTACCTTATAATTATGATGACTGAAAAACAAGAGACTTTGAAGCTGTAGGCAAATAATCAAAATAGACACTTACTTGAGATGTTCTTTGGACAGCAGCTCGTGTTTGTCCGGGATGCAGCCGACAGCGCTGCTTTTATACGGTTTGAAGCAGGCAAATACTTAATATTCACAAAGCATTTGAAACGTTAATTACTTTTTTGGTGCTCATCAATTAACATAACCAATTAAAATAACCACCGAATTCTTTTTCAACTATTACAAAATTGAATGATCATTTCGTGGAAAGAAAAAAGTGTTTGATTTATCATTTGATTTATCATTTATCATTTCGACCAATTATCTTTTTATGTGCGAGACGATGATAAAGCAATAAATTTAAAGTATTCTGTGATATTAAACAGACCCTCAGTAACCACAACTAGAACATGATCCATCTCCCGTAACTGTCCGACAGTCGATGGAAAATAATTCGTTGTAAGTTCCATTATATAAACCATTCTTTATCACACGACTAGTCTAATTCTCGAGAATGTTCAAAGTTTAAAAGAAATGCAATATCTGATTGGCTAAAATAAATCACAGGTAGTTGAGCCAATCAGAAATCACGGAAATTTTCAAAGTCAGGGTTAGACCATAAATGCCTTGTTACAATGATTGGTGAATACCAACCCTGGCTATAGACTAAAGATGTACAAGTTTCATGTTACAACAAGGAACCAGTCTAAATCGGTTTAAATGCCCTTGATGGACGGGTTGTACTCCATGTTGTTGCACCACTGCTAGCTGCTTTCTGGTCCGAGTATCAAAAGTAGTCCCGTTTCAAAAATCGACTACAAACATAGCTACTGCACTAGTCTGTCGGGAAAAATCGAAAGACATGTCTAAAATGTGTTTCAGGTTTCCGTGCAAACTGAGTGCCACTGATATTTCTTGAGGAACTATTGTACGCCTGTCACCAGAACAGTTCATCGTCTAGCCTACCCTTTCTGTACCGTGATATTTCAAGGGTAGGTGTGTTTGAAATGGAATAACAAAGAACACAAAGGGTTGAATTGTCTTTTTTTCACTTATTGTGTAGGCTACTGGACATGTTCTGGATAAAAATAAATGGCAGAGCCCAGGGTTTGCCTATAGACGTACAAAGGGGGGGGGGTTCAAAGATGGCGATTTTAAATTATTTTTTTCAATGTAGCAAAGACCCTTGATTGACATGTAACGATGGGATACCGGACGACAAAAATAATATACTAGTGCAAATTGAAAGCATTTGCAGACGATACATGAGATATAAAATATGACTCAACTTATGAGGTTTATTCTTTTAAATAATTCAATTTTATTTGAGCCATGGCCTGGCTAAAGGGGGCTTAATGCAACACCATGATACATGATACCTGCCAAAGCCATCACAAAATTATGGACCCATTATAGCCACTTTTTGAATAACCGACTTAATCATGAGATATACTGGTCCTTTGACAAACAGAAAATTGACCAATAGCGGAAAGTTTTGGCCCAGGTCTGGGTCGATACTTTTCGCAGTTGCATTAAGCTTCCTTTTCACAGAGCACGGCTCATTTGTTTTTATCAATATTTGCGAGTTCTGATTGGCTGGAAAAAATTATTCATTATGGAATGAAAAGATTTTTTGTTTTTGTTTACATGGGGGTATGGAAAAAAACAAACCTAATCACACTGTATGAAGCCGCGAAGCGAAGCGGTTTCATACAAAAAAGTGACTAGGTTTTTTTTTCATACCTCCAGAGTATTTAAATAATTTACCTCTTTCACTTCGCTCCCACCTTTGTTGAGTTAGAATCTCTGCAGACTTTCTACGAATTCAAACAGGCAGATTTTCTAACAACAGAACACCGCGAAATGAAAGAACATGTTTATTATCCAATATGAACGAGGTGGAGGACGAATTCCACTTTATGTTTACATGTCCAAAGTATAGTCTTCTACGTAGGCAATACATAGATAATTTCTATTTTAGAGGTCCAAGCATGTATCAGTTAGTTGAACTTTTCAGCAAACAAAAACAAAAAAAAAAAATTTAAATGTAGCACTTTATATCAAATGTGCATTATCGTGTGCGATTTGATATTTTGTATAACTAATGGTTTTGTAATCATTGTTTATTAGTATAATGTAAGCTTTGTATAAACATATAAATCGTCGTCTTTTTACAAATTAAGTGCAAATCCTTTCGTATGTCATCCTCACTTAAGAAAACGTTTTTTTTTTTCGGTTTAGGAAAGAGAGATGGTGTAGTAGAGAAATGGTGTGATAGAGAGAGGCGGTGAGAGAAAGAGAGAGAGACCTTGACAAATGCTTTGTTATATACATTATGCAATATTGACTATGTACACTTGTACTCGTCCAATAAGATATCTGTTCTATTCTGTTCTGTTCCGTAAAGGGTGAACCCGTTGAACAAGTGAAATGAAACTTTCAAGCCGATAGTAAGAACCTAAATGTTGCTATTTTATAGGTATTTTTCGTGAAGGTATTTGTGTGTGAAAAATATCTCCTTATCGGACAGTGTAGATCCAAGATCAGACTGCACATTCTGTGCAGTCTGATCTTGATTTACACTGTCCGAAAAAGATCTGTAAGTCGCCCCTAGTAGCAGCATAAATATTAAAATAAATTTTCAGTAGATAACGTTGAAAACACTTACGGATACTCAATATGAGGTGTGAACATGAAACGACAGATTTTCTTTTTTACGGGAATTCGAATAAAAAAAAAAATGTAAAGATTAGAGAAAATAGCTCGTTAAGGACATTTTCTCCGTTTGTCACCATGGTTTTGTAAGTTGTCTGCTTCAAGACACAAACTTTGGGCGTATTCCATTCACCTGTTCTGGCACGATGTATTATGTTCCGGAATTCCCCTCTGGAACGGGCGAAAGGAATATTTCAGCACATGTGCACTGTTCTGGAATGATGTTCTGACTGGAGCATTTTCGGAACATTGTTCTTATCTACCCCCCCCCCCCCCCCCACTCACACACAAAATGTCTAAGCTTGATAACAACATTGCTGGTCTTTAAACTGTGTCTCATCCCCTTTTCAGTCTGTTGTTGGCGATTAGAGAGCTTTTCTAAACCATGTTATAGTTAAGTTAAAATGGTACAGGTGTATTAAATCACCTCAAGACAACTTGCTGAGGGTTAGTTGTTAAAATCACCTAACTCTTTATCAAACAACTGAATTTTAGACTTGTCCAAAGTGAAAGCATTTGCAGACGACAATTCAATGTGACTCTAACTTTGGGATTTTCATGGCCCACACATTCGGCGCGAATACTGGTGTAGTTCCCAGAAATCAGAATCGAGAGAGATTAGTATAAGTTGTAAGATCTTGTTTCTCAATCGATGTAAAATAAATATGTTTAAACTAATGTGACTCTAAAACTGAAATTTGTTCTAGGATGGGTAGAACACAATGAGGGTAATGTAGAAACTGCTGGTTGCCAGCATTTTCTCCTTTTTTCTCACAATGTTTTCAAAACATTATTTTTTCATCTATATTTTGATGATGACAAAATCCGATTTGTTGCAGACTTCTTTTTCACAATGCAACAAATTGAGTCTCGACTGATCGCTGTGCTGATAGCACTTTGATTTTTACCTGGCATAATGGACTAGAGTATTCTGAGCTTTTTTCAAAGATTATTTTTGCCAAGACATGAGGAAATGGGACAACAATTGAAAACAACAAAACAATTTTGCAATCAGCATGGATCTAGAGCACTTGCTCACGACGGAGGTGAATCATGTCGTCCCGAGCCGAAGGCAAGGTGGCGACATGATTCACAACAGGCGTGAACAAGTTTCCAAGTCCCCTGCCACCTGACCGTACAACGAATTTATTATACTGCAAAGTTTTACCATCTAACGTGTATGAAGCGAAATTTACCCGTTTTTTGGTTTCAAAAATTGAGTACGCTCACGAAGTAGAATTTCCCTTCTGAGTGTCCTAATTCAATGAAAACTGACGCCACTGGGAATTGAAACCTTGGTAAACGTGCAGTTTATTATACTGCAAAGTTTTACCATCTAACGTGTATGAAGCGAAATTTACCCGTTTTTTGGTTTCAAAAATTGAGTACGCTCACGAAGTAGAATTTCCCTTCTGAGTGTCCTAATTCAATGAAAACTGACGCCACTGGGAATTGAAACCTTGGTAAACGTGCAGTTTGGTGCATAATGTTGATGTTAATCTTGATTGACTCCGCCATTATGGATGTTGTGTTGAAAGTGTAGTCATGTATACGGGGCTTCCGAAAGGGAAACTGCTGTTACGTTGGTTTTGCCAGTGTACGTGAATTATATGTTCGGGGCAGATTATCCAATCAGATCACGAGAAATTTCTTTGCAGTATAATAATAATCTTTTCGCCATTATCGATGTGGTCGACATGAAACCTATAAGGGAGAGTCTAGAAATGACAAGGTATACCACGGTATAGACCGCAGAAAGATGTATTACTGTTCAATCCTTTACTACACAATCACGAGTTTTAACGGCCCGAACAGGGGTCCTGCGTGACTCGGTGGTAAAGTGTAGGCCCGTAACATAGAGGTCCCGTGTTCGAGCGTCACTGAACGCACTGGGCCCTTCGTGGGAGTGTCCTTGGACAAGACATTTCACATTCGGCATACCTCGGGTGATGGGAGCCATCAAATCCCTCGGCTGTATCTGGTGGATTAATATGCACCAGATCGGTACATACCCGGAAATACGCCGGTTTACCGTTCTGAAATTGTAAGGCTCCTCTTAAAAAAGAAAACCTGAGTTTCAATTTTCTATCGAAATCTTTCTAACTATATTTCAGTTGAGTTGGAAAACAGTTCGTACATTCATTATTTATCAGTTCCGATTGAAGTTTTCACCGACAGATAAACAGATGTGAATAACTTCATCGAGGTTGTTTATGTCGTTGCTAAACGACTGACAGAGGCACGCCATGTATAAGATCACGTGGTTCGCAGTTCAAATGGAAACGATCGTTATACGGACGAGGTTAAATGTAAATACGGAATCGGCCGAGTTGTGACGAGTGGACATTTCGAAGTCCTTACCTGGTACTGGTGAAACCCAGGACATACTTGAATATGTGAGCTGTCGCCGTGATATGACTGAAGTAATTTTGAGAGCGGCGTTTAACACCACTCAATCAATCAATTTAACGACCATGAGAGAGAAGGCTTTTGAAAACATTGTAGGAAAAGGAGAAAATGCTGGCAGCATTTTCTCCTTTTCCCACAATTTTTTCTACCTTGTCAAAGACAAGTTCCGTCATTTGAGTCAATTTCTATCCTTTACCAAACAATCCCAAGTTTTAACGAGCATGAGAGAGAAGGCTTTTTTGAAAACATTAAGAAAAACTGTCATAACACGAGTTTATTGTCATGATGAAGTATTTGTTTTCTCTCCTGTCCCCTCACTCTTCACCAAACTGTTCCAAACTTTAATGACCCTCAGCAGTGTGGCAAAATGAGAAATACTTTGTGTAGTATACATGTATTTTGTTAACGATTGTGCTATGGATATGTTTATATTCTATGCAAATAAAGATATATATATATATGAGAAAATGGTTAATACCAGCAAGCTGGTAAGCAACATTATCTCATTTTCCCACCATGTTTTGTACTATATCGAAAGACAAGTTTAATCATTTGAGACATATTTATTCCTTTATCAAACAATCCCAAGAAGTAACGTCAAAAATTAGGAAACTTTTTGAAAATATTGTGGGAAAAGGAGAAAATACTGGTAACCAGCATTTTCTCCTTTTCCCACAATGTTTTCTAATTCCCTGGAGAACTTAAGCTCATTTGTATTAATTTTGAATTTCTAGTCTGCAGCTGTTTTGAACTTGGAAGAGTGTAAAATTTTTCGTGTTGGGAGGGGTTAATTTGTCGTTTGCACATGCTTTCAATTTGGACAGGGCTACACTGTTGTTGCTTGGTAAAGAATAAATTCAAGTGCCTTTCTCAACGATAGTTGCTTTAGCGATCGTAAAACGTGCAGTCTGATCTTGAATGTGCTATATACTTAGAATCATCCGGCTAGAAATGGCCTTTTTTTTAAAAAAAGTTTGATTATTTTTCTATGGCGTTAGATAACAGTTTACTCTTCACCAAATGACAAAATTTTTAACTGGCCCAAATTCAAAGTATTTGCGGACAACAAATGAAATGAGGGTAAAATGATTAAAATAATTCCTGAAAGGTTAAAAACGATTGTAGGAAAAGGAGACAATGCTTATTACAGGTATTTTTCATGGGAGTGTCCTATGGCAAGGCACTTAAGAGCCCTAGGATTTACATGAGTATGTGAGCTGTAGCCGTGATATACCTGAAATGATGTTCCAAGCGGTGTAAAACACCGTTCAATCAATCAATCAATCAATTCTGAGGGTCGTTACAACTTGGGAAAGTTCGGTAAAGGGTTGAGGGGATGGGAGAGAAAATAAATATTTCAAACTGACAATAAACACATGTTTTGACGATTTTTGTTTTTAATAAAGTTTTTTTAACATTTGCCCCAACGCCTTTTCTAGCCACATATTGACAATCAAACGTTACAGAACAGAACAGAATTTCATTGCTATAAGAAGTTACAAATACTTCTAGCAAACATAATGATAATTTCAGGGCGTTTATATGGTGTGAGTAAAATCAAAGAGAGAAGAAGTTGGTTCAAAGTGGGTCCTCTGTCACAATGGTTGATTTTCAATCTGGTTCGCTCACATTGAAGTGCCCTTGGGCAAGGAACTTCAGAGCCCAAGCTTAGCTCTGCGGCAAACCCGGTAAAATTTGGAAACGGACAAAGATATAATGATGCCGGGTGGTGAAATGGTTACTGGTCTCTGTCTGTCTGTATCCCCCTGTCTTCCTCCCCCTCCCCTTCACTCTGTCTCTCTCCCTCCCCCTCCCCCTCTCTCTGTCTCTCTCCTTCCGCCCTCTCTCTCTCTCTTTGCGTAATCGCGGTTTTACGGGGTCTTTGTATAAAGGCAATGGTTAAAGCTGAAGTAGTAGCCATCTTTTGACATGTGATATGCCTACGGTAAGTTTAATGTCAGGATTCAGTGCTTTATTCTATACAATACGCCAACATTTAAGGCTGGACCACATTGAAAACATTTGCAGACGACATGATAAATGTAGCTCAAAGGATTAATTCTGCCTTTGATAGAATAGAAAACATTATGGGAAAAGTCTTCTTTTTCAGGGCTGTCAAAACTCGGGACTGTGTGGTAAAGAGTTAAACTATTCCACTGTCAAGGGCGACCATGCAAAAGGTGACTTATTAGCTAAAGCGTAGGTTGTAGATCTAAGCTCAGACTGCACAAAACGTGTAGTCTGATCTTGGATCTCCACCCTGATACTAAACTTTGGCGAATATTCTCCTTAATTGCAGTAGAAATCTACCTTTAGATTTTGAATTAGTTCGAATTTATTTAACACTTAGGCTGCCAAGCGCGACTCACGGACGATTTGCAGACAGTCTGAAGGGGATCACGATAGGGTCATTTCTATGAAGTTTGGTCAAAATTGGATGGGTAGTTTCAGAGAAGATGTTTGAAATAAAAGTTATCACCCGCATGCACGCACTAACTTACGCACAGACAGACGGACACCTGACGGACACCTGACGGACACAACCATGACGTAACTTTGCTGGCCTTTGAACACTGGTGCTAAAAAGTATTCAACCAAAGGGTTCTAAAAACAAAACTTGTTTGGTAAAGGATGGATGGACACATAGTTGAGATTTATGTCTAATCTGTGACTTGTTAAATTTTTAATAGAACAGAATAGAACAGAATTCAGTCAAACAAGTTTGTGGTTAATTAAAGGTCATTTATTCTTTTATATTGATGTCATTGAACTCCCTGGCCCTAAAAAATGATAGTTTAGCTGTCAAAATAAAGATTCTGACGAAAATATATTTCACGATAGTCATTTTGAAAAATCCAAGATGGCGGCCATTGCAGTACTCGGGACAAAAGGAAACATTGTTTTTCTTTTTGCTTGTAACATAAGGTCTCCACGAAATTCCGGCGAAATTACATACTGAACCCGACTAAGTGCAAAGTTGTGACTTCATAGCAGCCAAACTGAAGCGGCATATTTGATAAAGAAAGTCCATAAATTTTCATAGTAGTATTTTGTCTATTGAAATTACTGTAAACCCCATGTAAATCCCATTATTTGCATGCGATATACTTTTTAATGAAAAACCAATTTGTGATACATCGTAACATGGACATACAGTTCTCATCTTTTGTTTGTGGGTCCATTTGTTAAATGTTTCAATCTTATCATAACAAATGTTCTATGAAATGACTAGCATACTAATATTTTTATGTTTCCCATAGCAGAAATGTTTTATTCTTTGGTGTTTATAAAACCTCTAGACACTTCCCAGAGGTCATAATGTTTTGATCTTATGGTCAATCACACAGGCATCCACATTCTGACCATAATATGTACAGTGTAGTAACAAATCAATGTGCCATGCACTGGCAAAAGGGGGCTTAATACGTCTCCGTGATCCATGATACCAAGCAAGTCACCATATCATTTTTGACCAATAAAGTCCATTTTATCCAACAACCGGCTGAATCATGAGGTACACTGGTGCTTCGACATGCAAAAAATTGACCAAAAGCAAAAAGTTTCGGCCTGGGTCGATACTTTTTGCAGATGCATTAAGCCCCTTTTTCACAAAGCATGGCCCAAGTGTATTATTGCAATTCTAACCTCAAATTAATAACAGAAAGATTTTATCATTACATTAATGATAGGATAAGCTAAATAATTTTGTTTTAGATGCGTCTGGGCACTTCTGGATACTCCAGGACACATTTTAGGACAACAGGGAAATGGAAAGCTGTAAAAAAAAGAAGAAAGCCTTCAACCTTTACCACACGACAAAATTTTAGATTTATCCATAATGAAAGCATTGGTAGAGTAGAAACTTAATATGACTCAAATGATGACATTTGGTTTTTGACAATGTAGAAAACACCGTGGGTAAAGGAGAAAATGCTGGTTACCAGCATTTCCTCCTTTTCCCACAGTTTTTTTTAAAAAGCCTCTTTCCTCAGGATCGTTAAAACTCTAGATTGTGTGATAAAGCGTTAAGCATCAATGCGAATTACGGTTACAAAAGACTATTTAAAAAAGTTGTCAGTAAAAAGAAAAATTGTTTGAAAACATGTTGTTACGAGACAAGCGTAACGAGAAAGAAAACCAGCAACAAGCTTTTCACAATTAACAACATATAAATAAAGACAAAAGAGTACAATAAAAGTTAAGTTTGAATGAAATTTTGACAATTTTTAATCTTAGAACAAGAAATAGAATAAGTCCCTCAAAATTAAGAATTATGTTTAGACTACAAAAAGTATGAACTTTCTGGTTCCTAAAACCTAAATTAACAATAGTTTAAACTTGCAAATAGAAATTAGCAACACTTTTCACTAATTCAGTATCCTCAAAGCCACAAGTCTAAATTCAAAATCCAAATCCACCAAGTAAGTCACTCCTATTTATATTAGCTTGGAAAATTCTAGATTAGTCTTTCAAGAAAGATGACAATGGATTGGTAAACAACTTGTTTACAAACAACCTATTTCTAAAAATAACCACAATGGAAAAACCAATGAATGTTCTTTATGTTTCTAGAGTATTCCGTATACAGAGTGAAAGTGATAATGAATACAGGTTACATGTATATCCTATTTACATAACAATGTGTACTTCCTTGTTCCTGTCACATTACTTACCTTGAGCAAGGTCACAGTTTATATTCGAGGCCTTGGGCTGAAAATGGTGACTTAATTGAAAGCATATCGTATGCATGATAGTTCGGATATTTTTCAGGGTTTTAAGATAAGTAAACCCTGGAAAACGGGTTAGTAGCAGGATATATCTATATTTTTTCGGCATGTTTATTAACTTTGTTTTTATTATACAAGCATTTAAGCAGATTAACCAATTACCACACAATCCCGGGTTTTATCATCCTTGATGAAAGCTTTTGATAACATTGGGGGAAAGGGAGAAAATCCTGGTAAGAAAATGCTGGTTACCAGCATTTTCTCCTTTTCACGCAGAGTTTTTCACCCTATCAAGGACAAACTTAGTAATATGAGCCGAATAAATTTGTCGTCTGCCTATCTTTTCAATTATGTCTTGTGGTAAAGAGTAAAAAAGCAAGAATCGAAAAAATGTAACTACTTAATCAAGGTTTTTTTTTTTCCTTTCCGTTACTTTGCTCACATTGGGTTCTCTGATCAACACCACGTTTCGTACTACGGTTCGAACCAATGTTTTTGTAGGGGTACAGATTCGAGAGTGCGCGTGAGTTGGGAATTCCACGAGAGTTTCTTATTCACTTCGTATTTATTCTCATTTCGACGTGTGACGAACACCATAGTCTTGACATTTTGTGATAGAGTAACGTATTTCTTATTCTAAGACGTGAGATATCGCCGGTGATATTATACGATAACATTGAAACTACATCGATTTCTGAAATCGTTGTCTGCGCATGACATATTCTTCGAAGATTCGACCTGTCTGCTATGACGCATCACCCATCCCCGTATACCTGGGAAAAGTAAGGCTTATACCGAAGCTATTAGCCTGTTACCCAAGCATGTAGGGGCTGTTTTAATAAATGGCCGGTGCATAGGTTACATGCTAGCCGATCATAGCAGAATGAATCGCACTAGGTAGCGTTTTATTGAGTAAACGTTTATTTCATTTTGAAATTCAAAGTAACGGTTGTTAGTAGATAGTAATATGGGTATTCTGGCGCATTTTGGACGCATTTCGCCCAAAAATCGCAAAATCTTCTTAAATTCTCAACCCAATCATGCCGACTAACCCTTCAACCGACTAACCCTTCAACCGACTAACCCTTCAACCAACTAACCCCCACCTCAACATTCCCACCCCCATAAATTTCTAATTGACTAACTAGTTAACCAGGCTAACCGACTAACTAGTTAAACACGAATCTTGACTAACAAACTAACTTAAATTTAAATTTTTTTTAAAATTTTCTTATTTTTTATAATTAAATATATCAAACCATAAAAATGGAAAGTGAAAAAGAATACAATTCAGTCAAAAACTCTTTTTATAGATTGATTAAAATCATTGACACTATGCTGGTAGAGGAGTATGATGATGAACTTTGTAATATTGTTTGTCGCATTGAGGAAATCTTACAATTTTTTCGAGTGAGGTCCTATGATATAGGATACGGAAAATACAAACCAAAACCTGCAAGCCAAAAACTGGCAGAAAAATATGGAGAAGATGTTACAACCGCCTCAGATCATAGATATCTAAAATTTAAGCGTAATCTATATTATTGTTTGTAGCATTGAGGAAATTTTACAAATTTTTCGAGTGAGATCCTATGATATAGGATATGGAATATACAAACCAATACCTCCCCCATCTTACACACCTTCCCAACAATAAAAATCTAACTTCCAGAGAGAAGTTACATTTTTTAAAAAATTGAATATCAAGTAAAAAATTAGCCATAAAATTATTAAATAAACAATCATGAATGTAAAATCAAAAATAGATATTTTTGGTGAAAAATTAAATGATATGTTGGAGTATAAAATTAGTCATATCTCCAATCGATATCATTCACCTTACTATTATTGCAAAAAAAAAGATAGAGTTCCCCAAAGCACAAAACAAAAATCATATTGAATTACTTCGTAACTTACAGCCTGCTTTATATTATGAATGTAGTAAAATACTAAAGCACTTTGTTAATGTTGTTTTTAGTGTTTGTGTTGATGTGGTAGAGTTACCATATGTTCCTTTAAATGAACAAATGCAAGCGGTTTACACATATAATTCAGATGGGGAAGATCCTAATTATATTTTAAGTGAATTTAACAAATACCTTATTTTAGAGACTGTAGCAGAGACTACATCGGATATTGAAAGAAATGATTTTATAAGTGAAGCATATAGTGAAAATCTTACTTTTTCAACATTCATACTTATTGGTAATATAACTACTGATAGGGAATTAGATAATGGATGTAATTGTGGTGAAGGTGACTGTGAATTATGTTCATGGGTAAATCCCGATGCAGACTGGTTTGGTTTTCTTGATGTAATTGAAAACGGGATTGGAAATAGAACTCAAGTATCAGATCTTTATGAAACCAGAACAGTAATGGTTAAAAGTGTGCGCCATAATGAAACTACTGTAACTAATGAGCTTGAAACATTTAAATCAGAAACATGCATCATATGCTTAGAAAAAGATCCTAATATATTATTTTGTAATTGTGGCCATATATGTGTTTGTGATGGTTGTAACACAAACGGTAACTTTACCAATTGCCCAATTTGTAAAACAGAAAACACCATTAAACGTAAAATATAACTTTCATAACTAAAGTTATATCTTATAATGCCCCCAAGCTAGCGTGTCAATCTTGTTCCCCAAGACAAACCTTTTATCATCACTTGATCCTAACGCTTTTTTGTTTAACTCTTCAGTATACATATCATGGTCCCTACTTCTTAAAACAGTCATCTTTCTATACTGATCCTTTTCTGTAAGCAAACACTCTTTGTAATTATCAAAATTTATCTCTTTTTTGATAACCGCTTTTTTAACACCTTTACATCTTTTATCTTCCTCACCATCTAAGGTTTTATAAGCATACATTTTTGCTCCTAGACCAACAAACTCAGTCATAATCTTACCACCTAACTCATCTTTAAACTTCCCAACCACTCTTGCATTACAATCATTTTTTAAGAAATGATCTTTAGGATAATTACTTGTATCAAACATTTCAGGTACATCTTTTTTTATATCCTTATACAAATTTTTAGTTTCTATTTCAAGAATAAAACTATCTGTATCAGTATAATACATTCTAACCTTTTCACCATACTTAGCTTTAAAGTAATTATAATAAGGTTTTTGCATATGTGTTTTACTAATATCTAAGATGCTTAATCCTGAGTAAATAGGTTTAATATATTTTAAATCAGTCTTTTTCATGTGTACCGCTGTTAGGTTTTCATAGAATATTCTTGTGTGGCTATAGTTTGGTTTTGCTACTAATTTCCTATAACGCTCTTCATTAGAAAACAAGTGTATCGTTACTCTATTTCTCAAGTTTTCCATGGTTTTGCCAAAGACTGAATTATTCATCAACTTAAAAAAATCTTTTTCAAAATTATTTTTAGCTGCTTTTCTTAGTTCAATGTTTGTATTAATGTATGACTTAAGCCATGCACTTTCCTCAAACTTAATTCCTCGATGTATTTTAGTAATCTTTAAACCTAAATCAACACATGTTTTTAAAGCTTCATGATGAATAACATAATTCTTTTTATTATTTAAGTTTGGAATAAGTTTTTCTACTTTTTTTATCTTTAAACGTTCGGGTGCTAAAGGAAAATCATTGTGTAAATCATGTAATTCTTTAGGATATTCCAGATCTACTTCTAATATACATGGAATTTTTTGCCAAATTTCTAATTCTTTTTTATTCATCGATTTAAAACCATGAGTAGGAAGAAGATGACTCATTGCCCAAGGGTAAAGGCTGTTTGCGTCTATATATAATAAATATTTTGATGGTTTACTAGGATCATATAATTTACCCATACCCTCATTATTTGCTTTTCCATATCTTTTGCTACACATACTAACACCACCTTTAATACCTAATTCTACCATCAAAAGCATATCAGGATCAGATAAAAGCTCTAGGTTTACTTTTGTTATTTTCATTGCTGCATCCCAAGCTAAACCAGGAGCAGTATAATACCAACTAGGATCTAAGTCATAGTTTTCACAGCAAACATCTCTAAAGTTTTCAAAAACATCTGCTAAAAGCAATACATCTATTTTATTGTAAAGTTCTAAGTAATCCTTAAACGTTTTCATATTAAAAGCTTTCCAAACCTTTTGCGCATGAGCATAATCTTCATCTGTAATTCCTTCTTTGTTTAAACTAGAGTAAAATGCTTCTTTGGGTGGTAATTTCTCCTCTTTAAGTTTATCAAAAGAATCTAGGTACTCATAACGAAAAAATCCTTTTCTCCTAACTAGCGGTAGTTGTTCTTTAGTGAAATATTTTGCTGAAATTTTTAACTGACTTTCCTCTAAGTTGCTTGAAAGTTTATCCAAACTAGAATTCATGAACTTAAAGCTATCAAGAAATCTAATTTTATGGTTTATATTTTCTCCAACCCAGATGTCTTTACTAAAACTAATATATTTCTCTTCATTATTTGGAATACAATCAATCTTTCCAACAGATTTGCCAAGGCATTTAATAAAAAGATGAGCATCATATCCACTAAGATTATGAAGGTATACAGGTGTGAAGTTAGGATTTTTAGCTTTTAGGTTGCATTCATTATGCGCGGCGCCTCTATATTTACCTGTAAAATGACAATGATCTCTTACTCTATAATTAGCACGATTAAATTTTCCACCACAAATCCAACAATGTGTTTGTTGTGTATGTTTTATTTTTTCCTCTATTGTTATTTCAATAGGTTTTGGGTTTTGGTGGTACCGTTGATGAATTTTTTGTATATCATCTTTTAACCAGTTTATAAAAACTTCCTCAGCATTTTCTCCAGTATAACTTCTTTCTATAGGAGCACACACAGTATCATCAAAACATTTTATAATATAGGAAAAACTGCAAGGTATATGCTTTTGACGTTGTATAGTATAACTTTCTTCTGGGTTTGGTTGGCATGTGTATATTGGTTCTAAAACACTTTCAAAATCAGCGTATACAGCAAAGTGGACCTGAAGTTTTCTAGCATGGTTTTCAAAAGCTAACATGGTACCTGGTTTTGGCATTTCTAAAGTAATAGGTTCATGCTCATTACAGTATCGCATATGTTTCTCTAAAAGTTCTTTACTACCAAAATGATTCATACATCGTTTACAACATTCTATATTTCCATTATGAGTATTTGTTATTTGTTTTTTTACTAAACTATTAAATTTTTTTATGAGGGCATAGTGCATGTTTTCCTCATCTTTAGTAAAAAGAAGGTCGATATGGTTACTTTTTTCATCTTTTGTAAGCCTAAGAGGATAAATATATTTTTTTATTTCCTCATACCCATACACGTTTATACTAATTTCTGAATTTTGTTTTTCAAACTTATCTATATCTTTAAACGAAACAGGATACTCTATTCCCTCCATTTTTACACTATTTTCCTTTGATTGTAAAGCCTTGTCAACTCTCTCTGCATCACGCTCTTTAGGGTTTAACGCTCTTAAAACACACCATAAAAAGCATTTATCATCTTTATTTTTCATATTGATAACTGCTTTTTTGTTAGCAATCCATTTTGGTAAAGGTAAGTAACCATTAGCTCTTAAAGGAATATAAGCAGCTGTATGTAGTTCTAACCGCACTATACTTCCAAAAGTCCAACCACTACCTTCTCTTTGGAAATTAGCTAAATTTTCTAAAACTTCATCTATCATTTTATTCAACAAATCCTCTACTTCTCCTCTGTTTAAATTTAAATGTTGTTTACTATGGAAAGCACGTTCAACAGGACCTTGGCCAAGATTTGTCATTAACCATAATTTACACCTAAGTACAAGTTTTACCTTTGTTTGTAAATTATTTTGAAGAGTATTTATAAGAGGCATCCACGTTTCTGCGAAAAATCTTTGTGGGCTATAATTTTCTCTACCCTCTATAACATGTTGAGCAGCATACTCTCTAAATGCGGATTGTGCAAGCCAAATTTCAAACGGTTGTATTGGAGGGTAATTTTCTCTAACATGTTCAACAATTTCATCCAACACTTGTGGTATTTGTGTTGTCTCCACATTACCGGTTAACCAGTTACCAAAATCAATTATTCCTCTTTGTATGAATTCTGGTACGACAGCCGAGGCTAGTCGTCTTGCTCCAGAGTAAACATTAGACGCAGCTCGTCTTGCTCCAGAATAAACAGTAGGCGCAGCTCGTCTAGCTGCGTTTGTAAATCTATTAAATAAACTCATTTTTATATAACAGATATAGTTTCTTAAGCAATTTTCTCTATTTGTTTCAAAAAAATTTATTATAACAATGTTATAATAAAATTACTGAATACAAATCTTATGTTTATTATTCCAAGTTCTCCCATTCCAGTTCACAATCGTTTGAGGGCAATGATCTATAAATTTACCTGCCTTATAAATCGATGGAAAGGTTTTTATTTCACCAGTTTCAACATCCTCTAAACTAAATTTTTTAGGATTATGCATAATAGTTTTTAATCTACCAAACCTAGGGTCTTTACTTCTTTCTTTTTTAGGTGCTACAGGTGACTCCTCTGGTAACAAACCATGTTCTTTCACCAACTCAACTAACCGTTTTTTATCCCAGTATGAGTGGAAATCTATATTATTTTCTTTAAGAATTTTTTTTAAATCTACAATCTTTATCATTTTTATATAAGAAGGAAAATCTTAATACACTACACTCATTTATTACCATCAGATTGGAAGTTAATTAACTTATCACTAATGATAACAGCATATGCCTCTGTGGCTACTGGTACATTTGCGCCGAAATTTGCCTTAATTTGAATATCAGTAACAGAATATTTTAACTTTTCACTCTGCTTAGAAACATCAAACAAAAACAAAGGATATAAACTTTTATACTCTGAAGGAGTGAAATTAGGAAATTCATCTATGTTATAAAACTTAGATCTAAATAACGCAGCATCACCATACGCTCTACTAAATTGTTGTTTAGCAAATGAAAGATTGTAGTCAACCGCTGGATACCTAGTGGAGTTTTACATAACATAAATATTATTAACGTTTACATTGTCAAATATGGATGGATTTCGTAATTGATTACCAATTTTAGCAGTCTGAAAGCCTACAATGATAAAACGTGGCACCTCAGGAGATGATTTAACAGAAAGTCTCCAAGTAAATGTTGTTGACTGAGGAACTGAAATGGAGTCGCATTGTAGCATTCTGCAACCAACTGGAAATTTTTGTTTTTTCTCAATAAGCCTATAAAGTTCCATCTTCTCTTTATCCGCGGGTAGCACGTGCGGCATAAACCATGATATTTTATCCAACGTAATTTTACCAACATTTGGATCAGGATTAGGAGGAGGATCAGCAGTATTTCTAAAAATCGCATCTTCATCATCATTTCTTGTCAAGGTGAGAGTTTGCTTCATTCCATACAATATTTTATTATAATCTTCACAAAAACCAAATATATGTTTCAATGGAACTCTAAAGCTAAGTGTTCCCTTTGGATCGGAATTAACAATGGTGTATAGTTTTCTTACATTCCAACCTATGTTTTGAGCAACTGCTGTAGGCAATGTATCCTTATACCAACATTGGTTTAGCCCCTGTGATTTAGAAAAATCATCCGGATATTTTAACAACCCAAGCATTGTAGTAGCTTGACCAGGATGTGTTAAGGATTCAATATCCATACCTGAAAGTTGATACTTAATATTTTTAAACAGGTACATCATAGCGTTGTTTGTTAGAGAAACGAAATCACCATTTGCGTGAGCTGTTCCATTAGTTTTTGTTAAACGGCCTTCAATAAGTAAATAGCTCTCACTTGGATGTGTAAAAATATCTTGAGTTTCAATGCTAATCCTAATATCTCCTCCTGAGTTGTTGAGATTAGCACCTGTGATCGGTTCATACTCATGGTGTTCATACTCATCAATACTATCATCTTTTAAAATTGGGTCGGTGATTTTTAAAATGTCCATTTTATTATTGCAATTATAATTTTAAATAAAAATTATAATTGTATCACTTTTACTTAAAACTCTAACCAAAGCTGGGGAAAAGCTTTGTCTTCACTATTAACAAACACACCTTTAAGTTTAATTTTATTTAGTTTATTTTCTGAGGTAAATGTTTTCTTTTTAGGGTAAATTCTATTTCCATACACAAGTTTTACAGGGGTTATATTGTACTCTTCTAAATGCTTATTTACTTTTTCCTCAATCTCTTTCATTACGTTTACTTTACTAGGAGGCAACTTTATAACAGCTTTTTGATGTTTATAATCTGTGTTATTAATTTCAAGAATCTCGCAATCTTTTAGGTTTAAAGATGCATTTTGTATATGAATAGCACTACTTCTGTATTTTGAATAATATTCACGATCAAATATTAAGTTTGGCATTCTCTTTTTTATATAATGAATATAATTTTCTTAACTTATTTTTCTTCATACTACTTTAATGCCTGCTCCACTGTTTAATTTTTTAACTAAATCTTGAATAGCGATTGCGCTTCCTTCTATTAAGGTATTAATGTCTTGTGTTTTAGGTGTATCAGCGGGTTTCGGCGTTGTGCTATATTTTTGTAAAATTTTCTTTGATTTTGGTGTCAAAGCTTTTGTAACTAATTTTTTCCCTGTTTCTACAGCAGCACTTTTTCCAACCTCTAAAGCTTTCTTTGCACCTTCCTTAGCTACACTCTTTCCCACATCAAGGGCAGAAGATGCAATTTGTTTAGCTGCGCTACTTGTAAAAAGCCTCGCTAAAAAGTTAGCAATGCTGTCAAAGATTCCGGAACCACCGTATGAATACCTTCTTTTAAATCCGCGTTTTTTATTGATAATCATTTTTATAGTATAGACATTAAATTTTTATAAGCGTTTGAATCTAAAACACCTTGTCCTTTTAATTCATCACAAATGCTCATTAACTCGTTTCTTACACCTGTGTTGCCTGCTTCTTTACTTGCCAACAACAGGTCTAGTCTTTCTAGTAATGCGTTAGGGTCACATGGGATAACGATACCCATTCCTGTCATATACTTATGCCTATATTTCCAAATATCAGATAGTATTTTACCCCATTTTTCACTTCCACTGGCAGCAGGTTTTTTTGTGCTTGGATCATATTTTTGATAAATAGCATTTGTTTTTATCATCATAATTGCGTAATTATCAAAATCACTCTCATTATAAATACTTAATTTCGGGTCATTAGATATGAGTAACTCCCATAGACCGGGTGTTCCTTTATATTCATCTTTACCAATTATAATATTATTTTCATCAAACATTACCATTTTGCTGCCAATATAAAATTTACCACTACTTTTATCATACCTTACTCCAAATTTTGTATCTGATATATTCGGATTGTCAAGCCTCACTAAATAATCCTTCGCTATTTCTCCGAAATCTTCTTGTTTTTCTAATAATTCTTTAATAGTCTTTATAGATGAGTCTGGAAACGTAATAGCTTGTGGTAAGTTTTCTGCACCTTCTTTAATAGGTTTAAGTCCTTCTGTAATCTCTTTTGTTGCAGCTTTTTGTGCTTCTGTAATCTCCTTTGTTGTAGCTTTTTGTGTTTCTGTAATAGGCTTAAAAAACTTTGAAAGATCAGTTTGAAGTTGCTGTTCACCTGTTCTCTCTGCTAGTAGATTATCCCGAATCTTCTTTTTTGTTTCAAGATACTCCTTTAAAATTAAGTCCCTTTTTGCAGGATCAGTGATTTTTAAAAAAGACATTTTTTTTATTACTAAAATATTTTTTATCTCAGTTTTTAACATAATTTTTATCATAATTTTTAGTATAGTTTTTAGCATGTTTCATAACTAAAGCTGCATGAAAACTTTATTTTTGGTCTTTTAATATTCAAGCACCCCACCGTGGTTCTTTTCAACCAACCTCCGAAAGGACTCACACGCTTCTTGCCTCCCTCTCTCAATTAAACTTTCTTCATTTTCGGTAGATATCTTTTTCTTAGTCTTTGTTCTTATTTCATCCTTCATCTTCTTATACTTCTCTTGTTCTTCCATGGTAAGTTTAAACTCTTCATCTGATATATGATTGTCAACTAAAGCTTTGGATATATGTGAAGCAATTGTGTCAAGCTTAGCATCAGCTATCATCTGAATTTTTTGATGTTTTTCTCCCTTTGTTTTTGAATTTCTTACTACATATTTACCTACCATTGAGAGTAATCCGGTTGTTGCACTTGCAATTTCTAAACCCAATGCTACTGGTACCGCTACAACTGTACCCAATAATATGGTTCCCCCAACACCAGAAGCCATTGTTAACCCAATCAATGCTGTATCAATATTATCAACAACTCTTGCAGCTCTAAAATATTTCTTGGCTAGGGCTTCTCTTTTTTGAATTTCATTTTCGAGAAACTTTTGTACTTCAGATATCTTTTGTAAACGGTAGGAATGACCTTTGTCATCACCCATTGTGTGCATCTCAATAGGTGGGGCGCTTGCAGTATTTCTTTCTCGAGGTAGTGGAGGATAAATTTTATTAGGATGTTCTTGATCTGTATCTGTCATTTTTTATTGAAATGATAATTTTTTATATCAAGATTGTAAATATTTTAGATAGCAGAATAACTCACCTTTAGGTATTTTAATTGGGTTTTGTGAGAAATTATAAATGTAGACTAAGATATCATTAGTCTCATTATCAAGATGTGTTCCATTAAAAATGGTTAAACTATCTTTCCATTTATTACTAACAGATATCACTAAAACTCCTTGTGTAGTTATATAACCAAATTCTAGCGATACTATTTTACCATCTTTAGAAGGGATCTTAATGTCATCTTGAGAATAAATTTTCCATTTTAAAGGATCTTGCTTGATGGGAGGATAATCAACGTGTAAGTTAAGTTTCCAAGATATAGTTTTATGTTGATTAGTAATATTAGGTTTTATACCAAATTTGTGTATATCCATTCTTATTTTTACTTGTTACAAATAATATTTAAATATTATTTATAGCATTACACATTAGAATGCTCCCATCTTTCATCATAACAACCATCATCATATACAACGTAAAATAATGGTTCATTTTTTGCAATAGTAATCTTTTCATCAGAATTATTGTTTTTCATTAGTACTAATATATCTTCAGTCCCTGAAGGGTTATGGCCACTCTTGTGCATTACACCTCGTAAAACTAAATTAGTATGAAGTAAAGCTTTAACATCTCCATGAAATTTTAAAATATAACCAAGGCCAAGCTGTGCCCTTAAAGTTTCTTTAGGTTCTAGTACTATTTCATGTTGTGAATATACCTCCCATAAATTATCTATATTTTGTATAGGCGGATGTTCTAAACTTTTAAAAGTACTTCCTTAAAATTTTCATTTATTTTGTAATTAAATCTACTTTTACATAACACTTTTTTTTAATTACTATTAGTTTTTATATTAATATTTTTATAAGATAGCTCCTAAAATAGGTATATTAGCAAATGGACTATTAGGCCCAAGTAAAAGTCCTTTTCCATCATAAATTTTTCCTCCTTGCTTTAAATACAAACCATCACCAGCAGACTCTAACCCTTTACCTTTGTATGGTTTTAAGTATAATCCAGATCCATCAGTTTCCACCTGACAAACACAACCTCCCTTTTTAAGATAAAGATCAGAACCCAATGCTTTTTGTACCCCTGTTTGAGCTAAACCAGACAGAGCACCAACACCTAACGCTGGTAAAACGGTTTTTGCTAACATCGGTAAAGCACTAGCAGCCAGCCCAGCCAACATTCCAAGAAAACCTCCCTCTATTTTCATATTATGTTTAAGTTGTTTCGCAGACATTTTAATAGTTATACCCTTACCACTCTCATAGGCTTTAGCTATTTTCTTTGCTTGTGAATTGGTAATTGCTAAAACATCATTACCTTGTAAATCTTCATGACCTAAACGAATACTTACCGGACAACCACCTTTAACAGCATGTTGAAGCTTTTGCTTTTGCCCTTCTGATATATTAACTTTAACATTAGTGTAACTCGTCATTTTTATATATAATTCTGTTTTTATTTTATCTCGCTTCTCTAATATGAAATCTAATTGTTAAATTTTCACCTCTAAGATTTAGTAATGTTCCGTTTTGATCTGTAATATTTACCTCTAGGTTATGTATTTCATCTAATGTTATTGGTAAGTATACTAAATTAAGTGGTGACTCAATTATCTTATATCCAGGTGCAACATTTGGGAAAAAAAGAGTAAATAGTGTTTTTTGTTGAACCATTAACGTAACTTCCTGAAATGATATCTATGTTAACAAGCAAACTGTTTATACTAAGAATGTTTACTACATTCTCTGACTCGTAAAATCCTTGTGTATATTTAGCGTGAGTAAATCCTAATACTTTAGCAATGGAGCTTGGTTGATTAAAATCTACTTGATAACCATCTCCTAGAGTAAGAACAGACTTTAGGGTATTGGTGTTTGCAGAAATGTTAATATAATACTCTTCATTAACTTCATCGTAATGGCCTTTTTTTCTCATTTCCTGGTGAATGGTATCATTAATGTCAACAAGGTCATAACTTCCTTCAGGTATTTTTATTTTAATCCATGAGGTACCATTGTCTGGAGAATAAACGAATATGTTGTTTGTTGCATCAATATTTGGAAAAGAGTAGTAAGTTTCAAGGTTTACTAAAGCTATTTCATATTTTTTGTCCTTTTCCAGCTGGATAGGGGGATTAAATCCTGTTCTAAAACGTGTTTTGTTGTCGCTTACTATAATTTGAAATGATGTTTTGTGTTCTGTATTTTTTGCAATTTGTTCTAAAAGATCTTCCATTTCTTTTATTTACTAAAAAATATTATTTAGATGTGTAAATAATATTTTTATACTGACTTAGGTATGTAAAAGTTGTCAAAACCGTTTCTATACTTCCCATCATGTTTTTTACTGGTTAAATCGATAATAGCAAAGCCGTGCGGTCTTTCCCATGCCTTTTTACAAAATTCCCTAAACTCATCCTTTGGCATATCATCACCTACATGATCACTATAAATATGGTTAATGTTTTTTAGGTCTTCTCGGAAAAGACAAATAAAATTAGCGTTTTCTCTAATAGTTTGCCTTGGTAGTCTAAAATAATTTTGTGAGAGGTAAAAGCAGTCAACATTACTATGCCTTCCACGAATGTAGTAGCACTTACATTTGTTTTGCTTTTCTAAAAGTAAATCATCAAAAATCATTAAATTTTTATTTTCTGAGTTTAACTCTCTCGGGTCAGGTACATCACTCGCATTTTCAAAAAAATTACAATTTATATCTGATTTGTTTTTAAGCGACTTAATCCATACCTCAGCTAAAGCTGTAGGGGATACATTTAATTGTATTTCATCACGCATGTTAAACAACCTTAAAATACATTCTTTTGGTAGTTTTTCTTCAAAAGCCTTTTTTAGTATTCGGTATTCTGGTTGAAAAAGGCTTTTTCCAAAAACACACAAATCGTTGTAGTGAAGCCAACCTGGTCTAAGTAAAAGGTTTAGCAATAGAGTAGTTTTACCACATCCTGATTTGCCTATGATTATCCCTCTAATACTTTTTGGTAAAAGGGAATGATTAAATCTCTTTGATACTACTTCATTCCATGATAAGTTTACAATATCCATTTTCAGGGCCCGCGCTGCCGTTCGTCATTTTCGCCAAATACGAAAATTCTGAACAAGTGGCGAATTTTTTCTTTAACTGGCGAAAATAAGTGGCGAAAGTTTTTTTTTTATAGGCAATTCTTCAGTTTTTGTCTCAACTCACGAGACATATGGAGAAAGGGTGAAGCAGGGAACAAGCTACAGGGCGACGTGGGCGAAGAAGTCACCTTCAATGGCTCAACTTTGCCTCGTCAAGCTTGCACGGCGAAAAAACTTCGCCTTAAAAAATTCCCGACCTGGCTATATTCATGAAATATTGGCTATCTAAGACAAAGGGTGACGGCAGTTATCCTTTATCAACTTTGTAAATTTAGACAAGACAGCAGAGTGTTATGATCCATATCTGTTACTAACTCGCTAAATCCACCCCTTTATCCCACGAAAACCTGTCTTTTTTCCCCGCAGGTAAAGCGTCTGCTTATTGGTTTAAGTGATGTCAGACGATCAGTACTGATTCTCAATACATGAATAGTCGTAAAATAAAGCAGAATTACCTCTTCTTACAGCTGGAGATATTCTTTACAAATATTTTTCAATAAATTACAATGATGGATGGTAAACCAAAGGATTAAAAAATCTTGAAAACAATCATTTGCCTTCCTCACATCGGCAGCTCAAGGAAAATCTGCAGTGCAGTGTTCTATTTATAGCATTCTATTTTTAGAATACACTACCTTCCTATCAGCTGTTTTATTGACAATATAGATTACATCTCTGTAAACCTTAAGTTTAATTCTTTTAAATTTTACCAAGTCCTAGTTATGTTTTTGAATCAAGATTATGGTTGGTCCTCATTACAGCCGTGAAGAAGTTTTTTCTTTTCTCATCACTCTGGACATTATTTGTAATCTGATGAGAAATGTCAGGGTTTGAAGTAATGTGTGACTCTGCATCAATGGGGTCATAAATTACAAGGCAATCAAAACCCAATGGTCAGATAATGTTCTTTTGAGTCAACAAGTAGAAAAAAATCCTTCTCATTTTTTTCTTTGATAAGCAAATCATATCCAAAAGTGATAGTAAGATTCAACTGTTTTTCACTCAACGCAGGCATACAGAAATTCTTTCATCACTTACTATAATTTCTCCTGTAAAGTTCATGGAAGAAATACTGTCTACTTGCAGCACAAGTCTTCTTCTAGATTCAAACAGAATTTAACTACACTGCGTTTATACCATGGTTTTTTTTTTTTTTTTTTTTTGTTTTATCAACCCACACAATGCCAACTTTTTAACAGCCTCAATAAAGGAGACTTATGAAAACATTGTGAGAAAAGAAAAAAATGCTGGTAACCAGCATTTTCTCCTTTTCAAATAATGTTTTCTATCCTATCACAGACAATCTTCCACTATTTTGGCAACATTTAAAATTGATGTCTGTATATGCTTTGGGTTTGGATGTGTCTAAAATTGTGTCATGTGCTAAAGGATTAAATTCCATGTTAGTACAAATGAATTAAAATTGTAAAAAAAAAACATTGTTCTCTGTGTCTGATACCTGAACGGAATAAAGGGGGATAAATGGTGGTAAAAAGGAAAGTAGCGAAAAAGTAGAAAGAAATGGCTCATAAATTAAGAAAAGTGGCGAAAGAAATGGTAATAAATTAGGGAAAGTGGCGAAAAAAATGGCTCATAAATAAAAAAAGTGGCGAAAAGTTTTTTTAAATTGGCGAAAATAGTGGCGAAAGAAACAAAAAAGACAGAGCAGGCCCTGCATTTTATATAACTTTTTTAATTTTTATATATAAAAAATGTATTGTGTTAAATGTAAAAAAGTTACTGATACAAGCAATATAGAATATGCTGTTGCTAAAAATGGAAGAAATATGAAACGAGGAAAATGTGTGGTTTGTGGAACAACTAAAACCCAGTTTGTTAAGACGACAAAAGGTGGATCATTACTAAATAAAGCTATAAATAATTTACCTGTTGAAATGCATCTCCCTGGCCACAATTTCACAGGACCCGGCACTAAATTAAAGAAAAGACTCAATCCAGATTTAACACCAAAGAAATGGAGCAAACCAATAAACCGTGTTGATAAAGCTGCTTATCATCATGATGTTTGCTATCTTCAGCATAATGACACTGCCACAAGAAACGCAGAGTGTGATAAAAATATGTTAACAGAGTTAAAAGGTATTTACAATCCTACTATTAGAGAAAAAATGGAAAGGGGTTTGGTAAGTAAACTAATTGGAACAAAGATGAAATTTGGAATGGGAGTTAAAATAAAAAGATTCAGCATGATAAATTTAGCGGAAGAATTACATAAACCCGTAAAAAGAAAATTTAGGAAAAGGAGAGTTAGAGTAAACGGTATAGATAGGATATGGGCTGCGGATTTAGTAGACATGCAAGCATTTTCTAAGTTTAATCGTGGTGTTAAATACCTTCTCGCTGTCATTGACATCTTTTCTAAATACGGGTGGTTGATACCATAAAAAGATAAAACAGGAAAATCTGTTGCTATAGCACTGAAGAGTATTTTTAAGGAGAGAAAACCTGAAAAAATGTGGGTGGATAAGGGTAAAGAGTTTTATAACAAAGATGTTAAAGATTTGATTGAATTGTATTCCACTGAAAATGAGGAAAAATCTAGCGTGGTTGAGAGATGGATTAGAACAATGAAAGAAAAAATGTGGGAGTATTTTTCTGCTCATTCTACAAACGTTTACATCAATGTGCTACCGGATCTCGTTAAAGAATATAATAACACAAGGCATTCATCTATTAAGATGACTCCAGTAAATGCTAGTAAAAAAGAAAATGAAATCAAAGTTTGGAGAAATCTTTATCCTGATCATCTTGAAATAAAAGATATAAAACCTAAGTTTTCTGTTGGAGACAAAGTAAGGATAACTAAAAAGAAAAAGACTTTTGAGAAAGGTTATACAACAAGATGGACTGAGGAGATTTTTACAGTTTCTGAAGTAAAACATACATCACCTGTAACATATAAAATTGAGGATCTTAATGGAGAAGAAATACAAGGTACCTTTTATGTACCTGAACTGCAGAAAACCAGTCAAGAGCTGTATAGGATAGAAAAGGTTATTAAAAAAGGAAAAAAGAAGTCTCTAGTAAAGTGGAAAGGTTATTCTGATGAATTTAATTCATGGGTTGATAATAAAGACATTAGAAATATTTAACTATAAAAAATGTTAAATATTTCGATTGAAAACGTAATTTTACCAAATAAACCATTAAATAATTTTGAATTGGAAGATGCGGCAAAAAGATTACAGATTCCTTATTTTAGAGGAGTTTTTTTACTAGATACATTACCGAGAAAACCAAATAAAAAAGAATGTAGCATAGTAAACTTTGATAAAAGTGGTGGACCTGGTACACATTGGGTTGCTTGGTATAAAAACGGTAGAAATAAAATATATTTTGATAGTTATGGTATACAGCCACCTATTGAAATTCAAGAGTATCTAAAAAGCCCTATACAGTACAATACTGATCAATTACAACAAGCTGGACAAGTATTTTGCGGTCATTTCTGTTTGTACATTCTAAAGGAGTGAAGCTCGGGTAAAAAGTTTCAGATAGTGATAAATAAACTTTTTTAATAATAAAAAATGCCTGTTGATAAATTTGGACGAATGAAAGACGATAAAACAAGCGGTGATGGTGTGTCACTCGCTTACATAAATAATAATTTTTTACGTAAGGATGGAACAACTGTTGTTACTGGTTCTATAGACATGAATGGTAATACATTAACAAGGGTTAGTAATCCGGTAAATCCTCAAGACATTGCTACAAAGCATTATGTGGATGAAAATTCTGGGGGGTTATTAAAAGAAAATGGTGGATACCAAGCCCTTGGATTTATAAATATGGGTTTCAATGAAATAAGAAATGTTAAGGAGCCTTCAGAACCGAATGAAGCTGCTACTAAAAAATATGTGGATAGAAGCGGTAAAGCAATAGTAGAGAACCGAGATGGTACCTTTTCCGCTATTGCAAATATAGGTATGCGGGAGTATTCTTTAACAAATCTTTTGGATCCCGCGGATGCACAAGACGCTGCGACTAAAAGATATGTAGATAGCGCAAACAGAGCCTTCGTTTATGGAGCTGGTAGGTATATGGCAGTTTCTGACATTTCTATGGGAGGACGAAGAATTAACAATGTTGGGAGCCCTTTAGAAAATGGTCAAGCTGTAAATAAGTTTTACGTAGATACCGCCGTTGAGGTGGCTACCGCGGGTGAAAAAGCTTTAACAAAAAAACAAGATGGATCTTTTTCAATGGCTGGTGGAATAGATATGAATGATCACTCGATTACCGGATTACCAAATCCTACATCCTAAGATGCCGCTACTACTAAAGGTTATGTTGATGATCTTGTTAAAAATATTAGAGGTGGCCAAGGTGCTATGTATAAATCTTTCTCAATGAAAATAAATGGGGAACTACTAGTAAAACAAAATATTGATATGGATAATTTGAGAATACATAATATTGCATATACACAATATTCAAAAGACGCTGTCAATAGAGAATATATGGAAAATTTCTTCAGTGCATATAAACCAAAACCTATTATAACCGTGTGGGCTGAAGAACAAGGACCAATTGGAGATGGTAATTATGAGTTCTCTTTTGGTAATGGTAATTCAGGTCGCAAACATGGTTTAGGGGGTTACTGCATGAGTGCGTCAGGTAGAATTATAAGAGGAAGTTTAACAATTGTTAAAAAGGATCCTAATGCACCAGAAGAAGAGGTAAAAGTTAATATTGTGGTAAACGGAATGGAACAGGTTATTATTAAAAAAGCGAACGAAATTTGTAGCTGTACGATTTTCCCAAAGGCGCTGGAGGTAAAACAATGCGACATCGTAAACTTTATCTCAAGAACAGACACCCGTAATGTATCACACGCTTACATATCTATTTTGATAGAATTAGACTTGTAGAAATATAACTTTGTTTATAAAAGTTATAGTTTACGTTTGATTGTGCTTTCTGTTTTACAAATTGGGCAAGTGGTAAAGTTACCGTTTGTGTTACAAACATCACAAACACATATATGGCCACAATTGCAGAATAATATATTAGGACCTTTTCCTAAGCATATGATGCATGTTTCTGATTTAAATGTTTGTTCTTGGTTGGTTGTGGTTGGCAATCTTTCTTTGACAACTTCTATTACTCTGGTAACCGCTAAATCAGATAAAGTAACTCTGTTTGTGGTTTGATTTTGGATATTTTCTTATTTCGCATATTCTTCTTCATCATAATCTATATGGTTGCCATCTTCATCAAGATTATTATAATCATTTGGAATATGAGGGTTACCAATCAAAAGATTTAATGAGAAAGATAAATTATTGTTATATGCATCAGCAACAACATCGTTTTTATTAATTGTTATTATTTTCTCTAGCATGAGATATTTATTAAAACCATTTAGAATTGAATTTACATCTCCTTCCATTGAATCATATGAGTAAAGGTTCTGAAATTCTTCCTCTATAAGACTGTATAATAATTCTGGTATATTGATGGAAACGATGAGGGAGACAGTCTTTTGTTTGAGAAATATTTTACTACATTCATAGTATAGAGCAGGTTTAAAGTTTTCGAGTAATTCAATGTGAGTTTTGTTTTGTGTTCTTCTAAATTCAATTAATTCTCTACATTTAAAAGCTTTTGAATGGAATCGTTCGGGTGTGTGGTTAAATTTATAGTTTAATATGTTGGTTAATTTATCACCAAAGGTAGATATCATTGTTTTAACATTCATGATTGTTTATTTAATAATTTTATGGTTAATTTTTTACTTGATATTCAATTTTTAAAAATGTAACTTCTCTCTGGAAGTTAGATTTTTATTGTTGGGAAGGTGTGTAAGATGGGGGAGGTGTTGGTTGGGAGTATGGTGGGGGTTGTATTGCTTGGGATTGTGGTGGGGGTTGTATTGCTTGGGATTGTGTTGTTGGATATATCATATGATATTGTTGGTGTTCTTGGCAATAGTAAAGAAAATGTGGAGGTGGTGGTGGTGGTGGTGGGTAATAGTGGTGGTGTATTGTGTAATGATGGTGTGTTGTGTAATGAAACATTTGTGGTTGTGGATTTGGAGGTTGTTGGGGAGGAGGATAAAATGGTAGTGGTGGGTATGGTTGTGGTGTTGGTGGTGGTGTTGGTGTTGGTGTTGGTGGTGGAGGAGATATTGGTTGAAAATGTGTTGATTGGTCTGGTGAAGACGGTTGAGGACACATTGTATTCATTTGATTGATCATATCTATTCTTTCAAGATATGATACAATTGATTTTATTAAACTTTTTGAAAAATTCAAATTTTTAAAGAATCATAAAATCAAAAAAAATTTTATACCTAAATTTAAAGTGTAAATATATAACTTATTATAATAGGTTATATATTATGTTTACTCGTTAATCCTACTAAAAAGCCTTTTATGGTTATTATGATCACAAATAATGCAATTACAACTTTCTGTCCTAAAATTTGATCTTTTATAATTATAAGTAGCCTCTAGGCCTTTACCAAAATGTGTTTTTTTACAATATTCATCATTAAACTTGTAGTTTTTTAAAAAATGTATATTAAGCATATTTTTAGAATAGTGTTTTACTAATGAATAATTAATACCATGGGCACGTTTAAAATGAAGTAGTAGTTCTTTCCTTGTATATTCCTTATATATCATAGTACTTCTATAAAATAAATTCCTGTTAAAATCATAATTTGAATAATTAGAAAGCCTACATAAATAAAAAATGATAGCTTTCACATATTTACCTAATAGCCCACCAAATTCTGCTTGTAAAAGGTTTTTTTGTTCCTCAGGTATATTATAGGATAAAGCTTTAAATTTCTCTTCTTTTACATCATCAAGTAAAGATAAATCACTATATAACTTTTCTATTTGCTTCTCGATACCCTTAGATGATATATTATTATTTCTTAAAAAGTTTATTAAATCATCCCGTCCTTTCTCAAGTGAGACATCATTAAGACTTGATAAGTTTATCACATTGTTCTCCATCTTAATATCACACTTCATTTATAAACAATTTCTCGTTTTTTCAAAAATTTTTTTAAATTTAAGTTAGTTTGTTAGTCGAGATTCGTGTTTAACTAGTTAGTCGGTTAGCCTGGTTAACTAGTTAGTCAATTAGAAATTTATGGAGGTGGGAATGTTGAGGTGGGGGTTAGTTGGTTGAAGGGTTAGTCGGTTGAAGGGTTAGTCGGTTGAAGGGTTAGTCGGCATGATTGGGTTGAGAATTTAAGAAGATTTTGCGATTTTTGGGCGAAATGCGTCCAAAATGCGCCAGAATACCCATATTACTATCTACTGTTGTTGTTTCGAAAAGTAGTCCAGTTCTGTACCCAGAATGCCCAAATTAGATAGATTTGTATTTGTAGAACGCCATCTAGCGGAAGATAATGTTTGTTAAATTTGTCGAATTCTCCTTTGTAGAGAGTATTTGGACGGTCGTGGCTAAAACGAAGATGGCTTTTACTGGGCATGAAAACACGGAAAGGGAAAAGCGGACTATATCAAATGTATATGTAGTCGCATTTTAGAAATATTTCTTTAACTGAAATGAAAACTGTTTAAGCATGTTTAGGCTACCGAACGATTACAGATTGGATTATAAGGAAGACCGAAATGACCGAAATTATGTTATTTGAACTTTATATTAATAGAAAAAAAAAATCTTACTTTGCTGATTTTTTTTTTTTTTTTATTGAATCGTTCTTTTTTGTTTTTGCTGTTCACTTGAGATATGTTCGTGTAGACTTAGGTTGAATTTTTGTTTTGGTTTTATGGTGTGAACAGTATCATCATTCGATCATGGCTGAAATAGATGACTTTTAACCCTTAGGCTGCTTAATGCGACTCGGGAGGACTTTAGCAAACAGTGTAGAGCAAGATCAGGCTGCACTGAACGTGTGGTCTGATCTTTGATCTACAATGCCCGATTCGGTATTTTCTGTGTGGCGAAATCCACTTTGAAATCGCGATATTTGGGTTTTTTACTATTGAATGGATTTTTCCCCATCTATTGAGCAGCTTGTTTAACCCTTTAACAAACAATCCCTGGTTTTACGACCCTGATATAGAAGCCTTTTGAAAACATTGTTTTCTACCCTGCTGAAAACAAATTTGAATTTTTGAGTTATGTTTATTTTGTCGTCTGCAACTGCTTTCAATTTGGACCAGTCTAAAATTTTGTCGTTTGGTAAAGAGTTAACTCTAAAGTTCTGTGACCGTATTTTTGAAATACTCGTATTATTGAAAATGGTCTCTAGCGAACACTTCCTGGAACACACAACAGACCGACCCAAAATGTCTACGCTACCAAACGGCGACAATATTTAAGACTGGTTCAAAATTCAAAACATTATACAGACGACAACTTGAATATAGCTCAAATGCTGGAATTAAGAATTTGTCTTAAAGATATAGAGAAAATAGCGATAAAAACATCGTGGGAAAAGGAGAAAATGCTAGTAACCAGCACTTCCTCTTTTCCCACGATGTTTTTTACGGGTGTCTTTTTCAAGGTTGTTCAAATTCGGGATCGTGCGATACAGGGTTATTGAAGTAATAATCGTGTGATAGCGGCTATGTACTACAGTCAGAGCACCTGCAATTTGACTTTACGCAAAAACGGAGTTGCGATCGCTTTGAAAAACAAAACCTCGAAAATTTGCAAAAAAAGAAGTGTCACCAGAGGCCACCAAACAGCTTCCGGAATTTAAAGTTTTTTGTAAGGGAGACCCACACCCTGCATTAGGCCCTCTGGGGAAATCCCCTCCTTTCTCTCGGCACCTCGCGCCTTGGCTAATACCTTCGGTATTGACTTTTGCTTTCACTCTATTCTGGGCTAGCTACGCACCTGCCACCATATTACAAGGTAACAAATCAGAAGCAGCCATTACTAATACAGATATTATTCGGACATTTGCGTAAAGTGTCGTCTCGGATCAGCCTGCGCAGTCCGCGCAGGCTAATCCGAAACGACACTTTCCGTTTATATGAAATTTTCTGTTTTGCACAAGTCTACTATAGCACAAAATCTAATGTAAGTAGTATAGGGTGGCTCTTTACGGGTCTGACAAGGCCTGGTCAGACCCCTAAAGAGCCGTCCCTGTAGGCCCTACGCTGCCTACCCTACAGAGAATTTGTCCCAGTTTGCCTACCCTGAAAGAATTTAATTATATCACTTCTACAAAAATGCCCAAAAAATGGCCAAAAAATACCCAGTTTGCCTACCCTGAGGGAAATGGGGGGGGGGGGAATTTATCCCTACATTGTCGTTTTTTCTGTATCTATGAATGATTTTTCTCTCTAAAAAGACTGAGTACTGAGTTGGACTTAGATTTTTTCTGAGTTTTTTTACTCTCTGGAGTGTAACTCTTTGGAGTGTAACTCTTCTAAAAAAGAAAGAAGATTGACAATTTGAAGAAAAGATAGAACTTACGTCTGACAACTTGAAGATAGAACTTTCGTAGTAGATGGTTAGTCCTGAAAAGGACTGTTGGGTTAGCTCTGAAAAGAGCTGTGACAATTTGAAGAAATGACAACTTGAAGATAGAACTTTCGTCTGACAACTTGAAGATAGAACTTTCGTCTGGCATCTTAAAGAAATGACAATTTGAAGAAAGATAGATCTTTCGTGGTAGATGGTTAGTCCTGAAAAAGACTGTTGGGTTAGCTCTGAAAAGAGCTGTGACAATTTGAAGAAATGACAACTTGAAGATAGAACTTTCGTCTGACAATTTGAAGAAATGACAATTTGAAGAAAAGATAGAACTGTCGTCTGACAACTTGAAGATAGAACTTTCGTCTGACAATTTGAAGAAATGACAATTTGAAGAAAAGATAGAACTTACGTCTGACAATTTGAAGAAAGATAGAACTTTCGTGGTAGATGGTTAGCCCTGAAAAGGGCTGTTGGGTGTCCTAAAAAGGACCTGGTTTGGAGGTTGTGTTTTTAAGCACAACCTCCAACCTTTCTGCAGGCTGGGCAGCTACTCGCCGCCCGCCTCTTCAATCTCTTCAGCTCTTGTGCGTCTAGATTAAAGCGCAGTGTGAACGGTGGCTCGTTATCATTGCTCCAATCCTCCGTCTGTGGCACAATGAACTCCTTCTTCTTTTCCTTCTTTTTTGTTGATAGTTGGGCAAGCTCCCACAAATTCATTTCTCTAAGTGCACACTCCATCTTGCATCGACTTGAAGAAAATGAACGATGTGCGGGAAATAACGCAGGGTTTTATAGCTTTTCAGACGGATTGAACTAGTTGACCCATGACGTCATTTTCTCCTATGTTTTTCCCGCGTCGGCGTTTCATGCTGTTTTGGCTCCAAATTAATGTTGTCCAATCAGAATCATCGTTGTTTTTTCTAATGGTAAATGTTTTATTGTTGACCAATCTATAGTTTTGTTACATTTTCTTGTTCGGGTTGTAAAAAAACTAGAGTCTGACTATCCTATGACTTTTTTGATTATGAGTCTTCTGACAAAATGAAAAGAAAGATGTTTATTTAAGATAGCTAGCCCTGAAAAGGGCTGTTTTTGTGCAGAATACACTTTTTAACCTCCTCTCTTTTTTCATTGTTTCCATTCTATCTAGCATTTTATTAGATGGCCAATTTCATACCTGATATATCTGAAACGTTCTCTTTCTTCTAACCAGAAGAGCAATGAGAGAAAAAATGTCAATCCAAACATTGCAGGATACTGACTCAGCTTTTACGAAAAGTTAATGGTGAATGAGAAAAAATTAATCAAGAGTTTACTGTTTTATATGTGTAATGGATCACTTTTTAGGCTTTTTTTGATTTTATCCCTATATCACTGAGTTGGACTTAGTTTTTTCTGCATCTATGGATGATTTTTTCTCTAAAAGCTTGAGCACTGAGTTGGACTTAGTTTTTTTCTGCATCTATGAATGATTTCTCTTTCTAAATACCTAACCACTGAGTTGGACTTAGTTTTTTTCTTCACCTCTCTAAAAAGGTTGAGCATTGAGTTGGACTTAGTTTTTACCCATATGCTATTAGGATTGCTTTATTGTTTACTTCTATCCACTACTTAGCCTTTAAGTGGTTTCTCTCTAAAAAGTCTGACCACTGAGTTGGACTTAGTTTTTTCATCCTATGAATGATTTTTCTCTAAAAGCTTGAGCACTGAGTTGAACTTAGTTTTTTTCTTCACCTATGGATGATTTTCTCTCTCTAAAAGCCTGAACACTGAGTTGGACTTAGTTTTTTCTGCATCTATGGATGATTTTTCTTCTCTCTAAATGTCTGACCATTGAGTTTGACTAAGACTTTTTTTCTGCATCTATGAATGATTTTTCTCTCTAAAAGACTGAGTACTGAGTTGGACTTAGTCTTTTTCTGAGTTTTTTTTTTACTCTCTGGAGTGTGACTCTTTGGAGTGTGGGTCTTTGGAGTGTAACTCTTTGGAGTGTAACTCTTCTAAAAGAAAGAAGTTTGACAATTTGAAGAAATGACAATTTGAAAAGAAAGATCTTTCGTGGTAGATGGTTAGTCCTGAAAAGGGCTGTTTTTAGAGAAGGACTGATTTTTAAAAATGTTTATTCAGTATCAGCATCGGTCGATTCGCTGTCTGACTCACTCCTTTCAGCGGCGATTTGCGCGCGGAAAAGACGAGTCACCTGCTCAGTTTTTGAAATAACATACTGAAAATACATTTCAAGCATGCCCTCAATAATGAGTTCCTTCATCCGAAGGTTATAACAGAACACCCTGTTATTAGCAAGCTGAGCCCTCTCGTATCGTTTTCTCACTTCAACTAAACGCTGTTGAAGTAAAACGATTTGCCTCCTCGCTCTTGTTAACTTTCGCCCGGCATCCATCCAAGTAAAGCGCATGTCGAGTGATGGTCTTGAAGCCATTGTGAAAAATGAAATGTATGGAAAATAAATCGCAGAGATTTATAGCTTTTCAGACGGATTGAACTAGTTGACCCATGACGTCATTTTCTCCTATGTTTTTCCCGCGTCGGCGTTTCATGCTGTTTTGGCTCTAAAATTAATGTTGTCCAATTAGAATCACCGTTTTATTTCTAATACTAAATGTTTTATTGTTGACCAACCCGTGGTTTTGTTACATTTTTTCTTGTTCGGGTTAGAAAAAACTAGAGTTTGACTATTCTATGACTTTTTTTGATTGTAAATCTTTTGAGTTTTGACAATTTTGAAGAAATGACAATTTGAAAAAAGATAGAACTTTCGTGGTAGATGGGTAGCCCTGAAAAGGGCTGTTTTGTTTTGGTGGCTGTGTTTTTTTTCGTCTCACGTTGTTTTTTCCACTTCTAATGGCAGCATCCGAAATTCGCTTGACAAATGGGGCATGCTTCAACTCCTTTTCTGATTACCATTGCTCCATTATCGAAAGTAATCTTTCTCCCAAATTCGATATCAACCAAAATGACATCCGGTGTTGTCTTTAAAAATAGTTGAACTAATCTTTCGCCGAGATCTTTGTATGGCTGTGTTATACGTTGTAGTTGGTTTTGTTCCTCCTCTCCTACGAAATGAGTGTTTAGTTGTAATAACTGTTGACCTGCATTTAGATATTCTTGGAGAGCCTCACGTAGTTGATGATTTATCTCCTCCATATTGATATTGCTTCCGAATATTGATACCGCTTTCGAAGTGTTCGTTAGCGTAGAGCCAAAGAAATGGTGATTGTATGAAAATAACGCTGAGCTTTATACGTTTACAGAGGATTGAAAATTTTTAAAGAGCACGGACCTGGCGGAAAGCACATACATTTTTTCCCATGCTAATATAGCAAAAAATGTAGACAGAACAAGTCTTGGGGAAAAACAGAATAAAGAGCTCTATTGTTTTTTTGAACTTTTATTTATTGAACTTTTATTTATTGAACAGAACTAAACAATGAAAAAAAATTTCTTGACAATGAAAAAATTCACAAGGAAACATTTTTTTACAACACAGCATAATTTTCTTGACAATGAAAAAAATCACACTGAAATATTTTTTCACAATGAATTATTTACAATGAATTATTCGCAATTAATTTTTTTACAATGCAAATTCGCAAATACCACGAGTTTCACATTTGTCTTCATATTCCGTAATGTCTTTATGCAATTGGTCATACCCCAAAAACATTGTATACTCACTGTCCATAGCGTCGAAATCTCGTAGTCCTATGAATGGAGCAACATGTCTATAAGCGTCTTTTGTTGAAAGAGCTGAATTCACTACTTCTTCTGTAACATCTCTATCAAATAGAATATACCCTGACATGGTTTCCATTGTTTCTCCGTAGGAATGAACAGATCCTTTTTTGTACCGTAAGTAAAAGTCAAATAGAACTGATTTTGTTTTCAGAACGTTAAGAAAACTTTCTTCTGTTGTTCCTATGATAAAAAATGTCCATCGACTTGTGGATCGAAACAGTTTACTAATAACATTGTCTTTCAAACAGCTATCTGCTAAATAAGTCTTGAGTTCGAGATCCAAACCCGAATCGTCCACCATCATCGCAATAAAGTTGAATATACCATACACTTTGTAGGACTTTTCTCCTTTTGCAATCCACTTAAACATTTTTTCGATCCAGATTTTCACACAGAAAAATTTAATGTTATCCTGTGTTCGTTCATCAAGTGTATGCTGTCGAACAAATTCTCCATAATTTTTTTCACGTAGTTCTATTGGTAACGGTAACATGATTGTTATTTTTTGACCAACGGCTAATATTTTTCCCGACTTACTTTGACTGATTGCTACACAACAATGTGATATAGAATTATTTCCTCAAACTTTTATAACCATAGGGTACAGTGTCAGTACCATTTACAATAACTCTCTTGGTGTATACAGAGCGAAACGTTTTTGTTTGTGGTTCACTGGTAACCGTTCTATCTCTGTGTCTTTTAATTCTACAATCATACTGAATTTTGATTTCTATTGTGCGATCCAAAGCACATTTTAAATATGTATCGAAATTCAGCACCTGTTTTGTATTGTAATCAAGAGTAATCCCCTTTACTTTACATTTGCTTATCTCTTCTCCATCTTTTGTTTTCATTTTGTAAGCATAATTCTTAGGCCCAAGTCCTCTGAATTGAGTAATTTTACAAGCAGGCTCTTCATTAGTCCATTTTCCTAGTCGGCTGTTAATAATAGGAGGATTCCATAATTCAGGGTTGTGAATGTACATACAACTATCTGTATCGAAATACAGAACTCTATCTTTTAACTTTTCAAGAACACTGTACAATTCCAACCTTGCATAAGCTGTTACGTAAGACCCTACTACCACATTGGCTGTAGCGTGGGTGTCAATATGTTCCAACTTTGATTCATAGTTAACCAAGATGAATGGACAGTCCTCGTCAAAGATTTCTACATGCTTTACAATGAAATTGGGATTGGTGACTAATTCAAAATATTTAGACGGATCACTGATGTATTCCGTCTTGGACATTTTTTCACGCTGAGCTAATTTTCCCCAAAGACAGTTCAACATAATCTTAGCAAATGATCTTCTCCCAGGATTTCTTTGAATACAACTTGGATCAAGACGAACACCTTCCGCCTTCTCATATTCACAAACGAACTGATCTTTTTCTGAGTCTGATTGACACCAATCTGGATAACCACTGGCTTCTTGCTTAATTTTCAAGAAATTGTCCACATAATGTTTAAAGAACTGATCTGATACAGAATTGAAATGCCAAATTTCATACACTTGCAATAATCGATAACCACAGTCAAGAGCCTTGAATAATTCAAAAGTAACGCAAGTTCCGAGCAAAGCCCTCTCTTCTTTACCATGCCTACAAATGCTCGAACTTTCTTCTGCACATTTCATACAGAGTGGGAACATCATTTTGTTGTTACAGTGAACTGGGAGAACGGGGTGAAACAAATCAGTTGGAGGTAAAACTTTACATTTGATTAACCCCTCATATTGTCGAATATTGTTCATGTCAATATTCTCAGCAGACAAAATTTCTGGCTGACCTACAGGATAGGATTTGTGTTTACAAACATAAGGGTACAGAGAACAGATATCGATGTACTTGATTTCATTTTTGGTTTTTTTTTCATCAACATCATAACCAATTTTTATTGCATTACATCTTTCCCCAGACAAGCCATCTCTCGGATCGATAGGGTCCAAATGTGGATATAACTTTTCAATGAGTTTTTTGTACTCTTTATCCTTCATCTTAGCATCAAAATCGTGTTCCCAAATGTACACTACATTATATCCCATTTCTTTGATATCTGCTATACGTTCAAAAGTACGTTCGTACAATTCAGACATGGATTTCCCATTAATAGGATTGATCTGTTTTCGATCTGTATAGCATACAGGACAACCATGGTAAAGATCGCCAAGAAATTCATAAACAGTGTTTGATTGACGGTGAAAACCGTCTACACTATATCTCCCGATTTGAACTTCCCCACCATTTTTTGCATGCTGAATATTAATACCTTTTTCCTGAGCTACGCTTTGAATCCACCGTATCGCTTTCATAGAAAAGCGACGTCTGGATGAAGCTTTGCTTGAAATGATAGCTATTTGATTTTCTGGCAAATATTTGCTTCGCCAGACCTTGTTACAGGCATCTGCAATGGTAATCGCCTCTAAAAATGGACAAATACCACCCTGTTCGATAAACAGCTTTCTGAATTCAGCACACCCTCGTCTAAGGATATCAACATCTGACCTACAGTACAATTCCATCTCCTTCTGAAAATTGAATTCCTCACCCTTTTGAACTTTGTCATTATACCAAACTATGAATTTTGACCTAGCCTCTTCAGGCATTAAGTCGGGTTTGTAATAAGACATATCCAAGCAAGGTCCAATGTAACTCCAAAATTCATCTGTATTTGCCCAGTGAGGAAAGTAACCTTTTTTCATTTCTTGAAGACCAAATGTGGCTGGAAATTTTGCCAAACCAAAGCTCATGAAATTGAAAGAATCGATCAGACGCACACCATTCAGTTCTAATTTCATAATATTGTTTCCATTCATGATCAATTTTGGAAGTTTTAACCCAACTTTAACAATATAGCCAAGAATGAACTGCCCGTCATAACCTTTGAAATTTTGGGCAATAGCTGTGACTCCTTTATGATGTTTTGAAAAGAGCCACTTGCAAAATTGACTCAAAGTTTCTTCACCTTGAAAAATAACTTCCCTACCCTCTTCAAATTCACTGCATGTAGAACAATGAAAATCAAGTGATTTATCGATACATTCATCACACGCTCTGTGTGCAATACAATAATTCGGGATGTGTACCCCTGTGTCTTGTTTGCATTCAAAATCAAAGAAAATAAACTGTGGTTTTTTGACTACAGAAGAACTCGTCTCGTCATCGCTGTCATGGTTCAACTTACTTTGGTAAGGTTGAATATAGCATTGATGAGAAAAGTTAACAATTCTCTTACAGATATGACACCTTTTCTTTCCATTGCAGCATGATTTTTCTTTCTGACAAGATATTGCGCACCACATTTCGAACAGAGTTTTACTAATTCACAAATGGATTTCTTTTCTTTACCTTGAACAATTCTGTGATTTTCAAAGCATTCAGCACTAAAAAATCGTCTATTGCAATAACTGCAAACATATTCTTTAAATTCTGATGGACATTTTCCTTTGCGCCAACAACCTTTGCAGATATTTGAACAAGCATGACTTTCCCGGTTAGAGTAACCCACATCACAGAACTCACAATAATATGCACAACAAAAAAAAAAACCTTTGATAGATTTGATGTAGTCATAATGATTTTGATGAAAGTACAAATGTATGATCTTACTATTGGTTTTCACTTCTGGATGTTCAAATATTTTTTCCACTTTTAAATGCTGTTGATGAACTTTAATGACATAGTCTTTTTCATACAAGAATGTTTGAATTTTTTTGTATTCATCAATTCCTACAGGCTGTGTTGGTGAAACTTCAGCTTCATTTAACAATTTCTCAGCTTCAGTCTTTTGAAGAGGGAGTTTTGAACGACAAATACGATCCCATTTTCTATTCCATGCTCCGGTGTTTTCACGTTCACTGTAGCAAATTCCCACAACAACGGCTCTTGCAAAACATAGTTGGTCATGATTGTTAATTTGAATAATGGATTTTTTCTTCTGGGCAAAAACCTTTGAATCTAATTCAGATGATGATCTATATTTTCCGCTACCACTTGGAGGTATTGTATGTGTAATGTCAAATGTCATGAATCCATCGTTCAAGACGAAATCTGTATTCGATTGTAGAACTCGTTCAATTTCATTCAACATAGTTTCACCTTGCAACTGTTCTGTAGTTAAAAAAGGAATATGGATCCCCATTTCCAACGAAGGATGATTGATGGTAATTCTAATCATGTCCGTCGGGTTAGCATTTAACTTTCGAATGATTTCATGGGTAACATCGTCAAATAATCCAAGTAGTCTCTGAGGTGATAATTCTTTAAATTTCTTAAAACTCAGCGTCAGCACATGTGATTCTGTTTTAAATTTTCTTGACTTCTTATTACCCCTTTCTGTTAAATCATATAGACTTTTCATGTCTAAGCTAGAGTTGATACTTTCATTGTCACTGTCACTTTCTTCTTTCAATGGTCTAGTTTTTTTCTTTTTTGTTGGTGGAAATATCTCATCGTTACTGTCACTTTCTTCTTTCAAGGGTCTAGTTTTTTTCTTTTTTGTTGGTGGAAATACCTCATCGTCACTTTCGCTGTCTGAATAGGTTATTATTCTTTTTCTTTTACCCATCGTTTTAGCTCTGAGTGAAAAGACAATAATGCAGGAAGTGAGAAAAACTAACAATTTATATAACCTCTCCATTGCAACAGTGTATAAATAGAGACGATAGTTGTGAAAATCTAATCATTCTCCTGCTCAATCTCAGACAGTACAGTTGATAAAAGAATATGAGCGAGTTCAAGTTGCAAAATACATCACCACTTAGAAAGAGGGTGCATCTGTATGTTAATCCATACAGCTACGATTATGAGATCAGCAATATACCATCAAAGTATCATGTTAAACATATCGGAAACTACGTGGGATCATTTTTATCCCAGCAACATTTAGAAGAAAAAGATGTTTACCGTACTACCAGATACAGAGTTTTGGATCAAGCGACGATCGACAAACGATATGGGGTGAATGGTGAGAGAACAAATATTTGTTTTACATGCAACGAAGCAGGACATTGGGCCAAAGAATGTCCAGAAAAAGAAAATCAGATAGGAACATTTGTTTTTGTCTACGTGAATCCACACAGTCATGACATCGAAATTTCACCATCGTTTTACAACGGTAGCAGTCTCCAACATATAAAATTCGTCGGGACACTAAATTCATTCCACAGTGAAAAGACATGGAAAAAAAGTTCACCACAAGCTACATCATCCATTGAAACTCAGACCGTAGACATGCAGAGCGACACAACGGCTATCACCGATTCAGAAATCTGCAAAATAACAGAACAGGTAGAGAAAAAAATATCTACAAATGATAATCTAAGAAAACAACAAACTTTGGATCTAAAAAACGAATTTTCTGCAGAACCGGGTTGTTCGTACGGAGAGGAAAAACAGCAAAACAACGAAAAGAAGAAAAAACGAGTAACAAAGAACTGTTTCTTTTGCAAATCAACAAACCACGAGGATAAAATCTATCTAGATATGGTATTAAAAAACAACGAAAGGGAAAGAAAACGTAAAACCAAATGTGAATCTGACATTCCGAAGAAAAAAAGAAAACATACTGAGTGAAAAAAGATTTCAACACAATACTGAATTTAAACAAAAAAGACTGACTTGATTTTTCATTCATTTTTTGTCTGTACAGTTCATTCATTTTTGTCTTTACAGTTCATGACTTGATTTTTTCATTGTACATAAGTTCTTTTGAAAATAAAAAAACATGAAAATAATTACTTCTTACTTTTGACTTTTTTCTAGTTTTGACTGTAAGTCTTTTTACTTTTGACAATTTTGAAGAAAGAAAGATCTTTTCTTGGAGATGGTTAGCCCTGAAAAGGGCTTTTTAAAAGGATTTCACGACAACATCGAGCTCTACGACTCCTCCGCCCGATCCGCTGGGGTGATTTCACACCCACAGTGTTCACAGCAAGTCGATGAACCTTCATCATCATCGTAAAATCCTTCATCTGTATCTGGACAGTTATGTTTCTGTCCAAGATACTCAAGTATGACAAAACATTTCCCACACTCTATCTGGCATCTACTTGCGCAGTGAGGGCACACAAGAATTCGAACCATCCTGGAACAAATATGTTTTTATGTAAAAAGATTGGCGGATTTTATAGCTTTACAGGAGGATTGAACTAGTTGACCCATGACGTCATTTTCTCCTATGTTTTTCCCGCGTCGGCGTTTCATTAACATTGTGCAATCAAATCGATGGTTATATCGGTGTTTTTTCACCACACCTATTTCAGTGTCACACAGTACAATCCTGGTGTTTCCCGCAGGTCCGCGCTCTTTAAAAATTTTCAATCCTCTGTAAACGTATAAAACGCAGCGATATTTTCATACAATCATCATTTCTTTGACTCTCAGCTAACGGTCACTTCGAAAGCAGAATCAATATTCGGAAGCAGTTTCAATATGAAGCACAACTTAGATGAAATCAACTTGGACGATTTCCCACCAGTGGAAAACAATGGAGACCTTCTTTCATCAGTTATAAATTCGACAATCATCAATCCGCCGACGGTGTTGGACAACATTTGTGAAGAGATGAAACAGTTAAATTCAAAACAAGATGTCATGATGACTCGGATCTTAGAACAACTGGAGACTTTAAACAGGCATTTGGAGGAAATTAAAACTTTAAACACAAACACCGAGCAGCTCAGTAAAAATATCGAGGTACTACGCCAACAGGGTCAGTGCATTTCAACAGTTCCTGTGAAGATCCCTGTGGAGTTTGACTTTGATAAAACCAATCTTCACAAGTTAGTGGACTCTATCGTAAGTGTTGTGAAGAAAAATCAACCAAAGAAAAAACAACCAGAGGAAAAACAACCAAGAAAAACAACAAAACGGAAATCTGAGGAAGACGATAGTCATCTCCACAAGAAACAGCGAGTTGATCAAAAGTCAACTACACCAATAATGACAGGTCAGGGCAAATACGGGAAAAACATTGATAATCACGTTGATTTCAAGATCCCGAAAAAGCCAAAGACAGAGGAAAAACAACCAAGAAAAACAACAAAACGGAAATCTGAGGAAGACGATAGTCATCTCCACAAGAAACAGCGAGTTGATCAAAAGCCAACTACAGCAATAATGGCAGGCCAGGGCAAATACGGGAAAAACATTGATAATCATGTTGATTTCAAGATCCCGAAAAAGCCAAAGAAAAGCTGTCGGTAGAGAAAAAACACAGCCTCCAAAACAGTCCTTTTCAGGGCTAACCCAACAGTTCTTTTCAGAGCTAACCCAACAGTCCTTTTCAGGACTAACCATCTACCACGAAAGTTCTATCTTTCTTCAAATTGTCACAGCTCTTTTCAGAGCTAACCCAACAGTCCTTTTCAGGGCTAACCATTTACCACGAAAGATCTATCTTTCTTCAAATTGTCATTTCTTCAAATTGTCAAACTTCTTTCTTTTAGAAGAGTTACACTCCAAAGAGTTACACTCCAAAGAGCCACACTCCAAAGAGTAAAAAACTCAGAAAAAGACTAAGCCCAACTCAGTGCTCAGTCTTTTAGAGAGAAAAAAATCTTTCATAGATGCAGAAAAAAGTCTAAGTCCAACTCAATGGTCAGACATTTAGAGAGAAGAAATCATTCATAGGATGAAAAAACTACGTCCAACTCAGTGGTTAGGCTTTTAGAGAGAGATACCACTTAAAGGTCAAGTAGTGGATAGAAGTAATCAATAAAGCAATCCTAATAGCATATGGGTAAAAAAACTAAGTTCGACTCAGTGCTCAGACTTTTTTAAGAGAAACCACTTAAAGACCAAGTAGTGGATAGAAGTAAACAATAAAGCAATCCTAATAGCATATGGGTAAAAACTAAGTCCAACTCAATGCTCAACCTTTTTAGAGAGAAATCATCCATAGGTGAAGAAAAAAACTAAGTCCAACTCAGTGATCAGGTTTTTAGAAAGAGAAATCATTCATAGATGCAAAAAAAAAAAAAACTAAGTTCAACTCAATGGTCAGACATTTAGAGAAAGAATCATTCATAGATGCAGAAAGACTAAGTCCAACTCAATGGTCAGGCTTTTAGAAAGAGAAATCATTCATAGGATAAAAAACTAAGTTCAACTCAATGCTCAACCTTTTTAGAGAGAAATCATCCATAGGTGAAGAAAAAAACTAAGTCCAACTCAGTGGTTAGGCATTTAGAAAGAGAAATCATTCATAGATGCAGAAAAAAACTAAGTCCAACTCAGTGCTCAAGCTTTTAGAAAGAGAAATCATCCATAGATGCAGAAAAAACTAAGTCCAACTCAGTGCTCAAGCTTTTAGAGAAAAAATCATTCATAGATGCAGAAAAAACTAAGTCCAACTCAGTGATATAGGGATAAAATCAAAAAAAGCCTAAAAAGTGATCCATTACACATATAAAACAGTAAACTCTTGATTAATTTTTTCTCATTCACCATTAACTTTTCGTAAAAGCTGAGTCAGTATCCTGCAATGTTTGGATTGACATTTTTTCTCTCATTGCTCTTCTGGTTAGAAGAAAGAGAACGTTTCAGATATATCAGGTATGAAATTGGCCATCTAATAAAATGCTAGATAGAATGGAAACAATGAAAAAAGAGAGGAGGTTAAAAAGTGTATTCTGCACAAAAACAGCCCTTTTCAGGGCTAGCTATCTTAAATAAACATCTTTCTTTTCATTTTGTCAGAAGACTCATAATCAAAAAAGTCATAGGATAGTCAGACTCTAGTTTTTTTACAACCCGAACAAGAAAATGTAACAAAAATATAGATTGGTCAACAATAAAACATTTACCATTAGAAAAAAACAACGATAATTCTGATTGGACAACATTAATTTGGAGCCAAAACAGCATGAAACGCCGACGCGGGAAAAACATAGGAGAAAAAGACGTCATGGGTCAACTAGTTCAATCCGTCTGAAAAGCTATAAAACCCTGCGTTATTTCCCGCACATCGTTCATTTTCTTCAAGTCGATGCAAGATGGAGTGTGCACTTAGAGAAATGAATTTGTGGGAGCTTGCCCAACTATCAACAAAAAAGAAGGAAAAGAAGAAAGAGTTCATTGTGCCACAGACGGAGGATTGGAGCAATGATAACGAGCCACCGTTCACACTGCGCTTTAATCTAGACGCACAAGAGCTGAAGAGATTGAAGAGGCGGGCGGCGAGTAGCTGCCCAGCCTGCAGAAAGGTTGGAGGTTGTGCTTAAAAACACAACCTCCAAACCAGGTCCTTTTTAGGACACCCAACAGCCCTTTTCAGGGCTAACCATCTACCACGAAAGTTCTATCTTTCTTCAAATTGTCAGACGTAAGTTCTATCTTTTCTTCAAATTGTCATTTCTTCAAATTGTCAGACGAAAGTTCTATCTTCAAGTTGTCAGACGACAGTTCTATCTTTTCTTCAAATTGTCATTTCTTCAAATTGTCAGACGAAAGTTCTATCTTCAAGTTGTCATTTCTTCAAATTGTCACAGCTCTTTTCAGAGCTAACCCAACAGTCCTTTTCAGGACTAACCATCTACCACGAAAGATCTATCTTTCTTCAAATTGTCATTTCTTCAAGATGCCAGACGAAAGTTCTATCTTCAAGTTGTCAGACGAAAGTTCTATCTTCACGTTGTCATTTCTTCAAATTGTCACAGCTCTTTTCAGAGCTAACCCAACATTCCTTTTCAGGACTAACCATCTACTACGAAAGTTCTATCTTCAAGTTGTCAGACGTAAGTTCTATCTTTTCTTCAAATTGTCAATCTTCTTTCTTTTTTAGAAGAGTTACACTCCAAAGAGTTACACTCCAGAGAGTTACACTCCAGAGAGTAAAAAATACTCAGAAAAAGTCTAAGTCCAACTCAGTACTCAGTCTTTTTAGAGAGAAAAATCATTCATAGATACAGAAAAAACGACAATGTAGTGATAAATTTCCCCCCATTTCCCTCAGGGTAGGCAAACTGGGTATTTTTTGGCCATTTTTTGGGCATTTTTGTAGAAGTGATATAATTAAATTCTTTCAGGGTAGGCAAACTGGGACAAATTCTCTGTAGGGTAGGCAGCGTAGGGCCTACAGGGACGGCTCTTTAGGGGTCTGACCAGGCCTTGTCAGACCCGTAAAGAGCCACCCTATACTACTAATGTAGTCGTAAAGTGCCGTCTCGGATTAGCCTGTGCGGACTGCGCAGGCTGATCCGAGACAACACTTTACGCAAATGTCCGAATGCCCCTTTTCGCGTGTTGCAAGCCAATTATATCGGTCTCTGAGTGAATAGCATATTTGCCAGCTGTCTGTCTGCCTGTCTGTCTGTCTGTCTGTCTGTCTATCTGTCTGTCTGTCTGTCCGTTCGTCCGTCCGTACATCTGCCCAACCATCCATCCATCCATCCATCCATCCATCACTTCATCCATCCATCCCCAACCCACCTACCTATTGGTGCTATATACGTCGCTTTCATCATTAATCCAGCTTATCGCGGGGACATCTCACTTCTTCGCGCATGTCCTGGGTTTAAGCAGTGATAGGCGGGGCCCTGAAGTGTCTTGCCGAAGGTTATCCGCATTTTCTCCTTTTCCAACAACGTTTTCAAAAATTTTCTTCCTCAGGGTCGTCAAAAGCTTGGATTGTTTTGTAATGGAATAAGGATAACGTTTGAAATGGTTACGGTTGTGACACATGCAGTAATAGTGGAACTCTACCAGAGGATAGAAGTTTGGACTTGTCCAAGTTGAAGCATTCACAGACGACAAATGAAAAGTGATTCTTTTCGTCTTTAGAAAGGTAAAAAAACAATTCTGGAAGTAGAGAAAACGCTGGTTTCCAGCATTCTTTGAGCATCAAACAAGGTTTTCAAAAGTTCCCTGTCCTATAGTTGTGAAAAACAGGGGATTGATTAGTAACGGATTCATGATAACGACCATGCCATGAGCCCGGTCGGGTAGCTCAGTGGTTAGCGTATCTGACTCGTGACCTGGTGGTTGCGGGTTCGATTACCGGTCGAGACAAATTTTATTTCAAGCAACTTTTCGCCTCTCACCTCTTATGCATGTGAGAAAAGTAGTCAGTGACTTGGAAAGAAAGTTTTGTCAGTACTGGTGTGAGAAAGGTAGGGATACATATGCATAGATGGACTGAACGCCGTGATATAACATAAGCTGTTAAAACGGCGTTAAACTCCAATATGTACAAACAAACAAAAGTGAAGTGATACTTTTCGTCTTTGGAGGGATTGACAACATCGTTGGAAACAGAAAACACCGGTTTTCAGCATTCTCTGAATTTCCAACAAGGTTTACAGTATAATGAAGCAGGGTTTTGATTGGTAATAATAATGACAATGACAGGATGATAATAATAATCATCATCATCATCGTTATCATCATTATCGTCATCACTGTACTACTACTACTACTACTACTATTCCTACTAAAATAATAACGATAATAATGATGATGGTGGTGATAACGATAATGATTATGATAATTATAATACTTCTTGTCATAATGATAACAATGATGATGATGATGATGATGATAAAAAAATCAATTATCTTATAAAAGACAGAGAGAAATCAGACTTCATTCATGCAGCGTTTATTCAGTTACAATACAGAAAAGTTGAGACAGAGTGACGATACATGTATATAAATCACGGTCAAAATAGGAATTTCGTAATCAGCCTGGTCGGTTACCACAGCAACAGAGGGGTCAGTCAACGAGTGTTTTAATAATATTTTCTGTCTGTAATAGAAATAAAAGAAAACACAACTGAGTCATGCTCTCGAAACAGGGGGCTGAATGCATCTACGTGATGCATTTTACCAAAAAAGTTATCATATAATAGTGGGTCCATAAATTCCATTTTCTCTAACAATCGACTTGGTCCTTTGGCGTGCAGTAAATTGACCAAAAACAAAAAGTTTCGGCCCCTGTCAGCCTGCACTTACTGACTTGAGTCGATACTTTTTGCAGATGCACTGAGCCACCTTTTCACAGAGCTAAATTATTTTCAGTAACGTGAAACTTCTTGGTATCTAAAGATCCGTTAGAACATTGAAATTTTCGGTAAATTAGAAAAACCCAAGATTTTTTCAGTTTTCAGCAAACGAAAAAATTTTAGACTTGCCCAGACTGAAAGCTTTTGCAGACGACAGATTAACTGTGAATCATGCATCTTGATTATCCGATCTGCAGCAAGACACAAAAAAGTCATATGTAGGAGGATATGATTCAGATAGAGGATATTTGTTTCTTGTGTTTTTTTTCGGTGAAAATCGAATTATATTTCATCGAGTGAACATCATCGGTAATATTACCGATGATGTTCACTCGATGAAATAAGTTTCGATCTTTATCCTCTATTTATTTCATGTTTTTAACCCCTTTTTTGGGGGGAACTTACATCAAAATCCAGTACAGTTGTTTTCGGTAATTCCCCGTGGCGTACCCCTCCGCACAACATTGCATTACAATATTACGTAAAGCGCGAGAAATGTAGGGTAAATTACGTCATAATTCCATCTGGTGGAATGGCACGCGCTGTTTACCTACTTAACTAGTGCGCATGAATTATTTTTTCCGCTTCAATTGAAAAGTTAAAAAATAAAATCAGTATTTTCTTCTGATCGTAACCATGAAATATCGAACAATTTTCCACCGTTATTTCTCGATAAACTATCGAAAAGCATGAACTAATACTCATTATTTATAAGCGGGAGTAATATCGGCAAATGTATTCAAAAGACTCCGTACTTACAGTAATAGGAAGGACGGCGAATGAAGCCATAGCCTCCGTAACCGCCATAGCCTCCATAACCGCCATAGCCTCCATAACCGCCGTAGCCGCCATAACCTCCATAACCGCCATAGCCTCTATAACCTCCGTAACCTCCGTAACCGCCGTAACCGCCATAACCGCCGTAACCGCCATAGCCTCCATAGCCGCCGTAACCTCCGTAACCGCCGTAACCGCCTATTGGATAACCGTAGCCATAGCTTCTATATCCGTAGCCGCCCATTGGATAATATCCTCCGTAACCTCCATACCCTCCGTAACCGCCACCGATTGGATAACCATAACCGTAGCCGCCACCAAAACCTCCACCGATTGGATAACCATAGCCGCCACCAAAGCCTCCAAAACCGCCTATTGGGAAACTGCCACCAAAACCTCCGCCGAATCCTCCGCGGAAGAATATCGGGCGTCTAAAGAAAGGCGGATAAGTGGCCGAGGCCAGCACCAAGAGAGCAGCGAAGGCAACTAGCAGTTTCATTCTAAAAAAAAAAACATGTAAGCGTGTAAAACCCGTGGCATTTTTTAATAATAAATGACAATGACAATAGGTTTATTCAAAGTAATAAGGTCACCGGCCCATAATACAAAACTACATATACAGACAAATATTATACATAGTAGATGAGTTAAGTTGCGTTTCGTTATTATACTTAAATCCAAAAATGTTCTAAGACTGAGTTTCTCATTGCAAAAACGATGATTTCGTTAGCTGAAAATCAGAAGTGCATCCTTTAACAGTTAAACCGTCTATTTTCTATATTTTCGTACAATGTAATTTAAAAAATGTTATATGTTTATGCTTATTTATTTATGTTTAACAGTATTTTTAAACCACTGGAATAAAATGATAATGATAAAAAATCTAAATCGGCCCATTTAATTAAGTTTTTTCAACAGCATGTATACATAATGGGTTCAATCCCTGGCTCGGCCAATTTTTTTCCGAGGATTGATAATAGTTATTGCGACAGGATTCATTCCTCTCCCACCGCTGACCATTGACCTTTTGCGGACAGCGTAGATCAAGATCAGACTGCACAGAACGTGCAGTCTGATCTTGGATCTACACTGTCCGATGAGGAGATATTATTCCCCGAAACATACCTTTGAAATAACAGTATTTGGGGTTTTTACTACCCAATTGAAAATTTCATTTTAGTTATTCAATATGATAAGGGTTAAGTGTTTTTCTATGTTTAATGCTTATCCTGCTAAATAACTGAAACTAAACTTTTTCAAAGGTAATGTTTTTGGGAAAACATGCACTTATCGGACAGTGTAGATCAAAGATCAGACTGCACGTTCTGTGCAGTCTGATCTTTGCTCTACACTGTCCGCAAAAGGTATATCCAGTTATAAGTGTTTTTCTATGTTTAATGCTTATCCTGCTAAATAACTGAAACGAAACTTTTTCAAAGGTAATGTTTTTGGGAAAACATGCACTTATCGGACAGTGTAGATCAAAGATCAGACTGCACGTTCTGTGCAGTCTGATCTTGATCTACACTGTCCGGAAAAGGTCTTAAGTTGCGCTTAGCAGTCTTAGGCTTAATAAGGATTCCTAGTGTTTTTCGAAATAACAGCGGCTGAATGCAATAATGGTATCATGCCAATTGTTGATGAGCGCAATCTACGAGTCGTTGGTTGAAGGTCTTTAAGAGTTGATTCATGTTTCCGATTTCTTGTTAAATCCAGACTATTTCAAAACCATGTGTGTATAATAAATTTTGAACATTTGAAGTCTAGGCTCTGTTTCCCGCGTCGTCTTAACTTTTAAACATTTAATAACAATTTCGGGGTATCGGTTTGACATTTGTAATAGTTTACAATATTTAACCCTAAGGCTGCTAATCGCGACTCGCCGACCTTTTGCGGACAGTGTAGGTTAGACCAGACTTCACAGAAAGGGGCAATTATTTGTAACAAGCAATCGATATTGTCATAATTTTATAAACAAAGTAGTTAAACAATTAAAGAGAATCTAAAACCATGCAGCGATAATTGATCCATACAGGCATTTTTGTACTAATAATTTCATGTCCCTCGTAGATACCCCTTTTTGCAACTAGTTTTTTGGGGGAAAGAAGCATTCATTTGTAACAAACAACCATTCTTTTTATCACCGAGTTCGCCATAGCCTTTAATAAAAAAAAACATCGGGTATAAATGTGTCGTACCTTTAAATCATTATCTTCGGCTACTACAGTGTGGCATTTTTTTTTTCAAATTAATACTTATCTAATTTAGGCATTCTGGGTACAGATCCGGACCGCTTTTTAAGATGGCAATCGATGCAGCCAATTTCAAAATAAAAGATACGGTTATTCAAAACAACGCTAATAGATATGATTCATCCAGCCATGGCTAGCTGGCATATAACCTAGGCACCCATCATTTATAAACACAACCCCTGTCGGCCTAGGAAAGAGGCCCGGTATGAGCCCAGCATGGCGGAGCCATTTTTGTTGTTGTCGAATTCTGAAAAACTCTGCACAAATCCTTGTTTCCCCAATGTCTATATTTAGAAACTGTATACAGTACAAAGATTTGCAGTAAACAATAGTATTTTTTAAAATGGTTTTCCCTTTTGAAATTAGTCTATTTCTAAGTAATTCGGAGCGGAAACCAGGCTTTATTTCTCCACAGACGTTATTGTCTAAGGCCATTTTCCGCTTGCTACTTTTAAGCGACAGAGTTTTAGTTTACGCACCGCGTATTGATATTTAACCTGTACAGGATAGTGATGCGTCAAAGTGGACAGGTCAATTTTCGAAGAATACGACTTGCGAAGTCAACGCCCTTTGCATGTAAATGTGTCTACCTTATGTCACTTGCACTGATTGTGTTCGATCTTTCTGAAATAGCCTTACAATACTAAGTTAATACAAGACTACAACATCAACTCATGAAATATTATTTACCTTATACATGTAATTATGATGACTGAAAAAAAGAGACTTTGAAGTTGTAAGTAAATAATAGAAATAGACACTTACCTGAGATGTTCTTTGGAAAGCAGCTCGTGTCTGTCCGTGATGCGGTTCACAGTGGTGCTTTTATACGGTTCGAAGCAGGCAAATACTTAATATTCACAAAGCATTTGAAACGGTAATTACTTTTTTGGTGCTCATCAATTAACGTGACCAATTAAAAAACGACCGAATTCTCTTTCAACTATTACAAAATTGAATGATCATGTCGTGGGAAAAAAAAAAGTGTTTGATTTATCATTTGGTCGACTAATTGTCTTTTTATGTGCGAGACGATGATAAAGCAATAAATTTAAAGTATTCTGTGACATTAAACAGTCCCTCAGTAACCACAACTAGAACATGATCCATCTCCCGTAACTGTCCGACAGTCGATGGGAAAATAATTCGTTGTAGGTTCCATTATAATATATCAACCGTTCTTTATCACACGATTAATCTAATTCTCAAGAAATGTCTAAGTTTTAAAGAAATGCAATATCTGATTGGCTAAAATAAATCACGGGTAGTTAAGCCAATCAGGAATCACGGAAATTTTTAAATTCGGAAGTAGACCATAAATACCTTTTTACAATGATAGGTGAATACGAGCCTTGACTTTAGATTACAGTGGTACAAGTTTAACCGTCTTTTGGCCAGAATCCCTAGTCGGAATCAGTTTCATGTTACAACAAGGAACCAGTCTAAATCGGTTTAAATGCGCCTGATCGACAGTTTGTACTTTATGCTGTTGCACCACTGACAACTGCTTTCTGGTCCCAGTATCAAAAGTAGTCCCGTTTGAAAAATTGACTGCAAAAGTATCTACTGCACTAGTCTGTCGGGAAAAACCGAACGACATGTCTAAAATGTGTTTCAGGTTTCCGTGCAAACTGAGTGCCAGTCTGATATTTCTTGGGGAACTATTGAATGCCTGTCACCAGAACAGCTCATCGTCTAGCCTACCCTTTTTGTACCGTGATATTTCAAGGGTAGGTGTGTTGGAAATAGAATAGCAGAGAAAACGAACAGTTGAGTTGCTTTTCTTTTTTTTACTTCTTGTGTAGGCCACTAGACATGTTCTGCATAGAAATAAATAGCAGAGCTCAGGGTTTACCTATAGACGTACAAAAAGGGAGGGGGGGTCAAAGACGGTGATTTTCACTTCGTTTTTCAATGTACCAAAGACCTTTGATTTGACGTGTAATAACGGGGTACCAGGCGATAAAAATCTATACTAGTGCAAATCGAAACTTAAGCATTTGCAGACGATGCAATAGATATGAATATGCCTCAACTAATGAGCTTTCTTCTTTTAAATAATTAAATTCTACTTGTTTTTATCAATATTGGCGAGTTCTGATTGGCTGGAAAAGTTTGTTCATTAATGTAACAATAAAGCCCAAAGGTAAACAAAGCAGGTGTTTAAATGCATTTAAATTTATGTCATACCATTTAAAAGTATGGAAACTATTGTGAAGATGACAATCTGTCATTGTGTGATTGGTCCAAGTGTTAGTCGCTGACAGAGAAATTAATTTCAAAACTAGGTTAAAACCTGCCAGGTAGCTGTGTCTTTTGTTTACTTTTTTCCTGATTTAAAATTCTTTTTTTATGCCAGCGACTAACACATCGCTCGACCACAATAAAAGACTGTCATCTCCACAATATTTTCCATACTTTTAAATGGTATGATTTAAATTTAAATGTATTAAGACACCAACTTTGATATTTTGGCCTCTCATGTGCCTTTAAGGAATGAAAAGATTTTTATTTTCATGGAGGTATGGAAAAAAAAAACCCTAATCACTCTGTATGAAGCCGCGAAGCAAAGCGGTTTCATACAAAAAAGTGAATAGGTTTTTTTCATACCTTCATGAAAACAAAAAAAAAACCCCTCTTATTTCCTGAAGTAATAGAGAACATTTTAGGGGGGGAAAATACTGGCCAGAGTATCAACACACAAGTTTTCTTTTCCCTAGATCTTAAACATTTTCTTCCGTCGTGCCTCGAAACGAACGATTGTCTGGTAAAAAATTTAGTTCGTATTTGAAAAAACCTAACGAACTTTCCCTTAATCGCAAAGTGGAATCGTGTAATAATGAGGACCGACCCTTGATCGAAAAGGGGACCCTCTTTCGTGTAACAACAAATGGCCTAATTGAATTGAAATATTTTAGAATCGAGGGAGTGTTTAAAACAAATGGGGTTTGACACAATGTTGATGATTTATATTGCATATGAATTGTTAAAATCTATAGGAGAAGGGAATAATGATGATGATAACAACAATGATACTACTACTAATAATAATAAAAATAATAATAATAATAAAAATAATAACAAATAAAGCAAAATAATGATAAAGCAACCAGTGGTATGGGAAGAATATTGTGCAAAGTACTGGTAACAGAAAGTCTAGGAAAGCAAGGATAGGTACCCTGGCCGCCGCGATATAGCTGAAATAAAGTTTAAAACGGCGTAAAACACCAAACAATTTATCAATCAACCTCTGTTATCTTATCTCGGAAGAATCTAACGCTCCTGTGGGAGAGTCTGAAGAAAGAGTTCATTAATTAGCTACTTAATTTCTTTTAACCCTTAGGCAGCTTAGGGCAACTCAAAGACGTTTTGTGGACTGCGTAGATCAAGATCAGACTGCACAGAACATACAGTCTGATCTTGGATCTACACTGTCCGATAAGGAAATATATTTTACGCACAAAAAATACCAATGTAATAGCAATATTTTGGCTCTGTATATCCGCTTGAAAGTTTCATTTCATTCATTTAGCAGGTCAAAGGTCACGTCCAATCAAAGGGATTGTAAAAAAAAAGGTTTTCCTGGTCCAACAGACGATATTTTTGTGTCTTGAGACAGACAACTTATAAAACCATGGTGACGAATGGAGAAAGTACTCGCTACGAGCTACTTTCTCTGATCTTTACAATGTTTTCATTCGAATTCTCGTAAAAAGAAAATCTGTCATTTCATGTTCAGTGTTCATATTGAGTATCCATAAGTGCTTACAATCCCCTGATTTGTAAACTGATCAGTAAACTTTTTGCCATTATCGATATTGCGAGCACTTTCTCCATTTGCCGTCATGGTTTTATAAGCTGTCTTTCTTTCATAAGACACAAAGAAGTCGTCTTCAGGGCGTGAACAGCAGTCTTTTCGCCATTATCGATGTGGTCGACATGAAACCTACAAGGAAACTTCAAGAACTGACAGGATATACCACGGTATAGACCGCAAAAAGATGTATTACTTTTCAACCCTTTTCAATCCCGACTTATGACGATCCTGATAATGCTCCTGTGTGGCTCGGTGGTAAAGTGTAGGGCTCGTAACCTGGAGGTCCCGCCTTCGAGCGTCACTGAACGCACTGAGCCTTTCGTGGGAGTGTCCTTGGGCAAGACACTTCAGAGTCCTTGCCTGGTACTGGTGAAACCAAGGACATACATGAATATGTCACGTGTCGCTGTGATATGACTGAAGTAATTTTGAGAGTGGCGTTAAACACTATTAAATCAATCAATTTAACGACCCTGAGAGAGAAGGCTTTCGAAAACATTGTGGAAAAAGGAGAAAATGCTGGTAACCAGGATTTTCTCCTTTTTCCACGATGTTTTTACCCTATCCAAGACAAGTTCCATCATTTGAATCACGTTTCACCCTTCACCACACAATCTACAAGTTTTAACGACCCCGAGAGAGAAGGACTTTTTAAAACATTGATTAAGAAAAACTGTCATAACACGTAATTATTGTCATGATGAAGTATTTGTTTTCTCTCCTGTTCCCTCAACTCTTCACCAAACTATTCCAAACTTTAATCACCCTCAGCATTGTGGCAAAATGACAAAATGCTAAATACCAGCAATGCTGGTAAAGCAGCATTTTCTCCTGTTCCCACAATGTTTTCTACTCTATCGAAAGGCAAGTTTCAATCATTTGCGTTATTTTAACCCTTTACCAAACGATCCCAAGTTTTAATGACCAAGGTTAAGAAACCTTTTAAAAATAGTGTGGGAAAAGGAGAAAATGCTGGTTACCAGCATTTTCTCCTTTTCCCACAATGTTTTCTATCCCACTAGAGAACTTTATCTCATTTTTATTAATGTATTTTGAATTTATCGTCTGCTAATGTATTGAATTTTGGGTTGTCTTAAATTTTGTCGTGTTGGGAAGGATTAATCTGTCGTCAGCATATGCTTTCAATTTAGACAGGTCTACATTTTTGTCGTTGTCCTCTCTCTCAACGATAGTTGCTTTAACGGTCAATAAACGTGCTGTGTGATCTTGAATCTGCTATATACTAAGAATCACCTGGCTAGAAGCTGCCTAGAAATGGCGTTTTTTTAATCCCTACTGAAAAATTTCGATCATTTTTCCATGGCGTTAGATAAAAGTTTACTCTTCACCAAATGACAAAACTTTTGACTCTCTCAAATTCAAAGCATTTGCAGACAACAAATGAAATGAGGGTAAAATGATTAAAATCATTCCTGAAAGGTTAAAAACGATTGTAGGAAAAGGAAAAAACGCTTAGTACCCGTGTTTTTCATGGGAGTGTCCTACGGCAAGACACTTCAGAGCCCTAGCCTACTACTGGTGATACCTGGGATTTACATGATTATGTGAGCTGTAGCCGTGATATAACTGAAATGATGTTCAAAGCGGTGTAAGACACCATTTAATCAATCAATCAATCAATCAATCAATCAATCAATCCCTGGGACTGTTACAACTTTGGGTTGTTTGGTAAAGAGTTGAGGGGATAGGAGAGAAAATAAAAACTTTAAACTGAAAATAAACATATGTTTTGACGGCTTTTGTTTTTAAATAAAGTTGTTTGAACATTTATCCTAACGCTTTTCCTAGCCATACATTGACAATCAAACGTTACAGAACAGAACAGAATAGAATTTTGTTGCTATAAGTAGTTACAAATACTGCAAGCAAACGTAGTGAAAAATGAAGTTGTTAAAGGTTAACAACGATCAGCCTGCGCTCTCCGCGCAGGGTAATCCGAGACGGCACTCTACGACTACATTAGATTTTGTCCTTCAGTAGACATGCGCAATGCAGAAAATTACATAAAAACGGAAAGTGTCGTCTCGGATTAGCCTTCGCGGAGAGCGCAGGCTGATCCGGGATAACACTTTACGCAGGCCAAATGATGTTTTTTTTTTAAAAAACATTTTTGTTCTTATAGGGCACCCCCCTACAAAATAAAATCGAAATTTTCAGTCCAGAATCGAAAAAACAAATAGCATTTTTTTCCCAGAGAATTGTTTTCATTACGGACAGAGTAAAACCAAGATACGATCGCACATTCAGTACAGTCCGATCATTATCCACCCCGGCCACAGACTATAACTGTAATGATAATTTCAGGACGATTAGCTAGTGTGAATAAAATCAAAGAGAGAAAAAGAAGTAAAATGTAAATACGAAGTTGGCTACAAGTGGGTCCTCTGTCTCAATGGTTAGTTTTTAATCTGGTTCGCTCACGTGGGAGAACCTTTGGGTAAGGAGCTACAGAGCCAAAGCCTAATTCTTTGTCAAACCCATTAAAATATGGAAACGGACAAAGATTTAATTATACAGGGTGATGAAATGGTTATTGTTCTCTTTCTCTGTCTCTCTCTGTCTGTCTTTCTGTCTGTCTGTCTGTCTGTCTCTCTCTCTCTCTCTCTAGCTCTCTCTGTCTCTTTTACCTCCTCCCCCCTCTCTGTGTCTCTTTGTCACTCTCTTTCTCTCTCTCCCTCTGTCTCTCCTTCCCCTCTCTCTGTCTATCTCCCTCCTCCTCCCCATCCCCCCTTCTCTCTCTCTCTCTCTCTCTCTCTCTCTCTCTCTCTCTCTCTGCCTTTGCGAATTTGCAGGTACAAGGAGTAATGGTACATAGACATTGTAAAAACTTAAATAGTAGCCTATCTATTGACATGTGAATTGACATGTGATATGCCTACCGTAAGTTAATTGTCAGGATTTGCAGACGACATGTTAAATGTAGCTCAAAATGTTATTTCTGTCTTTGATAGGGTAGAAAATATTATGGGAAAAGGAGAAAATGCTGGCTACCAGCATTTTCTCCTTTTCCCACAATGTTTTCGAAAGCAATACCTTTTAGGGCTGTTACAACTCGGGATTGTGTGGTGCCGAGTTAAACTCTTCTACTGCCTAGGGCGACTCTGCAAAGGTGACTTATTAGCTGAAGCGGAGGTTGTAGATCTAAGATCAGACTGCACAAAACATGCAGTCTGATCTTGGATCTTCACCCTGATAATAAACTGACGAAAAATTTTCTTCATTCCAGTACAAATTTACCTTCAGATTTCGAATCAGTTCGAATTTTCTTAACTCTTAGGCTGCCAAGTGCGAATCATTGACGATTTGCAGACAGTGTATATCAAGATCAGACTGCACAACACGCGCACTCTGATCTTGGACCTATAATGTTCGTTAAGGAGATATTTTTTCCCAAAGAAATGAGTTTGAAATAGCATCATTAAGGTTTTTACTATCGGCTTGAAAATTTCAGTCAACTTATTTCGTATGACAAGGATTAATTGTCGGCGAAAGAGCTAATTAGTAGATGTCATTTTTTTTCATGCTTTTTGGTAGTTTGTCGAGAAATAAAGGTGAAATATTGTTCGATATTTACGACTAGTGAAAAATACCGATTTTATTTCCTAACTCTTCAACTGAAGGCGGAAACAGTAGTTCCCGCGCACTAGTTACATAGGTAAAATGCATGTGTGCCACGGGGAATAACCGAAAACAACTGTACTAGATTTTGTGTGAGTCCCCTCAATTAAGGGCTTAGAGGCATGAAATAAATAAAATATTTGTTTTTTTTTTTTCGATGAAAGATCGAAAATTATTTCATCGAGTGAACATGGTCGGTAATATTTTCACGAGTGCGCCACTTGTGAAAATATTACCGACCATGTTCACTCGATGAAATAATTTTCGATCTTTCATCGAAAAAAAAAAAATATATATATATATATCCCCCATGTATTTGCTGGTCAGTAGGTTTCTACAGTGAGTGGCCATTAACATGTCACCAAAGTCCGAACTTCCAATGACTTGCATGTATTTTCAACTTTACTTTTTAATCTGTTGTGACCGGTTAAAAGAATGAAACTATAGTAATGAAATTTTACATGAAAAAATAAAGGAGAATGAATAAGAAATTGAAACATACATTTTTCAGACTCGATATAATTTGGAATTATATACAACCAGCCGTTTAAAAAGTGGTCAATATTTTCGAAAATTGTTTTTTACATTGACGTCAATGGCGCCGTCGCCAAAATTTAGGGAAAAATAAAACAAGTTGGATATAGAGAGCCACAACTTTGATATTAGGCAACGGACATTCGGAGCATATTATTGTAAATAGCTCAAGTAACCTCGCTTTTTACAAGTATAGTCTTTCTTCCAATCACACGATCAGAAGCAGCGTAACTGGTTAGATTTTTTTTTATACATTTTTGGGCAAGGGTAATTTCACCAAGGAGTTGGAAGGGTAATAGTTAAAGGAGGAAAGGGGGTGTGTGAAAGCGCGTTTATGGATGATGAATGTGATTGTGAACGTTGTTTTTTCAATCCACAAAATTTTATGTATAAAACAGTAAAGTTTATGTTATTCTCTCAATATTCTTTTATTGTTAAAAAGAAAGAAAGAAAGAAAGAAAGAAGGAAAAATAAACTCCACTTTTCAAAATTCTAAATGCATGCATGTAACAGGATTTCAATAAACATATAATTGGATAAATAGATAAACTAGCCTTTAATTACACATGACTTGCACTTTAATAAACTATTCCAAATAGGTCTATATTCGAAGGCAAAACGAATGTAATAACACTAAAGCCTCAGAAACCATTCACTATGAAATGAACAATGTTCTGTGAAAAGGACGCTTAATGCATCTGCAAAAAGTATCAACACATGTCAGCCTGCGCAGTACGCGCAGGCTGACATGAGTTGATACTTTTTGCTATTGGTCATTTTTTTTCATGTCCAAGGACCATTCTACCTCATTTTTCAGCCGATTATTTAACAAATGGATTGTATGAACCCATGATTATGTGATGACTTGCTTGGTATAATGCATAACGGAGATGCAGTAAAGCTCGTTTTGCCAAAGCGTGGCTCGTATATTAAAGTATTGCGTAGATCTGAGACATAAACTAGGTGCAAATGAACTCGCGAGAAATTTAAATCTAAGTACACTTCGGTACTCGTGGTGATGACGATTTTATAAACATCAATACTCATGATAATTGTGAAGAAGAAGAAGACGATGAAGAAGAAGAAGAAGAAGAAGAAGAAGACACAAGTCAAAGACAGTAGATTCTCATTATAATTACGATGTTCGTAGATTTACATAAATGACAAGTGTCAAATCTATTTATGTGAATTACCATAAAATGAAAACCAGAGATATATTTTTTGCCAAAACAATTCAAATAACGATGACATATGGGCTTATTGATGATTTTTTTTACAATCCACAAAAAAGTCACATGACGCCTTTATAAACCCTTACCTTAATAAATAAGTGAAATGAAACTTTCAAGCAGTTAGGAAAAATCCAATTGTTCCTATATCAAACTTATTTTTTGGAGAAAAATATCTCCTTGTCGGACAGTGTAGATCCAAGATCAGACTGCACGTTCTGTGCAGTCTGATCTTGATCTACACTGTCCGCAAAGGTCCTTGAGTCCCGCTTAGCAGCCTAAAAAATAACTTATAACCAGTCAAACTAATCATGGACTTGCCATTTAATAGTAAAAGTGGTGAAAAAGAGAAATATTACAAGCAAAGAAAAATCATTTTTGAATGATATGATTGATTGAATGATGTTTTACGCCGCTTTCAACATTATTTCAGTCAGATTACGGCGACAACTCACATATTCTTGTAGTTAATGGGTTTCACTAACACAAAGCTAGGGCTCTTGCATAAAAGAGCCTTGAAAAAGGACACTCAAATGGAAAACCCAGTAGATCCAGAGAGGCTCGAACCCGTTGCCTTGAGATCACTAGTGCTACAGTTTACCACTAAGCCATGCAGGACCCCGGTTTGGAAAAATAAAGACAAAACATTGCTAGAAAAGGATCAGTCAGTTATAACGAAAAAATAATTACTTTTCAACTGAGCTTTCGAAGGCTTTCTACAACTGGGGAGTAAAAGTCTATATTATATTTCATGTGTCTATTTTTAGAAATGTTATGGATAAAGAAATGTCGTAATTTAAAGATGCCCGTATACAGCCGGTGAGCAAAAACGCTGTTAAATTTCAAACAATTTAGAATGGTACAGAAACCAGTCCTTTGTGTAAACATGTATAAATTACTGACATATATGGTGTACTTGAAAAAAAGAAACACAGAGATTTGTATTAGAAACCGAACATTGGTCAGAAGAAAATTGGCTGACGAACGGAGCTGTAAACAATGGCGGTGCGTCACGGAAATTTATCGTTGGTTTCCGCCTAGAGTCGGATACGGTGTAATTTGCATATATAGGCCGCGACCTCCGTCTGAAAATCGAGGCTGCAACAGAGAAGCCTCCATTTTCCTTCGTTTACGTCATTAGACACAGGGCGAAGGTCAAATATAGTCACGTGACAGAATGCATGATCATCATACGAATCTACCCGAGTGTATAAAGGACATATCGAAATCTTCGATTCAAAAACCGGAAACGACGAGTCTGTTTACAGGGAAGGCCGCAACTCAGTGAAATGCATTTTCTGTCGACCGTAATCTAAGCAACCTTGCAACCGTGAGGCGCAATATTTGGCATGAAGATATGAGAATGACTATAGTTTGATAAAATAAAGACAAAATGTGTTAAAACTGGCTGAAAATGAGTATCGGGGCCTCTTTAAGCTGGGGGGAATTATTTCCCCGTCACAGTGAATATTTTCCTCCTGCCGAAAATCTGGAACTATTTTTTTAAGTTTTTTAAGTTCTTAAGTTTTAAAAGTGGCACTCGTTGACAAAATAATCAGAGGAAATATAATATATAATTTATTTCATCAGCTTGTGGTTAATATGGGGAAATATTTGCCTCAAAAGGGAAAAGTCCGCGAAAATAACTCGTGCCTTACGGCACTCGTTATTTTCGCATACCTTTCCCTTTTTCGGCAAATATTTCTCCATATTAACCACAAGCTGATGAAATAAACTCTATGTAATTTATGGGTAACTCTTCACCAAACGCCATTATTTTAGACTTGTCCAAGTATTTGCAGACGACAAAATAGATGTGACTGAAAATTTGAAATTTGTTTTCGGAATGGTAGAAAACATTGTGGTTTCCAGCATTTTCTCCTTTTCCCACAATGTTTTTCAAATTGAAGACCTCTTGCCAAGGGTCGTTGAAACTCGGGATTGACTGCTAAATGGTTAGTTTATCCTTTACAGACGATCCTGATTTTTTTTCGACCCCGGAAAAGAAGGGTTTGAAAACACAGTGGAAAAGTGCCGGTTACTAGCATTTTTTTTCCCTTTTTTACCAAAATGTATTCCAACATTTTCAAGAAAATTCTGTAATTTGAGCCACATTTGTAATTTTTCGTCTTTAAATGCTTTCGATATGGACATCTCTAAAATTTTGTTGTCTTGTACAAGGTCAAACTAGTTTACCCTTCTCCACTAAGACACGCTTTCAGAATTGCAGGTTTAACCTATTTACCATACGACAAAATTTTAGATTAGTCCAAATTGAAAGCATTTGCAGACGACAAAATAATTGTGACTCAAAAACTGAAATTTGTTCTGAGAAGGGGAGAAAACATTATGGGAAAAGGAGAAAACGCTGGTTACCAGCGTTTTTTCCTTTTCCCATAATGTTTTCAAAAGGCTTCTTTCTCAGGGTCGTAAACCTTTACTATATAATTCCGTGTTTTAATGACTCTTAGGGAGAGGGCTTTTGAAAACATTGTTGGAAACGGAAAAAATTTTCGAGCTGTGGATTCGAGCCAGCGATGCCCTGGATTCAAGTCCTGTATGCGACCGCCTGAGCTATCGGGCATCTTAGTGACGAACTGCTTCATAAATAGGGGAAAAAAAGAACCCAGGTTTAAAAGATCTAATATATGTATAATTACAAAGAAAACAGAAATCAAACACATACATCTCGCTATCTGTACAAATGCCATTCAGAAACAATAAAAAAAAAAAGTTGATTTGTTTTGATTCCGTCGACACTATTTTTTTTCGCGGGAAAACGTCTCGTTCGTGACGTAAAAATTATAGAATTCATCACAAAATCATTGCGGATATTTATAAATACAAAAATAAGAGTTTAAAAATAGACTATGCTGAAAGTAAGCGGGGAGTAAGATAATCTGTACCTATTGAACTGACAATGATTTTTATGTAATCATTCGTTCGGTAGATCATTTATGTCATTTCTTGACAAATCAAGTAAATGTGCAAAAGATTGTGATACGTGTGACGCTGTTCGGCGACACCAACCACAGTACGTGCCGGAATTTGTACTACTTTGCCATTTCATGGGAAAATGACGTCATAATTGCTAAGACGTATATGCGTGTAAAGTTTTACTGTTTTCACGATAATAACAACAGGAAATTCAGAGAAAAATAACTTAAATCAACAAAATTATGTAAGTCTTTCGATTCATTCCTTTCATTAACTGTTTCATTATATTTTCGATGTAAATATTACAGAACTATTTTCATGTGTATCTCCCGATTTCAAACCGAACTTCGTCTGTAAATATGGACCCAGGAACGGTATATAGGCTAAAAGCGATGATGCAGGATATTTTTTGTCTGTCACTCTTTTTGCGTGATAAATGCAATCTAATATTTGTGTTTATATTTTATTATTATTTTTATCATCAAACTCTTTGACTAAGATGTATGACGCTCCCCAAGGCTCCCTTCATTATAATTCTAGTCAACTCGTTTGATAAAAAGGAAACATGTAATACAATCATATGAGATCCTCTTTTTACATAATATGAGAAAAATGTTGATATATTTCCCATCAGAATGAATGTTTCATCCTCGTTTTCGTTTGATCTTCTTTCCAGTGTTCTGATGAGATGAGTTCCTGCTCGTACGAAAAGGAAACTGTATAAGTGGTACACAGTGGTGTTCATTTACAGCGGTTGTTCATACTATTTCTACCCTTCGTTTCGAGGTCAAGTAAATGTTCGCTGAACTGAAGAAAATAGCAGCTAGCTGAAATGAATACAAAATGAAGTACAGCGGCTTATTATATTCTTTGATACTGTCCCCTGATCTTGCATTCTCTCTATCCATTTATGACAACAGAAGCTAGAAAGTTGAATGTTTTTGCCAACCTTTAGTTATTTAATACTATCAAGTTTACTTCCTTGTTGTTCTGATGTTTGAAACTTTGTCAAAGTAAGGAAGACTTTCATTCCAAAAAGGCGACTTAGACCCTCGTCTTTTTTTTTTAATAAAGCATTGTAAGTAGGTAGGTAGGTAGGCAGGTAGAGAGAGAGAGAGAGAAAGAAAGAGAGAGAGAGAGAGAGAGGCGGGTATACTTCAACTAAAATTATAAACACTGTGACAGAAATTGCTGCAGCAGTTAGCCTTGTAAATAGTTCGACAAAAACATCATAACACCGCTGAAAACAGAAGTACGATCAACGCTCTTACATGTGCAGTCAAATCAGTACAAACTGAAAATATGAAGCTGTCGTCTATCAAAAGCTGTCTTGGTGAAAGAACCGTTTTATCACAGTTTTTGCTTTTATTTTTTTTTTCCTTAAAACTGTATATCAAGCTTTTAATATGTTCACTCGATTATAGGCGATTTTTTAGCCGAAAATATCGAGAAAAGTGGTTTTAACAACAAAATTCCTCGAATTTAACGAACTGTCCTCGTATATATCAAATGAATGAGCTATGCATTGGTTAAAGGGTGCTTCATGCATCGCCGTTATGCATTTTACCATACAAGTCATCACATAATGATGGATATATAATATGGCTTGCAACACGCGAAAAGGGGCATTCGGACATTTGCGTAAAGTGTCGTCTCGGATCAGCATGCGCAGTCCGCGCAGGCTAATCCGAGACGGCACTTTACGACTACATTAGATTTTGTGCTACAGTAGACTTGCACAAAACAGAAAATTACATGAAAAACGGAAAGTGTTGTTTCGGATTAGCCTGCGCGGACTGCGCATGCTGATCCGAGATGACACTTTACGCAAATGTCCGAATGCCCCTTTTCGCGTGTTGCAGGCCATATAATATAAGCCGTGCTCTGAAGAAAGAGTGTTTAATGCATCTCCGTTATGCCTTTAACCACCCAAGACATCACATAATTGTATTTTGATTCATAAAATGTATTTTGTCTGACAACCGACTGTATCACGAGGTGGAATGGTCCTTTGACATTGTTACGGGAGATCACTCCTTCCTTACTGCATAGCTTCATCCCGCATAAAATCAATATCTAACAACTGCGTTAAGGAGAATTCTCTTTAGCTCGGTAGTTAAGGTGTTTGTTTGTCTTTTAAACTTCGAAAAAACGAGGATCTTTTCCGCACGGGTTCGAATCCCCCAGGTGCGGTTTGTATGAGCTATGCATTTGTTGCAAACTTCAATGTTCGTAAGATGGGGGTTCGTCCGGGATTGGCCATTGAGCCATTTGTTAATTTCCCCCCCCCCACCCCCCACAAAAAAAGAAAGAACTGCTCCCTAATAAGGCTTTCTGTCGACAAAATAATGAGGGGGTGTGTTTTCCGGAGTTTACTTCTTCCTTACTGCATAGCTTTGTCCCGTATAAAATCAATACCTAACGACTACGTCTGAGGAGAATTCTCTTTAGCTCAGTAGTTATCGTGCGGGGTTCGAATCCCGTCAGGTGCGGTTTGCATTTGAGCTATGTATTTATTGCGAACTTTCATGTTTGTAAGAACATGCATAAACTTTACCAATAGCAAAACGTTTCGCGGAATGCGCAGGCTGACATGGGTCGATACTTTTTGCAGAGGCGTTAAAAACCTTTTCACAGAGCATGGATCTTTTTTTTTTTTCGTCTTTCAGCCTCGTATTCATGCACGCCTCTCGATCAATCTTTGTTGATGTTGACAATAAAGCAGTAAACAAACACAACGTTTTAGAAAAATAATGTTGTTTTTGTCACGAGTTCAGATGAAAGATCAGATTTTTATCAACGAATCAAAAAAGTAGATTGGTTATTAACTTACCGCTTTGTTATAATCGATCAAATTTTCAGTACATACTGTATTTGTATAGTTAAAGTAACTCTCCCCCTCAGCGACTGCGCAGCATGACGAGGGTATGACGTCACTTCCTCTTGAGCACCACCATTCGGCTGGCAAATCTCTAAAATCATTGTTTGTAACAGTAATTGGTTCTACCCCGCAACAGGTGAACTGAAATCATGTTAAAATACATTCTGACTTCATTTCTACCAGCTTACATACGTTTTTTGTTTGATGAATGTGTTTTTAAAGTAGTCCGTAATGGGTTCAACTGGGGACAGCCAAATTTAAGTTAACTTACTTCTTGCCAAATTTTGCCACCGATGTCTGCAAGACTGCACAGATTACGACGGATAGGAAATTCATTTCATGTTTTGGAGGCCTTTAAAGCAATCGCTGTTGTCGATTCCGGTTTTAAATGAAGACAAATTCCTTGTGTTTTTCTATCCCTTACACTATAATATATTGGTAATTTATCTATGTTTATACAGCTAAGTTATTATTCATACTTTCAAGTTTAATAGGATTTTTCCCTCTCGCTGTAAGGATGTATCTTTAAACATAAACTTACAAAAATGAAGATAAGATTCCACCCAATAGAGAATTTGTCTTTTCGTGATGTGCCCTTGTAGTTCTTCAGCAAATCTTTAAACTGTCCCCTCAGCGATGTATTGACCTGCGAGTCGAAGTGTAGAAATTTCTTTCGCTTTGTGTCTTTATCAATTATGTGTGCATTTCATTAAATTTTAATAAAAAAGAAATATATACACACACACACACACACACACACACACACACACACACACACACACACACACACACACACACACACACACACACACACACACACACATATATATATATATATATATATATATATATATATATATATATATATATATATATATATATATATATATATCGCTTTAGAACTGTTGTGAAGCTCGTTTCCAAATGATTTATCAATCAAATAGACCGATTCACCTTTCCAAATGATTCTATATTCGTGTGGACAACAATTTAACGGTTCATGGCTATCCTTTTGTGAATGACTGATTTTGCAAAGCCCCGTCTTTTCATTTATTATGAAATTGTCAATAATTATCTTATTTCTTCACCACGCAATCCTGAGTTTTAACAGGAAAAAGCTTTTGAAAGCATCGTGGGAAGAGAAAATGCTGGCTACCAGGGCGTTCTCCCACAACGTTATCTAGCTTGTCAAAGAACCTAAGTTGATTTGTATTACTTCAAGTGTGTTGTCTGCAGAAGCTTTCAATCTGGAAGAGTCTAGAATTTGTCGTTTGGTAAAGAGTTAAATACCGAAAAGGTCCGAAATTGGAGTATGAAAAAACCGGAACGTACCTGAACAGACCTTTTTTTTTGCTGCCCTGGAGAAAGCAGTTTTTGAAAACACCCAGGGAGAGAGACACAATGATGGCAAATCGTGCTGTCTTCTCTTCCTATTATTTTCTACGCTTTCAAAGCCTTATGACAAATTTAGTCATTTAATCCACATCTAATCCTTAATCTGCTAAGTACAATACAATACAATACAATAAAATACAATACAATAATTTATTTGTAAATAAAGGCCACCGGCCCATAATACAACAAGGGATGCATATTTATACATAAATACATTTAGTTGCATGCCTTGGTTAATAAAAATGAAATAGACATGAATTTTTACAATGACAGTTTTGTACATCCATAAGTAAGTTAAACGAAACTTTTTGAACCCAAATGTTGCTTTTTCTCATGATAATTCTTAAAGGTGGGTGGGGGTGGGGGAGAAATAAATCCTTATCGGACAGTGTAGATCCAAGATCAGACTGCACGTTCTGTGCAGTCTGATCTTGATCTACACTGTCCGCAAAATGTCCCTGAGTTGCGCTTAGCAGCTTAAAGCTTACTTTGTCGCCTGCATATGCTTTCAATATACAACAAATCTAACTCTATACGGGTCCAGTAACGAGTCAAGAACAGTAAATGCGAAATATCGCGACAAAAGTCAACAAAAACTATATACTTGCCCCATTGATAAGCTTGATCCAGTAGCCGAGAGCAGTTACTTCAACGACAATGCAGAATATCACAATTACGACGTACTGAAAAAGAACGAGTATTTATTCCTTTACAACAAAATTTCGAGGTTTCACGACCCTAAGCTTGATGCCTTTTGAAAACATTGTGGGAAAAGGAAAAAAATGTTGGTAACCCTTTACAATACCATCCCAAGTTTTAACGGCCCAGAGATAAGACGCCTTTTGAAAACATTGTGGAAAAGGAAAGCCACCATTCTTTCTAATCCAAACTTCGTACGTAAATTTCGTGTGTAAGCAGTTTAGTGAAAGGTAGTCAAGAAATTGTATGTTCCATTCTAGGCGCGGCCAAAAGTGTCTATGTATGCTGTCAGAATTTGCAGTCTGATCTTGGATCTATACTTTCTGTTAAGGAGATAGTTTTTTCATACTAAATAACTTTGAAACCGCACTTTTTTTTTTCACTATTGGCTGGAAAGTTTCATTTAACTTATCAAGTAGATTAAGGATTAAGAATTAACAAGAAATATCTTAAAAAATAAAGACAGACGGCGTAAATTTGCCTGCAAATAGGCCAGAGCCGTTACAATAAATATATCTACATTTTTGACCAATCACAAATTTTTATTTATTCATTTATTATCAGTACCAAAAAGTAAGTCAAAAGCCAGCACATTCAGCTACGCCAGTAGTAAAGATAAGTAGCATGGGTATTTTGGGCATGAAAAATACCCATACTACTTACCCTTAAGCAATATGGGTACGAAACACCAAAAATTCGTGAAATTTTTGACTTCTGGCCATCACTTGGCCTTTAATTAGTCATGCGTTGGTTATCTCCCTTTGATAAGACAGACCCTTTGAAAGCACTCGGGTGAACTAGGGATCATGGCATGGTATAGGGTTAGGAATGCTTCATTGTTTACTTTTAGCCACTACTTGGGCTTTAAGTGGATTTAGAGCAAAAAAGACCAGGGTTGGGTTGAACTTAAGACTTTTTTCATTGTGTTTTGGGTCGAGGGCAGGGGTTGGGCTATACTTTTTTCTTTTTGTTTACCGAAAAAAGATTGACTCTTTCTTGGACTGAAATTTGAAGTTTATCTCTTTTAGAGAAAATAGACAATTTGAAAGAAAGATTGCTCTTTCTTGGTAGTGGGTTAGCTCTGAAAAGGGCTGTTTTTCTGTTTTGTCTTCTCGTCTTGGTATGTATTTTCCCTCTAGTGACAGCTTTTATCCTTTTTATTTGGCTTTTTTGGGATCTTGAAGTTATCAATGTTTTTTCATATTTGCCCTGTCCCGTCAATACCGGGATTGTGCAGCTGTTGACAAATCGTTGTTTTTTGTGAAGCTGACTATCGTCATCCTCTGATTTTCGTTTTGTTGCTCTTGGTTGTTTTTTTCAATCCATTGTTTTTTCCTTTGGCTGTTTTTTCTTGCTTTACAACAGTTATGATCGAGTCTACTAGCCTATGAAAACTATTTTGATCAAAGTCAAATGCAAGCGGAATCTTCACAGGAACAGGTGACATATGGTGTCTCTGCTGACATAATGCCTCGATGTTTCTGTTCAGTTGTTCGGTGATTGCGTTCAAAGTCTTTATTCCACCAAATATTTGTTAAAAGTCTGTAGTTCTTCTAAAATGCGAGTCACGACAGAATCTTGTTTCGAATTCAAATGTCTCACCTCTTCAAAAATGCTGTCCAATACTGCTGTTGGGCTGATGAGTGATGAATTATTGCTGTCGATAGAATATCTCCATTGTTTGCCTGTGGCAAGAAATCGTCTAAGTTGAAATCACCTAAGTTGAAATCACCCAAGTTGAAATCCATTTTTTCCGCTACTGGCTGCTTATCTGTACTACTCGAGAGTTGGGAGTCTAATGATTTCTCCGCCGTCGCTGCAAGCTTTGCGGCTTTGCGGGCTTGGGGTGGTGTGCAACGTCAGTCCAATCAGAATGAACGTTGCGCTAAATAGAAGCTGTGATTGGCTGGAGCGTGACGTCATTTTCTCCTATAATTTCTCAGCGATCAATAAACTTTTTTTTTTTTTAAATGTGACCCTTACCTCTTAGAGGGAACGAAAATCTTGATGAAATACCCTTTATCCCCTGAATCTATCGAAACATTTTTCCTAACTTTTTAAACTATTTTAGAACTAGTTTTTGAACTAGTTTTTAGAACTAGTTTTTAGACCTAGAGCTAAAAACAATGACAAATATATGTTCTGGATAGATTTCTTTCTCAGACAAAAAACATGGTGTTGGACTTAGTCTTTTGGAACCCATAGAGAAAATGACAATTTGAAGAAAGAATAATCTTTTGGAGTGTGACTCTTTCATGCTAGTAAACTGGAAAATTGACATTTTAAAAGAAAGATTGGCTTTTCATGCTGGTGGTTTTAGGCCTGAAAAGGACTGTTTGTGCAGGCTATCTTTTAATCTCCTCTCTTTATCTCCACAGTTTCCATTGCATTTAACTGGATCAGACGGTTAACTTCATGCCTTATAAATACGTCTAATACGTACCCATTCTTCTAGCCAGTTAACCAATGTAAAGAAAATTGTTAACCCAAACATTGTGGTAGTTCGACTTAACTCTACAACAGTTGAGTGACGAATGAGATTAATGGAATGTGTTTGTGAATGGTTTTTTAGTCTACAAGTCTGTTAATGTTGACTACAAAATATTTGAACTATGGTCACTTAAAATGGGATAATTGACTGAATATAGGGGAAAGAATGATCCTGGGACATGTATAAATTTGACAATAGCAAAAGCTATCGACCAATGTCAGTCACATAAGAATGAATTGTAAGAGTGGTCTGTATTCAGAATTTTCTCCTTTTCCCATAGTGTTTTTTATCCTTCCAAAAACAAATTTCTACTTTAAAGTCGCGTATATTTTATTGCTTTTCTCAGGAAGAATTGACGTTCGACTTAGGCAATTTTAAGTGTTTTCGGTGACTGTGGTATGGATCGGTTTTCCTTGGAAGGATAACTGGGTCCAGTTTCCCTAGTTGAGATGGGTTTTCTTACAAACTGACGTTGGACTTAGTCTGTTTGGGGAAGGATTTTGTTCTTCGGGGAAGATATAGCCAGAGAGTTGTCGACGAAGACCCCCTCCTATCTCCATTTTTTTCCCTCTGGCAGTGGTTTAGGATAGTTTGTCTATCTATGATGGGTTTTCCCCAGACAAAAATGCTGTGCAACTTAGTTTTTTTTCAATGATTTCTGTGCTCTTTGGAGAGGGTGAGGATAGATTGTCTATGACAGGTTTACATTTCTCAGTCAAAATTGGTGTTGGAGTTAGACAATTTTTACTGGCTCTAGCTAGAGGGACTCCTTGGAAGGGGAACTGAGGTTTTGTTTTCTAACAAAAAACTGGTTTTTTTTGTGTGAATAAAAACGCTTTCATTGTTATTTATGTTGTCATTTTATCATTAGCCCTTAAAGAGAAAAGTAAAAAAAATCATGGAAGTGAATGTAGAATCTATTTTATTTCAACACTCTTCTGATATTTTCATCACAGGGCCGAGTGGGTGTGGAAAAACAGAGTTCGTTCATAAATTAATTGACTATCGAGCAGACTTGTTTAACATTGTTCCTGAAAGGGTAGTCTGGTGTTACAAAGAATGGCAATATGCTTACAATCTTATGTAGGAAAAATTCAATTCACAGTTTGAATTAATAAATTTTGTGGAGGGAATTCCAGAGGATGAAAACGAAATCGTCAGTGATGTATCCATTCCACATTTAATCGTCTTTGATGACATGTTGGGTGAAAAAGACGAGGAAAAAATTAAACTCTGGTTTACATGAAAAGGCCATCATCGTAATGCAAGTGTGATTTAGATCTACATCACACAAAATATGTTTCAGCAATCAAAATCGAGTCGAACCATCAGTCTTAATTCCAGATACATGATTTTATTTCGAAATGAACGAAATAAGAATCAAATTAAGAAACTGGCTCACCAAATGCAAGCTCCACATCTATTGCCTGCTTATGAAGATGCTACATCGATGGGTCATGGGTATCTAGTCATAGATTTTCATTCACGAACAAACAAAGAGTTAAGACTGAGAACAGATATATTTTATCGTTGGTATACACAAGGAGATGAAAGAGGACCCATTGTTTATTCTCCTGCTAAAAAAAAAATTAGCTTTTTAAAAAAGTTCTTATTTAAAAAAGAATTACATTTTTGAATATAAATCATTTTCATGTTACACGTAATTAAGTAAACATGGCACAACAAATTCGGTTTTAGTTGCTTTGCAAAATTTAAGTCAACAATCCAATAGACATGAAAGAGAAGCTGTACTCAAAGCAGGATTAAAAGAAATTTTGAAATGGCTTTCCTGGCGGCGAAAAACATCATTGAAAATAAAATCAAATTACCAAAACAAACCACTACGTACATGACAAAACAGAGAAGATATTGAGAGGCTAGCAGATCCGTCCACAGATGAGGAAAGTAAACGTAAAATTATTTTAAAAACTGGAGGGGGCGGATTTCTGGGTGGTGTTATTATCAGAAGTTTACTGAGATGGGATGGAACAAAAACCGTTAGAAAATTTGGGGATGAAAGACAACCTCGGAAACTTGCTCCACGAAAGAAGAAATCCCCACAAAAGCGTGCTCCACATAAGTGTGCTCCACGACAGAAAAAAACTCCGAAGAAGAAAACATCTCCAAAAAATAAAACATCTCCAAAAAAGTGTGCTCCACAAAAAAAAAAAAAAAAAATCTCTAAAGATCACTCTGCGCAGGGAATCAATACCAGGTCCATCTGCAATAGACTGGGGCGGAGAAAATGCTTCAACTCAATTTGGAATTGTTGATTCTCAAAGACCACATACGATTGATGAAAGATTCGTCACTACCCGGAAACGAAAACCTGTAGAAAATAGCATTTCAGAACATCAACAGTATCCGAAGTCCAGAAAGGAACTGTTAAGAGAAAGAATGCAAAATCTCAAAACAAAGTATTCACGCTTTATAGTACCAGGCAAAAAATTGTCGTTTCAACCCATCCCATCCACGTCATGGTCTCCAAATACATTAAGTGAATATGAAAAAGGTAAAGGAGAAAAACGTCAACTGCTGAAGAATATGGCTCAATATAACATTGACAGAGGAAAAACCACCACTTCAAGCAGGAAAAACCACCCTACTAATCCTATTATTCCAAGTAATGATCAATTTTGGCACAAAGAGAGTGGAATGTCAAAAGCAGCGTTTACAACACTCAACGCTCTTAATTCACAGTTTTCTTTAAAAAAAGAACTTTGTAAAAAAACTGGTCGTTATAGCAGGTATAAATGATAGTGACATGGATCTTGCATTGTCATTTAATTCGAGATAAAGTCAACATGAAGAAAACACCTCTGATAAAAAAACACGGTGCGATGGTTATGGCCATGATGCAGGCTACACCAAAAATACGTAAAAGACTTGTGAAAGATTCACCATCAGAAGTGATAAAATGTATATCGGAATGCTGTCATAATGTTTTAAAAGGCAATGTACATTTATCACCAGCTCAGAAGAAGAAGTTGTATTCAAGCCGACAACATCTCAGACGTCTAGCTTTGAAATCGGTCTCTGAAAAAAATAAAAAACAAATTTTAAATCAAAAAGGTGGATTTCTTCCATTGCTTGCACCTGCATTATTACCTTTGTTAGGAAAAGCTGTGATCGGAGGAATAGGAAGGGCTCTAAAAGCCTTGTAATCATTTTATTTCGGATATTTATTTTTTCAAAAAAAGAATCACACCATGTCTGTTAGAAAAATGGTTATTGTGCCTTACCAAGTCTTAGAAAATATGAAACGATGGAAAGCCGAACAATCTCAAAAACCTCGTTTGCCACCCAACCCACAAGGTGTAGATGTATCACATCTTCAAAAAGACATGAGTCAAATTTTACAAAGTACCGATTTGTCAGAAACAGAAAAGGCTCAAAGGTATGGTGAAACTTTGTTTAAGTTACAAAATTCGCTTCAAAAAGCAAAAGCAATTTTGATCAATTCTCTTCCAATGACAAAAACTGATGACCGTGTACAGAAATCAGCATCTGTTGCCTTGCATGATCAAATTTTGCAAAGTGTGCCAAAAACCATGAAAAGAAAAGCTGAGTTACTTTTGAGTATGATAAAAGATAATAACGATTTAACTTGGGACGAACAAGGAGTCGTGTCGTACAAAGGTACACGCATGAATTCATGGTTCCAATATCATCGATCTTATGAATGATGCAATACGTCAAAGAAAAGGTGTTGAACCCAGAGGATGGAAAACTTTTTCAAAGGCATTACATGAAAGCAATATGCCCCAAGAAGTTATTGGCAATTCGAGTAGATGGATGCAAAAAGCTCATGATAAATCACTGAGTGAAGATGAAGAATCCTATGGAGAATCCGATCACTTATTTCACACGCCAAAAAGCGTAAGAAAAAGTGCAAGGAAGTCCCCTACAAAAAGTGTTTAAAAAAGTATGGAAAGAACAAAAGAAAAATCTCCATACACGAAGCCTGAGGAAAGAGAACGATTGAAGCAATTCTATGTTAAAGAGCTGTTAACTCCACCAAAGTCTATAAAAAAGACCCCGTCTCGTCAAACACTTCCGTCATGGGAGGTATGGTAAAGCCTAAACTTGATTACGTGTTAAGAAAGTTGTTTTATGAACTTAACAGTACTGTCGCATTTACTGGAATAAATCAATTGTATCACGCTGCAAAATCTGTTTTAAAAGGAGTAAGATACAGAGATGTTCAAGAGTGGTTACAGGGTGAATCCACCTATACCTTGCACAAACCGATCCGTCGTCAATTCAAAAGACGAAAAACTATTGTAGGTGGTATAGATTATCAATGGCAAGCTGATTTGGCTAACATGCAACATTTAGCAAAACAAAATGATAACAAGAAATATTTACTTTGTGTGATTGATGTGTTTTCAAGATTTTCATGGGTTGTCCCTATTCCAAATAAAACGGGAAAAACTTTAATTAAAGCATTTCAATCTATTGTTCAGAAGTCAAAATGAAAACCTTTGTCACTTCAAACAGATAAAGGTTCGGAATTCAAAAACAAATTGTTTCAACAGTACTTGAAAAAGAATCGAGATTCATTTTTTCACCGCTGAAAATCCAGAGACAAAAGCAAGTATCGTTGAAAGATTTCAACGAACTTTAAAAACGAGAATGTGGAAATACTTTACGTACAAGAAAACAAGGCGTTACATTGACGTTTGGAATTATTTAGTTAAAAATTACAATCATACTTTTCACAGAAGTATAAAAACAACTCCTGCAATGGTAACAAAATCAAATGAGGCAGAGATTTCGAAAAATCTGTATCCGCATTTATCGTCAATTGCAATGACAAAAAAGCCAAAATTCAAAATTGGAGATCGTGTTCGAATCAATAAAACAAAACGTACATTTGATATGGGATATTTACCAAATTGGACACAAGAAATATTTGAAATCATTCATGTCAACAAAACATTTTCGCCTATCATCTATAAAATAAAAGATTTACAGGGTGAACAAATTTTGGGAACTTATTATGAACATGAACTTCAATTAATAAAAGATGATGAAATTTATGAAATTGATTCAGTTCTTGATAGACGTACAAGACGTGAAGGTAAAAAATTAATAAAAGAAATAAAAGTCAATTGGAAAGGTGACAGTTCAATGAACCTTTATCCAAACAACACACAGTGTTGTTTTAAGGTTCATTTACCAAAGACAGTTCATATTGACATGGAAAATCGGGAAGTTGCATTAGTTCAACTTATAACTCCTTCTCAGTTTTTAAACATAACTGAAGAAGAAGCAAAATTTGATATAATATCGTCAGATCTTTCGTTACACAATGCAGCATCACGGCAGATAAAAAAGGAGATAATATGCAGATATCTCCATTAAGACGAAATCCACAAGGTAAACCAGAAAAATAAACAGTTCAATTTACTTTTCCACCGGAAAGTTACACTTCACCACAGCATGTTTTAGAGGTAATCAATGATTTGATTCAAAATAACCTAGGCGAGATCCTTCAAAAGCATTCAATGATACTGACCGTTACTTATTCAGACTCATCAAGACGTCCGAAATTCGGAATCAAAAATATTGTAAGAACCTGAATCAAATTTCATCCATCACTGTTTTTAAAACTGGGCGGATCACCAGAATTCAAAAATGAGACAATTTTTCCGGGTAGAAATATTTTACATGTATTTAAATACAGTCCAAACATTGATGCTGGCTACAACCATCTGTACATTTATTCAGATGTTGCTGAACACACTATAGTGGGTGATACACTTGCTCCCATACTTCGTGTTCTGCCGTTCAAAACAAGCGATTCACTTGAAAATAGTTATGGATGTCAACATATCAATCATGAAATTACAATACCGCATTACATCCCCGTTTCGAAATCTGATTTCGATATTATTCACATTCAAATAACAGGGGATTCTGGTATACCAGTTCATTTCGTTACTGGTACGACAATCGTTAAGTTGCATTTCAGACAACGATCAAGTGAAAAATAAATAAAAAATTGATAAAAATGTTACCAGTTTATTGCGGTGTAAAACATCAGTATGGCTATGGATTAGGTTCCCTGTTTAAATCAGCACTTAAAACAGTAACTCCATTGATAAAACCTCTAGTCAAATCTGGGCTTAAGAAGGAATCAAACAAGGATTATGTGCAGCAGAAGATATCCTCTTACGAGGCAAAAATCCAAAAAAAAGTTAAATTTCACGGGAAAAACCATCTATTCATAATTTAGCACAAAAGTTAGAGGTAATGACAGGGATAAATAAAAGAAAATCACGAGAAACACGTCAGTTACATGTATCTTCTCGATCTCACAGCGGTAAGGTCATCAATAAGAAACAAAGAAATCATTACGTTAGACCAAGACCCTCTTGATATATTTGATTAATATATTTGATTGATATAGCTGATTGGAATTTTTTTGAAAAATGATGCAAAACGGGTCTTGTGAATGTAGTAAATCAGAACTCAATGTTCTTTCTGTACCACCTACAATGTGAACTATGCAAGAAAGTCAATGGATTGAACATTTTCCGATAGCATCTTTGGCAAACAATGCACCGATAGAATTCATCATACCACCTCAGACCGAACACTAGACAAATTTGTCACAATCGTATTTGTATATCAAATTCAAAATCATTAAAGCCGACGGTACTAATTTAGAAGCCGATTCAAATGTGGCACCTGTAAACAACTTTCTTCACAGTATGTTTAGCAGTGTTGATTTGTATCTGAAAATAAACTAACCAGCAGTAATTCAGACACCTATCCATACAGAGCGTATATCGAAAATCTTCTGTCATATAATGCTGACAGCAAATCTACACATTTGAAAGCTAGTGTAATTTGGGCTGAAGACACCACTGGTCAATTCAATACACTCGACCATAATGGGGGTAATGAGGGTTTAAAAAACAGAATGAATGAAATCGCACAAAGCAAAAACGCAGAACTTTTCGGGCGATTGCATCTTGATCTGTTTCAACAAGAAAAATATTTACCTAAAGGAATTGAAATCAGACTTAGATTAAACAGGGCTTCGCCAAACTTTTGTCTCACAGGAGGTACTGGTGCACCAGCTGCAAAAATTGTACTGGAAACAGTCAGTCTTCATGTGCGAAATGTTGAATTGTTGCCTCTTGTTGCAAATGATCTAAATCATGTTATAGCTCAGAAAAACATGAAAATTCCTATTCGTAGAGTAGAAGTAAAAACTTTTACCATTGGCAACGGACTTCAGTCTAAAGTTGAAGATCATTTGTTTCAAGGACAGTTTCCAAAACGTATTTTCATTGCAATGGTAACAAATGCTGCTTATAATGGGGGTTATGCCACCAACCCATTTTTCTTTCAACATTTTAATCTGTCAAAATTTAGATGTATCATGTAATGGTCACAGCATTCATAACAGACCCTTTGAGCCTAACTTTGAAGGAAGACTGTATTTGAAATCACATCTGTCAATGTATCAGGCTGTCTTAGCCTTTGTACTCAATAAATCATTTGATATTGCCAAAGAAGATTATATTGGTGGATACTGTTTGTGGGGATACGATTTGACAGCTGATATCAAGGCAGTGAAGAAGGGCAACTTCATCATATAAAAACTGGAAGTCTTCGAATTGAGCTTCAGTTTGCCCAAGCTCTACCAGTAGTTATCAACGTTATTGTGTTTGCCGAATTCGACAATCAAATTGAAATTAACAGCTTGAGAGAAATCATCACAGATTACTCATCTCGGAATCAACAGAAAAAAATAGTCCTTTTCAGGACTCCGAAAAGATCTCTTTATTATCCAGAAAAGACAGTTTTTCACAAAAACAGTCCTTTTCAGGACTGCGAGCAGATCTCTTCATTCATTACCCAGAACAGACAGTTTTTTTGTTTTTTTTCCACAAAAAAGAGTCCTTTTCAGGGCTAAGGAGTATAAATAAAAAAAAAAAAAAAAAAAAAACAGTCCTTTTCAGGACTAAGAAGCATATATAGAAAAAACAATGCTGGGACTAAGATTTGCTATATCACTGAGAGAAGAAGCAGAAAAAGTGAAATATTCCACTTCAAAGTGTATCTCTACTCGGAAAAATGACATTCACAATAGCTTCGAAAAACATATGATTGAAGAATTACAAAATCTTATTGCCAGTGAAGTTCGCAATCAGTGTTACGGATGTCAAGTGGATCATCCCAGTCAAATACAGCACGATCTGTGTTTATTTAAGAAAAGACAAGAACATACAGATATGTTCATAGAAAAAGCCATGATGGAATTAAATCCATACAAAATCATGGAAAAATGGTATACTGAAGTAATGGAAATGAAACTAGATGAAAGTGGATATGTGGAAGCCTACAGATTGTGGAAGGATATAAAACAAAACATTTTATCTGAATTCGTGGATTCGTCGTGGTTACAATGCTGGTGTGACAAAGTAAAACAATCCTGGGAAGAAAGTGACTAAGAAAAAAAACGTGATGTATACTTATGAAATTCAATACATATTGGATCATGGAATATGGATAAAAAATCTACAGGCAAAAGTCTGAGCAAAAGACCAGTTACCTCGACAAAAACCCAAACATGTGAAAGCCTACATTGTGAATACAGAGAGAAATAAAGCAGGAAAACACTGCGTGGCAGTGATATTCAACAATAGTGGCGATGTACTATACTTTGATTTCTATGGACTACCACCACTTGAGACAGAAATCATAAGCTTTTTAGACAATCATTCTTTATCGTGGAGATACAATCGACATACTCTTCAAGGTCTACGGGGGAAAGTTTGCGGATTTTACTGTATCTTCGCATTGGATGCTGCTGCTAGAGGATACAATATACAGAAATATCTTCAACAGAAATTCCTCTCAACGGAACATCATCGAAACGATCGAGCTGTATCATCATGGTTTACTCAACACTACGGAAATCTATACAACAAGCTCTCAAAGACTTCCCACAAACAGTGAAAAAAAGACATAAAAAAAAAAAACATTTAAAAATGATCTAACTGTTAACAGTTCTTCATTTATGTGTTTTGTTGTAAATAAGTTTCATGTTCATTGTTCAGTTCAGTTCAAATAAAAGTTTTAAGTAAAAAACAATGAAGTTCTTTTCATTCTTTTTTCCCAAGTTACATGTTTTGGCTAGAATTTCCCATTGCAAAGGGGACTCTCAGCTCTCAAACAGATCGGAAGCAGTTTCTAAATCCACTTAAAGCCCAAGTAGTTGCTAAAAGTAAACAATGAAGCATTCATAACCCTAGTTCACCTGAGTGCTTTCACCTGAGTGCTTTCAAAGGTTCTCTCTCTTATCGAAGGGAGATAACCAACGCATGACTAATTAAAGGCCAAATGATGGCCAAAAGTAAAAAATTTCACGAAGTTTTGGTGTTTCGTACCCATATTGCTTACCCGGGGGTAAGCAATATGGGTACGAAACCCACTCAGGGTAAGTAGTATGGGTATTTTTCATGCCCAAAATACCCGTGCTACTTACCTTTACTTCTTACGCCGACACGTGAGAAAAACCTACCATCATCAATAGCGGCCGAAGCCTACAAATGGCTCATATCCCACGTAACAATGCCGTAACAACAGCAAACGCTACGACAGAAATGAACACTTTGATTAGCATGTCAACTATGTCGGCTAAAGTGACGTCACCAAGATCAACTTCATCTAATAAGTTCATAATTGCATCCCGCTGGTCGACTACACTCTTCAGGATTGCACCAATCACTATGGTACCAATACCAAGAACTTGCAATGTAACAGCTTTGCTTTATAGAAACTAACGGTATTAGTAAAAATGTAATATAAACCAAAATGTTTTAGCCAATCAGAAGTTGTGTTACTTTCAAATTTAGAAAATTCTGAAGAATAAGACTACTAACTTTTTTAAGCATGGTTGGTGAATACGGGCCCTGCTGATTTGCAACTTTCATTTGGTCCACAGCGAATGGAGATTATCAACACGAATTCGGATCCATAATTACGAATAAATAAGAAAAAAATTGGGCAAGCGGTAAGCTTAATGCCCTTTTTGACACGATGTGTTCGGAAGTTGCCTGCTGCAGAGAAAAAAAATGTCAGAATAAGAGGTAGTCATCATTCCTTATAATGCCTATTATACATGTAGAGTGACAGTCATTGCACCGATCTATGCATTCCTGTAGCTAAAGTATGAGTACTTTTTAAAAAAGACCCTCTACCAAGTCAACTAGCTGCTTTTCCACAGGAAAAAAGTCCCCATGTTAATTGTACATTAGTGAGAGAGGAATCAATAAACCTATGGTATAATGTTAATGACCAAAAATCGACCTTGTTACCCCTGTTAAACTAAATATGAACATAGCACATTGTCAAGAGCAAAGATCACAAATAAATTCTCCTTTGTTTTTCTTTCGAATTCAATGGCATATGGCAGCGGGTTGTGAGTGAAAAATAAAACGCTGAAAGATTGACATGTCCTCTAAAACATAATACTCTTAAGTGTTGGCATAGTTCCAGAGTTGAAATAATGCTGAGAATGCCTCTGGTTAGATCTATTACCATATCAAAGTACAAAGTACTAAAAGTGTAAATAAAAGGTGATGTTATAAAAATTTGTTCGCAAAGAGGTTTTTGTGGTGTCCATGGTTGTGAGGTAGTGCGTCGGCCTCGTAACCAAAAGGTCCCGAGTTCGATTCCCGAAAGGGGGTGTCAACGTTGGGATTGCTCATTGGCCCACACATTCGACGCGAGTGCTGGTGTAGTTTCCAGGAAGCAGAATCGAGAGAGACAAGCATAAGTTGTCAGAACTTGTTTCTCAATTGATGTAAAATAAATACGTTTAAACTAACAGGTATTAACAGTGGACCATGTCGTTAAAAACTCATTCATCTGACGCTTGACAATATTATTTTTTCTAAGACTGATAGCATTATTTATTGACTATTTTCCATAAAATCGTGTATCTAAACGTTTTGCAAGCGGCTTTAGGTGTTTCATAATTTACGACATCCCTACCTGCAGCTGACTTTTTTGTGTCTTATTACAGATCCCGTTTGAAAACCATATGGTATGAGGAGAAATTAAAATATTTAATTTTACAACGATGTTGTGGAGATCTATTACAGAGATCTATTCAGATTTTTATGTAAAAATAAAATTTTCTGTTTTTCGATGTGTTTCTGTGAATTTCAGATCTATATATAAAGACAGTAATTAAGCTAAGCCTAGATCTGCGCAGTTGTTTTCAAAAGGAAATGTGATAAAATTTTTCCAGCCGAGTACCTCAGTGGTTGGCGTATCTGACTTGTGACCTGGTGGTTGCAAGTTCGATACCCGATAGAGGCAAACTATCTTTCCGGCGATTTTTTGCTTCTCACCTCTGATGCATGATGAGAAAGGTAGTGAGTGGCTTCGGAAGAAAGTTGTATCGGCACTGGTGTGAGAGAGCCAGGAAACACATGCGTGATATGACCTAAGCTGTTAAAACGACGTCAAAGTAAAAATAGCGGCCACAAGTAAACAAAGCGGATGTTAAAATGCATTTCAATTTAAATCATACCATTTCAAAATATGGAAATCATTGTGAAGGCTACACTCTGTTATTGTACGGTCGGTCCTAGTGTAAGTCTCTGGCAGACAAATCAATTTCAAAACTCGGTTAAAACCTGCCAGGTCGCTCTATCTTTTGTGTATTTTTTACCTAATTTTAAAGTTCATTTTTCTGCTGCCAGCGACTAAAACTTGGAATAACCACACAATTACAGATTGTCATCTTCACATTATTTTCCATACTTTTAAACGATATGATTTAAATTTAAATGCATTTTAACGCCTGCTTTGACTTTTTGGCCGCTTTTGGTCCTTTAAACTCTTAGACAAACAAAGCGATAAGGTTGTTATACCATAGGCCTCCGAAACTCAATTGGTTTATCATGGGATAACAAAATTTTTATTATCGGACACCGTTGCTATAAAAAGCACATTTGGCGACTCCCTCTATATCGTATAGAGTAACATACAGTATAGGGGGACTCGCCGATGTGCTATTTATAGTAACGGTGTTAATGAAAATTTGAACATATTCCGTAATTAACAGTCGATGCACCAATGTGCTACAAGTATTCGATGATCGACCAAGGAAAATTTTAGGGATCCGTTAAGGACAAATGGAGCTTCAAAGGCCTGTGGTTATACTTACAAGCACGATACCATTGAGAATACAGAGAAACACGATCCCAAAAGCTGCCATAAAGCGGATAATCGTGTCGAGCGTACCCATCGTGCCCAGTTAACTGCACTATCCTCAGTTGGACACCATCAATAAAAACCTCGACTAGACTCCAAAATCAATCTGACCAGCATTTTGTGTAACAGTCCACTGGATCTGGAGGTAGAATGTTCCTTTGACATGCATGCAGAAAAATGTTCAAAATAGCAAAATGTTTCGGGAGCGCGCAGGCTGACATGGGTGGATACTCTTTGCAAATGCATTAAGCCCCATTTTCACAGAGCATGGCTATTTATTTTTGTCGTATTAAGGCCACATCTCTATATAATTTAATATCAGTTCTTTTCATGAACATTGGCGAGTTTTGATTGGCTAAAAAATTTTTTCATAGCTCCATGAAAATAAAATCACGTTGTGCCGGAACTACTTTTGCTGAAGGTTACTTTTGCGGGTCCTACACACTGCTGTGTTCATTTACTTTCGTTCTATTGGTTAATTTTCAGTATTGGGGATCTGAAAACTGCTTCCCTATTGTATTCTTGCGCCATACAAATATGAGTGGAAGGGGCTTTAGAAACTCCAACGTTAGATTTAAAAATAAAGAAAATGAATGCAGTTTGAATTATTTCCGTGAATGTATGTTGTCTGTAACATCAAATTATAAGGAATGAAGAGAATTTTATTTTTTTCATGGAGATATGAAAAAAAACAAAACATAATCACACTGTATGAAACCGCGAAAGAATTTTATTTTTTTCATGGAGGTATGAAAAAAAAAACCTAGTCACACTTTTGTATGAAACCGCGAAGGTTTTTTTTTTTTTCATACCTCCATGAAAAAAATAAAATTCTCTTCATTCCTTAATTGAAGAAATTTTCAACTAGCCCCCACTATCAACAGGGATCGAACCAGGATTTGAAGTGTATAGGCTATGGACCATACATTTAACCCATTGGAGGAAGAACCAAAATCCTAATTACCAAACCATGTTGCCCAGGGGCCTAGCCGCCTGTACGCAAAAATGCAGCTGGTTGCCAGCATTTTTACCTTTTACCACATATTTTTTTTAATAATATTTTCTCAGGTTCGTTAAAAGTCGGGATTGTGTGGTAAAAGGGTTATGTACTTCCCATCACGTAATCTTAAATGTCAAAACTACAGCGTTTGTGAATTTGTCGGTCAAAATCATTTACATGTAAATAGATTTATCTTTACTAAAGTATCAGCATGCGATCAAAATCAAGACAGGTGTTTTTCTGTACATGTTAAATGATTAATAACCTCAGTTTCAGTAATTTGACTTCGGAGTAAGTACACCGTTCGTGCACAATGATAGGAAGCGGTACATATCCGATACATTGATCTGTTTCATGACACGCCACAGAGAGAGAGAGAGAGAGAGAGAGAGAGAGAGAGAGAGAGAGAGAGAGAGAGAGAGAGAGAGAGAGAGAGAGATTTGTGTGTTTGTTTGTATTGGAGTTTAACGCCATTTTAACAGCTTAGGTCATATCATAGCGGTCAGTGACGCACCCATTTCTTTCCTGGTCTTTCTCACGCCAGTACTGACACAGCTTTCTTTCCAAAATCACTGACTACTTTTCTCACATGCATCAGGGGTGAGAGGCGAAAAATCGCCGGAAAGAAAGTTCGCCGCAACCGGGTATTGAACACGCAATCTGCAGGTCACGAGTCAGATATGTTAACCATTAAGCTACCCGGCCGGGCGAGAAGGAGAGAGAGAGAGAGAGAGAGAGAGAGAGAGAGAGAGAGAGAGAGAGAGAGAGAGAGAGAGAGAGAGAGCGAAGGATGAATGGATGGACGGACGAAAGACGGCAGAAAAAAATAGATGTAATCAAAGATTAAACATCACAAAACAATGCTTTCAAAATCATACAGGACTAAAAAAATAAACTAAAGTATTTAACAAAAATTACCCTGTGTCTACAAGCAGTAAGCACCATATTACCGACACACTGTACAACCAAAAAGGTCCAGAATATACTGATTCATTTAACCCTTTATCAGTTTAGAGAACTTTAGGGAAAAAAAGCTTTTGAAAACACTGTGGAAAAAGGAGAAAATGCTGGTTACCAGCATTTTCTCCTTTTCCCTCAGTGTTTTCTTCCCTTTAAAAAACAATTTGCACCATTTGAGCCATATTTGATCTGTCGTCTGCAAATACTTTGAATTTAAAAAGGTCCAAAATACTGTCGTTTGGTAAAGAGTTAAGCCGTTTCGGCTGATACAGAAACATAATATGCGCTTTGAATTTGTATAAATTAACATAAGTTTACACATTGATACGAATGTATATATGTTAGGTTGTACGAAAAATACGATATAAGATCGATATAGCCTAATAACTCGGATAGGAGAATTTCAAAGATTTAGTGCATAAAGAGAGGCATTTAAACGTATGAAGCCTGTATTGAAATTAAATATCATAGGAAAAAAAAACATCCCTCCTCCCAAAAAAAAAGTCTAGAAATAATAATCACTTCACAAGACAACACGCTGATTTTAGATATGTACAGTTTGAAAGTAATTAAGGTCTACGGCCCCTAACTCTCATATCAAAAGACGGAAGCTGCCGAGATTGGCCGAATAGCCTTTCGGAAAACGTCCATGTTTACCGATGAGTTAGGGGCCGTCGACCTTAACCCTTTACCAAACAATCCCTGGTTACACGATATTTACTGATGAGTTAGTGAGTCTACGGCCTCTAACTCTCATATTAAAAGACGGAAGCTGCCGAGGTTGGCCGAACAGTCTTTACAAAAACGTCCATGTTTACCGAAGAGTTAGGGGCCGTCGACCTTAACCCTTTACCAAACAATCCCTGGTTTTAACGACCCCAAAGTAGGAGCCTTCTGAAAACCTTGTGGGAAAAAGGAGAAAATGCTGGTAACCAGCATTTTCTCCTTTTTCCACAAGTTTTTCTACTCTTTCACTGACAATTAGCATCATTTCAGCTACATTTAATATGTCGTCTGCAAATGCTCTCAATTTGGACTGGTGTCAAAATTTTGTCGTTTCGTAAAGAGTTAAAGACGAAAAATTAAATTAAATGTGGCTTAAATGTTGAAATTTGTCTTTGAAAGGGTACAACACATTGAGGGAAAACGGAGAAAATTCTGGTAGCAAGCATTTTCTCTTTTTCCCCACAATATTTTCAACCCCCCCCCCACTTCTCCACGGTCGTTAAAACATAAGGTAGTGTGGTAAAGGGTTATTATACATGGGTAAAAATTGTCGGACCTCAGTGTCGATTTCGGCGTGTTTATCCGCCCAGTTTTTTGATAGAATCATTTCTTTCACCCCTTTGTATGATTTTTGAAATAATTATGGCCAAGGGCAAAGCTTTGGAAGGAGAATAAACAACTTCATATAAACAACAAGTTGGCTTCTTTACAAAAGAAGCCAGGAGAGGTCAGCATAAAGGTTTTCAAATAGTTTATTGGCTTTTAATTTCAATATATTTTGGAACATGTAAACAAACAAATAAAAAAGCCGCCACATAGAAACCTCATATGCTTTACATGACGGTCATTTGACCTTCTTGTCGCGTTTTCAAGTCGCATAATATTGTCCAGCGGTCTTATTTCTCTTTTTTAACGAAATTCTTATTTTTTCTTCTGCTTAGAATTATTTGCTTAATGAAAAATTACAATTATTTGAGCGGTCATTTGCAGCCATGGCAAATTAATATAACAAATATTTTCTGAAATTCGTCATATAAAAAAATACCACTTCTATTTCCTGTTTCGTTTTTTTGATTTAGCTTTATTTACAAAACCATGATGAAACAGACTGTGTATCAGAACAATTTCGCAAGAAAAATGGATTTAGACAGCAAATTCTGTGGCAGTCTGCCTTTTAAACTCACCACTGTTGGAGAGGTCTGATGACCTCTCCAATAAAGGTTATATTATTCCATTAAAATTTCCTCCCCCCCCCCAAAAAAAAAGATATTATTTTAGACAGAAAAAAGAAAACTCACCAGTTTACTAGCGCTGCTTTCCATTATTTGTTTAACAAAACCTTTGTAGTACTTTGTGAGGCTGTAATGTGTAATAATTGACGTATTTTGTAAATCTTCGTGATGAATTTCAGTCTCGCGACTCCGTGATATGATGCTGAAACTTTTATTTTACCTTTGGATAGTTACTGTGCTTTGTTGGACTCCTGCAAAACTACGTCCTTTTGAAATATAGTTAGAATGTTTGTTACGGGCTGTTGTGGCAGGAGTAAAAAAAAAGTCTATCTGGTCGATATGTACGGTGCTATTTTAATAAGTCCAATATGAGTAATACACTACCAAACAAATAAATAATTGTCACCAATTCATGAAATTGGTTGGACTTGGGTGAGCTAGGTTCTATCCATGCACACGAACACGCAGTCTAAACAAACAAACATCTGCTCTCACGGTGACCAAAATTCTCGTACTCAAGCAGACTAAGAAAATCCTCTGACCTGGTTCAAGAATTAATGTGAACGCCATACTTTGAAGGGCATGAATTTAGCTTGAGATCACATTATCTTTTGTGCGTGACATGACTGAATATAATGGCCAAGCAAGGAATGATGAGCACTAATCACACTACGCACATGGAAATCAACAGGAATGCTCTCAACTTAAAAATCAAAGCACTGAAAGCACGGAAAGTACTTTTTAAAAACGCACTATTTTAACTCTTATCCTGCTAAATAACTTACAAGAAACTTTCAAGTCGATCGTAAAAGTCCAAATGTTGCTATTTCAGTCATTTTTCGGGGAAAAATATCTCCTGATCAAACAGTGGAGATCCAAGATCAGACTGCACGTTTTGTGCAGTCTGATCTTGCCCTACACCGTCCGCAAAAGGTCAGTGAGTCGTGCTTAGCAGCCTAAGGGTTAAAAGCACAGAAAGTACTCTTTGCAAACGCACTTAAATACCAAATCAAAGCGCTGAAAGCACTGTAAACTAACACTGTTACATGTTGAATTAAAACGACGTCCAAGAACGAAGTACCCGATCACGCAGTTATTCATGTTTTCATATTTTGACAGATGTCTTGTTCTAAATTAGTTTCATCTAGAGCGGCATCAAATGTTTGATATAAAAATACTGGACACTTTCACATGTTACAAGTTCAAGGTTTATACTGAATAAACAGAATATGTCTCGTTAATACGTCAGTTATGTTTTCTTTAATTCAGAATGTGTAGTCTGATCTTGGATCTTCACTGTCCAAAAAGGAGACATTCCCCAAAAATAAATAAATAAATAAATAAGTAAATAAATAATAAGAAAAAAGTAAGAAAATTGAAATGGTAGTATTTGGGTTTTTTCATTTACGGCTTGAAAGTTTTATTTTACTTATGTAGCAGGATAAGGGTTAAGTAGAGAATATTTTGCTGTCATTTTTCCGGTTCTAAATCTGTTACAGATTTAAAAGTGGTCCATAGCTGATCCCATCTCTCCATGTGAATCTAAATTCAGTATTTTGCTATGGTATAAGAAGCACTGTTGACTATTCTGTAGGGCTAAATGTTTCGTCTTTTTGTTGATCCTTTGTGACGATCGTTTTTCCTGCCCAAGAAGGAAGCTGTATAATACTACAAGTTGACACTTTCACATTTTTAAGTTCAAAGTTAATAATGATTAAACAGAGTATGCCTCGATAAAACGTCTGCTATGTTGTTTTTTTTTTTTTGAAGTAGAGAATATTTTGCTGTTCACCTTTTCAGTTCTAAATCTTTTACAGATTGCAAGGTGGTCCACAGTTGATCTCTTCTCTCGATCTGAATCTAAATCTAAATTTAAATTAGTGTTTTGATATCGTCCGGGGTGATGATTTTATTTTGTTCAGATTATAGGTGTTTGGTTTTTGTGTTGATCCCCAGGCGTCCTGTCGATTTTTTTTTCTGTCCACGAAGGAAGCTGTATAATACTACTCATGGTTTAGTTTTCTCTAACTGTTCATACTATTTCTACCCTTCTTTTTGAGGTCACGTAAATATTCACTGAACTGAAGAAAATAGCAGCTAACTGAAAAAGATACATCATAAAATCTAACTATTCACCAGAAACTCTGATTCTAAATTCCAAATTCCAAGACAGTAATAGAAATTGTTAAAACAGGGATATTGCATGTTCAGTGCTGGCCGATCTGTTTTCTAGAACGCGTGCTTCGTATTAGTTTTAATACATATTATATTGTGATCAGATGTACTACAATACAACGATACAATAACACGAGATGGGGGGGGGGGGGGGAGGAGAAAGAGAGAAAGACAGAGAGACAGAGAGACAGAGACAAAGACAGAGAAAGAGAATACATACTTCAACTAAAATTATGAACACTGTGATAGAAATTGCGGCAGCAGTTAGCCTGGTGAACAGTTCATCAAAAACATCGTAACATCCCTGAAAAGGAAAATATGGTCGAACCTTGTTCATGTAAAGTAATAGTACAGCCTGGAACAGTAATTATGCAGCAGACAATTAAAGAAACTTACTTTCTGAAGGAAACGTCGTATACATATTCGTATAAGCAGCACTCTGGCAAAAGAAGGGTTGAATGCATCTCAGTAATACATTAAACCAAAGTAAGTCATCACATAATTATGGACCCATAAAATTCATTTTGTCGAACAACCGACCAAATTATGAGGTAGAATGGTACTTGGACATGGAGAAAATTTACAAATAGCAAACAGTTTCGACCCATGTCAGCCTACGCCAACTGCGCAGGCTGACATGGGTCGATACTTTTTTGGAGATGTATTAAACTCCATTTTCACTGAGCATGACTCTATAATAATGGCCTGCAACACGCGAAAAGGGGCATTCGGACATTTGCGTAAAGTGTCGTCTCGGATCAGCCTGCGCAGTCCGCGCAGGCTAATCCGAAACGACACTTTCCGTTTTTATGTAATTTTCTGTTTTGCGTAGGTCTACTGCAGCACAAAATCTAATGTAGTTGTAAAGTGCCGTCTCGGATTAGCCTGCGCGGACTGCGCAGGCTGATCCGAGACGACACTTTACGCAAATGTCCGAATGCCCATTTTCGTGTGTTGCAAGCCATATATATATCTACATCACATCTAACATGCTGAAACTTTGATTCGTCATACTGCCCACCATTTCGATATTCATGTATGGCAAAGGGAGGCAAAAAGTCTATCGGAAGGGAAAATACTTATAACTTAACAACAAATAATGAGTATAATAATAAAATACTCATAATTACATAGTATGTTCTGTGAAAAAGGGGCTTAATGCATCTTCATGATGCATGATACCAAGCAAACCATCTAAGTATTATAGATCCATGTGGTCCATTTTGTATAACAACCTACTGAATCATGAGATACAGTGGTCCTTTTATACGCAGAAAATTTACCAAAAGCAAAGAGTTTCGGCTCAGGTCAGCCTGCGCGGACTGCGCAGGATGACCTGGGTCGAATACTTTTCGCAAATGCATTAAGTCCCCTTTTCACAAAGTATTGCTTATATACTGTAACACATGTAGCAAATTACAGGGTGTTTCATAATATGTGTTACACTTTTAAATATGCCTAAGGTATATTGTTTATACAATACAAGTAATACGATATAAACAATACAAGTAATACAATAGAATTATACCACTTAATAAGTGAAAGAATACATGACCCCACCATGGACACTTTGCCCCTACTTACCAATCGTCTCTTGAACTTTAATTAGTGTTGATTTACGCAAATGTAGATTTAAGATAGAGAACCATTATCAATAGATTTAGTACCAGCTTACCGCTTTATGATAATCTATCAAATTTTCGGTACACACTGTATTTGTATAGTTAGTGTAAGTCTCCTCCTCGGCGCCTTCGCAACATGATGAGGGTATGACGTCACTTCCTCTTGATGCCCACCATTCGGCTGGCAAATCTCTAAAATCATTGTTCGTAGCAGTAATTGGCTCTACCCCGCAACAGGTGAACTGAAATGATACATAAATGATACTATAAGACTTCGTTTGCTCCCTGGAGCATTTACTTTATTGTTGAATGCCTGTGTTAAAACTAGTTCGTAATTGCAAATACATTAGGGATGTAGAAATAAAATGAGCCATGCTATGTAGGCTTAACCTTTTTCTGTTATATGTGGGGCTATATAACCTTTACGTACAAAATGAATACAAGATAACACCAAACAGGCTGTACGTCTTTCTGTGATATGTATGACCATAAGACCGTTACTTACAAAAATAAATATAAGATAAAACCCAACAGGCCATACATCTTTCTGTCATATGAATAACTAGGGCTGTCACTGAATGTGACTAAATACCCCCGCCAGCGCTTTGACAGAAACAGGCAATTTAATAAAAAAAATTCTAAGTTCAAGGGGAGATTACCCTGGAACCATAGGGAGTAGATAATTGAAAACTGCGTCTTGCACAACTTCAGTATACGATGTTATGTAATAGGATATACATGTAACCTGTTTTCATTATCACTCTGAATACAGAATTTTCTAGAAACATAAAGAACATTCATTGGTTTTTCGTTGTGGTTATTTTTAGAAACAGGATTGTTAGTAAACAAGTTGTTTATCAATCCATGTCTATAAATAGCTTGTTGTCATCTTTCTAGAAAAGACTAATCTAGAATTTTCCAAGCTGATATAAGTAGGAGTGACTTACTTGGTGATTTGGGATTTTGAAGTTAGACTTGTGGCTTGGAGGATACTGAATTAGTGAAAAGTGTTGGATTTAACTTGGGATATAGATCTGTAAGTTGGAATTATCTTTTTATTAAACAGGTTGCTCATATTTATCTGCAAGTTAAAACTATTGTTAATTTAAGTTTTAGGAACCAGAAATTTCATACTTTTGTAGTCTAAACATAATTCTTAATTTTGAGGGACTTATTCTATTTCTTGTTCTAAGATTACAAATTGTCAAAATTTCATTCAAACTTAATTCTTATTGTACTATTTTGTCTTTATTAATTAATAAATATTGTTAATTGTTAAAAGCTTGTTGCTGGTTTTCTTTCTCGTTACGCTTGTCTCGTAACAACGATCAATGTATCAAAAAACTTTCAATACAATAGCAGCAAAACTGTAGGAGGAGTTCGCGACACAAAATTACTAGTATTTTGTACACAGACGGACACACGGACACACACAGTATACCCCCGAAAACATTCGTTTTGCGGGGGTATAACAAGAAAAATCTATACTAACAAAAATGTTGACAAGGTAACATCCAATAGGCTATACGTCTGTCTGTGATATGAAGGAGCATCACATACAAAAAATGAATATAGTATAACATCCAATAGGCTATAGGTTTTTCTGTTATTTAAAGGACTGTAAAACCTTTGCTTACAAAAATGAATACATGTATAACATAACACCCAACATGCTATTCGTCTGTCTGTGATATGAAGTCTAATTAAACCTTTACTTACGAATGAATATAATAACGTCCAATATCCTATAAATATTTCTCTGATGAGAAGGACTATAAAACCTTTACCTGCCAAAATGAATATAAGATAACACCCTACAGACTGTACGTCTTTCTGTGATATGAAGGACTGCACAACCTTTACATAGAAAAATGAATATAAGCTAACACCCAATAGGTTATACGTCTATCTGTGATATGAATGTAAATAAAACCTTTACATAAAAATAATGAATATAAGATAACACAAAACAGGCTGTACGTCTTTCTGTGTTACATAGGACTATAAAACCTTTCCTCACAAAAATGAATATAAGATAACGTCCTACAGGCTATCTGTCATATGAATGACTATAAAACTTCTACCTGCAAAAGTGAATATAAGATAACACCGTAGAGGCTGAACGTCTTTCTGTTATATGATGGACTATAAAACCTTTACTTACAAAAATGAATATGAGATTCCATCCAATAGAATAAACATCTTTTTCTGATATTCCTTTATATTTCATCAACAAATCATTGAACTGTCCTCTCAGCCACGTGTCCACCTGTGTATAGAAGTAAAAATGATTTTTTGGCTTGTGTTAAACTCTGCATCTACATTTCATAAGTGGCCTACAATATGCAAAAATGTGTATTCGGACATTTGCGTAAAGTGTAGTCTCGGAGTAGCCTGCGCAGTCCGCGCAGGCTAATCCGAGACTACACTTTCCGTTCTAATATAATTTTCTGTTTCGCGCAAGTATACTGTAGGGCAAAATCGAATGTTGTCGAAAAGTGTTGTCTCGGATCAGCCTGCGCGGACTGCTCGGGCTGATCAGAGACGACACTACTCACATGTCCGAATTCCCATTTTCGCGTGTTGCAGGCCAAGTAGAAATGACTTTGAATAAGTTGACCAATACTGCCCAAGAACTATTGCTACACATGTTTCTTCGCAAAATGTTCATCGAAGAGATCGAATTACTCGAATTACTCGTGAACTTCCTCTGTGAAAAGGGGTTATTCTGCATCTGCAAAGAGTATCGACCTATACCATTTGGTTTAGCCAATTAGAAGTCGTATTCTTTCAAATTTTTTTAATGAAAATCCATTTAGTTTTATACAAAAATATATAAAAGCCTGGTTCTGAGCATGGTAAATGTACAAATATGCATGTTATATACTGACCATTGAGTCAAAAAGGGAGATAATTTGACCGAATTAAGGATGAATCTTTGATAAACACATACTTACTAACGGACAGATTTTTTTTAGAATTCCACACTTATCGTGTTAATTCTAAACAATAAGAAAAAATAAAAATGGCACCTATTCGTGCTTATTTCGTCAGAAAACAGGGATGAAGGTCACTGTGGAAGTTATTTTTTTCAAGGAAAAAAATAGGATAAAAGCTCAGTAGACACGATATAAAAAGGGAAAAAATGCTCATTAGGAACGATTTCTCCTTTTCCCACAATAGTTTTCGCTGTGGAAACAGCTATACTAACACAGCTTTAAATTTCCTACTTTTGTTTGCTTGTGTGGTGTGTAATGCCGTATCAACATTATCTTAATTATTTGACGGTGACAGTTCACAGATCCATTCTTTTTGTCTTTACTTATACTACCCGAAGAAAGTGCTACTTGTTTCAGTGCACCAGTAGTATTACCATATGTGCGAAAAATATATAGGTGCACTTTTGATTCACTATCCATGACAAAAACACATGCGCGGTAGGATGCGCGTGAACATTTGTGATATACGTCGTTAAGGATGGTTGGTGAATAGAAAACCATGTCTTTTGCTGTAATACAAACATGAATTATTGACTTGAAATACTTGCCCCGTTGATAAGCTTGATCCAGTAGCTGAGGGCAACAATTTCAACAATGATGCAAAATATCACAATCACGATATACTGAAATAGAAGTAAAGATGTTTTATAATTTGAGTCATGCTCTGGCAAAAGGTGGTTTAATGTACCTCCGTGAGGCATTATACCAGGCAAGGCATCACATACTTACAAATTCATAAAACCCATTTAGTCTAACAATCGACTGGATCTGGAGGTAGAATGGTCCATGCAGAAAATTTACAAATTAGTTTTGACTCATGTCAGCCTGGGCGGACTACGCAGACTGACATGGGCTGATATATTTCACAGATGCACTGAGCCCCCTTTTCACTGAGCATGGCTCAGTTTGAGCAAATCAGATTGCTGGTCTTGAAATTCAGTATTGGAGTGCCTTACCTTGAAAGTTAATGTTTTGTGAGTACGACCGCAGGTCCTAGATAAAGATGCCGGGCCTCGGTAGCGCAGTCAGTAGCGTATGGACTTGAGGGCACGGGGGTTGTTGGTTCGAATCTTCTGCTTGGCCTGTTTCTTTCCAAGGATTGATAATAGTCTTTGAGACAGGTTCATTACTCTCTCTAACCCCCGATTACTGTTTAGACAATGGGTTATGTGGGAAAGCAGCCAGTGGCTTAGGATATTGAGCAAAGTACTGGTAAAGGTAACTCCAGAAAGGCACTGACCACAGCGATATAACCAAAATGATGTTGAATACGGCTTTAAACATAAAACAATCGACCGACCGACCAACTGACCGACCCACCGACCGACCGAACGAACGAACGATCGGTCAATCAATCAATCAATCACTCAATTTCGATAAAGAAAATAAATATATCCCGGTGACCCAAACGTACCATTATTAAAAGCGGCCGAAGTCTACAAATGGCTCCTATCCCACCTATCAACGTCATAACAACAGCAAACGCCCCGATAGAAATGACCACTTTAATTAGAATGTCAACTATGTCAGCTAACGTGACGTCACCTAGATCCACCTCGTCTAATAAGTTCATAATATCATCCCGCTTGTCTACTTCTTTCTTCAGTTCTGTACCGATCACTATGGTAGCAATACCGAGAACCTGTGATATAACAATCATGATACTACGTAAGGCACTTGTAAACAGTTTGTTTCGAATTGGTCATTATGAAAATCACCAATAATGGGGAGAGGTAAATTTTAAATGCAATTTCGATGTAAAGAGTGGTGATTTAAGATTGTGATAAAGAAGCAATTAGTTTGCCTTTGAATCAGGAGATCATGGGCTTTCCTCCCTTGCTCCATAATTTTGACCCAAACTGCGAAACTCAGAGTTCACGGAGTTAGTTGCAAATGACTTGCATTGTATTATGCATAATGGAAATACATTTTGAACTCCCTTTTCCCAGAGCATGGCTCTTAATAATTTTGCTGCAGATTTATTTTTATTGGGTAATGCGATAAACAGTTGTTGTTTGTACTTACAAGCACGATACCATTGAGAATACACAGAAAAACGATTCCAAAAGCCGCCGCAAACTGAATTATTGTACTTGAAGTTCCCATTTTATTCTGTTAACCTCTATGTCGTCAGCCTGTATACCGTCATACACACGGAGGCGTGGTTTCTACAAAGAAGTTTGAAAGGTGCTTACCACTGTACAAAACAACAAAATTTAAGACTGGTCCAAATTGAAAACATTTGCAGGCGATGAATGTGACTTTAGAATTGGCACTTGTTTTTCAAAGAGTGGAAAATATTGTGGGGAAAGGAGAAAATACTGGTTACCAGCATTTTTTTTTTTTTTCCTTTTTTGCATCGTTTTCAAAAGCCATCTTTCTCGATTCGTTAAAAGTTAAGATTCAGTGGTAAAGGGTGGAATACTATTGACGAGGCGGAAAAATCACAGCCATGACTATATGAGCAAAGCTCTATGAAAAGGGGGCTTAATGCATCTGCGAAAAGCATCGACTCAGGCCAGCCTGCGCAGTCCGCGCAGGCTGACCTGGGCCGAAACTTTTCGCTATCGGTCAATTTTCTGTATGTTCAAGGACAGGTGTACATCATGGTTAAGTAAGTTGTTTAAAAAAAAAATAGCTATTATGGATCCATAAGTATTTGATGGCTTGCTTGGTATCATGCATCACGAAGATGCATTAAACTCCCTTTTGCCAGAGCGTGGCTTATATATGGCTTGCAACACGCGAAAAGGGGCATTCGGACATTTGCGTAAAGTGTCGTCTCGGATCAGCCTGCGCAGTCCGCGCAGGTTAATCCGAGACGGCACTTTCCGTTATTATGTAATTTTCTGTTTTGCGCAAGTCTACTGTAGGACAAAATCTAATATAGTCGTAAAGTGCCGTCTCGGATTAGCCTGCGCGGACTGCGCAGGCTGATCCGAGACGACACTTTACGCAAATGTCCGAATGCCCCTTTTCGCGTGTTGCAAGCCATATAAGGAATATTGACTGTGGCTGACATGATGAAATTTGTCTTTGAGAGGCAAAAAATAATAATAGCCGTCTTAGGAGAAAATGCTAGTTACGAGCATTACCTCCTTTTTCCATATTGTCTCCTACCCTTCCATAGATAAACTTAATTTTTTTGCGTCACTGGTGGTTAGTTGTCTGCAAGTGTGCTTTTAATTTGGATAAGTGTACAATTTTGTCGTCTGGTTAACAGATTAGTTCAAAAAGTTAAAGTAAGTTACATGTATATGGAAAAAAATGCTTTGCGAGAGTAGTAAAGGAGGAGAGCCTGGCGAACTACCCAGGCCAGGGGTAGTTCGCCAGGCTCTCCTCCCTGAGTGGGCTACATCACCACCCCTGACAAAAATGTGTGCTAGTTTGTCCTCCTGAAAGAATTTGCATTTTTTATTTTAGCTAGGCTCTCCTCCCCAGATGGGTTTTTTCTGCAGTTAAAGGCAAAGGGGGCGGCCAAAAATGACACATCTTTGAGTGCTCTATAGTGATCTGGCAGGCCTGGTCATTGAGTTGGACTTAGTTTTTCTAGTCATATGCTATTAGGATTGCTTTATTGTTTTACTTCTATCCATTACTTGGCCTTTAAGTGGTTTCTCTTTCTAAATGTCTGAACATTGAGTTGAACTTAGACTTTTTTTACCCTACGAATGATTTTCTTTCTAAAAGCCTGATCACTGAGTTGGACTTAGTTTTTTTAACCTATGAATGATTTTTTCTCTTTCTAAAAGCCTGATCACTGAGTTGGACTTAGTTTTTTCACCCTATGGATGATTTTTTTTCTTTCTAAAAGCCTGACTATTGAGTTGAACTTAGACTTTTTTCTTTCTAAAAGTCTGATCACTGAGTTGGACTTAGTCTTTTTCTGCAATTATGAATGATTTCTCTAAAAGACTGAGCACTGAGTTGGACTTAGTTTTTTACCCATATGCTATTAGGATTGCTTTATTGTTTACTTCTATCCACTACTTGGCCTTTAAGTGGTTTCTCTTTCTAAATGTCTGAACATTGAGTTGAACTTAGACTTTTTTTTTTACCCTATGAATGATTTTCTTTCTAAAAGCCTGATCACTGAGTCGGACTTAGTCTTTTTCCGCAATTACGAATGATTTTTCTCTTTCTAAAATGCCTGGACATTGAGTTGAACTTAGTTTTTTTCACCCTATGGATGATTTCTCTTTTCTAATTGCCTAATCAGTGAGTTGTACTTAGTTTTTTTTGCATCTATGAATGATTTCTCTTTTCTAAAAGGAATTTGTCCCTATATCATTAAGTTGAACTTAGACTTTTTTCTTATCTATGAATGATTTTTTCTCTCTAAAAGGAATTTGTCCCTATATCAGTGAGTTCGACTTAGACTTTTTTTACCCTATGAATGATTTTCTTTCTAAAAGCCTGACCATTGAGTTGGACTTAGTTTTTTTCACCCTATGGATGATTTTCTCTCTTTCTAAAAGCCTGACCATTGAGTTGGACTTAGACTTTTTTTCTTTCTAAATGTCTGAGCACTGAGTTGGACTTAGACTTTTTTCTGCATCTATGAATGATTTTCTTTCTAAAAGCCTGATCACTGAGTTGGACTTAGTCTTTTTCTGCAATTATGAATGATTTCTCTAAAAGACTGAGCACTGAGTTGGATTTAGTTTTTTTTACCCATATGCTATTAGGATTGCTTTATTGTTTTACTTCTATCCATTACTTGGCCTTTAAGTGGTTTCTCTTTCTAAATGTCTGAACATTGAGTTGAACTTAGACTTTTTTTTTTACCCTATGAATGATTTTCTTTCTAAAAGCCTGATCACTGAGTCGGACTTAGTCTTTTTCCGCAATTACGAATGATTTTTCTCTTTCTAAAATGCCTGGACATTGAGTTGAACTTAGTTTTTTTCACCCCATGGATGATTTCTCTTTTCTAATTGCCTAATCAGTGAGTTGTACTTAGTTTTTTTTGCATCTATGAATGATTTCTCTTTTCTAAAAGGAATTTGTCCCTATATCATTGAGTTGAACTTAGACTTTTTTCTTATCTATGAATGATTTTTTCTCTCTAAAAGGAATTTGTCCCTATATCAGTGAGTTCGACTTAGACTTTTTTTACCCTATGAATGATTTTCTCTCTTTCTAAATGCCTAATCACTGAGTTGGACTTAGTCTTTTTCTGCAATTATGAATAATTTTTTCTTTCTAAAAGACTGAGCACTGGGTTGGACTTAGTCTTTTTCTGAGTTTTTTTACTCTTTGCAGTATAACTCTCTGGAGTATAACTCTTTTGGAGTGCATCTCTTCTAAAAGAAGTTTGACAATTTGAAGAAATGACAATTTTGAAGAAAGATAGAACTTTTGTGGTAAATGGTTAGTCCTGAAAAGGACTGTTGGGTTAGCTCTGAAAAGAGCTGTGACAATTTAAAAATGACAACTTGAAGATAGAACTTTCGTCTGACAGCTTGAAGATAGAACTTTCGTCTGGCATCTTGAAGATAGAACTTTCGAGGTAGATGGTTAGTCCTGAAAAGGACTGTTGCGTTAGCTCTGAAAAGAGCTGTGACAATTTCAAGAAATGACAACTTGAAGATAGAACTTTCGTCTGACAGCTTGAAGATAGAACTTTCGTCTGGCATCTTGAAGATAGAACTTTCGTGGTAAATGGTTAGCCCTGAAAAGGACTGTTGGGTTAGCTCTGAAAAGAACTGTTGGGTTAGCCCTGAAAAGGGCTGTTTTGTCTTGGAGGCTGTGTTTTTTTCGTCTCACGTTGTTTTTTCCACTTCTAATGACAGCATCCGAAATTCGCTTGGCAAATGGGGCATGCTTCAACTCTTTTTCTGATTACCATTGCTCCATTACCGAACTAATCTTTCGCCGAGATCTTTGTATGGCTGCGTTATACGTTGTAGTTGGTTTTGTTCCTCCTCTCCTACGAAATGAGTGTTTAGTTGTAATAACTGTTGACGTGCATTTAGATATTCTTGGAGAGCCTCGCGTAGTTGATAATTTATCTCCTCCATATTGATACTGCTTCCGAATATTGATACTGCTTCCAAATATTGATACCGCTTTCGAAGTGTTCGTTCGCTGAGTGTCAAAAAATGATGAATGTATGGAAATAATGCTGGGTTTTTATACGTTTAAGGAGGATTGAAATTTTTAAAGAGCGCGGACCTGACGGGAAACACCAGGATTGTACTGTGTGACACTGAGTTAGGAATGGTAAAAACAGCATGAAACGCCGACGTGGGAAAAACATAGGAAAAAATGACGTCATGAGTCAATCAGTTCAATCCTCCTGTAAAGCTATAAAACCCAGCGATATTTTTACATAAAATCATATTTGTTCCAGTATGGTTCGAATTCTTGTCTACCCCCACTGCGCAAGCAGATGTCTGATAGAGTGTGGGAAATGTTTTGCCATACTTTTTTTTACCCTTGTGTTTTTTGTTGATTTGCAAAAGAAACAGTTCTTTGTTACTCGTTTTTTCTTCTTTTCGTTGTTTTGCTTTTTTCTCCTCTTTTAGATCCAAAGTTTGTTGTTTTCTTAGATTATCGCTTGTAGATAATTTTTTCTCTGCCTGTTCTGTTATTTTGCAGATTTTTGAATCGGTGATATCCGTTGTGTCGGACTGCATGTCTACGGTCTGATTTTCAACCGGTGATATTGTAGTCTGTAGTGAACTTGTTTTCCATGTATTTTCGTTGTAGAATGAATTTAGTGTCCCGACGAATTTCGTATGTTGGAGATCGACAACGTTGTAAAACGATGGTGAAATTTCGATGTCATGACTGTGTGGGTTCACGTAGACAAAAAACAAATGTTCCTGTCTGATTTTCTTTTTTGGACAATTTCTGGACCAATGTCCTGCTTTGTTGCACGTAAAACAAATATTTGTTCTCTCACCATTCATCCCATATCGTTTGTCGAGCGTCGCTTGATCTAAAACTCTGTAGCTGATAGTACAGCGTATAGAGCTATTTATAAAAAAATACGCTTCACTACTAGACGCTGACGTAGTGTACCTCTACCCAATGGTCTATTTATAGCAACAGACGCTAACATATTGTGATTTAACCCCTTGTCACACTAAACGGCGTTTCCACTGAGTTGACACGGTGTTGTTTAAGTTCCCAGACTGCCAAGAGATCGCAGAAAAAATGCGAAGCTCCCGTGGCCTATTATCGCGTTCCTGATGTTGATGAAAAAAAAAGCAAGAAGGAAATCAAGTACATTGATATCTGTTCTCTGTACCCTTATGTTTGTAAACACAAATCCTATCCTGTAGGTCAGCCAGAAATTTTGTCTGCTGAGAATATTGACATGAACAATATTCGACAATATGAGGGCTTAATCAAATGCAAAGTTTTGCCTCCAACTGATTTGTTTCACCCCGTTCTCCCAGTTCACTGTAACAACAAAATGATGTTTCCACTCTGTATGAAATGTGCAGAAGAAAGTTCAAGTATTTGTAGCCATGGTGAAGAAAAGAGGGCTTTGGTCGGAACTTGGGTTACTTTTGAATTATTCAAGGCTCTTGACTGCGGTTATCGATTATTGCAAAGTAAAAAAGTTAAAAGTAGAAAAAGTCAAAAGTCTCTCTTATATAGGTCTAGATCTACATGCAGTGAGAAAATATTCCCGTAAAATGGTCTTTACAAGTGTGTGAACCAATAATTATTCCAAGTTATTTTTCTTGACATAAATTAACGAAAGTGTCAAGGAACTGTCTTTCTTTTGTTCAGGAAATCAGGGATATTCACCCTATTTCACATGTACAAATCTACGAAAGAAAAAATGCTTTCTACTTTTGACAACGCTCAAAATTCGAACTCACACCTTTTTTATATTAGTTAAGCGTATAGAGGTATTTATAAAAAAGCTTTACTAGACGCTGACGTAGTGTACCTCTGCCCAATGGTCTATTTATAGCAACAGACGCTAACATATTGTGATCTATGCCCCTGTCACACTAAACGGCGTTTCCACTGAGTTGCCACGGTGTTGTTTAAGTTCACAGAGTACCAACAAAGGTTTTCGTTTTGATTTCTGAACAATAGATTGAAATGCTCGAATCAAAGTTTTTTGCCCAGAAGAAAAAATCCATTATTCAAATTGGTAATCATGACCAACTATGTTTTGCAAGAGCCGTTGTTGTGGGAATTTGCTACAGTGAACGTGAAAACACCGGGGCATGGAATAGAAAATGGGATCGTATTTGTCGTTCAAACCGCCCTCTTCAAAAGACTGAAGCTGAGAAATTGTTGAATGAAGCTGGAGTTTCACCAACACAACCTGTAGGAATTGACGAATACAAAAAAAATCAAGCATTCTTGTATGAAAAAGGCTATGTCATTAAAGTTCATCAACAGCATTCAAAAGTGGAAAAAATATTTGAACATCCAGAAGTGAAAAACAATAGTAAGATCATACATTTGTACTTTCATCAAAACCATTATGACTACATCAAATCTATCAAAGTTTTTTTGTTGTGATATTATTGTGAGTTCTGTGATGTGGGTTACTCTCACCGGGAAAGTCATGCTTGTTCAATTATCTGCAAAGGTTGTTACCGCAAAGGAAAATGTCCATCAGATTCAAAAGAAAATGTTTGCAGTTATTGCAGTAGACGATTTTTTAGTGCTGAATGCTTTGAAAATCACAGAATTGTTCAAGGTAGAGAAAAGAAATCCATTTGTGAATTAGTGAAACTCTGTTCAAAATGTGGTGTGCAATATCTTGTCAGAAAGAAAAATCATGTTTGCAATGGAAAGAAAAGGTGTCATATCTGTAGAAAATTGTTAACTTTTTTTTATCGATGCTATATTCAGCCTTACCAAAGTAAGTTGAACCATGACAGCGATGACGAGACGAGTTCTTCTGTAGTCAAAAAACCACAGTTTATTTTCTTTGATTTTGAATGCAAACAAGACACAGGTGTACATATCCCGAATTATTGTATTGCACACAGAGCATGTGATGAATGTATCGATAAATCACTTGATTTTCATTGTTCTACATGCAGTGAATTTGAAGAGGGTAGGGAAGTTATTTTTCAAGGTGAAGAAACTTTGAGTCAATTTTGCAAGTGGCTCTTTTCAAAACATCATAAAGGAGTCACGACTATTGCCCATAATTTCAAAGGTTATGACGGTCAGTTCATTCTTGGCTATATTGTCAAAGTTGGGTTAAAACTTCCAAAATTGATCATGAATGGAAACAATATTATGAAGTTAGAACTGAATGGTGTACGTCTGGTCGATTCTTTCAATTTCATGAGCTTTGGTTTGGCAAAATTTCCAGCCATATTTGGTCTTCAAAAAAATAAAAAAGGTTACTTCCCTCACTGGGCAAATACAGATGAATTTTGGAGTTACATTGGACCTTACTTGGATATGTCTTATTACAAACCCGAAACTGTTTCGATCCACAAGTCAATGGACATTTTTTATCATAGGATCAATAGAAGAAAGTTTTCTTAACGTTGTGAAAATGAAATCAGTTCTATTTGACTTTTACTTACGGTACAAAAAAGGATCTGTTCATGATTCCTACGGAGAAACAATGGAATCCATGTCAGGGTATATTCTATTTGATAGAGATGTTACAGAAGAAGTAGTGAATTCAGCTCTTTCAACAAAAGACGCTTATAGACATGTTGCTACATTCATAGGACTACGAGATTTCGACGATATGTTTTTGGGGTATGACCAATTGCATAAAGACATTACGGAATATGAAAACAAATGTGAAACTCGTGGTATTTGTGAATTTGCATTGCAAAAAATTATTTGCGAATAATTCATTGTGAAAAAATAATTCAGTGTGATTTTTTCATTGTTAAGAAAATGTTTTTATGCTGTATTGTAAAAAATGTTTCAGTGTGATTTTTTTTATTGTTAAGAAATTGTTTTTATGCTGTATTGTAAAAAATGTTTCAGTGTGATTTTTTCATTGCTAAGAAATTGTTTTTTATGCTGTATTGTAAAAACGTTTCCTTGTGATTTTTTTCATTGTCAAGAAATTTTTTATGATGCTTTGCAAAAAAAATGTTTCATTGTGAATTTTTTCATTGTCAAGAAATTTTTTCATTGTCAAGAAAATTTTTTATGATGCATTGCAAAAAAATGATTCATTGTTTAGTTCTGTTCAGTAAATAAAAGTTCAATAAAATAAAAATTCAAAAACAATAGAGCTCATCATTCTGTTTTTCCCCAAAGACTTGTTCTGTCTACATTTTTTCCATACAGCGTCTCATAACTTTTTTGCTATATTAGCATGAAACGTAGCATGGAAAAATGTATGTGCTTTCTGCCAGGTCCGAGCTCTTTAAAAAATTTCAATCCTCAGTAAACGTATAAAGCTCGGCGTTATTTTCATACATTCACCATTTTTGGCTCTCAGCTAACGATCACTTCGAAAGCAGTGTCAATATTCGGAAGCAGTATCAATATGGAGGAGGTAAATCATCAACTACGTGAGGCTCTCCAAGAGTATCTAAATGCCGGACAGCAGTTATTGCAACTAAACACTCATCTCGTAGGAGAGGAAGAACAAAACCAACTACAACGTATAACACAACCATACAAAGATCTCGGCGAAAGATTAGTTCAACTATTATTAAAGACAACACCGGATATCATCTTGGTTGATATCGAATTTGGAAGGAAGATTACAGCATGCCCCATTTGCCAAGCGAATTTCGGGTGCTGCCATTAGAAGTGGAAAAAACACAGCCTCCAAAAAACAAAACAGCCCTTTTCAGGGCTACCCATCTACCACGAAAGTTCTATCTTCAAGATGCCAGACGAAAGTTTTATCTTCAAGCTGTCAGACGAAAGTTCTATCTTCAAGTTGTCATTTCTTGAAATTGTCACAGCTCTTTTCAGAGCTAACGCAACAGTCCTTTTCAGGACTAACCATTACCACGAAAGTTCTATCTTTCTTCAAAATTGTCAAAACTCAAAATTGTCAAAAACTCAAAAGATTTACAATCAAAAAAAGTCATAGATTAGTCAAACTCTAGTTTTTTCTAACCCGAACAAGAAAATGTAACAAACCCACGGATTGGCCAACAATAAAACATTTAGTATTAGAAATAAAACGCTGATTCTGATTGGATAACATTAATTTGGAGCCAAAACAGCATGAAACGCCGACGCGGGAAAAACATAGGAGAAAATGACGTCATGGGTCAACTAGTTCAATCAGTCTGAAAAGCTGTAAAACCCAGCGTCATTTCCCGCACATCGTTCATTCTCTTCAATTTACTGCAATATGGAGTGTGCTTTGAGAGATATGAGCTTCAGCGAGCTTGCGCAGCTGTCATCCAAAAAAAAGATGGACGCCAAGAAGAAGGAGTTTGTCGTACCATCGACAGAAGATTGGAACGATGACGCTGAGCCTTCGTTCTCGTTGGACTTTGGGTTGGGTGAACAGCAGTTGAAGAGGTTAAAGAGGCGATCAGCAAGTAGCTGCCCAGCCTGCAGAAAGGTTGGAGGTTGTGCTTAAAAACACAACCTCCAAACCAGGTCCTTTTTTAGGACCACCCCAACAGCCCTTTTCAGGGCTAACCATCTACCACGGAAGATCTACCTTTCTTCAAATTGTCAGACGTAAGTTCTATCTTTTCTTCAAATTGTCATTTCTTCAAATTGTCAGACGAAAGTACTACCTTCAAGCTGTTAGACGAAAGTTCTATCTTCAAGTTGTCATTTCTTCAAATTGTCACAGCTCTTTTCAGAGCTAACCCAACAGTCCTTTTCAGGACTAACCATCTACCACGAAAGATCTATCTTCAAGATGTCAGACGAAAGTTCTATCTTCAAGCTGTCAGACGAAAGTTCTATCTTCAAGTTGTCATTTCTTCAAATTGTCACAGCTCTTTTCAGAGCTAACTCAACAGTCCTTTTCAGGACTAACCATTACCACGAAAGATCTATCTTCAAGATGTCAGACGAAAGTTCTACCTTCAGGCTGTCAGACGAAAGTTCTATCTTCAAGTTGTCATTTCTTCAAATTGTCACAGCTCTTTTCAGAGCTAACCCAGCAGTCCTTTTCAGGACTAACCATTACCACGAAAGTTCTATCTTTCTTCAAAATTGTCATTTCTTCAAATTGTCAAACTTCTTTTAGAAGAGATGCACTCCAAAAGTCGAACTCACTGATATAGGGACAAATTCCTTTTAGAGAGAAAAAATCATTCATAGATAAGAAAAAAGTCTAAGTTCAACTCAATGATATAGGGACAAATTCCTTTTAGAAAAGAGAAATCATTCATAGATGCAAAAAAACTAAGTACAACTCACTGATTAGGCAATTAGAAAAGAGAAATCATCCATAGGGTGAAAAAAATTAAGTTCAACTCAATGGTCAGGCTTTTAGAAAGAGAGAAAATCATTCATAGGGTAAAAAAACTAAGTCCAACTCAGTGATCAGGCATTTAGAAAGAGAAAAAATCATTCATAGGGTGAAAAAACTAAGTCCAACTCAATGTCCAGGCATTTAGAAAGAAAAATCATACATAGGTGAAGAAAAAACTAAGTCCAACTCAATGTCCAGGCATTTAGAGAAAAAAAATCATTCATAATTGCAGAAAAAGACTAAGTCCAACTCAGTGATCAGGCTTTTAGAAAGTGAAAAATCATCCATAGCGTAAAAAAAAGTCTAAGTCCAACACAGCTCTCAGCCTTTTAGAAAGAGAAATCATTCATAGGGTAAAAAAGTCAAAGTTCAACTCAATGGTTAGGCATTTAGAAAAGAGAATTCAATCATAGGTGAAAAAACTAAGTCCAACTCAGTACTCAGGCATTTAGAAAGAGAAAAAATCATCCATAGGGTGAAAAAACTAAGTCCAACTCAGTGATCAGGCTTTTAGAGAGAAACCACCTAAAGGCCAAGTAGTGGATAGAAGTAAACAATAAAGCAATCCTAATAGCATATGGGTAAAAAAACTAAGTCCAACTCAGTGCTCAGTCTTTTAGAGAAATCATTCATAATTGCAGAAAAAGACTAAGTCCAACTCAGTGATCAGGCTTTTAGAAAGAAAATCATTCATAATTGCAGAAAAAGACTAAGTCCAACTCAGTGATTAGGCATTTAGAAAGAGAGAAAATCATTCATAGGGTAAAAAAAGTCTAAGTCGAACTCACTGATATAGGGACAAATTCCTTTTAGAGAGAAAAAATCATTCATAGATAAGAAAAAAGTCTAAGTTCAACTCAATGATATAGGGACAAATTCCTTTTAGAAAAGAGAAATCATTCATAGATGCAAAAAAAAACTAAGTACAACTCACTGATTAGGCAATTAGAAAAGAGAAATCATCCATAGGGTGAAAAAAAACTAAGTTCAACTCAATGGTCAGGCTTTTAGAAAGAGAGAAAATCATTCATAGGGTGAAAAAACTAAGTACAACTCACTGTTATAGGGACAAAATCCTTTTAGAGAGAAAAATCATTCATAGGATGAAAAAAGCTAAGTTCGACTCAATGGTCAAACATTTAGAGAGAAGAAATCATCCATAGATAAGAAAAAAGTCTAAGTCGAACTCACTGATATAGGGACAAATTCCTTTTAGAGAGAAAAAATCATTCATAGATAAGAAAAAAGTCTAAGTTCAACTCAATGGTCAGGCTTTTAGAAAGAGAGAAAATCATTCATAGGGTAAAAAAACTAAGTCCAACTCAGTGATCAGGCATTTAGAAAGAGAAAAAATCATTCATAGGGTGAAAAAACTAAGTCCAACTCAATGTCCAGGCATTTAGAAAGAAAAATCATACATAGGTGAAGAAAAAACTAAGTCCAACTCAATGTCCAGGCATTTAGAGAGAAAAAATCATTCATAATTGCAGAAAAAGACTAAGTCCAACTCAGTGATCAGGCTTTTAGAAAGAGAAAAAATCATTCATAGATAAGAAAAAAGTCTAAGTTCAACTCAATGGTCAGGCTTTTAGAAAGAGAAATCATTCATAGGGTAAAAAAGTCAAAGTTCAACTCAATGGTTAGGCATTTAGAAAAGAGAATTCAATCATAGGTGAAAAAACTAAGTCCAACTCAGTACTCAGGCATTTAGAAAGAGAAAAATCATCCATAGGGTGAAAAAACTAAGTCCAACTCAGTGATCAGGCTTTTAGAGAGAAACTACTTAAAGGCCAAGTAGTGGATAGAAGTAAACAATAAAGCAATCCTAATAGCATATGGGTAAAAAAACTAAGTCCAACTCAGTGCTCAGTCTTTTAGAGAAATCATTCATAACTGCCGAAAAAGACTAAGTCCAACTCAGTGATCAGTCTTTTAGAAAGAAAAAATCATTCATAGGGTAAAAAAAGTCTAAGTTCAACTCAATGTTCAGACATTTAGAAAGAGAAATCATCCATAATTGCAGAAAAAGACTAAGTCCAACTCAGTGATCAGGCTTTTAGAAAGAAAATCATTCATAGGGTAAAAAAAGTCTAAGTTCAACTCAATGTTCAGACATTTAGAAAGAGAAACCACTTAAAGGCCAAGTAATGGATAGAAGTAAAACAATAAAGCAATCCTAATAGCATATGGGTAAAAAAAACTAAGTCCAACTCAGTGCTCAGTCTTTTAGAGAAATCATTCATAATTGCAGAAAAAGACTAAGTCCAACTCAGTGATCAGGCTTTTAGAAAGAAAATCATTCATAGATGCAGAAAAAAGTCTAAGTCCAACTCAGTGCTCAGACATTTAGAAAGAAAAAAAGTCTAAGTCCAACTCAATGGTCAGGCTTTTAGAAAGAGAGAAAATCATCCATAGGGTGAAAAAAACTAAGTCCAACTCAATGGTCAGGCTTTTAGAAAGAAAATCATTCATAGGGTAAAAAAAGTCTAAGTCGAACTCACTGATATAGGGACAAATTCCTTTTAGAGAGAAAAAATCATTCATAGATAAGAAAAAAGTCTAAGTTCAACTCAATGATATAGGGACAAATTCCTTTTAGAAAAGAGAAATCATTCATAGATGCAAAAAAAACTAAGTACAACTCACTGATTAGGCAATTAGAAAAGAGAAATCATCCATAGGGTGAAAAAAACTAAGTTCAACTCAATGTCCAGGCATTTTAGAAAGAGAAAAATCATTCGTAATTGCGGAAAAAGACTAAGTCCGACTCAGTGATCAGGCTTTTAGAAAGAAAATCATTCATAGGGTAAAAAAAAAAGTCTAAGTTCAACTCAATGTTCAGACATTTAGAAAGAGAAACCACTTAAAGGCCAAGTAATGGATAGAAGTAAAACAATAAAGCAATCCTAATAGCATATGGGTAAAAAAAACTAAGTCCAACTCAGTGCTCAGTCTTTTAGAGAAATCATTCATAATTGCAGAAAAAGACTAAGTCCAACTCAGTGATCAGGCTTTTAGAAAGAAAATCATTCATAGATGCAGAAAAAAGTCTAAGTCCAACTCAGTGCTCAGACATTTAGAAAGAAAAAAAGTCTAAGTCCAACTCAATGGTCAGGCTTTTAGAAAGAGAGAAAATCATCCATAGGGTGAAAAAAACTAAGTCCAACTCAATGGTCAGGCTTTTAGAAAGAAAATCATTCATAGGGTAAAAAAAGTCTAAGTCGAACTCACTGATATAGGGACAAATTCCTTTTAGAGAGAAAAAATCATTCATAGATAAGAAAAAAGTCTAAGTTCAACTCAATGATATAGGGACAAATTCCTTTTAGAAAAGAGAAATCATTCATAGATGCAAAAAAAACTAAGTACAACTCACTGATTAGGCAATTAGAAAAGAGAAATCATCCATAGGGTGAAAAAAACTAAGTTCAACTCAATGTCCAGGCATTTTAGAAAGAGAAAAATCATTCGTAATTGCGGAAAAAGACTAAGTCCGACTCAGTGATCAGGCTTTTAGAAAGAAAATCATTCATAGGGTAAAAAAAAAAGTCTAAGTTCAACTCAATGTTCAGACATTTAGAAAGAGAAACCACTTAAAGGCCAAGTAATGGATAGAAGTAAAACAATAAAGCAATCCTAATAGCATATGGGTAAAAAAAACTAAGTCCAACTCAGTGCTCAGTCTTTTAGAGAAATCATTCATAATTGCAGAAAAAGACTAAGTCCAACTCAGTGATCAGGCTTTTAGAAAGAAAATCATTCATAGATGCAGAAAAAAGTCTAAGTCCAACTCAGTGCTCAGACATTTAGAAAGAAAAAAAGTCTAAGTCCAACTCAATGGTCAGGCTTTTAGAAAGAGAGAAAATCATCCATAGGGTGAAAAAAACTAAGTCCAACTCAATGGTCAGGCTTTTAGAAAGAAAATCATTCATAGGGTAAAAAAAGTCTAAGTCGAACTCACTGATATAGGGACAAATTCCTTTTAGAGAGAAAAAATCATTCATAGATAAGAAAAAAGTCTAAGTTCAACTCAATGATATAGGGACAAATTCCTTTTAGAAAAGAGAAATCATTCATAGATGCAAAAAAAACTAAGTACAACTCACTGATTAGGCAATTAGAAAAGAGAAATCATCCATAGGGTGAAAAAAACTAAGTTCAACTCAATGTCCAGGCATTTTAGAAAGAGAAAAATCATTCGTAATTGCGGAAAAAGACTAAGTCCGACTCAGTGATCAGGCTTTTAGAAAGAAAATCATTCATAGGGTAAAAAAAAAAGTCTAAGTTCAACTCAATGTTCAGACATTTAGAAAGAGAAACCACTTAAAGGCCAAGTAATGGATAGAAGTAAAACAATAAAGCAATCCTAATAGCATATGGGTAAAAAAAACTAAGTCCAACTCAGTGCTCAGTCTTTTAGAGAAATCATTCATAATTGCAGAAAAAGACTAAGTCCAACTCAGTGATCAGGCTTTTAGAAAGAAAATCATTCATAGATGCAGAAAAAAAGTCTAAGTCCAACTCAGTGCTCAGACATTTAGAAAGAAAAAAAGTCTAAGTCCAACTCAATGGTCAGGCTTTTAGAAAGAGAGAAAATCATCCATAGGGTGAAAAAAACTAAGTCCAACTCAATGGTCAGGCTTTTAGAAAGAAAATCATTCATAGGGTAAAAAAAGTCTAAGTCGAACTCACTGATATAGGGACAAATTCCTTTTAGAGAGAAAAAATCATTCATAGATAAGAAAAAAGTCTAAGTTCAACTCAATGATATAGGGACAAATTCCTTTTAGAAAAGAGAAATCATTCATAGATGCAAAAAGAACTAAGTACAACTCACTGATTAGGCAATTAGAAAAGAGAAATCATCCATAGGGTGAAAAAAACTAAGTTCAACTCAATGTCCAGGCATTTTAGAAAGAGAAAAACCATTCGTAATTGCGGAAAAAGACTAAGTCCGACTCAGTGATCAGGCTTTTAGAAAGAAAATCATTCATAGGGTAAAAAAAAAAGTCTAAGTTCAACTCAATGTTCAGACATTTAGAAAGAGAAACCACTTAAAGGCCAAGTAGTGGATAGAAGTAAACAATAAAGCAATCCTAATAGCATATGGGTAAAAAACTAAGTCCAACTCAGTGCTCAGTCTTTTAGAGAAATCATTCATAATTGCAGAAAAAGACTAAGTCCAACTCAGTGATCAGACTTTTAGAAAGAAAAAAGTCTAAGTGCAACTCAATAGTCAGGCTTTTAGAAAGAGAAAAAATCTTCCATAGGGTGAAAAAACTAAGTCCAACTCAGTGATCAGGCTTTTAGAAAGAGAAAAAATCATTCATAGGTTAAAAAAACTAAGTCCAACTCAGTGATCAGGCTTTTAGAAAGAAAATCATTCGTAGGGTAAAAAAAGTCTAAGTTCAACTCAATGTTCAGACATTTAGAAAGAGAAACCACTTAAAGGCCAAGTAATGGATAGAAGTAAAACAATAAAGCAATCCTAATAGCATATGAGTAGAAAAACTAAGTCCAACTCAATGACCAGGCCTGCCAGATCACTATAGAGCACTCAAAGATGTGTCATTTTTGGCCGCCCCCTTTGCCTTTAACTGCAGAAAAAACCCATCTGGGGAGGAGAGCCTAGCTAAAATAAAAAATGCAAATTCTTTCAGGAGGACAAACTAGCACACATTTTTGTCAGGGGTGGTGATGTAGCCCACTCAGGGAGGAGAGCCTGGCGAACTACCCCTGGCCTGGGTAGTTCGCCAGGCTCTCCTCCTTTACTACTTGCGAGTACAAGTAATGCATTTGAAGAAAATGCATTGTGCAGAATTAATATGGGTTTGAAAAAAAGAAAAACGATGAGTTCTTGACAAAGACATGTCGATTGACCATTGCCAGCATTCGCTAGATAGAATATGATATTGCTCTGACCTTTGGCGTGAATGACAGATATTCAAACCATCAAGTCGTGATGGCTATCACGAATTATTAGCCCCTGTCGACGCCGTGGACAATTGAGATCGTTTTTGTGGCCAAAGTTCTACCACAGGCCTCTGAAACCCCATTGATCTATCAAGGGATAACGAAATTTTCATTATCGGACACTGTTACTATAAATAGCACATTGGGGATTCCTTCTGTATCGTATATAGTAAGACTTTATATAGTAAGTCTAACTATATACGATATAGAGGGAGTCGTCAATGTGCTATTTAAAGAAACAGTGTTAATGAAAATTTGAAGAACTATATTCCGTGATATACAGGCGATGCACCAATGTGCTATAAGTGTTCGATGATCGACCAAGGACAATTTTAGTGTTCCGTGATAGACCAGTAGAGCTTGAAAGGCCTGTGGTTCTACAATGTCTCCCTTTTCCCACTATGTTTTCTAACTTTCAAAAACTAAGTCACTTTTTGGATCAAATTTATTTAATCGCCTGCAAACTCTTTCAATTTGGGCTTCTCTAAAGTTTTGTAGTTTGGAAAAGGGTTAATGTTTCTCTCATCACGTGACCATAAATGTCAAAACTAGAACGTTTGTGAATGCATCTAGTCAAAAATAGAAAATGTTCATTTCATGAAAATAGCATCATGAAATACAGACAGGTGTTTTCTGTCAATGCAATATGGCCTGCAACACGCGAAAAGGGGCATTCGGACATTTACGTAAAGTGTCGTCTCGGATCAGCCTGTGCAGTCCGGGCAGGCTAATCCGAAACTGCACTTTCCGTTTTTATGTAATTTTCTGTTTTGGGCAAGTCTACTGAAGAACAAAATCTAATGTAGTCGTAAAGTGCCGTCTCGGATTAGCCTGCGCGCACTGCGCAGGCTGATCCGAGACGACACTTTACGCAAATGTCCAAATGCCGTTTTTCGCGTGATACAAGCCATACGGAGAATCTCAATTTCTGTGGTTGTACGCGTACTTTGATATAAGTGAACCGTGCATCTGTCATCTCTAGCGTTATATAATGGTAGGGACCTGCGCTTTCATAAATCTGTCCCATTGGACCTCAGACAGACAGAGAGAGACAGAGAGATAAAGAGAGAGGGAGACAGAGACAGGGAAAGAGAGACAGAGACAGAAACAGCGAGGGAGGGAGAGATGGAGAGAGAGGGAGCGAGAGGGGGAGAGAGAGAGAGAGAGCGGGAGAGAGACAGCGAGAGAGAGAGATGGAGAGACAGAGAGAGACAGAAATAGAGAGATACAGCTACAGAAAGAGACAGAGAGAGGGATAGTGACAGAGAGAGAGGGATAGAGAGAGAGACAGAGAGAGATACAGAGAGAGAGACAAATGCCTTCTTGTATACATTATGCAATATTGACTACTGTATGTACATTTGAACTCGTCGAATAAGATATTTGTTCCGTTCTGTTCTGTTCTGTAGTATCGAAGCAGTTTTCTTTATTCCACTCAAAGAAGATATATTGGACTGTACAGGTTCAACATTAGATTGTACTCTCTATGTGGTTTAATCTTCTTTTTTGCTGTCTTTAATGACACATAATCATATACTCCAACACTTATAAAGGTTAGCGCTAAAACACTTAAGAAGGCTCCTTTTTCATAGTTATACTTCACATAACCGTTTTATTAAAACGACAACAAAGTTTAGGTATTTAACCAAAAGTATCCGAAGTTAGCACCACATTACATATACCCTACAATCAAAACTGTCTAGAATTTTACATTTATATTTAAACCGTTTCGGATGATACAGTTATAAGAATTAATATAAATGCATCTTTTGAGTATTAACTATTGCAAAACTTATCTGTTTAAAACGAGCAAACGGCAGTTGTTCCAGCAAGAAAATGGGTGGTAGTCTACATGTATATTAACCGTTATTTGTCACATTGGACAAGTAACCAACTGACCGCTCCTTTTCAACAACGAAATGGGTCCCCAAAGGCTCATAATTAGAGAGTTAAATTCTGAAAAATTCCGGTTCGATGAGGTTTCCCAGCGGGGCTGATTACATAGGGAAATTTTTGTATTCTACCCAACCCCAAAACTGGAAAAGATTTAAGTAATCATGTTCGACAGATAATAGTTTGTGATACAGGTAATACCCAGTTTAAAGATTGTTCCGTTAGGCGAGTTTGTTCCGTTGGGTTAGTTCCGTGCTGTATAGAGTGGACACAACTACTTAAAAATTCTTTCATTCAACGCCAAACATGTAAACTCGACCTCTCTAGATGTCTAAAATATACATTCCATTGAAACTCAGACAGACCCAAATCTTAAAGGCTTGACTAAACAAACGGACGGTATAGATCAATGATCAGATTGCACGTTTTGTGCAGTCTGATCTTAATCTATACCGTCCGCAAAAGCCCGTGTTCACGCCTATCTGGCCGAAAGGGTTAACATTTTCTATTGATTATCGAACCTGTTATAAACGCGTACTTTACCAATACACCGGTAGATTGACCTTTCACGGGCACTTGTATACTAACCAATACGGGTCATTTCATTACAAATTTAATGTCACGTGACTAGCCTAATCCTCCTCAAACACGAATAAATTGATACATTACAGAAGTTGAATATTTAAAGCTCAGACTGTCGGCTCTGTGCTGTCTGATCTTAGAACACCATTATCCGCACAGCATTAAGTGTTGCCCTAACCGTTATAAAGGTCATCTATTAACACAACACAAATACCCAATATGGGTATGAATTATGTTCGTTTTATTTTTCAACTCATACCTCTGACTTTTATTGCTGCGAACAAGTTTTTAAAATATTATGGAAATGTGTATGAGCAATACCTACCTTTTAGATAATGTTTTCATGAGAATCGAGTCACTGAACCTTATTTCATGTTGGTTATTCATAGTTTACAATATTGTTCTGAAAGCTTGACGCAAAATTCATATTTGATTCAGAGGGTATAAACCGAACGCGATAAATTCGCCGTCTATCTAGATCAATCAATCAAACTAGAATCAGTTCATCGACAGCCCCACCACCTTACTACTGTACCACAGCTTTGTTTGTTTGTATTGGAGTTTAACGCCGTTTTAACAGCTTAGGTCATATCAAGGCGGTCAGTGCACCTACGCAAGTGATTTTCGGCTTTCTCACACCAGTACTGACACAACTTTCTTTCCAAGTCACTGACTACTTTTCTCACATGTATGCCGGAAAGAAAGTTTTCCTCAACCGGTTATCGAACCTGCAATCATCAGGTCACGTGTCAGTTACGCTAATCACTGAGTTACCCGAGCAGTACTGTACCACGTTAGCAGATACACTGCTGTCAATGTAAAATTACAACTGTATTCACAATTTAAGGCATGTGTTTATATTTTCAATGAGCCAGAACTGTAAACAAATACCACAATTATCACGTTTGCATTATACAGAGTGGACTTAATTTTTTTCCCAATACTAGGTCGACACTCAACAGACGATATTAAATATCCGCGTATTTAAAGGGATTAAAATTTGAACTTTGAATGAAAAAAGCCTGAAGAATGAAATATGGTTTATTGATCTTATGCAGAATATTTATCTGTTTGTCGCTTTACAAAGATTTAAATGTTAACATAACATAATATTACATACAAGTAATGCTCTGTGAAAACGGGGCTTAATGAATCTGCAATCTCTATCGACCGAGGTCAGCCTGCGCATTCCGCGCAGGCTGACCTCGGTCAAAACTTTTTGCTATTGGCCAGCTTTCTCCACGTCAGAGGACCAGCGTACCCCATGATTCAGTCCATTGTTACAAAATGCAAAATGAACTTTATGGATCCATGGTTATGTGATGACTTGCTTGGTATTATGCATGTCGGAGATATATTAAGCTCCCATTTGCCAGAGCTTGGCTATATGGCCTTCAACGTGCGAAAAGGGGCATTCGGACATTTGCGTAAAGTGTCGTCTCGGATCAGCCTGCGCAGTCCGCGCAGGCTAATCCGAGACGGCACTTTACGACTATATTAGATTTTGTCCTACAGTAGACTTGCGCAAAACAGAAAATTACATAAAAACGGAAAGTGTCGTTTCGGATTAGCCTGCGCGGACTGCGCAGGCTGATCCGAAACGACACTTTACGCAAATGTCCGAGTGCCCCTTTTCACGTGTTGCAGGCTATATATGAGCCGAGCTCTGACAAAAGGGAGCTTAATACATCTCCGTGATGTATAATACCAAGCAAGCGATTACATACATAGGGATCCATAAAAGCAACATTCTATATCTACTGAATTAATCATGATGTAGACTGGTCCTTGGACATACAGAAAAATGACCAATAGCGAAAAGTTTCGGCCCAGGTCAGCCTACGCGGACTGCACAGGCTGACCTGAGTCGACACTTTTCGCAGATGCATTAAGCTCCCTTTTCTCAGAGCATGGCTCATATATATTTCATTGTGGTAAAATAGGCCAGTGGCCCAGTTAACAAAAAAATCAAATAGCATACATTGTTACGGCGACCTGGTTTAATATAGAAATGAATCAATACAATTGAGTCATGTACTGTGAAAGGGGATTTTAATGCATCTACAAAAAGTATCGACCGAGGTCAGCTTGCGCAGTTCGTGAAGGCTGACCTGTGTAGAAACTTTTTGCTACTGGTCAATCTTTGGCATGTCAGAGGACCATTCTACCTCATGATTCAGTCGGATGAGAAACAAAATGTATTTTATGGGTCCATTGCTATATGAAGACTTGCTTGGTATGATACATCACGGTGTTGCATTAAGCGTCTTTTTGCCGGAGCATGACTCTATACAGGAATGTTCAAGCTAAATTGGTACTTGAATAGAATGCGAATAGTTACAAAAATTATCGAATAGAACTGGTCAGTATTGTTCGAAGATCAAAACGTACTATTGTACATGTTGATCCTAATCAACAACCACCGAAAAGATTCTAAATTATACGATTTTCATACCAAAATGTTAACAAAAGTTTTCTCACTAAATTTACATGCCTTTGTAGTTGTATCGTGCAGTAGGTGGCTAGTAACATCATAAGCGTTCGATAAACTACTGATATTTGGAATATTGTTAGAAACAAATATTCCATAGTTGTTATCATTGTTTAATATGAGTAAATATCGTTGATGATTTTTTTTTTTTATTTATTGACTGCATTTATTCCCGCTTCACCAAACATTCCACGAAACACCTCCCCCCCCCCACCCCCACCCCCCCGCTTTTGAACGGTCTAAGACAGGGGAAACAACTCTTTCATAATTCACCAACTTAGTCAAAATTTATTGTTCTTGTGGATATCGATTAAAGATGCATCCTTACACCAAAGACAAAAAAAAAACCTTTTCCACTTTTAAACCTTGATAGTGAGCAGAATGGCTCAGAATTTAGTCAGTTGTGTAAATATAGATATAGTGCCAGTACACACAGTGTAAAACTGAAACGATTTGTCCTCGTATAAAGCCGGAAACGACAACAGCGATTTGTTTTAACTCTTCACCAAAAGACAAAATTTTAGACTTGTCCAAATTGAAAGCATTTGCAGACTACAAAATAAACGTGATTCAAAAATTGAAACTTGACTTTATAGGAGTAAAAAACATTGTGGGAAAAGGAGAAAATGCTGGTTACCAGCATTTTCTCCTTTTCCCACAATGTTTTCAGAAGGTTTCTTCCTCTGGGTCGTAAAAGCCAGGGATTGTTTGGTAAAGGGTTAAAGCCCTCAGAAAATGAAATGCATTTTTCGTCGTCGTGATCTGTGGAATCTTGCAACCGCCAGGGGCAACATTTGACATGGAGATACATAAATGATTACAGTTTGATAAATAAAAAAAAAGATGAAATGGATTAAAAACTGGCTGAAAACGAGTATATATGTATAAGGGAATAGGAGGAATGACTCGTTTCTAATTTGAAAACTGGCTTCAAAAGCAGCATTCTGCAAAACACCAGTAGTAGGGCAATTTTAGGTAATCGTTAAATTCATTTCATTTGCATGACCATTTGCGATAATTGCGAATTCATATCATTTGTAGGACTATTTGAGATAATCGTAAATTTTACATCATTTGCATGACCAAAGGCGGTAATCGCAAAATTCATTTCATTCGCAGGATCATTTGAAATAACCGTGCAGTTCCTAGATTTACATAAAAGTATATAAATGGTAAGGGTGCATACAATGGAAGAATATGCTCGTTAGTAAAGGTTAAACACCTGACGAAATTTAACTTTTCAGATAATATCAAATTACACACCTTTAAAATAAAATCGTTAGTACTATACTAAACTTACACATTTAAATCAATACCCGTGGAACAAATTTTGAGAAAACAACTCTAAAGGTATTCATGTAAAAAATTGATAATTAATATGGATAAAGTTTTGATACATTATCATATAAAGTTCTTTTCCGCAAAAGAAGAAAATTGCTCATTACAAGCAATTTCTCGTTTTGCCACGATGTTTTCAATAGAGATCTACTGCAACACGAAAACATTTTGTCTGTATTGGGCAATTACATGTATTTAGTTGTCTGAACTAATTTTAGGAACAAAGAGGGTGTTAAAATACACAAGGAACAAGTTGGAAAGTTATTTTGCCATCAACTGAGGACTGTCTGCTGAACAGGTTTGTTGTCAGATTTAGATAAATTAATGAAATTTAAGATTAATCACTCTCAAAACGTTTAAACAAAAGACAAATGTAAATAACAGAAAACTGATAAGTCGTTTAAGCCCCAACAGCGCCAAAAAGTGAATAATGCAGGTATTAAAATGCATTTTAATTCAACTCGTACCATTTAAAAGAATAGAAATAATTGTGAATATGACAATCTGTCATTGTACAATCGATCAAAGTGTTAGTCGCTGAAAGAATCAAAGCGTTGAAAACACTGTAGTGGCATTTGTCAAGGAAGCCATTGTGTGGAATTAATAATTTGAAAGAAAAAGAGTAATATTATTCAAATATTGGCTTGAAAGTCAACCTACTAAGCAAATTAATACCCTTTTCGTTGAAGGGAGAGTACTCATGACAAAGTTAGGATTTTTTGTTTATTGGTGGTCTCCCTTTAATTATTCAAGAGAAGTAAGGATTAATGTCCCTTGACAGTAGGATTCATGATGGGTAGAGAGAGAAACTACATAAATACATCGAATGAAATTAAGTTTGTACCTGAAAACTGATTTTGAGTTATCTTTGGCCAAAAAGATCTAATTCCCAACATTACAATCAATTATTTCAATCTATTAATATTCATGCATAATCAAATGGAGTAGAGCGCAATCATGGGACGAACAAGCCCAGGGACGAACTTGTTTTGGAACAAAAAAGCCCGGGACCAAGCTGTCAGTAGACAAATTTTGTGTTTATCATTGCGCCAATAGAAGGCTATGAGCTGGTGAAGCTATTTTCAATAAAAAAGAAGTATTTCCACGATCGGTGGCCTCACCCAGTGTATTTTAATATGTCATTTCCAATTACATATCTGAGTGCGATCGAAAAACTCATTTGTCTGAGAAAAAATGAGTTTAATTGGGTTTATTTCCTTCGGCTCTGCACAAAATACGATACATGGTCTTCAAAATTCAACATTGAACTCATAGTGGCATTGTCTTTGACAAATGCCACATTAATGAATGTAAAACCAGGTAACCTAGCAACTTTTGACCCACTTTTAAAATTCATTTTTTTCTGCAAGCGGCTGACACTTGGATCTACCGTACAATAACAGATTGTCATCTTCGCACTTATTTCCATACTTTTAGATTCATATGCATTTTAATACCTGCATTGTTTACTTTTGCCGCTGTTGGGGCTTTATTATTATTATTATTATTAGATATTTCTTACTTTAGTCGAAACGGCTAGCGATGCTGGTCACGTGGATATGTCCTTAGGCCATGCACTGCTCTTTCCCCAGGTGAAATATTGGAAACACACGAATACGCGAGCTGTCAACGTGATATAAATGATTTGTTCGAACATAAAAAAAAAAAACCTTGTCTGTTTGCCATATGTTGTTGTTTAACCTTTTACAACATAATTCCGACCCGCAAGAAGAGAGTTTTTGTAAACATTGTGGAAATTAGGAGAAAATGCTGGTGACCAGCATTTTCTCCTTTTTCTGCAACGCTTTTTCCACCTTTCCTGAGAAAATCTCATTATTTGAATCACACATGATTTGTCGGCTGCAAACGCCTTCAATTTGGACAAGTATAAAATTTTGTCGTTTGGCATAGAGTTAATCTACATCCAATATAAGACAGAGGTCTTGCGAGGCTCAGTGGTTACGGTGTTGGATTGGAACTCAAGAGGTCTTTGATTCGAACCAATGTCTCCGTGGGAATGTCATTGCCGAACGCAGCTCAAAGTCTCAGTTCTGGACTTGTGAAATAGTGATTCAAATCAGCTATGTTTCGTGTATGTTTGTTCGCACTCGCCTTAGATTTATCAAGATTTTACTGCATGTATAAAAGCAGTGATCTGTGAAAAGGGGGTTCGATGCATCTGCAAAAATATCGACCCAGGTCAGCTGCGCAGTCCTCGCTTAAAAATAAAGAACCATGTTTGAACTTTGTTTTAATTTTGAGATTTTGTTTTCTTGATCATTTCCAGCTATCATCTTCGATGAGCTTTTTTGTCGATTTCGAACAATAACACATGTCTGTTAGAGATTCCATAGAGCCAAGCAATAGCGCCTTCAAAAACAAATAAATATGACTGACGAAAATAACGGAAATGACCGAAACGTTCCTATAACGGCCAGCGACCGGAAATCAATTCACGTTGACGTAAAAGACACTCCGTCAAAAACAGTGAATAACGAAACTCTCAGCGTGATACCTCAACGCGTGTCAGTCGGTCCAGATATTGAATCTGAGAAAAGTCCTTTCATCAGATCTATTTCACCTTTCGATATTCCATTGGATAGTGCAAGACACGTGATTACAGACACGAACCAATCACGTGACAGTGGGATCCACGAGTGTGACGATTGTGGCATGGCGTTCTCCCGTATGTGGTTATTGGAGTTTCATCAGAATAAATTGTGTTGTGGAAACGTTAGTCAAGAGGATGTGGAACGGATCAAGAGTGGTGTGTACTGTTTTTCAGACTTTTAGAGAGAGAGAGAGAGAGAGAGAGAGAGAGAGAGAGAGAGAGAGAGAGAGAGAGAGAGAGAGAGAGAGAGAGAGAGAGAGAGAGAGAGAGAGGGAGGGTGGGGTTCAGACGATAATATTTGTTAGACCACAGGTAGCTAATGTTCCTTTGGCCTATCATGTAACACCAAAATTTTCATTGCTCGATCATCGGACATCGTTACCAAAAATAGCACACTTGTGCATCACCTCTACATCGTAAATAATAACAGTATAAACTACATGAGCTGTGCTCTGGTAAAAGGGGGCTTAATGTACCTCCGTGATGCATTATTCCAAGGAAGTCATCATGTAATAATGGATCCATAAAATCTAATAACTGACTGTATCATGACGTAAACTTGTCCTTTGATATGCAGAAAATTGACTGATAGCAAAAAGTTTCGGCCCAGGTCAGCCTGCGCGGACTGCGCAGGCTGACCCGAGTCGACACATTTTGCAGATGCATCAAGCCCCGTTTTCACAGAGCATGGCTCATATACAACATTGAGGCGATGCACAAATGTGCTATTTATAGTAACAGTGTCTGATGATCGACCAAGGAAAATTTCAGTGCTTTGTGACAGCCAAATGAGGCTTCAGGGGCCTGTGGTTAGACTTTTGTGGACGCTTTCCTATTTCATGGAAGGTAGTGCAACACCAGTTTGAATATATAGACAGATCGAAATGGTCGAAAGTTCTCGAACAGTAAAAATGAATCTTGTATCTGTATTTCAGTTCAAAATGAGAACCTGAACAGACAGTCCACGCCTATTGGGTCTGGGAAAGATGTGATAAGAAACCGTATATTAAATAAGGTAACGTTAATTTTAGATCATACGTAATATAATTAAGGTACTTAAAAAAAAATCTTTGAAGGTCGAAAAAGCTCCAGAAACCTGTTTAACATTTTATCACAACAACAAATCTTCAGACAGGTACATGTACAAATTGAAAACATTTGCAGGCGACAAATTAAATGTGTCGCAAATTATGGAATTGGTATCAGAAAGGGTAGAAACATTGTTGGAAAAAGAAAAGAATGCCGGTTACCAGCATTATTTTCTTCCCCATCATATACTGAAAAGCCTTCTTTCTGCGGGGTTGTTTCGTTAAAGATGATGATGAATAGCGTTTTAAGGCCCGTCGACAACTTAGGTCATATTGGGCGCACTTACTTAGTAAACAATAATGCGAGGTGAAAATAACATACATGTGCAACAATGTAAGACAAACATGATAAATGAGGAATGGACGAAACACAAAATGATGCCCCTTTTGTCGCCTTTTACGACATGCATGCTGTCACTTTTGTTCCGCCAGATGAAATGGCAGATGTGACGATCGCGGGACTGCAGTGGTTTATTCTTATACCCCCGATTAAACCACACGGGGTCCCACAGGCCAATTGATTCCCATTCCAAACCCTATTTACATCGAGAAAAAAATACAGGATTTGGAATAAGAACTACCCAGCCTGCTGCAATCCTACGAATTACGAGGAAAGCAGCCGTTTGTCTCTAATTTTAGTCGCCTTCTACGACATGCCATAGAGAAAGGCCGAGGTCCTATTCTATAAATTAAAAAAAAAAAAACCCGGGACCCCACGGGGATGTTTCGTTAAAACACGGGATTGTAGGGTAAAAGTGTTACCATGTTGCCATAGACATTTAACATTTGACAACATGGTGCGAAAAAGTTTTGACCAAACAGAAAAACATAGGCGTGACTACATTTATCTTATTTTTAAAAGTACCGAACACTCCACAGATTCCATGAACGCCAAGTCCACCTTAGATTAAACCCAGTCAGACAACTCTTTTGTCAAAGAAAACAGTTCTTTCAAAGCCCAGTTAACTTGTTCTTTGATCAAACGCAAAACAGCTGCATTGAAACCGTTTGTTGAAACACAAAACATTTCTGAAACTTTGTGTTACAACCTTTATAGAACAGCCTCTTCACTCTTTAAATAACCTATTACTCTCAAGTCTTGTCTCAAAAAGACCATTTATCTAAAACATCACGTTGATTATTTTGTATCTTGTTATTTTGCGTTATGTACATTGTTTACGTCGAAGCAAATAAAATGTATTGTATTATTTAACTCTTTACCATGCGACAAAATATCAAACTGGTCCAATTTCAAAGCATTTGCAGACGACAGATAAAACAATACTGAAATGACTGGATTTGTTGATTGCATTGATTGATTGTATGGTGTTTAACTCCGTTTTCGACATTATTTCAGTTCATGGCGGCCAGTGCACCTATCCATGCCTTCCTGGAGTTTCTTCACTCCGCACAATATTCTTTCCAAGCCATCGGCTGCTTTCCAACGTAACCACGTAAGAATGATCAGCGGTGAGATAGGAATGAATCCTGTTGCAATGACTATCATCAATCCTTGGAAAGAAATTGGCCGAGCCGGGGATCGTACCAGCGACCCCCTGTTCTCAAGCCCTGTGCGCTACCGGACTGGATTTGTATTAGAACGGTTAGAAAACATTGTGGAAAAAGGAGAAAATTCTGGTTACCAGCATTTTCTCCTTTTCCCACAATGTTTTCAAATGCCTTTTACCTCATGGTCGTTAAAAGTCGGGATTGTATGATAAAAGGTAAACTCAAACTTGAAACAGATTCCTGCTTGTTTCAGAACGACAAAAAGCTCCGATGGATTGCATGTTCGGACGGAAATGTAGCTCAGTTTGCTGTAAAAGTGGGTTATAATACTATATACAAGTGTAATTTATACGTATGTGAGTATGTTTTCTAACTTAAATAAAAACAAAACAAAACAAACAAAAAAAAAAAAAAAAAACCAGTGATTTCGAACAATTTCGTTTGTACACACGTTTCCTGAACTAAAAATGATTAGTATCATTTAATATGTATTCAACAAATAGCTACGTTCATCACATTCTTCAAGATTTTTAACAGGTTGCTATGGCTGGAATTAGATCCCATGAAATGAACGCATTTGTCAGTGTTGTAATACAAATGACATTGAAGACGCATTTCATTTTATTTGTATCTGTCTGTCCTATGATAGATTAAGAAAGATGTATCAAGGTAAAAAATACTATGTAAGGCCATCAGTTTTTAAATTCAATCGACTGATAAATAGCGAAGATGGTAAACAACTTTTTAATTTGTCAACGTTTATTAAATGTCCTTGATATTCGTGAAGACACTCTTAGCCGACATCTCTTATTTATCATGTTCTTTTTCCCCCTTCTATCAAGTAAGCAACTAAATGTGTAGTACTGTCAAGTAAAGGTTAGATTATTTGGAACATGTTTTATAACTTTGCTGAAAGTATTACACATGTAAGTCATTTTTCGCCAGCATTCTCGCTCTAGATCTCGTAATCTTTCATGTTTATTGTTGCTACTTTTTGTGACTATTTGCAACGGTGTACTTGTCTTACAATAAACTTCTGTTCTGTTATGTTCTATGTCACGTTGTAGTGAAGTAGCTGGTCTCATTACTTATGCGACCAAGTAGATCTACCATCTTCTTTGAAAACCATATTTTTCCCTTTGTCGAAGACTAAATGACAAAATAACTCTTTACCAAACAACAAAACATTGAGCTAGACCAAATTAAAATCATTTGCAGACGCCGAAATAGATGAAGCTCAAATGATGATTTATCTTTCATAGGGTAGAAAACATTGCGGGAAAAGAAGAAATTGCTGGTTTCCAGCAATTTGTCCTTTTCCCACAATGTTTTCAAAAGTCTTCTTCTTCAGAATCGTTAAAACTCGGAACTGTGTGGTAAAGAGTTAAAAACTTACATATTTAAGATCTTTAAATGCATATTGGAGTTATTACGTTTCTTATTGTTTAACTTTTCAGGGCCATTAGCTAAAACAGTTTCGTTTTCCCATAATGTTTCCAAAAGCCTTCTTCAGTGTCGTTAAAACTCGGAACTGTGTTGCTCCTGACGGTTGCAAGGTTGTATAGATTACGATCGATAGAAAATGCATTTCATTTTGTGGAAGCCATCAAAGAAATCACTGTTGTGACGTTTCCGGTTTTACATCGAAGATTTCAAATACATGTATTTATCCTTTACACCATATATATCGGTAATTTATCCATGTTTACACAGCTGACTAGATTTTGAAGCATTCTACAGTCTATCAAATTTTTACAGCGTTTTTTTTTTTTTTCTCACTGAATGCAAGGATGTATCTTTAATTTACTCTTCAGGTCGAGCTAACGTCAACAACGAGAAAGTTCCCGGTCAGGTTGTGCCCAGCCATAACTGTGCCTTTGTTACTGTTAACGGTCAAGAGGTCAGGGTCACTGACTATGATGTCCTTACGGACTCCCAGCAACGGTTGTCATGGAAACCTTGTACCGTAAAAGGTGCCATGCCCAGGGGGACACAAGCCGGTGGATACGATGCCAACAAACTGATGTATTTCATCGCCCGAGGACGGACCCCGGATGGTAACCATTGTTCTGGAAAATATATACCGCAAGAACAGAAATGTTTCTTTGCGTGGCAAGGGCAAGAAATGTCATCAGAAAATTTTGATTTTCTGTGTAAAAAGTGAAATCCCTGTTACGTACGCGCGCACGAACGAATAAAATTACCGAACGACTAATAGAAGAACCGTAATGACCAGGACTGCCTTTCACTAAACTACTACACACGAAATTTCGTACGTAGTTTAGGTAAGCAATCATTATGCCTGAAAAACAAGTTTCACTTAAATGCAAAACTTTACGATTTGTGTAAATATTTGCACGACTTTACGCCAGCTCATACCTGTGGGTAAAGCAGAGATCGTATGTGTGTATATACAATCCCAAATGGTTTGCGTAAATCTACGCAGTTTATTGAAACGCAGCCCTGGTATTTTCACCAAAGACAAGTAGGTTGATAGTATTTTTTTCGCAAGGAGTCAAAAACCTGCAAAGAGAAAAGGGTTAGCAATGTAATTCTACTCTGATTGAAAGAAAAATTACAACTGAAGGCCCCAGTACTTAACATATTGGCTAAAGCCCTATACCAAACAACCCCAAGTATTAACGACCCCAAGAAAGCTTGCCTTTGGAAACATTGTGGGAAAAGGAGCAAATACTGGTAACCAGCATTTTCTCCTTTTCCCACAATAATTCTGTCTTATTAGCTTCACTGTTTCCGAAGAAAACGTCTGGGTTTTTTAATAGCCCTGTTGTCGTCTTCTGCGTCTGCGTCAGTAGTAAAGGGTAGTCACATGTGACTACCCCTGAGTGCCCCATTCTGCTACCCTGACAGTAAATGGGGCCCCGGGGTAGCAGAATGGGGCACTTTTGGAGAAAAATGTGTCATTTTTGGCCGATAGTTAGCCTTTTATTGCAAATATCCTACCCCCTATGTTCTATTTATAGTAACATTTTCATGCGGATTATCGGATTTTATCGGTTACTCGGTCCCCTTGTGAGCTGTTGCAGAGATTGGACAGTCCCTATCTGACTTACCCTGAGTGGGGTTGTACTGACTGAAAGTCTTTTAACTGAAAATTGACAATTTGAAAGATCACTCTTTCGTGTGGAATGGTAGCCCTGAAAAGGGCTGTTTGTGGAGGCCGTGTTTTTTAGGCACAACCTCCAACTTTTCTGCAAGCTGGACAGCTACTTGCTGTCCGCCTCCTCAATCTTCTCAATTCGGAGAAAATGTGTCATTTTTGGCCGATAGTTAGCCTTTTATTGCAAATATCCTACTTACTTACTCTGAGTGGGTTTTTTTACCCATATTGCTATAGTAAGACTATATAGGTTCGCTACGCTAAGAAGGATTGTCACGTAGTTTGTAGTTTAGTCAGCTGTTAGTTGAGACCGTGATATGGAATAGGGTAAGATGGAATAGGGTTAGGACTGCTTTATTGTTTACTTTTAACCACTACTTGGGCTTTAAGTGGGGTTAGGGCAAAAAAAGATCAGGGTTTGACTTAGACTTTTTTTGATTGATTTGATATAGAAGACAACCTGATCTTTAGTCCTTACCACACGTCAGAGTAGAGATCAATGGGACTGTGTTGTACTTAGACTGCTTTATTGTTTACTTTTATCCACTACTTGGGGCTTTAATTGACTTTAGGATTAATATGGAATACAGTTTGATCTTGATCTCTCTGTACCAGGCTGAGGCTAGGGGAATGGTTGGACTTAGGCTTTTTTGAGTGTAACTCTTAGAGTGTAATTCTTAGAGTGTAATTCATAGAGAAAAATTGACAAATTTGAGGAAAGATAGATCTTTTCTTGGTGTTGGGTAGCCCTGAAAAGGGCTGTTTTTCTGTGTTGGATTGTTTTCCAGCTTTAATGACAACATCCAAAATTTTCATGGCAGATTGGACATGCTCCGACTCTTTTCGTGATTTTCATTGCTCCATTATTAAAAGTAATCCGTCTCCCGAGTTCCATATCAACCAAGATAATGTCAGGTGTTGTCTCTAGAACTAGTTCGACTATTTTCTCACCAAGATCTACGTATGTGCGTGATATTTGTTCTAGTTGTATTCTATTCTCTTCAGTCCTGTTCTTTAGTATCAGTACTTGATCACCACCAATCAGAAAGACTCGGAGATCCTCAATAAGTCGATGATTCATTTGCTCCTTTTTTTTCGTTAACACTTATCCGTACTATTCGAGAGCTGAGTGTCGAATAATTTATTATTTGGAAAAAATCAACGACTTTTATACGTTTACAGTGGAATTGACCTACTTTGACTCAGAATTAAGAGCGCGAACCTGGTAGAAAGCACCCTGAGTAAAGTTCTGAGAAAAAAAGCTTAATGCATACATATGTGGAAATTCTCTTTAGAACAGATCTATTTGAATGAAGTAGAAAAGCATTCAATCGACCTAGACAAAAGTGAAATTTAGAAGGCTTTTTTGAGTGTAACTCTTAGAGTGTAACTCTTAGATTGTAACTCTTAGAGTGTAACTCTTTAGAGGAAAATTGACAAATTTGAGGAAAGATAGATCTTTTCTTGGTGTTGGGTAGCCCTGAAAAGGGCTGTTTGTACAGGTTCACTTTTTTTAACCTCTTCTCTTTATTCTCCTATTTTCCATTGCATTTATTACTTGGATTAGATGTTCAACTTCACGCCTTATACGTCTAAGGCGTTCTCTTTCTTCTATCCAGTTCAGCAGTGTAAGTAAAATTGTTAGTCCAAACATTGTGCTGATTTGGTTTTAACTCTACAGCAGTTGAGTTCCGAATGAATGTGTTTTGTGGTTGTCTTTTATAGTCTACAGAGCTATAAAAATAGTGACTACAAAAGTATTTTAACTATGATCACTGAGAAAAGTGTTTTGCATAGAGGAAATGTAGTTGGGCTAACGTTGACTAATCAAAATGTGTAATGATATAACGGGCGATTCGATTGGGCAACGTTAATTCTGAGTCAAAGTAGGTCAATCCCCCCTGCAAACGTATAAAAACGAACTTTTATTTTATGATCGGGTTATTTTCATTTCACAATGAAAGCCAACAAGTTCTTTTGTGGGGTGTTTGGGAAGACAAAGACTGAGGAAAAGAAAAAGAAAGAGATGGAAGACCAGCTAGAGATGGAGAAGAAAAGAGAAGAAGAAAGAAAGAGACTGAAGTTTAAAGCGCTGTGTGCTTTTTTTGAGAGGCGGGGGTACGAGTTTTATACTCGTACGCCAAAGGTGAAGATGGGGAATATTTACCCCGATCTGAAAGACTTCATGCCACCCACCGAGCATCGTGGGTGGCAAAAGAAGCTGCAGAAACTGTATCCTTCACTGGTATGGAATTAATTTATCTAGCCAGTGAATGGAGAAAAACAGCCCTTTTCAGGGCTACCATTCCCCAAGAAAGAGCTTTTCTTTCGAATTGTCAATTTTCTCTCAAAGACTTACAGTCAAAGACTTACAGTCAGAAGAAAAAAAGTCAATCCCAGAATTATTTCATATGTTTTTTATTTAAACAATTGTACAATGAAACAAGACATGAACTGTGAAAAAAACAATGGAATGAAAAAACATTGGAATGAAAACATTTAAACAAGTCAACCTTTTTTTTGTTAAAACATTTTTTTAAAAAACTTAAAACAATATTTTGCAACAGTTTTTTCAACAGCCACTCTTTTGTTGAAACTTTTTTCAGTGTGTTTTTCTTTTTTTCTTCGGAATGTCAGATTCACATTCACTCTTCCGTTTTCTTCCCCTTTCATTATTTTTTAATACAATATCTGGACAAGTCCAGATTTTATCCCCATGTTTTTTTGATTTGCAAAAGAAACACTTCTTTTTTTTTTTTCGCTTTCTCTTTTTTCGTTGTTTTGCTTTTTCTCCTGTTTTGGTGGAAGAGTCTCCTCTGAAGAAAGTTCGTTGTTTTTTAGTTCCAAAGTTGGTTGTTTTCTTAGATTATCGTTTGTAGATATTTTTTTCTCTATCTGTTCTGTTATTTTACAGATCTCTGTATCACCGATAGTCGTGTTGTCGATCTGCATATTTTCGATCTGATTATCATCCGATGATATTGTAGCCTGTGGTGTGAATGTTTTCCATTTATTTTCGTTGCAGAATGATTTCAGAACACCAACGAATTTCATGTTCTGAAATTCACCACAAAATCCCATTGTTGGTGAAATTTTGATATCGTGACTGCGTGGATCCACATAGACAAAAACGACTGTTTCTGTCTGCTTTTCTTTTTCTGGACAATTTCTAGCCCAGTGTCCTGGTTTGTTGCATGTAAAACAAATATCTGTTCTCTTTCCATCCGGTCCATATCGTTTTTTGATCGTTGCTTGATTCAAAACTCTGTATCTGGTAATACGGTAAACATCTTTTTCTGTTACATGTTGATGGGATAAAAATGATCCC